>OX401409.1:30514990-31247490 GCA_947846245.1 Cerastoderma edule
GTCAACAGTATTCTAGTCATTTTGATGACTTTTTCATCCATTTCATTTGCCACGTAGAGCAATTTGATGGGTTTGTCCAATGAGACATGTCGCGTTGACTTCTTATACCATTACCAAACAATAACGACATTTGACCAGTTTGTTGGAGGTGACTTTGGAAAACACTGTGGGAAAATGAGAAATTGCTCTTCACCAGCAATTTCTCCTTTTCCCACAATGTTTTTCTCCTCTATCCGAAGATCAGTTTTCAAATTCATCGCATTCAGAAATGGCGTCTGAAACTCCTCCAGTTAGGGACTGTCTAAACTTTTTTTCAACTATTTTTGGTAAGGGTTAAACAAACAAAAGTTTGATCTGGCCAGGTCTCAAACTTCAGACTCCAGTCTTCCTAGTCATGAATGGGACAATCCAATGAACAAGTTAGCATACATTGAAAACAGTGTGTGGAAAGGACTTGTGTAATGAGTAATGTGAACTCTATATACATGTATGTCAAACAATAACAAAGAAAAAAGGGAGGCAACTTTGCCCATCTTTCCCCATGAGTAAACTTGCTGTTGATCCCCTTACTCTGACTTTCACGGCATACTATTTTAAGCAGCAGCGTGCATAAAGAAATTGCCTGTTCACAAGGAGCATTTCTACGCTTTGGACGGGGGTCGGGTGTGGGGGTCTGGTTTTTTGGGGGGGAAGTCACTCTGTGTGGATATGAACATATACAATAACAGTCTTGCCAGATTATAGGTAAAGGGTTAGCAATCAGAAACATAATAATCAGTAGAATTACTCAATGAAACACTGTAGGAAAAGGGACAATGACTTATTTGATTATCTCATATAGAAATATTGATCGGACGGGGTCTCGAACAAACGACATTCTGGTTAACGTGGTAAAATCAGAAGCGTCGTCTGCATACTTCTTTAGAATAGATTGCCTTGAAAGACTGAATCCCTCAGTACCATATTTTACTATCATAAAGTACCGATACGTTTCAAGGTATTTTATTCTGTCGCTCGGTTTGTTTGGGACTTAACGCTGATGTCAACATTATTCTAGTCATTTTGATGACCTTTTCATCCGTTTCATTTGCCACGTAGAGCAATTTGATGGGTTTGTCCAATGAGACATGTCGCATTGACTTCTTATACCATTACCAAACAATAACGACATTTGACCAGTTTGTTGGAGGCGACTTTGGAAAACGTTGTGGGAAAATGAGAAATTGCTCTTCACCAGCAATTTCTCCTTTTCCCACAATGTTTTCTCCTCTATCCGAAGATCGGTTTTCAAATTCATCGCATTCAGAAATGGCGTCTGAAACTCCTCCAGTTAGGGACTGTCTAAACTTCTTTTCAACTACTTTTGGTAAAGGGTTAAACAAACAAAAGTTTGATCTGGCCAGGTCTCAAACTTCAGACTCCAGTCTTCAAGTCATGAATGGGACAATCCAATGAACAAGTTAGCATACATTGAAAACAGTGTGTGGAAAAGGACTTGTGTGTAATGAGTAATGTGAACTCTTAATGCATGTATGCAAAACAATAACAAAGAGAAAAGGGAGACAACTTTGCCCATCTTTCCCCCATGAGTAAACTTGCTGTTGATCCCCTACTCTGACTTTCACGGCATACTATTTTAAGCAGCAGCGTGGATAAAGAAATTGCCCGCTCACAAGGAGCATTTCTACGCTTTGGACGGGGGTCGGGTGTGGGGGTCTGGATTTTGGGGATAAGTCACTCTGTGCGGATATGAACATATACAATAACAGTCTTGCCAGATTATGGGTAAAAGGTTAGCAATCAGAAACATAATCAGTAGAATTACTCAATGAAACACTGTAGGAAAAGGGACAATGACTTATTTGATTATCTCCATATAGAAATATTGATCGGACGGGGTCTCGAACAAGCGACATTTTGGTTAACGTGGTAAAATCAGAAACATCGTCTGCATACTTCTTTAGAATAGATTGCCTTGAAAGACTGAATTCCTAATTACCATATTTTACTATCATAAAGTACCGATACGTTTCAAGGTATTTTATTCTGTCGCTCAGTTTGTTTGGGACTTAACGCTGATGTCAACAGTATTCTAGTCATTTTGATGACTTTTTCATCTGTTTTATTTTCCACGTAGAGCGATTTGATGGGTTTGTCCAATGAGACATGTCGCATTGACTTCTTATACCATTACCAAACAATAACGACATTTTGACCAGTTTGTTGGAGGCAACTTTGGAAAACGTTGTGGGAAAATGAGAAATTGCTCTTCACCAACAATTTCTCCTTTTCCCACAATGTTTTCTCCTCTATCCGAAGATCAGTTTTCAAATTCATCGCATTCAGAAATGGCGTCTGAAACTCCTCCAGTTAGGGACTGTCTAAACTTTTTTTCAACTATTTTTGGTAAAGGGTTAAACAAACAAAAGTTTGATCTAGCCAGGTCTCAAACTTCAGACTCCAGCCTTCCAAGTCATGAATGGGACAATCCAATGAACAAGTTAGCATACATTGAAAACAGTGTGTGGAAAAGGACTTGTGTAATGAGTAATGTGAACTCTTTTATGCATGCATTCAAACAATAACAAAGAAAAAAAGGGAGACAACTTTGCCCATCTTTCCCCCCATGAGTAAACTTGCTGTTGATCCCCCTACTCTGACTTTCACGGCATACTATTTTTAGCAGCAGCGTGGATAAAGAAATTGCCCATTCACAAGGAGCATTTCGGCGCTTTGGACGGGGTCGGGTGTGGGGGTCTGGTTTTTGGGGGGAAAGTCACTCTGTGCGGATATGAATATATACAATAACAGTCTTGCCAGATTATGGGTAAAGGGTTAGCAATCAGAGACATAATCAGTAGAATTACTCAATGAAACACTGTAGGAAAAGGGACAATAACTTATTTGATTATCTCCATATAGAAATATTGATCGGACGGGGTCTCGAACAAACGACATTCTGGTTAACGTGGTAAAATCAGAAGCATCGTCTGCACACTTCTTTAGAATAGATTGCCTTGAAAGACTGAATCCCTAATTACCCTATTTTACTATCATAAAGTACCGACACGTTTCAAAGTATTTCATTCTGTCGCTCGGTTTGTTTTGGACTTAGCGCTGATGTCAACAGTATTCTAGTCATTTTGATGACTTTTTCATCTGTTTTATTTTCCACGTAGAGCAATTTGATAGGTTTGTCCAATGAGACATGTCGCATTGACTTCTTATACCATTACCAAACAATAACGACATTTTGACCAGTTTGTTGGAGGCGACTTTGGAAAACGTTGTGGGAAAATGTGAAATTGCTCTTCACCAGCAATTTCTCCTTTTCCCACAATGTTTTCTCCTCTATCCGAAGATCAGTTTTCAAATTCATCGCATTCAGAAATAGCGTCTGAAACTCCTCCAGTTAGGGACTGTCTAAACTTTTTTTCAACTATTTTTGGTAAAGGGTTAAACAAACAAAAGTTTGATCTGGCCAGATCTCAAACTTCAGACTCCAGTCTTCCAAGTCATGAATGGGACAATCCAATGAACAAGTTAGCATACATTGAGAACGGTGTGTGGAAAAGGACTTGTGTAATGAGTAATGTGAACTCTATATACATGTATGTCAAACAATAACAAAGAGAAAAGGGAGACAACTTTGCCCATCTTTCCCCCATAGGTAAACTTGCTGTTGATCCCCTTACTCTGACTTTCACGGCATACTATTTTAAGCAGCAGCGTGCATAAAGAAATTGCCCGCTCACAAGGAGCATTTCTACGCTTTGGACGGGGGTCGGGTGTGGGGGTCTGGTTTTGGGGGGGAAGTCACTCTGTGCGGATATGAACATATACAATAACAGTCTTGCCAGATTATGGGTAAAGGAGTAGCAATCAGAAACATAATCAGTAGAATTACTCAATGAAACACTGTAGGAAAAGGGACAATGACTTATTTGATTATCTCCATATGTAAATATTGGTCGGACGGGGTCTCGAACAAACGACATTCTGGTTAACGTGGTAAAATCAGAAACATCGTCTGCATACTTCTTTAGAATAGATTGCCTTGAAAGACTGAATCCTAATTACCATATTTTACTATCATAAAGTACCGATACGTTTCAAAGTATTTTATTCTGTCGCTCGGTTTGTTTGGGACTTACAGCTGATGTCAACAGTATTCTAGTCATTTTGATGACTTTTTCATCCGTTTCATTTGCCACGTGGAGCAATTTGATGGGTTTGTCCAATGAGACATGTCGCATTGACTTCTTATACCATTACCAAACAATAACAACATTTGACCAGTTTGTTGGAGGCGTCTTTGGAAAACGTTGTGGGAAAATGAGAAATTGCTCTTCACCAGCAATTTCTCCTTTTCCCACAATGTTTTCTCCTCTATCCGAAGATCAGTTTTCAAATTCATAGCATTCAGAAATGGCGTCTGAAACTCCTCCAGTTAGGGACTGTCTAAACTTTTTTTCAACTATTTGTGGTAAGGGGTTAAACAAACAAAAGTTTGATCTGGCCAGGTCTCAAACTTCAGACTCCAGTCTTCCAAGTCATGAATAGGACAATCCAATGAACAAGTTAGCATACATTGAAAACAGTGTGTGGAAAAGGACTTGTGTAATGAGTAATATGAACTCTATATACATGTATGTCAAACAATAACAAAGAAAAAAGGGAGACAACATTGCCCATCTTTCCCCCATGAGTAAACTTGCTGTTGATCCCCCTACTCTGACTTTCACGGCATACTATTTTAAGCAGCAGCGTGGATAAAGAAATTGCCTATTCACAAGGAGCATTTCTACGCTTTGGGCGGGGTCGGGTGTGGGGGTCTGGTTTTTGGGGGGAAAAGTCACTCTGTGCGGATATGAATATATACAATAACAGTCTTGCCAGATTATGGGTAAAGGGTTAGCAATCAGAAACATAATCAGTAGGAGTACTCAATGAAACACTGTAGGAAAAGGGACAATGACTTATTTGATTATCTCCATATGGAAATATTGATCGGACGGTGTCTCGAACAAACGACATTCTGGTTAACGTGGTAAAATCAGAAGCATCGTCTGCATACTTCTTTAGAATAGATTGCCTTGAAAGACCCAATCCCTAATTACCCTATTTCACTATCATAAAGTACCGATGCGTTTCAAAGTATTTTATTCTGTCGCTCGGTTTGTTTTGGACTTAACGCTGATGTCAACATTATTCTAGTCATTTTGATGACTTTTCCATCTGTTTTATTTTCCGCGTAGAGCAATTTGGTGGGTTTGTCCAATGAGACATGTCGCATTGACTTCTTATACCATTACCAAACAATAGCGACATTTGACCGGTTTGTTGGAGGCGACTTTGGAAAACGTTGTGGGAAAATGAGAAATTGCTCTTCACCAGCAATGTCTCCTTCTCCCACAATGTTTTCTCCTCTATCCGAAGATCAGTTTTCAAATTCATGGCATTCAGAAATGGCGTCTGAAACTCCTCCAGTTAGGGACTGTCTAAACTTTTTTTTCAACTATTTTTGGTAAAGGGTTAAACAAACAAAAGTTTGATCTGGACAGGTCTCAAACTTCAGACACCAGTCTTCCAAGTCATGAATGGGACAATCCAATGAACAAGTTAGCATACATTGAAAACGGTGTGTGGAAAAGGACTTGTGTAATGAGTAATGTGAACTCTTCATGCATGCATTCAAGCAATAACAAAGAAAAAAGGGAGACAATTTTGCCCATCTTTCCCCCATGAGTAAACTTGCTGTTGATCCCCCTACTCTGACTTTCACGGCATACTATTTTAAGCGGCAGCGTGGATAAAGAAATTGCCCGTTCACAAGGAGCATTTCTACGCTTTGGACGGGGGTCGGGTGTGGGGGTCTGGTTTTGGGGGAAAAAGTCACTCTGTGCGGATATGAACATATACAATAACAGTCTTGCCAGATTATGGGTAAGGGTTAGCAATCAGAAACATAATCAGTAGAATTACTCAATGAAACACTGTAGGAAAAGGGACAATGACTTATTTGATTATCTCCATATAGAAATATTGATCGGACGGGGTCTCGAACAAACGACATTCTGGTTAACGTGGTAAAATCAGAAACATCGTCTGCATACTTCTTTAGAATAGATTGCCTTGGAAGACTGAATCCCTAATTACCATATTTTACTATCATAAAGTGCCGATACGTTTCAAAGTATATTATTCTGTCGCTCGGTTTGTTTGGGACTTAGCGCTAATGTCAACAGTATTCTAGTCATTTTGATGACTTTTTCATCTGTTTTATTTTCCACGTAGAGCAATTTGGTGGGTTTGTCCAATGAGACATGTCGCATTGACTTCATATACCATTACCAAACAATAACGACATTTGACCAGTTTGTTGGAGACGACTTTGGAAAAACGTTGTGGGAAAATGAGAAATTGCTCTTCACCAGCAATTTCTCCTTTTCCCACAATGTTTTCTCCTCTATCCGAAGATCAGTTTTCAAATTCATCGCATTCAGAAATGGCGTCTGAAACTCCTCCAGTTAGGGACTGTCTAAACTTTTTTTCAACTACTTTTGGTAAAGGGTTAAACAAAAAAAAGTTTGATCTGGCCAGGTCTCAAACTTCAGACTCCAGTCTTCCAAGTCATGAATGGGACAATTCAATGAACAAGTTAGCATACATTGAAAACAGTGTGTGGAAAAGGACTTGTGTAATGGGTAATGTGAACTCTTCATGCATGAATTCAAACAATAACAAAGAAAAAAGGGAGGCAACTTTGCCCATCTTTCCCCCATGAGTAAACTTGCTGTTGATCCCCCTACTCTGACTTTCACGGCATACTATTTTAAGCAGCAGCGTGGATAAAGAAATTGCCTATTCACAAGGAGCATTTCTACGCTTTGGACGGGGTCGGGTGTGGGGGTCTGGTTTTTGGGGGGAAAGTCACTCTGTGCGGATATGAACATATACAATAACAGTCTTGCCAGATTATGGGTAAAGGGTTAGCAATCAGAAACATAATCAGTAGAATTACTCCATGAAACACTGTAGGAAAAGGGACAATAACTTATTTGATTATCTCCATATAGAAATATTGATCGGACGGGGTCTCGAACAAGCGACATTCTGGTTAACGTGGTAAAATCAGAAACATCGTCTGCATACTTCTTTAGAATAGATTGCCTTGAAAGACTGAATCCCTAATTACCATATTTTACTATCATTAAGTACCGATACGTTTCAAAGGTATTTTATTCTGTCGCTTGGTTTGTTTGGTACTTAACGCTGATGTCAACAGTATTCTAGTCATTTTGATGACTTTTTCATCTGTTTTATTTTCCACGTTGAGCAATTTGATGGGTTTGTCCAATGAGACATGTCGCATTGACTTCTTATACCATTACCAAACAATAACGACATTTGACCAGTTTGTTGGAGGCGACTTTGGAAAAACGTTGTGGGAAAATGAGAAATTGCTCTTCACCAACAATTTCTCCTTTTCCCACAATGTTTTCTGCTCTATCCCAAGATTATTTTTCAAATTCATCGCATTTAGAAATGGCGTCTGAAACTCTTCCAGTTAGGGACTCTCTAAACTATTTCTCAACTACTTTTGGTAAAGGGGTAAACAAACAAAAGTTTGATCTGGCCAGGTCTCAAACTTCAGACTCCAGTCTTCCAAGTCATGAATGGGTCAATCCAATGAACAAGTTAGCATACATTGAAAACAGTGTGTGGAAAAGGACTTGTGTAATGAGTAATGTGAACTCTTCATGCATGCATTCAAACAATAACAAAGAACAAGGGGAGACAACTTTGCCCATCTTTCCCCCATGAGTAAACTTGCTGTTGATCCCCCTACTCTGACTTTCACTGCATACTGTTTTAAGCAGCAGCGTGGATAAAGAAATTGCCTATTCACAAGGAGCATTTCTACGCTTTGGACGGGGTCGGGTGTGGGGGTCTGGTTTTGGGGGGGAAAGTCACTCTGTGCGGATATGAATATATACAATAACAGTCTTGCCAGATTATGGGTAAAGGGTTAGCAATCAGAGACATAATCAGTAGAATTGCTCAATGAAACACTGTAGGAAAAGGGACAATAACTTATTTGATTATCTCCATATAGAAATATTGATCGGACGGGGTCTCGAACAAACGACATTCTGGTTAACGTGGTAAAAATCAGAAACATCGTCTGCATACTTCTTTAGAATAGATTGCCTTGAAAGACTGAATCCCTAATTACCATATTTTACTATCATAAAGTACCGTTACGTTTCAAAGTATTTTATTCTGTCGTTCGGTTTGTTTGGGACTTAACGCTGATGTCAACAGTATTCTAGTCATTTTGATGACTTTTTCATCTGTTTTATTTTCCACGTAGAGCAATTTGATGGGTTTGTCCAATGAGACATGACGCATTGACTTCTTATACCATTACCAAACAATAACGACATTTGACCAGTTTGTTGGAGGCGACTTTGGAAAAACGTTGTGGGAAAATGAGAAATTGCTCTTCGCCAGCATTTTCTCCTTTTCCCACAATGTTTTCTGCTCTATCCCAAGTTTATTTTTCAAATTCATCGCATTTAGAAATGGCGTCTGAAACTCTTCCAGTTAGGGACTCTCTAAACTATTTCTCAACTATTTTTGGTAAAGGTTAAACAAACAAAAGTTTGATCTGGCCAGGTCTCAAACTTCAGACTCCAGTCTTCCAAGTCATGAATGGGACAATCCAATGAACAAGTTAGCATACATTGAAAACAGTGTGTGGAAAAGGACTTGTGTAATGAGTAATGTGAACTCTTTATTCATGCATTCAAACAATAACAAAGAAAAAAGGGAGGCAACTTTGCCCATCTTTCCCCCATGAGTAAACTTGTTGTTGATCCCCCTACTCTGACTTTCGCGGCATACTATTTTAAGCAGCAGCGTGGATAAAGAAATTGCCTATTCACAAGGAGCATTTCTACGCTTTGGACGGGGTCGGTGTGGGGGTCTGGTTTTTGGGGGGAAAGTCACTCTGTGCGGATATGAATATATACAATAACAGTCTTGCCAGATTATGGGTAAAGGGTTGGCAATCAGAGACATAATCAGTAGAATTACTCAATGAAACACTGTAGGAAAAGGGACAATAACTTATTTGATTATCTCCATATAGAAATATTGATCGGACGGGGTCTCGAACAAACGACATTCCGGGTAACGTGGTAAAATCAGAAACGTCGTCTGCATACTTCTTTAGAATAGATTGCCTTGAAAGACTGAATCCCTAATTACCATATTTTACTATCATAAAGTACCGATACGTTTCAAGGTATTTTATTCTGTCGCTCGGTTTGTTTGGGACTTAACGCTGATGTCAACAGTATTCTAGTCATTTTAATGACTTTTTCATCTGTTTTATTTTCCACGTAGAGCAATTTGATGGGTTTGTCCAATGAGACATGTCGCATTGACTTCTTATACCATTACCCAACAATAACTACATTTGACCAGTTTGTTGGAGGCGACTTTGGAAAACGTCGTGGGAAAATGAGAAATTGCTCTTCACCAGCAATTCTTCCTTTTCCCACAATGTTTTCTCCTCTATCCGAAGATCAGTTTTCAAATTCATCGCATTCAGAAATGGCGTCTGAAACTCCTCCAGTTAGGGACTGGCTAAACTTTTTTTTCAACTATTTTTGGTAAAGGGTTAAACAAACAAAAGTTTGATCTGGCTAGGTCTCAAACTTCAGACTCCAGTCTTCCAAGTCAAACCTATGAATGGGACAATCCAATGAACAAGTTAGCATGCATTGAAAACAGTGTGTGGAAAAGGACTTGTGTAATGAGTAATGTGAACTCTCTATACATGTATGTCAAACAATAACAAAGAAAAAAGGGAGACAATTTTGCCCATCTTTCCCCCTTGAGTAAACTTGCTGTTGATCCCCTTACTCTGACTTTCACGGCATACTATTCTAAGCAGCAGCGCGGATAAAGAAATTGCCCATTCATAAGGAGGATTTCAACGCTTTGGACGGGGGTCGGGTGTGGGGGTCTGGTTTTTGGGGAAAAGTCACTCTGTGCGGATATGAACATATACAATAACAGTCTTGCCAGATTATGGGTAAAGGGTTAGCAATCAGAGACATAATCAGTAGAATTACTCAATGAAACACTGTAGGAAAAGGGACAATAACTTATTTGATTATCTCCATATAGAAATATTGATCGGACGGGGTCTCGAACAAACGACATTCTGGGTAACGTGGTAAAATCAGAAACGTCGTCTGCATACTTCTTTAGAATAGATTGCCTTGAAAGACTGAATCCCTAATTACCATATTTTACTATCATAAAGTACCGATACGTTTCAAGGTATTTTATTCTGTCGCTCGGTTTGTTTGGGACTTAACGCTGATGTCAACAGTATTCTAGTCATTTTGATGACTTTTTCATCTGTTTTATTTTCCACGTAGAGCAATTTGGTGGGTTTGTCCAATGAGACATGTCGCATTGACTTCTTATACCATTACCAAACAATAACGACATTTGACCAGTTTGTTGGAGGCGACTTTGGAAAACGTTGTGGGAAAATGAGAAATTGCTCTTCACCAGCAATTTCTCCTTTTCCCACAATGTTTTCTCCTCTATCCGAAGATCAGTTTTCAAATTCATCGCATTCAGAAATGGCGTCTGAAACTCCTCCAGTTAGGGACTGTCTAAACTTTTTTTCAACTATTTTTGGTAAAGGGTTAAACAAACAAAAGTTTGATCTGGCCAGGTCTCAAACTTCAGACTCCAGTCTTCCAAGTCATGAATGGGACAATCCAATGAACAAGTTAGCATACATTGAAAACAGTGTGTGGAAAAGGACTTGTGTAATGAGTAATGTGAACTCTTCATGCATGCATTCAAACAATAACAAAGAACAAAGGGAGACAACTTTGCCCATCTTTCCCCCATGAGTAAACTTGCTGTTGATCCCCCTACTCTGACTTTCACGGCATACTATTTTAAGCAGCAGCGTGGATAAAGAAATTGCCTATTCACAAGGAGCATTTCTACGCTTTGGACGGGGTCGGGTGTGGGGGTCTGGTTTTTGGGGGAAAGTCACTCTGTGCGGATATGAATATATACAATAACAGTCTTGCCAGATTATGGGTAAAGGGTTAGCAATCAGAGACATAATCAGTAGAATTACTCAATGAAACACTGTAGGAAAAGGGACAATAACTTATTTGATTATCTCCATATAGAAATATTGATCGGACGGGGTCTCGAACAAACGACATTCTGGTTAACGTGGTAAAATCAGAAACATCGTCTGCATACTTCTTTAGAATAGATTGCCTTGAAAGACTGAATCCCTAATTACCATATTTTACTATCATAAAGTACCGATACGTTTCAAGGTATTTTATTCTGTCGCTCGGTTTGTTTGGGACTTAACGCTGATGTCAACAGTATTCTAGTCATTTTGATGACTTTTTCATCTGTTTCATTTTCCACGTAGAGCAATTTGGTGGGTTTGTCCAATGAGACATGTCGCATTGACTTCTTATACCATTACCAAACAATAACGACATTTGACCAGTTTGTTGGAGGCGACTTTGGAAAAACGTTGTGGGAAAATGAGAAATTGCTCTTCACCAGCAATTTCTCCTTTTCCCACAATGTTTTCTCCTCTATCCGAAGATCAGTTTTCAAATTCATCGCATTCAGAAATGGCGTCTGAAACTCCTCCAGTTAGGGACTGTCTAAACTTTTTTTCAACTATTTTTGGTAAAGGGTTAAACAAACAAAAGTTTGATCTGGCCAGGTCTCAAACTTCAGACTCCAGTCTTCCAAGTCAAACCATGAATCCACACCACCCCAGCCTACCCCCTTCCCCATTTTACTGAAATATTCCTCCTTAAAACTCATTTCATTTAATTTTTCAACAATAATGTATGCTTAATATCTCCATTAGGACCAGTCAATTGGGCATTTAAGGGGGAACAGGTTAATCATTGTCAACATTCCAATGGACCGAACTACACCATGTCAATCAAACAGCATCATACAAAGTAGTTCGGTTATAACCAGACTATCTTAGCGAAAATCGAACGCCCAGCTTCTAGTGCTACATTCCAATGAACAAGTTAGCTTATATTTAAACATTGCTTTTATTGTCATTTCAATCTGATGAATATTTCCAAGCTACTTTTGTTTGAAGGACTATTTTTGGGTACTACGACCCGGAAGTAGTCTGAAAGTACTCTGGAAGTACTTGTTTCTGAATTTCCCAAAAATGATAAATATATGCAAAATGGAGAACATTGAAATCAATGTAGTCATCTTCGATACATTTGTACTTCGTGAAGAATGTATTATTCATGGGTATATCATAGACGGCATCACGTCATGATAAACATAAATGCCTCCATAAACTATACCCATATTATGATTCTTAGTGATTTTTCATAATTCTCTATTTCCAAACTTGTGATAACTGACTTGACATCATAGACAATGCTTACTGAGTCCACCTTTTCCTATTCAATATATAAACATTCATCAGAAACAGAAAAGAGAAAAAACTTACATAACAGCCACATTTAGCCAGGAGCTTCTTCTCCACTATATAACCTCCATGTTTTGTGAAAAATGAATTACAACGGTGTAATTCTTATTCATGAACACACACACATACACACACATGTGACGCATCTTCTGCAACAATTCGTTTGTAATTACTTTAACTACATAACCATTTCACAAATGCTGTATAATGTCCGATATAATAATTCCATGTTCACACAAGAATATATGAAAATACATGTATACTAAAACATCTTCATTGCGTACCAATTCAGAAACAAATATGTTAGGCAAGTCTATTCTATAACCGCAATCATAATCATATACATATAAACATACAGTTGTCTGCACGAGAAAGTAATGCAATTCAAACAGCACGTGCGGGTGACCTGGATAAAGTATAAACTTATTTAGTTGCGCTCGCGCTACACGCCTGTCTCAAGAGAAGCCTTATAATATAATAATGGGTCGTCGGCTTTTCAAAAATCGTGAAAATCTACTTGATTTTGATGAGGAAAGATACTCAGAGTAGCAAACAGATTAGATCACAGGCCAGCCGCAAATTGAATTGGTGGCTGGCCTGGATCTTACCTGTGCATAAGCATAAGGTCGGTTCCAGCACTATAAGGGATAAGAATGTTATCCTACATAAATTATGGACGCTGAAATATAGTGGGGGTGTCTGTGTGCTTATTTCATTGAACCTTTTGTCAAACAGTGTGCACAGGCTTTTAGAACTGACAGTTTTACTTCTCTAAATAACTCTAAAGAAGGAAAGACAGAAATAGTTTTATCCAAGCTTTACATTATCTTCCAAAATACGGTTCCTTCCCATAAACAACTGTATAGATTCTACGTATTTTCCGTTTTAATTTATTGTGTAGGTTAAAGGCACGAAAACCAAGTGTTGGGACCAAAGTTTGAAAATTCAATGATATACATGTAATGATGTAACTAGGATTGAACCCAGAATTCTTCTTTAAGGGGGAAAGTGTCTATTGATAAAAATATCACCGCTGTGATATCTGATAGTCTCAATAATGATCCGTGAACGAAGCTTTTTTCATCATTTGGACATGTATCGTGCTTCGCTACCGAAGGCGTCAGTCATTGAGTCAAAATAGCAATAGCCTTCGAGACCAGTCATCTGGAATATGATATCTGAATGCTTACTTAGAACCAAAGACTGTGGACCAACGTTAATCGAACTCATATCTCCTAGGTTAGACCAATTCAGACAAAACAAGAACTCTGCATGTATGTACATGTATACAATTTCCATTAGATGTCAGGCGAGAGTGTCTGCTCAAAATTACTGTAGACCATAAGCTTGTCTTCTCATAACACTGTAGACGATTAGTGTTCGTGTTATAAAATGCCACAATATAATTAATGTTGGCCTATGGGTTAAGAAATTGTTAATGCTTAGTTCCATCTATCAGTATAAGAAGTAAAGACTTTTGAAGATACTGGGGTTTATACACAAGACAATAGTAAGTCCTTTTATGCACGTGAATCACACATAGTTTAAGTTTTGTAGTGAACCCTGGTATACTTCAAGATCTGTTGGACAACTTGCAATGGCAGTGCTCCTGGTGTATTGCTTTAGAATATTTAAAGCATCGATCCTGATGCATATATTTTAAACGACGAATGCGTGCCCGACGCTACTTAGAGAAAGTGAAAATCATTTCAATATCCTAAAACAAACCTATGTTCACTTACAACGGTTGATTGTCAAAACTAAAAGGAATGTAACACCGTTGAACTATACATAAAATATGCATGCATTTGTACACTTACTTTTTTTTCTTTTCCTTCATTCATCTGTAAGGTATGTGAAGTATTTTCGGATCCCAAATACTTTCTGTAATCACTAATCACTTAACACATAATCGATTCCATTCACTCGAATATTTTATGCACATATCAAGATTTCTTTAATCACGAATCACTAAACACACCAATTCCATTCATTTGAACACTCTATGCACACACACAGACATGATTTTTTCTACATCTTTAAACTACGCATTCCGGTGACAAAATTTGGATATCTTTGGGAGACAGTCTTCCAAATGACTTACGGAATGCCGATGTTTCTATCCGGATTGACCAGCCCTCCATCATTATGAGTCGGGCATCACAACATAATTGAAATAATGTTGACGCAATGTAAAATCCATATAATTGAATGAACTTAATTATGAATCACTTAACAAATAATTAATTTCCTTATTTTAACGCTTTATTCACACGCTTAAATGATTTCCTCAATCATTTACGAAACAATAAACACATATTTAATTCCATTCATTTGAACACACCTAGAAGCACCGATTTACTTTTTAATATGAACTTTTTAGGTACACTCGTCTACACGCAAAGTGCGTGCAACACGTGCTTGGGACCCGAATGCACACGTGTACATAAGTAAGGCCACTTCTTTTGTAATTTAGTTTCTCGGACAATTTTAGAAAAAAATGTCGGCTCAGAAGGATAGGAAAAATAGAGGAATTATAGCACATATTTCCAATTATTCTAATTTGCATAAGGCCTTGAAAAGGCAACGATGTTTTTGAGTCGGACATTACAACACAATTGAAATAATGTTGACACGATGTAAAAACCATATTACTGAATAAACTTATTTATTAATCACTTAACATTTAATGAATTGACCTTACGACAGACTTTGATTGACAGCTGGAACTGACCAATCAGCGAACACTTCGGTTGCTATCCGCCATTTTCTCCGACACGCTGTGCGACTCCGTCAACACATAGCACTATTGTTCTGTCATTTTTCTACGTCAATACTGCTTAAGATATTGTTTAAGTACTTACAATAGAGAAATGATGAATAAGGAGAGACTTGTGGGTGGAGTAGAGTTTTTCCCGTTTCCAAAATCTGTCACATATATTGTGAAATGACTGAGAACTACACGCAATTAGTAAATCTATGCAAACCGTTCATTTATAAAACGATGTAAAGAATAGAAGTCCGAACTATTATCTTATTTTATTTCTTTTTTTCTTTCACATGTTAGTGAATATTTATTTTTGTCTTTTGTCTTCGTTTGAAAATGAAAAATCGTAGTTTTTAAAAACGGAATTGACACATAATGACTAATGTCATTAGTTGCATTTGATTATGAATCAAATTTTAACTAAAAATACAATATTGATCGATAATAATGTGAGATGACATGGTTTCCAGTTGGATATATACAAATTCTTCAAATTGGAATTTAATTAATTGATTTTGTTTTTAAATGGACCCTAAGAGCACCTTAAACAATTAATTAACTTTCTTATTATAGCCCATCAATCCACCTACCTGTAATGATCTGTGTATCGTATCCAAATTTAAAAGTTATTAAAAACAAAACAAACCCATAGCTCCTTGTTGCAACATTATCCGAATACCTTAAAGAATCTAAGGTTGCTTTAATATGTTGTAAAACACACTCTTGGTAGCCAATGGTTGATTACAAAGACCGCCGATCGGCTAAACAATAAAGGGATTGTGACTTGACCATAAAGTGCAATTGTGTCAGATTGATGTTAATTAGCGTCGAAACCATTAATCCTTTTAACAATCGAGGTTTGTTAACGGTACCCTTTACCAAACAATAACGACATTTGACAACTTTGTTACAGACAACTAGGGAAAATATTGTGGAAAAGGAGAAATAGCTCTAAACGAGCAATTGCTCTAAACGAGCAATTGCTCTAAACGAGCAAGTTATCCTTTTCCAACCATATGTAATGCCCTATCAGAAAACTATTAATTCATCATCTTCATTTAAATGACGTCTGCGAACTCTTTAAATTTGGAACAATTGAAAATATTTCGTTTGGTAAAATGACACTTAGTTTTAAATCAAGTAGCAAAACCGACAATCATCAATTGAGTCGCATACAAAAGACTTTGTTCAAAAGTCCTGATATTTAACTTTATTGACAACAAAAAAGTGATTGTTCCAATCAGCAATTGTTTAACACCATAATCTCAACATGACCAACACTATTAACCATTTTCAACATGACAAAATTGGTAGGTCTTCGTTTTGAATCATTCAGGATACGCCGATTTAGTTATATAAAAATCTAAACCGTTTAAGAATCAAAATGAGATAACATCGTTCGTAACCTGCAATTACTGCAAATTAAAGGTCATATGTACAGGTTGGGTTTATTTCATAAAATTAAAATATGAAGTAAAAGAATCACATTGAAATTATTTGCAACATTTTAGCATAACGCATTGCGTCATAAATCACCGTCATAGCGCACCGATTAATAAAAGTTCGTATGACTTACTTCCCTTTGCTGTGACGTCACTCGTGATCCACTGAATGCGCCATGTAAAGGGCGTGAAGAGCGATCGCTGGTTAGAATTGGTGTTTTTCTTCAAATAAACGGTCCTAAAGTCATTGTTTGGATTGACAGCGCATTTTCTTTATATGATTCATTTTATAAGAATATCAATTTGAAAAAAGAAAAAAGATAAATTAATAACTTAACCCGTGAATTTGCATGGATTTGTCATTGCGTAGGCCTAAACCTGTTCATATGAAAGGAACGGCTTGAAATTTGGACGATTTTCCTTGAAATAAATGATTCTTAAGTCATTGTTTGGATTGACAGTGAATGTTCTATACTGGATATTTGTCATATTATAAAATATCCATTTGAAAAAAATAAATTAGTGACTTAACGCGTGAATTTACAAGGATATGTCAATGCGTTCATATGAAAGGAACGGCTTGAAATTGGGACGATTTTCCTCGAAATAGCAATCCTTAAGTCAATGTTTGGATTGACAGTGCATTTTCTTTATTGAATATATTTCATATTGTAAGAATATTCTTCTGAAAAAAAGAGTAAGTGGCGTAACGCGTAAATTTGAAAGGATTTGTAAATGTTTTCATATGTAAGAATCGGCTTGAAATTTTGACGATATTTGTGAAAACAGCTATTTTTATTAATATTTGTTGAGAAAAAAAAACAAGAGTACTTTTTCGTCAATGATCGTGTATAAGCATTAATTGAGTAGTAAACAAAGACATAGATCTGAATAAACGAATTGTCTTAAAACCGTACATCGTATAACTATTGACTGTCAAATTCACCCTTCATTGTCTTATCAATTCATGAAATGAAACGGGAGAAGATCATAAATTGCGAACAAAAAAAAACATATTATAACCCAACTTACTTGTGATACGAAGGTTATCCTTTAACTCACATTTTCACCACACATCAACTTACTTGTGATACGAAGGTTATCCTTTAACTCACATTTTCACCACACATCCAAATTTCAAAACTAAACACTGGCACATTCAAGAGTATTTGTTAAAATCTTCCGACACTTTTCCAGTAACTCCACCCCTAGTAAGAGGTCTTTGATTTCGAAATTGATTCCGATGTCGTCTTTCTAGATCAACTGTTTTGACTTAAGAAGTGTTCTTCATATTCACTTTACATTTATGTTCGTTTTCTCTCGTGTAAGTAGCCTTGACATATTAAGCATTTAACTTTCGGATAGGTTTAATAATTAACAGCTAAAACAAAAAATCGTCATAGTTTATTTTACTAACAACCTTAATTAAACATATTTGAATTTATTTTTTATGATTTTTGAATTGAAATATCAATTTGACAAAACTTGATTTTGATGTTAAAACGTTTTTTTGTTGAAAACAGAGTTAATACCGTTTTGGTGAATACTGATTATCGTGTACTTATTGAAGTGTCAAACTATTCTAATAGAAAAGACAACATGTTCACTTCTTTGAATATCATAACGACAAAGTATCAATTCAATTCAATTTCCTTTATTTCACTTAGTTCCTATTACGGAAAACAAAAGGTGCATTGATATGAAACAAACAAAAAAATAACAAGGCATAATAAATATGTTTTGTCGGTTAGGTTCCAAGACGTAAGTCACATTGAGAGATAAATATGGCCTGACACCTTATCAATCCAAACGTCCTGTGAGAGTTTGGTCTTAATTGGTAATATCTTAACAATGGACTTTTTAGATAAATTCAATTGCCGCACATTGAAAGTGTGAGATTTGCCGCTTGTTATTTCATGTCTGAAATAGCAGAACGTGTCAGACCTGTTAATTAACAACAGAGATATTTAAGAGATTAACGCCAGAGGCTATCTTTCGCCTAAACAATAAAGGACTTGAGACTTGAAACGTACTGTGCAAATGTGGCAGATTGGTGTTAATATGCATCACGACCCTTAATCCTTGTAATGTCCGATGTTTGTTGATTGACCCTTTGTATGTGAGGTAAATTGACAATAATCAATTAAATTGTAAACAAAGAGAGTATGCTAAATGTGATAATTATATATTTAGTGATCTTATTACTAAATTATCAATATAGATTTGTAATAATCATGTTTGAACACCTACATTTCAGTGTGACATACGTCATTTAAACCAATATTACCAATGACAAAACAATGAGGTGTGTGATTTAAATAATTCCGAAAAGCAGACGCTTAAGTTAAGATCGAACCCATTATCATTTGCGTTGATGAGTTCAGAGACAGTTTGCGGATATCAAATATTCATTATAATTTGAATTTTCATTCAAAGACAACGGCAGATAAAAGAAACTTGCTTGTTTAATCGGTTTGTTATCATAGCAATCAACGTACATTTTTCATTTTGTCTCATTTATGTACAATGGCAACGTTTCCATGATTATGTTAAAACATAAAACAAGTTTTGCAAATTAGAACAAGATGCATTTAAGCGTTTAAAACCCAAAGACATGGCAATACAATAACTTATGATGTTGGATATAATTAACATATTCTTGCAACCCTTTGAATTCGTACGTAATATAATCATAAAGCAGCCTTATTAAGTATTCCTGACTAAGTATGTAGCATAGTTAATCTGTTCCAAACAAAACTAGCTTGGGGAGTAAGAGAGTCATTCAAGAAAATTAACTTTCAAAAAAGGTGTAATCAACGTGATTTATCCTATTCTTGAATTTATCTACATTTACACGGTGCAAATTCTATATAAAGTTCTAGCTAGACTACACGAGGCTCTAACACCCGAAACTAACAGTCAGGAATTGTTTTGATCACAAACATCAGTTCAGGGAAATATAACGGTTACTCAATAAGTAGAATGAATTTGAAGCGTCTTCACCTGTATAAATTACTTTGAATTGAGTCCGATCATTTAAAGATCAATAAAATCAATTCTCTTGAAACGCCTAACAATGCGTAAACTTGCCGTCTTCGAAGTGAACGTAAAACAGCCTACTGTTCTTGTTTAGGGAATATATCTTTTGCTTATTTGTAAAGTAAACACGGTCCAGTTTACTTATCGAAACTTTTTGCAGCTTTTATGTTCGTCGGACAACGGGAGAAACTCGCATCACTGCGACAAAAAGCAGAATAACACCAGAAGACCTGTCAAAATACCATATTCAATATCCAATTTACGTTTCCCAAAACACAATTCAACACTTGAATGTCCGAAATTTGTGCAAAAACACCGTCGTTACTGAGAACTAGATTCTTCTAACTGATACTTCATATGACTTTGAAGCACAAATGACGTCACAACAAGGGAGATAAGTCATTCACAAAAATCGATAAAGGTAAATAAAAGTAGTCAAAAACAACATTTTTCGCTTCTGTATGAGAAAAAAATCATTACCTCCGTCATAACGAAACCATAACCTAATTCAAAAACCATAATTAAAGAAAATTTTGTTTATCGGGAAATATGACCTTTAACTGTTTTGAAGAAGTATGTAATACGGTCATTTTGAAAGTCCGGTCGAACCAGTGCCGAACGGACCAATGTCGATCGGAACGAGTCTGATGGGACTTTGGACGGATCGTGTTTGGTGCCGATCGGACTCCACACTGCTGGGGTGAATCCCGGACATTTGCCCCCCCCGGACATTTGCCACCCCGGACATTTGCCCCCTTTTTGGTATAGGGCGGACATTTGCCCCCTCGCCGTAATGTTGAAGGTGGACATTTGCCCCCTCATATTATTTTTTTTTCAATTTGCTTGACCTGGTCGTTTTACGTTATATTTAAATAGAAATTAAAATGAAAATAATATTTTCATCAGTTTTACTCTATTAGCTCTTCCCATATAATCCCCTATAGGTGTTAAAATCGAGACGACGAATCAAAAACACACCAATGGCACTTGGCCAATTATGCTCATCCAACCATGAAACTTTAATGAATCGATTTTTTTTTAATTTACATATTGATTACATCTTAAATCTTATTACCGATTTGTCATTCAAGGCTAACAATAAAAAACAAAGAAGACAAAAGGTATTCCAATTGGTGTCGGTATGACAATCACCATCACATTTGATTATGAGAGAAATAATTAAACCGAAAATGAAAAAATAAGGTCAAATCAACTTATGTCCGTATACCGCCGTTTCACGGTTGGATGAGCATAATTGACCAAGTGCCATCGGCGTAATAGAGCAAAATTGACATGTTAGTCTGATCAAATTATTATTTCCATTTAAATTCCTGTTTAATCATAACGGAATACGATCAGGTCAAGCAAGTTGAAAAAAATAATATGAGGGGGCAAATGTCCGCCTTCTACATTGCGGCGAGGGGACAAATGTCCGCCCTATACCAAAAAGGGGGCAAATGTCCGGGGGGGGCAAATGTCCGGGGGTAGGGGGCAAATGTCCGTATACCGCTGGGGTAAATCACTCCTCCAACGCCATAGAGATATATAGCAGAGCCGTTATATGTCTCTGCTAACGCTTAAAATATACCATCTTCTTTACAAATTGTCATGCTATGTTCATATCATTCAGTAATAAAGGTAGGTGCTTATTTTGATAAAATATTTCCGATTTCAAACAAGAATATCCGAAATCATCGGCAATGTCAGACAGTGTTCCTAGTTTATGCATTGACGGTATTTCACTCAGAATGTCGGAGATAATTAGAGTGACCTCCCCTTTTTTCGGTGGGCGTGGTTAATTGCTCTGTGTCGTAAGGTCAATTCCCTCATTTGAATACTTTATGAACACCCATTAAAGTGATTTCTTCAATCATTTACGAATCACTAAACACATTTAATTCCATTCATTTGATATGAACTTTTTAGACACACTCGTCCACATGCGAATTCCATGCAACACGTGCTCGGGACCCTTATACACATGTGTGTATAAGTAAGGCCACTTCTTTTTAGTTTTAGTTTCACGGACGAATTTAGAAAAATGTCGGCCCAGGAAGATGGGAAAAACGACGAATCATCAACTAAAACATTCCAATTCCGGAAATATGTTTTTAGTATGAAACTTAATTTTAAAATGGCATTTGTTCTGTTTAATCTTTAATTTTATTACCTTACACCTTTTCTGATTTTTCGACTTCAGGAGAGTTGCAACATCATGGGTGGAAAACCTTTCAAAGTGTGTGAGAAAGAATTTCCCCGTTAATTTATAAACTGGCTTTCCCAAAGAAGAGCAGACAGGTGCGAATGCTCAGTTCACATTAATTAACGAAAGCATGGAGTTTTAGCAACTTACAGGTTAAGACACTGGAAACGATCTTTGGTTTAGTGACAAGGATTATGAATATCAAATTTTTAATGTTTATTACCCTCAAAACACACATCTCTGGGAGAGTCTCTTTATGATGAAATTGATACCAAATATCAATATCACTACTTGTGTCCATGGTTCTACCGATTACCGGAAGAAAACCATCTGGCTTGCTACTTATGTTTTCTATATTTGCTTTCAATTTAGACCAGTAACATTTAGTTAACCCTTTACCAAACTACAAATTTTCGACTGTCCCAAATTGAAAGAGTTTGCAGACGAAATTTCGAAATGTGATTAAAATGAAAAACAATTTTCTGAAGGGACAGAAAACATTGCGGGGAAAAAAGGAGAAATTGCAATTTCTCCTGTTCCAAAAAATGTTTTCCAGAGTCGTCTGCAACAGACTGGTCAAATGTCGTTATTGTTTGGTAATAGGTTGAATGGTAGTAAACATTAGGCCGCGGAAGGTGGCCCCCTCCCCCCCAGTGCGGGGTATGAAGCTCGGGGTATACCTACGGGCCTGGACCCCAGGCTATGTAGGGCAGTGTCTTCCCCAGACTTTTAAAGCAATGCTGGGCCCCAGCGCCTGACTTTCAAAATTATCATTCCCCCAGTACAGCTCAGTACAGTGATTTACGTATCTTAAATTGTACCTAGAAACTTGCCATTTTGAGATGCATATTTAAAGGCACATCAAAGGAGAGGAGTACAAATAAATTACTGAGAGTTCCAAAAAATGTTTTCCAGATTCGTGTGCAACAGACTGGTCAAATGTCGTTATTGTTTGGTAATAGGTTGAATGGTAGTAAACATTAGGCCGCGGAAGGTAGCCCCCCCCCCCAGTGCGGGTATGAAGCTCGGGGTATACCTACGGGCCTGGACCCCAGGCTATGTAGGGCAGTGTCTTCCCCAGACTTTTTAAGCGATGCTGGGCCCCAGCGCCTGACTTTCAAAATTACCATTCCCCCAGTACAGCTCTTTGAATTACTCACACAGGAAGTCTACTTGCTTAGAACTGACATTCTTTGATATCATTTGATTTGATTTAAAACAGTGATTTACGTATCTTAAATTGTACCTAGAAACTTGCCATTTTGAGATGCATATTTAAAGGCACATCAAAGGAGAGGAGTACAAATAAATTACTGAAAAAAATATATCGAGTTCTTTTATTATGTTCATAAAAGTCATGAGAATTAGTTTAGGAATGTGTTGAGACCGTATTAAATAGACTCATTTAAAATAAGTTATTTTGTGCTTGAAATATAGTAGTCTCGAATTCAATCATGTTTATTAACAATCTGTTTGTTTACTTATTCGAAATAACCAATTCTGATTGGTCGGTTTAAACATTTGTGTATCAACTGTCAAGGTCAGGGGTGAAGAATCACACAATTAAACTGGTTAATCTGGGTTCATTCTTGTTGGCTTTCGAGTTTAAGTTGTGCTGATGTTTTTTTTTGTTGATAACTATTTGAATCTGACCAAAAGTTTACCAATTAATATAGTTTTATATAGCATTTATCTCCTTTCATGTGCCTTTAAAAAGAAGGGAGGGTGTACCCGTTATCATGCCGAACACCCCTCCTCCGACATAAAAACCCCAGCGCCTGAAAAAAAATCCTAGGGAAGACCCTGTAGGGTGTGGGTATTGAGATTGTTTTAGTTTCATTGCGTATTCGGGATCGTAATAAAAACTGTTATGTCTGAAACCGACTTTCCAATCGTTATGGTATCGTTATTACTCAGACAATCAGTTTTGTTTTATCCCTGATATCAGAGACATATATAATATGTTATTTTTGTCTCTGCGGTCGTGGAGGGCAGTGGTCCAGAGGTACTGGTTTACTAAACAACTTAAGGAAAATATTTGTGCAAGTCAAAACTGACAAGCATGTACAGTATCTTAAAAGATCATACATTATTGCAATGTGATACGTCATTTGAAGCGCCTCGGAGAGACGTTTCCAATGATGTGTTACTTAGCAAAATTGCTTGGCCCAACATTGAAATAAGACTGAATGTTGTTTTTAATTTACATAAATATTTAGCATAAACTGTTTAGTAAAACGATACCCAGGGGAAGAGCATCGGCTTCTGGATACGTTGGCCGTGCGTTGCCTTGCGACCCTTCATTAATCCGCATTGGGAGAGAGTACTGGTTATGTATCCAGGAAGCAGAATCGAGAGTGATTTATCTAAGTTGTACGAACTTGTTTCACAATCGATGTAAAATAAATAAGATAAAACTTAATCAAACTGTTGATATGAATAAACCCCTATGTAGCCTAAATCAGGCATAGATATATTCTGCAGATTTGTCTCTGCTGACCAGCTGACAATCAGATCTCAAATTGCTTTCTAAAAATGTGTCTACAGCAAGTTCCATTGTTGTTTTCAGTATCTTTTTTCAAAATGGAGAATTATGTAAGGAAAGATTTCTCACTTTATCAGATTGATTCTGTTTGAAACATGTTTGCTGCAAGACCGAAAACGTCTTGCCTCCATAATGTTCTTATTTTTGACAAAACAATGATTTTTGTTTTTTTTTTCAAACAAGTATCATGCAGGAAGGAGCATTCTTTTTTGAAGGACAAACAAACAAACAACACAAAGACAGGTTTTGATGATTCGTATAATCAAGTGATGTTAAAAGTACATTTATACGAAATTATTTCTACGAAAACAATGCTTACATATATTTTAACCAAAAACCTAATTATTAGGGTTTTGGTGTGACCCTTTAACACATTTTTAGATTGAAAGACAAATTTTTAAATGAAATGTTGGACAAAATGAAATATATATCACAGACACTTTTCTAACTAAATCAGTCTCATGCTATGAAGAAGTATTTTGTCATTTTATTTTGACAAATTGTTGTTATCTGTAAACGTTTCCACCTGGGATAAGAAAAATCATCATTTGGTAAATGATTGATGGGGAGCATGCCTTGTGTACAAACACAGTTCAACACACTTATTAATGCCTTAGCAAACATATTCAATAACCCATCGGAAATCAAACTCTGTGAGGTTGGGTCCATCAGCAGGTAATTCATTTATTGTACAATAGAAAAAGAACTTCTACATGTAATTGATAAAAAAAAACGAGCCAGCAGTTTAAAGGTTCATGCACTTCCATGTATATGTAGTACATATCGGTAATAGAAAAAAAAGAGATGACTGTATAAGATAAATGTCAAGAGAGAAACACATAACATGATGTTTACTACAATACAAATAAAACACATATAACATACATGATAAATAACTGGCCTAAAAATCTACATATACAAAACACGACTCCAAGAACCACAGGTACCAGTAACACAAAAACAATTGTGTAATGTACTATATTCATATAAACAGTACAGTTGTACAAGGGGTTCCCTGCAGCTACGGCACGCTCTATTTACTCCGATATCATAATGTTATTGTTATGTCGTTAAAGATGGATTCAGCGATAAAGGTATCTTAAGTTGAATATATATTTGATTTATACAACTCATTTTTGATAAATGTTAAGATTTCATTACAAGCATTTAATTTTTATATGTTCTTCTTTTGTTAAAATTGTTTACAGCACCATATGTAAAATTTGATTTGTTAGTCATCTGGTGCAGTGTAGGTAAATCAAAAGGGTATTATTAACCGTTTTCCAAACATAAAGTTTTCGGCTGCCCCAAATTGATCGCGTTTGCAGACGACATCTCAAAATGTGATATATTTGAAAAACAATCTTCTGATAGGGCAGAAAACATTTTGGGAAAAGGAGAAATTGCTCATCATGAGCAATTTCCCCTTTTCCCACAATTGTTTTCAAGAGAAGTCTGTAACAAACTGGTTAATTTTTTTTATTGTTTGATAATGGTTTTTTTCCAGAGTAGTCTGCAACAAACTGGTCAGATGTTGTTATTGTTTGATAATTGTTTTTTTCATAGAATAGTCTGCAACAAACTGGTCAGTTGTGGTTATTGTTTGATAATGGGTTAAGTAAAAGGTTACCATATTAAGTAAAAGGTTACCATATTAAGTAAAAGGTTACCATATTAAGTAAAAGGTTACCATATTAAGTAAAAGGTTACCATATTAAGTAAAAGGTTACCATATTAAGTAAAATGTTACCGTCTTCAATAACAACTACAATTACTATAACACAAATCTACATATTTACAAATGATATGATTTCAGCTTACAGCATATCTATAGAATGAATTATATACAAAGATGCAACTGATGAGTAAAAAAAATGATGAGTTACAATTTCCTTAAACCTTATACTGCTGGAACCGACTTCATGCCTATGCAAACAGTTAAGATCACAGGCCACCCGCCAAGTAAATTAGCAGCTGGCCTGTGATCGATCTAACATGTGTTCTACTCTTAGTAGCTTTCTTCACTAGAATTAAGCAGATATGTAAAGTTTGGAAAGCAGACGACACAAAAATCTATTTCCAGCAAATTACCCCAGCATTTCAAGGGTTATATAGAATAAAGTGCAAATCCCTCATAGTGAGCAATATCTTCTCGTGGAGCAAATGAGTCTAAAATCCTCTATGTCAGTTGCAGTAAAATTACAGGTACATGTACCAGTAATTGAAAAGAAATGAATAACTATATACTCGTAAAGTACAATACAAAATGAATAACTATATACTCATAAAGTACAATACAAATTGTATAATTATGTTCTCGTAATAGTACAACACAAAATGTATAACTATATACTCATAAAGTACAATACAAAATGTATAATTATATACTCGTAATAGTACAACACAAAATGTATAACTATATACTCATAAAGTACAATACAAAATGTATAACTATATACTCATAAAGTACAATACAAAATGTATAACTATATACTCGTAATAGTACAACACAAAATGTATAACTATATACTCGTAATAGTACAATACAAAATGTATAATTATATACTCGTAATAGTACAACACAAAATGTATAACTATATACTCGTAAAGTACAATACAAAATGTATAACTATATACTCGTAAAGTACAATACAAAATGTATAACTATATACTGTAATAGTACAACACAAAATGTATAATTATATACTCGTAATAGTACAATACAAAATGTATAACTTTATACTCATAAAGTACAATACAAAATGTATAATTATATACTAGTCATAGTACAACACAAAATGTATAATTATATACTTGTATAGAACAATACACAATTTATTTTAGTAGGTGCTTTTTGTTCTTTCTGGTACCTGTGAGTTAAATGAGGCATTATGGAGAAAGGGATCAAGAAATGGTGTAACTCATCTATAACTGTACTGATAAATGAAAAATGATAATTATGTTTACAACATTGGAGATTTTACAATAAAACTACAATATTACATTAACAGTATTTCATGGATCTGCTTTAAGATCGGTCTTGACATTTAGACAGGTCCATGTAGATAGACTGACTACCTGTCCATATATACGATATATCAACACCTGTTTGTTCAACTCTATAATGTGGGTACGATTGAAGTAATCAACAAAAGAATGATTTTCAAAATTGCAGGTTATGGGTATTCTACATTAACATCAATTTTTACCTAATTAAGTACAGCAAACATAATGTTTTTACCTATCTGCTTTTACGTTCAAATACCGATCAATAAAAAATGCGATGTCAAGGTTCAGGTAGCCTGGAGGCCTGGCCCATGCATACCCACATTAGGGCCAGGTGTCAGAGAATGAAGCGTTGCTTCTGATTGGCCAACGGATTGTCGACAACTATAATAAAACTTTTTTTTATTTTGGAAAAAATATCATTCTAAGATGGTATCTTAAATCCTGATGTTTAAATCCGACAATAAATTGATTAAAAATGAAATGCAATGAATCAATTTCCATCAAAGTGCAATTGATTTATAAGAATAAAGTAAAGGTTACCCTGAATTAGGGATGGAAAAAGGGTAAAAAAGATAAGGGTTGAACAGGATGCACATTTCAAACGCCATTTTGCTTTTCATACTATCGACAATCCGTTAGCCAATCAGAAGCAATGCTTCATTCTCTAACACCTGGCCCTAATGCGGGTATGCATGGGCCAGGCCTCCAGAGCTAGAGCATCACCAGTGAGGGTCATGGGTTTGATTCCTGCAGATAAGTGATAAAACCCAGCCCAGCCCAACTGATGTGATTGTCATCTAACAAACTGTATTGGACTGGACCTTTCAAGGTTTTATCACCATCCAAAATATCGTTAAAATGATGAGAAATAAAATGGTAGCAACAAAAATGAAAAATACAAGAAAATAGAATATATCATATATTTTAATTCAATTTGTACAATGATAAACATTTAAGACAAAATACATTTTAATAAAATAATTTTAAAAATTCATCCGCCATATCCAATAGCAGCACCTTCAATCATTATCACATAAGGACACTAAAACACATTGACAGTTGCAGATGGCATGAGAAAATATTTTGACAAAGCAAAACACAAAACTGCTTTTGAAGAATTTGTTTGTTAGGGCTTTACATCACCTTTATAGTATTGGATTTAAGATTAGATGACTGGCCCATAATTAATGGAAGAAGAATCAAATTTAACATAAGGGATGTTCAAGCCAGCTTGAACCATCAGCATTCCAATAGTCGGTTGATAGACTGACTACCTGTCATCAAAATACAAATCTACTGCTACCATGATTTTAACCAACATGGTCAGAGAACATGTACTTTAAAGTTTGTACTCTTACAATAAGGCCAAGAAAGCCCTGCTAATGAAGGATAACCTCTTGTTATGTCCCAGTGTTTGTGAATGTCTTCCATTAAACTCATGGCTCCAAACCAAATAAAGCTTGTTTGGAAAAATGATGGTTTTGTCTATATCCTCATCCCGGTACTTTCATATATTGGCCCATATGAAGCAAAAGGCCTAAAGAAAGCATAGTAACAGAAGGTAAACTAGCTCATAACAAGGGTTCAATGTAAGACTATAGTAAGTGCTTCATAAACATGAAGCACTTACTATAGTCTTGCACTGAACCCTCCATAGGCTATTTCTTCATTTTTATGGATAATTTGCTTTAATCTTACTTTGTATCCTCAACATTTCAAAGTATGCATGTCATTCAGAGTAGTATCATACTGTGCAACCAATGCCTTGCTATGTTCTACAGGAATGCTTGTAAAACAGTGATTTGAAATGAACAGAAGGAATGCATGTACACACAATGCATTGTAACAAATAGAACAAAATCATTATATGTACAAACAATGCTTTTGGATGAACAAAAAGAAATGCATGTACAAACAATGCTTTGCAATGAACAAAAGGAATGCGTGTACAAACAATGCTTTTGGATAAACAAAGGAATGCATGTACAAACAATGCTTTTGGATAAACAAAGGAATGCATGTACAAACAATACTTTTGGATAAACAAAGGAATGCATGTACAATGAACAAAAGCAGTGCATGAACAAATAATGCTTTCAGATGAACAAAAAGAATGCATGTTCACGCAATGCACTATAACTAATAGAATAAAAGCGATATACATGTATTTACAAACAATGATTTGCAATGAGGAAACAGGATGATGTACAAACATTGCCTTGTAATGGACAAAAGGAATGCATATACATGTACAAACAATGCATTGCAATGAACAAAAGGAGTACATATACACATATTATCACAGATAATCATACTATATTGCAAATCACTAATATGACATAAAAAATGTTCCCTTCTTTATCTATGATTTAATAAAGAATGTACAGTCATTGCCTATAAGTACAAATTATACTTCATAAGTATGATAATCATTATAACACCTATAGCTTAAGAAGCTTCAGAAACTGTTCCAGCAAAAGGAGAAAAAACTTATGAAAAGCACTTTCTCTGTTTGCCACAATGGTTTCAATACAATTTGAAAAGGAAATTCGACACAAAGCCTGAAGTCATACATTTATGGTAATGTTACCCAAAAGACAAAACATATCTTGTAAAACAAAGCTTATTTAAAAGAAATCATTAAAAATATACAGTACAATAAATAAAAAAGGAAACACAAGAATTATTAAAAATGAATCAAAAATAATCATGATTTATAATGAAGCTATAAAATCAAAAGTAATTTTAAACAACAATTTGAGTGTTCAATGCAATACTGTAGTTAATCCTTCACATAAGTGAAACATTTACTACACATAAGTGAAACATTTACTATAGTATTGCATAGAGACCTGATATATCATTATGCTATTAGCAACACCAGCATTTGATAAAATAATGCACATCAACCAATCTTTAAATCATCCATTATTTTATAATTTCTTATAAATAACTGACTCTGACAATGAATTAAAACCATTGAACCATAAAACAGTTTGTGATATATCTGAAATGAAATGACCCACAAATGTGATTGTAAAGAACTGAAAGCAACATCTTAAAATAAAAGCTGAGTAGAAACCATTGTGCCAAACCAAAAGACAACAATGCTTGATTACCCTATGTCACAAGTCCTACACCATAATCACTGGGTCACGCAGGACCCTATCTCATAGCTTCAACTTTAAAAACAAAATCCTTTTTTTAAGAAACAATAATATCAGCTTTGAAATTTAAAAAAACAACCCTTATAGTGCTGAGTAATTTTCCAAAAATAGATTTTTGTGTCGTCTGCTTTCCAAAACTTTAAACATTTACTTAATTTGGATGAGGAAAGATACCCAGAGTTAAAAACAGGTAAGATCACAGGCTAGCCGCCAATTTACTTGGCGGCTGGCCTGGATCTAACATGTTTGCATAAGCATGAAGTAGGTTCCAGCACTATAAGGGTTAAGAGCCAATTCACTATATTTAGTCCCGATAGGGGTCCTCTATAGAATGATCTTCAATGTCCGAGTTAACCAAACCCTCGGGTTCTTGGGTATTCTTCAGATGTATCCCACAATACCAGTTGTATTTGTATCTCCGGGAACACTGCTTCACCTTGCTGATAAATAAGGGGACCTCTCGGAAAAACATGGATGCATAAAATGGTTAAAACTGTCTGAAAGTAGAAATCATATTTAACGTTAAAACATTGTTTACACAGGCACAATGAAACTTACAAATTCAAGTTTCAAAGTAACATTCTTCAACAATCTTTCTTAAACAACCAAAAGAAAATTTACCAATACAGTTAATTAATAAAACACCACGATCTTTATTAAGAAAAGTTTATCAAGACAATATTAACCATTACAATTAACAGACAGAACAACCAGATCTATAGCAAGTTTATCATAAGTGTATTTACCAAGATTTTTTTAAAAAGAGTTTATTAAAAGAATACTTATCATTTCAATGAATTATCAATAAACCGAGTCTTTTCTAAGAAACTTGATCAAAAAATTATTTAGCATAACAATGAATAGATAAAACACACAGTTCTTTTTCAAGAGTTTTCATCAAAGGAATAGTTACCGTTACAATAAGTAGATGAATAACTGACTTCTTTATTAATAAAATAATTCAAAACAATATACACCAACACAATGAATAAATAGGAAACCAAGAGCTTTTTTAACCTTAGAATGCTGGGTAATTTTCAAATAGATTTGTGTGTTGTCTGCTTCCCAAAACCATAGGTATCTGCTTAATTTTGATGAAGAAAGATACTCAGAGTAGCAAACAGTTTAGATCACAGACGAGACGCCAATTCACTTGGCGGCTGGCCTGGATCTTACCTGTTGGCATAAGCATGAAGTTTGTTTCAGCACTATAAGGGTTAAAGGTCATATTTCCCGATAAACAAAATTTTCTTTAATTAAGGTTTTTGAATTAGGTTATGGTTTCGTTATGACGGAGGTAATGATCTTTTTCTCATACAGAAGCGAAAAATGTTGTTTTTGACTACTTTTATTCACCTTTATCGATTTTTGTGAATGACTTATCTCCCTTGTTGTGACGTCATTTGTGCTTCAAAGTCATATGAACTATCAGTAAGAAGAATCTAGCTCTCAGTAACGACGGTGTTTTTGCACAAATTTCAAACATTTTAAGTGTTGAATTGTGTTTTGGGAAACGTAAATTGAATTGGATATTGAATATGGTATTTTGACAGGTCTTCTGGTGTTATTCTGCTTTTGGTCGCAGGGATGCGAGTTTCTCCCGTTTTCCGACGAACATAAAAGCTGCAAAAAGTTTCGATAAGTAAACTGGACCGTGTTTACTTTACAAATAAGCAAAAGATATATTCCCCAAACAAGAACAGTAGGCTGTGTTACTTTCACTTCGAAGACGGCAAGTTTACGCATTGTTAGGCGTTTCCAGAGAATTGATTTTATTGATCTTTAAATGATCGGACTCAATTCAAAGTAATTTATACAGGTGAAGATGCTTCAAATTCATTCTACTTATTGAGTAACCGTTATATTTCCCTGAACTGATGTTTGTGATTAAAACAATTCCTGACTGTTAGTTTGGGGTGTTAGAGCCTCATGTAGTCTTGCTAGATCTTTATATAGAATGTGCACTGTGTAAATGTAGATAAATTCAAGAAAAGGATAAATCACGTTGATTACACCTTTTTTTAAAGTTAATTTCCTTGAATGACTCTCTTACTCGCCAAGCTAGTTTTGTTTGGAACAGATTATTATGCTACATACTTAGTCAGGAATACTTAATTAGGCTGCTTTACGATTATATTACGTAAGAATTCAAAGGGTTGCAAGAATATGTTAATTTCATCCAACATCATAAGTTATTGTATTGCCATCTCTTTGGGTTTTAAACGCTTAAATGCATCTTGTTCTTATTTGCAAAACTTGTTTTATGTTTTAACATAATCGTAGAAACGTTGCCATTTTACATAAATGAGACAAAATGAAAAATGTACGTTGATTGCTATGATAACAAACCGATTAAAATAAGCAAGTTTCTTTTATCTGCCGTTGTATTTGAATGAAAATTCAAAATAATGAATATTTGATATCCGCAACCTGTCTCTGAACTCATCAACGTAAATGATAATGGGTTCGATCTTAACTTAAGCGTCTGCTCTTCGGAATTATTTAAATCACACACCTCATTTGTTTGCCATTGGTAATATTGCTTTAAATGACGTATGCCACACTGAAATGCAGGTGTTCAAACATGATTATTACAAATTTATATTGATAATTTAGTAATAAGATCATTAAATACATAATTTATACATTTGAACATAATCTCTTTGTTTACAATTTAATTGATTATTGTCAGTTTACCTCACATACAAAGGGTCAATCAACAAACATCGGACATTACAAGGATTAAGGGTCGTTATGCAAATTAACAACAATCTGCCACATTTGCACAGTACGTTTCAAGTCCCAAGCAAGTCCTTTATTGTTTAGGCGAAAGATAGCCTCTGGCGTTAATCTCTTAAATATCTCTGCTGTTAATTAACAGGTCTGACACGTTCTGCTTTTCCAGACATGAAATAACAAGCGGCAAATCTCACACTTTCAATGCGCGGCAATTAAATTATCAAAAAACTCCATTGTTAAGATAAAACCAATTAAGACCAAACTCTCACAGGATGTTTGGATTGATATGGTGTCAGGACATATTTATCTCTCAATGTGACTTACGTCTGATACTTTGTCGTTATGATATTCAAAGAAGTGAACATGTCGTCGTTTCTATTAGAATAGTTTGACACTTCAATAAGTATATGATAATCAGTATTCACCAAAACGGTATTAACTCTATGTTTTCAACAAAAAAACGTTTTGACATCAAAATCAAGTTTTGTCAAATTGATATTTAAATTCCAAAATCATAAAAAACAAATCCAAATATGTTAATTTAAGGTTGTTAGTAAAATAAACTATGACGATTTTTTTGTTTTAGCTGTTAATTATTAAACCTGTCCGAAAATTAAATGCTCAATATGTCGAGGCTACTTACACGAGAGAAAACGAACATAAATGTAAAGTGAATATGAAGAACGATTCTTAAGTCAAAACAGTTGATCTAGAAAGACGACATCGGAATCAAATTCGAAATCATAGACCTCTTACTGGGGGTGGAGTTACTGGAAAGTTGCCGGATGATTTTAACAAATACTCTTGAATGTGCCAGTGTTTAGTTTTGAAATTTGGATGTGTGGTGAAAATGTGAGTTAAAGGATAACCTTCGTATCAAATGTAAGTTGGGTTATAATACGGTTTGTTTGTTCACAATTTATGATCTTCTCACGTTTCATTCCATGTATTGATAAGACAATGAAGGGTGAATTTGACAGTCAATAGTTATACGATGTACGGTTTTAAGACAATTCGTTTATTCAGATCTATGTCTTTGTTTACTACTCAATTAAAACCTTAATGCTAAAACACGATCATTGACGAAAAAGTACTCGTGTTTTTTTTTTTCAACAAATATTAATAAAAATAGCTGTTTTCACAAATATCGTCAAAATTTCATGCCGATTCTTACATATGAAAACATTTACAAATCCTTTCAAATTTACGCATTACGTCACTTACTCTATTTTTCAGAAGAATATTCTTATAATATGAAACATATTCAATAAAGAAAATGCACTGTCAATCCAAACATTGACTTAAGGATTGCTATTTCGAGGAAAATCGTCCCAATTTCAAGCCGTTCCTTTCATATGAACGCATTGACATATCCTTGTAAATTCACGCGTTAAGTCACAAATTAATTTTTTTCAAATGGATATTCTTATAATATGAAAAATATTCAGTATAGAAAATTCACTGTCAATCCAAACAATGACTTAAGAATCATTTATTTCAAGGAAAATCGTCCAAATTTCAAGCCGTTCCTTTCATATGAACAGGTTTACGCATTGACAAATCCATGCAAATTCACGGGTTAAGTTATTAATTTATCTTTTTTCAAATTGATATTCTTATAAAATGAATCATATTCAATAAAGAAAATGCGCTGTCAATCCAAACAATGATTTTAGGATCGTTTATTTGAAGAAAAACACCAATTCTAACCAGCGATCGCTCTTCACGCCCTTAACATGGCGCATTCAGTGGATCACGAGTGACGTCACAGCAAAGGGAAGTAAGTCATACGAACTTTTATTAATCGGTGCGCTATGACGGTGATTTATGACGTAATGCGTTATGCTAAAATGTTGCAAATAATTTCAATGTGATTCTTTTACTTCATATTTTAATTTTATGAAATAAACCCAACCTGTACATATGACCTTTAAGAGAGTTTATCAAAGGAATACTTACCATTACAATGAATAGATAAAACACTGAGTGCCAACCAAGGTGTTCCTGCAGCAATGGTACCAATACCTGGAAAGAAAATTTGGTTTAGTAACTTTGGTTCCACTACATGTTTGTGTTTGCTTTTTTTTCCTTTTTACCTTATTTGCTTTACATCGATTGTGAAGAAATTTTAAATCCACTCTTGATGACTACTTCCTGAATACTAAACCAGTACTCGCGCCAATTTGTGGGTAAGGCCTAGAAATTTTCAGTTTGCATAATAGGGATTCAAACCCAGGACCCACAGAACAAGAGACCTCTTCACCACATAGTTATTGTACTCCAATAGAAACTATTCATTCATGTTATGCATATTGACCTCAATGTAAGGAACCATATCAGAGACAACTCAAACACTAATGTGTCAAGCACTGGCAAGGAAATAACATTTATCATGGATAGTACAATTTTTTGGTTAACCAATTGAGATACATGTCCGTTCAGCACACTTGTGCATGATGGAATTTATAACTTATGCAAACTGATAGCACTTACATACAACTCTTATAAACTATAAAATACAACATATATTTCATGGTGTTTTTAAGAAACCATTTTGAATTTGTGACCAGGACAAATTACTCCATTTGAGCATTTTATCCATTTGTTATATTGGTTTTAAAATACTTCTTCAGCACAGGCATCAGGTTTTGATGGGATAAGGGGTTTGAAGTTGTGTAAAGCCACAATTAAACTCTGTTTTTACCTGTCCAAGGGCCGCACCCATACTACCTGTCCCATCCACAATGCCGGTGACAGTGGCAAGCGCCTGTTTGTTTCCCTGTATTGGACCTTGTTTACCTGTCATGATAGTTAACAAAAGGATATTAAATATCTTATCAAAATGGTACGCCAATATGGGTAATACCTGTTTGTTTCCTTGTATTGGACCTTGTTTACCTGTCATGATAGTTAACAAAAGGATATTAAATATCTTATCAAAATGGTACGCCAATATGGGTAATACCTGTTTGTTTCCCTGTATTGGACCTTGTTTACCTGCATGATAGTAAACATAAGAAAATGTGACACCTGAATTAGAAAGAAAGTCTGATGTCGATACAACTTCAAAGTACCCCTTTTTCTCCAAAGTGTACTACAAATTGACATTGGGTATAGAGAGGTGTAAATAGGTACATTTAAGTACTTTTCCTTTATAAAATATAAACTGGATGTTGTTTTTATTATGATATCACATATATTTCCACAAAACAAGGGCTACAACTATATATACCTAAATCTGCCGATATGGCTGCGCTTATCAAGTTTGCCACTCCCCCAATAAAATATCCTGTGATGGTCATGAGCACTGCATTTCTTGTGAGATCATTTGGGGAATCTGAAAACATAAATATTCTAACTCATTGACATCTTCAGGATATAAACATATAAGGACAATAAACTATCTAAAGTGTTATATGGAACTAGCAGTGGATGACATTAAAACAATCTTTTGGAGAGATAAGAATAATGATGAAAAAAAGCAAGAATGATTCGTGACAATTGAATGATTGTAACAGATATATGTTAAGCATTAGCAAATTCTACCTTTGTCACAAAGTACCTCTTAGGTGTTGACCGTATCATATGTACCCGGTATTAGAAAGGAGAAAAAATAATCAATACTTATTTTATAAATTAAACAAAAACTGCCTTTACTTAGACCATTTTTTAAAAGTAAAACATTTTAGCTCAACAATATGCTATTCAAAATGATATATTTCTTGATTAGATTTTTAACATCAACCAAATTTCCATAACCATTGTCCGTAAACTACATTAAAGAGTTGTTTCAATTAAACGTTTTGAGGAATAAAAAAGAAGTAACAGACAAATTTTAACCAGCACTTACTGCTGTATCCTAGTAGAGATGGAATGGACAGAATAAGCATGGGGACCACAACTATAGACCTCAGTTGGAACCAATCCTATAGAAATAAGTTACATGTACATCATATAAGTCATACAAGTAAATACTAAGTTTAAAAGGAGCTTACAGAAATGCTCTTAAATATTTAAAGCAGACATTCTCTAGTTGAGCAAAACTTATGGTTCCAATATCTTAAACAATACTTTCAAAAGGCGGGCTAATATTTCTTTTTTGAAATAACAATATCAATGAATGCAATATTTAACACATTACTTCAAAACAGTCTTTTTGTTTTTATACCTATGAAATGTAATCTGTTATAGCTTTCAAGTTGAACCAGTTAAAAGTTTATGTGAGGAATAGGGGTGAAAGGTCACTCCCACGAAGCCAGAGGTGTCAGTTGGGCTTAACCACTTAACATTAATCACTGGACCTAGCAGGACTCTTCATTCTTATTAGACTAGGGCTCTGAAATATCTTGACACCATATACTCATTCAAGCCTAACCATATCAAATTTCCTAGTTTACAATTCCCATATATATGTTAGACTTTTAGAGTTGATTTTTCAAAAGAGATAAACAGAAAACAAATTGAAAAGTATAAATAAACTTATGGAGACTACCCCTGCTATAGTTCCACCTGAAAGGTAAGAATAGACATTTAGTATGTGTACGTTTATTTCATACTATTTTATTTATAGGCTAAAATGCATTTAGTTCATGAAAAATAAGTTATTTGTTAAAATCCATCACGAAAGTAAAAAAAAGAATATAAGGAAACATTATGAATCATTAAGAAACATGTTCTTAAAACAGTGTGACAAAATGACAAGCAATTTCTCACATTTAAACTGTTGTATGCTGCCAATGTATAATGAAAAAAAAAGGCTATAAAACAAAATGAAAACACAAAACAATGCCATATCCTACATACCTACTATTCCGCCTATATCATACCAAATGGAAATCTTGTCTGCAGTGGATTCGAACCAGCCAAATGATGCATGCAGATAATACGGTAACCAGAAGAAGAATGAGTAACTGACTAGCTTCAGACAGAAATAGGCCAGGGCATACTGAAAAAAAACAAAATATTTAATCAATCTTACTAGCTTCAGACAGAAAATCATTTAATCATTCTTGGAATAACTAAAACTCAATCATGGAAAATGATCCAAGGTTAACACAGTTGTTTGTTTGTTCATTTATATGGGTTTAACCCCTTTCAACAATATTTCAGTTTTGTTACAATTTTCCTTGATTTGCTAGTACTACGCTAGGGCTCTGCAAACTCTCCCAACAAAAGAGAGGAACCGTCGGACTCAAACCTGTGACAGACTGCCACCTTAACCATCAGGCCAAGCATGACAGCATATTTCTTTTTTATCTATATGGGATTTTTTCTTTGTATCAACATCATTTCAATAGTGTTGCTATGCCTGACTCTTAATAATGGATAAAGATTCCATACTCAACTGCCCATAGGGACTGAGCAAGTTAGTTGAAACAATAGGCATAACAGTCAGGCGGGAGGACTATCTCACTTGAAAAGCAAAATGCGTTCACCAGACTTTAAACCCATACAGAGAGGGGCAATGCGATTTCAAGTATTGTACTCTAACAACTAGACCAAGGAGTCGCCCTCCTCGACCCCTTAACCCACTTGTATATTCCGTTTATATATAAAGAAATGTTGCCTACCAACAATACTCTTGATGCTGGGAGCCTTCTGATCTTTCAGGTCTTACCTCAGTTAACAATGGTCCTGCAAAGAAGTTATCAAAGTGAATGTTATTTGCAAACTTATATAAAATTCATTCCATGTGTGTGTTAGCAGAGGTTGTTGAAGTCCTGGTTTTATTTCGCTTTTCAGAAAACAAGTAGAAATTGGTATTTAGAGGATGTCACATTTCATGACCTCACAAATGACATCATGATTCATCATGTGCATGTGTGCTATACATTTAGTGCCAGATATCACAAATGCTATATGGCACCTTGTTATTGAACCAAAAATTGCACTAATGACAGGATAAAATGAAATACCTGTGTCCTCATCATTATCACTCATGTCCCCTTGATCAAAGTTTCTGTGGGAGTTGACTCTGATTTCCACTTCATCATCATCTTCATCTGTAATAGCATCTGTGGCAGGCAAACCTAGAAAAAATTATAGTTTCTTCCATTACTAAAACTAATACAGTGATGTCTCCTTAATCCAAACATGTCCGTTCCCAACAAAATTTCCGGATGACCGAATCATCCGGACTTATGAAGCAGACCATGTTCCTATACACATAAAGACATAAACAGTCTATAAGCAAGTGTATACTTATAACCCTTTAGCACATGCCAAATTGTCCACCGTACCAAATTGAAAGAGTATGCAGACGACATTTCAAAACGTGATGAAACTCAAAAATAATCTTCTGATATGGCAGAAAACATTGTCGGAAAAGGAGAATTTGCTCGTCACGAGCAATTTCTCCGTTACAAACAATGTTTTCAAAAGTCGTCTGCAACAAACTGGTCAAATAATTCCGTTCCCTTACAAATTCGTTCAGATTGTGAGACATCCGGATAATCGGGGTCCGGATACACGAGGCTTCACTGTACTGTGATACTATTTAATTACTTCATGGTATATTGCAATCTTTTCTTCATATTTTTATCAATAAACTCTCTCATTGTTCTGAAAATATCAACTAATACTTTTATCAAATTATGAAAGTATACAAGATAATTCATCTTTCAATCAAATTGAATTAAAAAAGTTTGACATAATTTTTTATAGGATTGTGTGATTGTTTCTTTTGCACTTTACCAGCCGCCTTAACCTGTTTCACTTGAAATACCTTTGAACAGCTCTTTTTGTCTTTTTACAATTATTGTAACACATACATTTAAGACTGTAAAATGCTGTTTCGGTTAAGGAAAAGTATTATTTAAAAGCCTTAGCTCTTGTCGAAAGATCTAAGGCGACAAGTATACAAGCTAATCTAGACTGACACATCCCACACCAGCTGCTTAAAGAGAATCCTTAAAAAGCAGAAAGTCCAGTCTGAGATCAGACAGTATAAAATGATGTATGGGAGGGAATGTCATTTCAGATGTGCATTTCAGATCATTGCTCGATGAAATGTAGCGGCATCAAATATAGTTGACAATCATATTTCCTACCATTGCAAAAAACATACTATTATATTGTCATGTCACATACTCCCTACTACAATGTTATGTCACATACTCACTTTTACAACGTTAAGTCAAAAACACACTACTGCAATATAATGTCACATACTCACTGATACAATACCATGTCTTGACATGTCTCATACTCCATACTACCGTGTGATGCCACATACTCCATACTACCCTGTCATGTCTACAACTTCATCCTACCCGAACATCTCACATACTCCATGCTACCCTGTCATGTCTCATACTCCATACTACCCTGACATGTCCCAAACTCCATACTAAACTGACATGTCTCATACACTGTACTACCCTGCCATGCCTCATACTTCATACTACCCTGACATGTTCCAAACTCCATACTACCATGTCATGTTCTCATTACTTCCTTGACAAGTCTCATACTCCATGCTTTGGTGACATGTCACATACTACATACTACCCCGACATGTCTCATACTCCATACTACCCAGTCATGTCTCATAATCCATACTACTCTGGCATGTCTCACACTCCATACTTTGGTGACATGTCACATACTCCATACTACCCTGTCATGTCTCATACTACCCTGTCATGTTACATACTCCATACTACCCTGTCATGTCTCGTACTCCATGCTTTGGTGACACGTCACATACTACATACTACCCCAACATGTCTCATAATTCATACTACCCTGTTGTGTCACATAATCAATACTACTCTGGCATGTCTCATACTTTATACTTTGGTGACATGTCACATACGCCATACTTCCCTGACATGTCATGTTTTCCTTACTACCCTGACATGTCACATACTCCATACTATCCTGACATGTCAGATACTCCAAATTACCTGTCGTGTCACATACCCCATACAACCCTGTCATGTCATGTTCTCCTTACTACCCTGACATGTTACATACTTCATACTACCCTGACATGCCTCATACTCGAAACTACCCTAACATGTCACATACTCCTGACAACTCAGTCATGTCTCATAGTCAATATTTTCCTGACATGTCTCATAGTCAATACTTCCCTGACATGTCTCATAGTCCATACTACACTGACATGTCTCATACTCCATACTATGCTGACATGTCTTGTACTCCATACTCCCTGTCGTGACACAAACTCCATACTACCCTGTTGTGTCACATACTCCATACTACCATGTCGTGTCACATACCCCATACTACGCTGACATGTCTCATACTCCATACTTCCCTGTCAAGACACATACTCCATACTACCCTGACATGTCATGTTTTCTTTACTACCCTGACATGTCTCATACTCCATACTACCTTGACATGTCAGATACATAATACTACCCTGTTGTATCACATACTCCATACTACCCTGTCATGTCATAATCTTCTTACTACCCTGACATGTCACATACTCCTTACTACCCTGACTTGCCTCATACTTCATGCTACCATGTCATGTCTCATACTCCAAACTACCCTGACATGTCTCTTACTACCCTGACAAGTCACATACCTATACTTCGATGACATGTCTCATAGTCATTACTTCCCTGAAAGGTCTCAATACTACCTTGACATATCACATACTCCATGCTACCCTGACATGTCTTATACTCTATACTACCCTGTGGTGTCACATCCTCCATACTACGCTTGCATTTCTCATACTCCATACTACCTTGGCATAATACATACTCCATACTACCCTGACATGTTTCATACTCTATACTACCCTGTGGTATCACATCCTCCATACTACGCTGGCATGCCTCAAACTCCATACTACCTTGACATAATACATACTCCATACTACCCTGACATGTCTCATACTCTTTACTACCCTGTGGTGTCACATCCTCCATACAACGCTGGCATGTCTCAAACTCCATTCTACCCTGACATGTCACATCCTCCATACTACGCTGACATGTCTCATACTCCATACTACCCTGTCATGTCTCAAACTCCACACTACCCTGGCAAGTCACATCCTCCATACTACGCTGACATGTCTCATACTCCATACTACCCTTTCGTGACACATACTCCATACTACCCTGGCATGTCACATCCTCCATACTACGCTGACATGTCTCATACTCCATACTTCCCTGTCGTGACACATACTCCATACCTCTCTGTCGTGACACATTCTCCATACTTCCCTATTGTGACACATCCTCCATACAACACTGACATGTCTCATACTCCATACTATCCTGTCGTGACACATACTCCATACTTCCATGTCGTGACACATCCTCCATACTACGCTGACATATTTCATACTCCATACTATGCTGACATGTCTCATACTCCATACTACGCTGACATGTCTTATACTCCATACATCCCTGTCGTGACACAAACTCCATACTACCCTGTCGTGTCACATATTCCATACTTCCTTGTGACACATATTCCATACTACCCTGTCATGTTTCATACTCCATACTCCTCTGACATGCCTCATACTACCCTGACATGTCTCATACTCCATACTACCCTGACATGTCTCATACTCTATACTACCTTGCATGACCTAGAGTGTACCTCTGTATATCATTCATATTGAGGGATGGTATAGTCACGGATGGCTTCGTGTAAATCTTGACTTGATGCTGCTTATCATTCATTTTGAGAGTGATGGAAATTACGGATAGCTACATGTAAACCAAGAATAATAGAGAATGTTCAAGTTTCTTCTACGCGGTCTGTATAACTAGCTAAAGTTTCATTTATTCATGTTTTAAATCATTGTAGCTATATATTTCCGAAACTGTTGACAGAAAAGTAGCAAACACTCGTTTTGACCGTCTTTTATGTTTGAAATAAGCACATTTTCGAATAAACGAAGAGTAAGAGTTAGGCAAGCTAGTGTACGGGGATATAGTAGTGTGGGGAAATCTGTAATTTGCCCGAATGATTTGTTGACAATGTGTTTAACACCGTAGAGTGACTAGACGGCCCTATAGGAAAAGAAGAAAATAGTTGAGTTCTCATATGGAAAGACGTGTGCACATAGATTTGACTATACATGTAGTTTTTAAATTGCTGTTTTCTATAGTGTTTGAAACTGCCTATTAAACGGTATGTAGTTTTAAATATATATATGATAAATGGGTGAATATCATTTAAAATAAATGTAAAATCCCAGTGGAAATTATTTGAAATTACCAATTTTCTCGTTCTATGATCTTCTATCGTACTTCCAAGTCTTCCTGAGACATACGGACGGACAAATATGTATAACGTTTCTTTGTCTAAAAAACTCCCTTACCCCACCCTGATTAATAAGCATTCCTCTGGACAAGCTTGGGGATTTAGTTAAGTATATAGGAAATGTAATGTTATATCAAACGAGCTAAGTTAATTATGTCCTTGCTTTTTTTTTTTGAGACACAAATTATGTTAAAACCAGGGATCGGACATTCGTCTCACAATGCGTAAGGTAATTAGGTCGGAACAAATTAACTATCTTGTAATGCAAATTCTGGCAATATGCTGTCAGAATCCGAATCCAAAAGACATTTTTGTTTCAATTTTATTTTTGTAATAAACCGAATTGGGTGAAGTGCCCTCTATAAACTATCAATATGTTTTTGTGCTTTCTCGGACGGATGGACACACAGACATGTGACGGTTGTAACATTTGGATATATTTATTTGGATAAAACGAATGCCGTATATATAGCTGAACGGCTAGAGAAACGGGATAAAACGTTCTAGAATTAAGTTTCATGAGAGCAGTCTTTCGACTGACCATTCACGGAGTGCCGATGGTTCTACCCGGCTTAACCAGCTCTTTTGGGCAGTTGAGTATGGGGTCTTCCTCCATCATTTAAATGTACTATTGTTGACGCGATGTAAAACCCCCATACAAATAATAAAATAAACCTTTTATCAAATGCAAAATTTTCGACTGTCCCAAAATGAAAGAGTTTGCAGACCACATGTCAAAATGTGATTAAATTGGAAAATAATCTTCTGATAGGTTAGAAAATAAAATATTGTTTGGGAAATGAGATCTCTTCCTCTCCCACAATGTTTTTCAGAGTCGTCTGCAACAATCTAGTGATATGTAATTATTTTTTTTTGGAAAATGTTAAGGTACGTTGGTTGAAAAACGTCGCTTAAAACGTAGAAACTTAAACATATCCAATTTGATATTTCGGTAAAAAAAAATCGGAATGACAAAAGAAATTGTCGGATGATAATCGTCTGCTGCAACTGCGTCTAAACGAGTTTTCATCGAAATTATTCTTAAGGAAAAACATTCGCGTCAATAAATTTATTTTATTGTACATTGCATTTAGAGAAAGAGAGATCCAAATATTGTTATCGTTTTTTTTTCTAATTTTTTCTAAACGAATTTTTGTTGGGGCAGAAAAACTACCACGAGGTGGATGAAAAAGAAAACACTTAAAAACTAAAAAAAAATAAAATAAAAAATAAATAACAAACAAAATCCGCTGCCAAAGATTTCAACATACCGATTGTATACAAAAGTAGATGTACTTAAATTGTATGATAGCGTCTTGGTTGTTACCGTTAGTTATGAAAACCTCTTATGATACAAGAGCGTTGATTGGTTGTTGAGAAATAGAGGGTGATCTATAAATAGATAAGGGTCTATCCTCATTTCGGGATTATATAACAAATCCAGGTAAAATCAGCTAAAAATAGGCTACGGCTAACCGCTATTTTATTGGCTTACCTTTATTTTTAACGGTTGACCGCTAAATTTGAGGGTATACCGTTAAAATTAGCGGGATACCGCCATTTTAAATGAAGGTATACCGCCATTTATAATTTCGGTCTATTCCGTACACCATAGTTTATTGCCTATCCATTCTTATCAGTCAGTCAGTGGGGGGTCATCAGAATTACCTTGGTCAGCACTGCTACTTTTTAGACCAACCAATCTATTGCTGTCCAACCAACACACAAAACAAAAACCATTAATCAAAAATAATTGTGCTACTTTATTTAGAATAAAAGGTTAAATGCTTGATTTGCATTAAAATTACGTTTTAATATTAATTCAATTCTGATTGAATATTGATAGAACAATTCTTCTGACTGACTGCTTCCATGTCAAGAAATTGCTGACCAATCCTGTGGATCAATCAACACATTTATTATTTAATCATGGATTTAAAACAATGTGACAAAATTAATACTCCTTTGATTTCATTTGTATACATATTGAAATCTAGATAAATTTGAGAATATAATGAGAAAAGCTGAAAATTTTAATTACCACAACTCACATTAAGTGAAATAATACCATTTAAATTTATTACAATTAAAACATTGACACATTGGCCAAAAACATGAAACAATTTCCTTTTGAAAAGATGAAAATATTAACATAGCATTTATTCAAGATTTTCAAATTGTACAAAGCAATGTTAATAAAAAAAAGATTTAATTGAAATTTGACAAATGGATTTTTCTGTTCCAAAGGCATTTGACTATCATGGAGCCAGCTCCTTCTTCTACAATGTTTGATTAAAGGGAGCTGTTTATGGCTTATCCATTCTTATCAGTCAGTCAGTGGGGGGGGGGGGTCATCAGAATTACCTTGGTCAGCAAACACTGCTACTTTTTCTGCATTGTTTGATTAAAGGGAGCTGTTTATGGCTTATCCATTCTTATCAGTCAGTCAGTGGGGGGGGGTCATCAAAATTACCTTGGTCAGCAAACACTGGTCAGCTTTTTAGATCAACCAATCTATTGCTGTCCAACCAACACACAAAACAAAAAACATTTATCAAAAATAATTGTGCTTATATGTTTAAAATAAAAGGTTAAGCGCTTGATTTGCATTAAACTTACATTTTAATATTAATTCAATTCTGATTGAATACTGATGAAAATTCTTCTGACTGACTGCTTCCATGTCAAGAAATTGCTGACCAACCCTGTGGACCAATCAACACGTTTCTTATTTAACCATGGATTTAGAACAATGTGACAAAATTCATACTCCTTTAATTTCATTTGAATATATATAGATCTATATATATATAATCTAGATGAATTTGAGAAAAAGAATGAGAAAAGCTGATATTTGAAAATGACCACAACTTACATAGAGTGACATAATACTCTAAAAGTTGAAACAACTACATGTAATATATTTAACAATGGAAAAAAAAAAACATGCAACAATACACTTTTAGAAAAAAATAATAAACATTAACATAGCATTTATTCAAGATTTTCAATTTGTGCAAAGCAAGGTTAAGAACAATTGCTCCTTTTTGAACATGTCAAATTTTCTTAAATACGAAATAATAATTAAAGAAAGGATTAAAATAAAACTTTACAAATTAATTTTTTATTTCCAAAGGCATTTGATTTTTGTGGAACCAGCTTCTTCTTTTGCATTGTTTTGGTAAATGGGAGCTGTATCGCTTATCAGTTCTTATCAGTCAGTCATTGGGGGTCATCAAAATTACCCTGGTCAGCAAAATACTGTCAGCATTTTATACCCTCAGGTCAGTTGGTCAGCGGTCAGCAGTCAGCTGGTCAACAGAGAAAAGTCAACAGAATATACCTACTTAGGATGTATGCAAACGGGACGAGGTGGGTGGGTGTCACTGTGTGTGGGATAAACAATAATAGTAAACTTATATCATCACAAGCCGTTTTGGTTAACCTCCTTGCTTAATTTCGTTTCGTTTTCAAGTTCAAATAGAACGTGCATTAATATGGCTATTTTTAGAATTGCTGGGAAATCCGTGAGTATTATGGCCCTGTGCGCATGCGCCATGGTACTTGCGTCACGTCCACACGGATTTGCAATAACCGATAGGAATTTCACGATCAAGTACTCTTTATATCAGTTCGTCGGTAACAAGTTGATGCAATCGGTGTTTCAATCATAGCTATACGACCATCAGAGGAAAGGAAAATTTATCAGGAGCTATCAGTTTTTTTCAGTGAGATACTTACTTTCGTTTTGGGACAACATGACGAGTGGAATATTAGTTCGTTCTGTTCTCAAGTCTCGGAATCTTTGTGCGTTCCGAGGTACATCTTTACGTCTCAACACGGATCTTACATCGCCCATCTTGTATCAGGTTAGTTCGTTATCGTAGAAATATCTAACCAGGTCGATGATGGGGGAAATGTTTACATACCTGTAAAAAACATGTACGCTCACGCTCCATACAGAAATGGGACATGTATGATGTAACTTACGGATTTAGGTTAAACTTATACATATTATCTACACATGCATATTCTAAGACATGATTAGAACAAACATTACCACACAAACACCCATTTAACCCATTGCTGACGCCTATTTTAATTTTATCTCAGAGCTGTATAATCAAATTGTTCCCAATTTAGTTTCATTTGACTTTCATAATTTGATCATTTTACAAATAAAAGTCTTCATAATTATGAATTAAATTTACTGTATTATAACATAGATAGAATTACTATATCAATTAACTTCAGGAAACGACTCCTGAATTACTATATAAATTAAATTTGGGGAAACCACTCTTCAGGGAAATTAGTCAAACTAATTTGACACAATCGGAAAATATTGAAAACTTTTTGTATAGGGCAATATCTCCCAAATTTGCAATAGCCTTCGAGACCAGAAATCTGGACTAGGAAATGACCTAGTCCAGATTTTTGGTCTCGAAGGCTATTGCTATTTTGACTGACTAGTCTCACTAATGATCCGTGAACGAAGCTTTTTTCAACATTTGGACATTAATCGTGTTTCGAAGGTGTCAGTCAATATAGCAATAGCCTTGGAGACAAGAAATCTGGACTAACCATCACCCTACTTGCATTATTTATATTTATATAACGCAAGTTTACATGTCCCATTTCTATTTAGTCAAACCGATTTGACGCAATCGAAAAATATTGAGAAATATTTGCATCGGCCATTATCTCCCGTCTTTTGGACAAGCCAGGTAATATAGACCAACTGTTGCCACCCTGCATGTTTGTCTGTTATTTCTTATTAACAAACTCTTACAAATGCTGATAGGTCAAGGTCATAGTTAAAGGTCAAATTATGTAACTGCAATGAAAGCAAGGTAACATTATATAATTTAAGGGCATTGACGTTGTTTATTGTAAGCAGGTATTTTGTTTTAAAACTTTGTCTCATCTGTAATTTGCTCATGTGAAACAAATTATCAATAATCTTAGTCTTTATTTATTGAACAATTATGACATAAATTTTGAATTGTTCAGTCATACGTAATTATGAAGTTATTTCTACTCACCAGGCATGGCTGTCACACTTTGGTAATATTTATACTTGAAATTTTCTATCTCAATAAATACTGTAAGGAAAAGGTTGATACTTCATGCATGTCAGGGGGTACTGCCAGCCTCAATTCAATGTTACACCACAACAGGGGAGGGTGCAGGAGGGAACTAGTCAAAATAATTTGATTTGAAGATTGCTTTAAATTTTCTGATGGAGGAATTAGTCGACAAAGTACTCAGACATATATTTCTTTTAATGGGGTCTTCGTCCATCATTATGAGTCGAGCATTGCAACATAACTGAAATAATATTTACACAATATAAAACCATATAACTTAAAACATATGTATTATTTGTATCTTCACAAATATCTTTTAGGTTAGAGGAGTTGCTACAAAGACAGAGGTGGAAGAAAACATAAAGAAATACAAAGAAGGCAATTTTGAAACAATCCCAGATCCTACACATCTAGAGCATTTCAAGTAAGCAACAAAGTCATTTTACCTATTTTCAGCGTAATCCTTTCTGGTGTATGGAGGGCTCAATGCATTGTAATAATGATGATTTAGAACCAGAAACTATAATGTAGATGCTACACCATCTTCTAGACATGAACATGTTGAAAATGTTTGATTTATAGTTGAGAACATGGATGAAAGTGTTCAGGATTGTTCCTGATTTTCAGGATTCTGAGACTTTTTGTCCCTATAGATGTAATGCAATAATAGCAAACATGCCTTTTCAGGATAAAGAACTACATATTTTAGGTTTTTGGAATTCTTCATCCATGGTTGAGGATGATGATAAACAAAATACCATTAAGAAGTACAGCTGTACATTTTTTAATGTCCAGCAAGGATTTTCATACAGTTTAGTAAGGTTTTTGTTTGTGTAACCTCCATTAAAACTTAAACTATCTCTTAATTCTTTTGATAACATACTATTTATGATCCTCCATTTGACAGAAAATCCTCAGGGACCAATTTTCCAGAACAGCCTATTGGTCAACCTCCTGACAGTCCTCTACCCATTGGTACACATGCTTTACCCCACCCAATATGGAGTGCAGAGGATCTAGAAAATGTCTCAATTACCCATAAACCACCAGAGGGATTTGTTGATAAGGTCAGTAGATAGGTTAGAGTGTTGTAGATTAAAAGAACTCTTTCAAGTCATTGCCAAGTACTGGTGAATCCATGAAAGCCATAACAAAATTGTTGACATAGCATTTAACCCCCTAATAAATAAACTAACAGACAGACAAACAAACAAACAGACAGACAAACAGACAAACAAAAGCAAAACTCTTTAGAAAAAACATGATTTGATTCTAAATGCTAACAAGAATTATATAGAAAATTATGTGTTCATGCTGTTTTCGTTCTTCATTTGTTGCTTTCAATTTGAACCAGTCACAAGTTTCACCATGTGGGAATGATTTAACGCTCATAGTGCTGGAACCAACTTCTTGTTTACGGAAACAGGTTAATCCAGGCCTGCCGCCAAATAAATTGGCGACTGGTCTGTGATCTAACCAGTTTGCTACTCTGAGTATCTTTCCTAATCATAATTAAGCATATTTTTAATGTTTTGGAAAGCAGACAACACAAAAATCTATTTTTAGAAAATTACGCGGCATTCTAAGTGTTAAATTCTCTCTTTTTTCCCTTTCAGTCAGCTTACTATGCAGTCCAACTCATGAGAAAATCTTTTGATTTTATATCGGGCTTTAGCTGGGGAACAAGGACAGAGAAGAAATGGATCAAGTAAGTTTGTATCAATATTTATTGAAAGCATATCAAGCATCCTTCAAAAGCCCTCATTATCTAAGTTTATGACTGGTCCAAATTCAAATCAACATCAGACAACAAAAAACACAAAAACAAAGAAAAGGATCCATTTTCATTATGTGGAACGAAAAATGACGGAATTGTTTTGCTAGATGTGGGTTTAATATGAAGTCCTTTCTCTGCTCTGAGAAATTAGCAGTAAAATGTATCATTCCATTTCTCTATACAGGAATGTGTGACTTGTCCAATTTAAAATCAATAGCAGACAATAATTATTCAGAATGAAAAATAACAATTACAATGATATAAGTAAGAAACCACCATGACTTTAAGGAGAAATTGCTTGTCCTAATCAATTTTTCCTTTGGTCAGAATGATTTCTATCAGTCTCTGCCGCAGGTGTATATTATTATGGTGACAGGGACCAAACAAGTTATTAATGAAAAAAAGAAAATTATTATAAACTTCAAAGCTGAAATGGATATTGAAACCAAGGAGAAGTTTCCTTATTTTTTCTCTGTGAAAAGTGATATGCTGCCAAAGTGTTTAGATTTGTCTATATGGGGGAATGAGGCAATCAAGCATTGCCCTGAGGGTGTAATTAGTAAACAACCATTACCAAAGTCCATTAGTTGTACAAAAAGTGGATATCAGTTTCAATTTGACTTAAAGCTCTATCAACTCTTCAACAAAATTGTCCCTGTGGAATTCTGTTGCTAGTTCAAATGAAAGTATGACGAGGGTTCAGTGCATTTCTATAGTAAGTGCTTCATGTTTGTGAAGCACTTACTATAGTATTGCACTGAACCCTAGAAGAGCAGACAACCTGTTGTCATACATTTATGGGGGTTTCTTAGGTATTTTATGACAGATGTTTCTTAAAGGAGGGGTTATGGAGTAAGGGGTCAAAGGCAATGGATGAATTTAAGAATTTTGCAACAGGAAACTTTTTTGACAATTATGAAATATTTTTTTGTTTATAGGTTCATTTGTTGTGTGAATGGTCTGCGTCAAACACTGAGTATTTATAGTTGAAAAGTAAACTCTTCAACGAAACATGCATTTTCCGACGGTCAGCTGACTAGTAGAATCTAAAAACAAATTACTAGTTTTTCATTATGAGCAACAAACTGCTTTATGTTTTCACGATCACGATAGATCATGCATTTATTGAGCCAACTACAAAGGATGTATTTAAACAGGCCAATCTTGTTTGAACCAACCACTGTTAAACTGTTTATAGAAAGTCAATGAGTCTGTGGTTTGATATAGGAGCTTTCTGAATGACTGGTATCTGCATGAAGCTGTTAGTCACCATAAGTTGTCTTATATACCATTATTCTTTCTTCTTTTACTATTGTAGTTAAAATATGATTGACTGTATATATTACAATGTACATAACATGATCTTTTATTGCAAAAACATTGAAGGTTTATTGCAATATCCATATAGTACAATTATTCTAATTACAAAGAAAATTGGTGTTAGCTGAAGAGCAAATAATGTCAATAATGATTTATTTTCAAAAGCTGTTATCTGCTTTTGAAAATGAATTACTTATCTAGTTGTTCTGCTTATCTGCAACATAGATTAATTTACCCAAATTACTAAAAATTGGTAGGTCAGTTTGAAGACATAAGTTTATTAAATTTTTGTATTGATGGTCAATTACATGTGAACATCAAATAATGGGTTAACCTTTTACCAAACGCCAAATTTCCGACTTTCCCTAATTGAATGAGTTTGCAGACGATATTTCAAAATGTGGTATTTGGAAAGTGATCTTCTGATAGAATATTAAACATTGTGGGAAAAGGAGACATTGCTCGTTGAGAGCAATGTCTCCTTTTCCCACAATGTTTAACAGAGTCGTCTGCAATAAACTGGTCAAATGTTGTTATTGTTTGGTAATGGGTTAAAAACAAATATGTATGGAGTAGAATGGGTAAAACACTATTCAATGTTTTTTGTTTTATAGTCGAATATGTTTCCTGGAGACTGTAGCTGGTGTACCTGGTATGGTGGCTGCCATGACGAGACATTTACACTCCCTGCGAAGGTTGCAGCGAGATTTCGGATGGATTCATACATTGTTAGGTATGTTTTCACTGCTCACACTTCAAACAGGACATATACAACACCACTTTGACTCGTGGGCAGTGGTAGAGCGTTGTCCGATTTTACTGTGACTCCCAGGTTACAGTCCAAGTAAGGCGAAGTGAAAATTGCCGGGACATACCCATGGCTCAAGTACTGGTGAGGTATCCAGGAAGCAGTCATCTTGAGTGAATTTAACAGGCTTCAAGCTTCAGTCACATTCGATGTAAAATGAATAAGTTAAAACTACTTTGACAAAATTAGAAATAACTCAAAGTAAGCAATTTTTGCTTTAGTCAGTTTTGTTTCTACTTCATATCCTGGGAGGAAATGTGATTTTGCATGATTTATCATTGTCACCTGCTGCCAATATCAATTTGCTTACATACAAATTCTCCAAGATGCATTCATTAGGAGACTCCAGTTCATTAATTGTATTGAGATTAATTGGCTGAGAGTCTATGGAATTGTACTTACTTCATCCTCTTTGCCTTGAATGGACATAGGGCATGCACTACCCTCCTTCATTTTACACTGTTAAATTTGGATTGGTCTCAAAATTCTATTTTAGGGACTATATAAATGTGTTATTAAAAGGCCCAACTGTAACTTCTCAGGTATTTCTGTGATCTAAGAAATACACCTCAAACATAAGTGCAGGATAACAAATTTTGTGTAACACATTTCCTACTAGCATTCACATCAACCCATCACTCGATACATAGATGACTGTGCTTATTTAACCCACCTTTAGCAGAAGATTAAGAAAACACTGTCAAAATAGGTTAAATGACTCGTCAAATTACATGTACAAAATAATTGATGTTTGTTAAATACTATTGTGACAAAAGAAGATTTTGCTAGAAAGACTCAACATTTTTTTGTCAATGTTTTCCTTAGAGATCTCTTGTTGCTTTCTTCTCTGGATGTGAGAAAACAAATTTATTTATGACATAAAAAGCCACATTCAATGACATTAGGGTAATGTATGATTATGCTAAATAGTTTCTTTAATTGGGTCTCTTGCAGAAGAAGCAGAAAATGAAAGAATGCATTTGATGACTGCCTTACAGCTAAAACAGCCTGGATTCCTCTTTAGAGTTGGGGTTATAACTACACAGGGTAAATATTCTCATATTGTATAGGGATTCATGTTATGATATATATCAGGATATTGGGCTGTGTTCAATCTCCAATGGCGTCTTGTGCAGCCCAGTGGTTAAGGTTGCAGACTTAGAACTTGGAGGTCCCGGGTTTGAGCTCCATCAATACCTCTAGTTTCGGGGGAGTGACCTTTGGCAAGTCACTCCAGAGGCCTAGATTAGTACTGGTAAATTCAGGAAAGTCTTTACATAAATGAAAAATACCTTGATATGGCGTTTATCACCATACAAAAACAATTTCCAATAGCGGCGAATTGAATGATTATTGATAACAACACAATATTTCCGAGCCTACTTCTTGAAGATTGCCCAGGAAGATTGAAAGTATGACTGGAAAAAATGTTAAAAGGGAAATTAAACTCTGTTTGATGATTAACCTTCAATTTATAATTTTATGAGTTGCTGTTGTAAATTTTTAGGTAATAAATCTTCTTGGATTTAATAGAAGGTTTAATTGAGATCTCTGGGAATGCCAAAAACTTCAGTCTTACACTTAATTCCAAACTCTTGTATTGCTCTAAGGTTGTTTGTTTGTTAAAAGATGTTTTGAACAGTTTTTCAATTGTGTCAATATGTTCTCATGATGACCTTTTTTACCTGGAACGTACATTTCCAGTCCTAATGACCCTCTGTATTCAGAGTGCTTTGGTGGAAACCACAGTTACAACATGTGGAATTTTCATGAGAAGTAGTTTTTCTGTTGATTTACAGAATGATGATGGTTCTACCATCCTTGATCAGCCCTATTTGCTAAATGTATTTTCTTGTTTTCAAGCAATCATGGCAATTCATTTAGTTTAATAAAAGCCTGTGCCTTTGTTATAAGAATTTGTTTATCGCATGTATTAGGTAAAGAGATACATGATATATTTATATTGATTTGTCTCTTTTCAGGCGCATTTGTAACAATGTTCAGCTTATCATACCTTGTCTCGCCAAGATTCTGTCACCGATTTGTGGGGTACCTTGAGGAGGAGGCTGTTAAAACCTACTCCAAATGTCTATCAGTAAGTTTAATTACACCAATTAACCCTTATAGTGCTGGAACAGTCTTCAAGCTTATGCAAACAGTCAAGATCCAAACCAGCCACCAAGAAAATTGGCAGCTGGCCTGTGATCTAACCTGTTTGCTACTCTGAGTATCCTTCCTTAACAAAATTAAGCAGATATTTAAGTTTTGGAAAGCAGACAACACAAAAATAAGGTTTTGGACAACAAATAAGCTTGGATGCCACTGTAGCCATCCTTTTATTCCAAATAAGTCAGTTAAACTAACATAGTTCTGAAAATTAGCATTAGATTGATGAGAGAGTGTCATTTAGCATACTTATATAATGCCTTCTACTTAGCTTTTGATTTCAATTTCATTGTGTTATCACTGAATAATGTGACCAATTGGTTCTTTATTATACGATTTACAGATAGAATTTTCTTTTCTTACAGGATGTTGAGTCTGGAGCCTTGCAGCATTGGAAAACTCAAACTGCGCCGAGTCTTGCCATTAGATATTGGCAAATGAAGGTAGGATAATTTTCCTTTATACACTGTCTTTCTCCAATAGGAATCATATTTGGCAGCAGATAATACATCTGACACCACTGTGACTAGAGAGTACGAGCTTTTGGCAAGCTAAAGGTCCCCTTATTCACAATGATTTCAGTAATTTTTCAATGAGGGGGCATCCATAGCCTAGTGGTTAGAGTACAGAGAACTTGAAATCACATGGCCCCTCTCCGCGTGGGTTCAAATCCTGAGAGGGGTATGAATTTTCATGAGGGCCAGTCTCCCGACTAACTTACGGAATGCCTTGACCAGCCCTTATGGGCAGTTGAGTATGGGATATTCCTCCATCATTAGGAGTCGGGCATCACTACATAACTGAAATAATGTTGATGTGATGTAAAACCCATATATAGATAAAGTTTTTCAATGAACCCATGTCACTATGATAGCTGGTTTTTGTTTATTACTGTTTATGTTCAGAATTTTTAAAATAGGAAAAGGGGTAATACCGTATAGATGTTATTACCCGGAAAGAATATATTATCCACTTTGTACAACTGTTTGTCCATTGATCAGTTTGCCTGTCTGTTCATAATTCTGTTTGTAATTCTGTAAAGTAAGAGTACCCATTATCCACCATTTGAAACTCCTTCTTTCTTTGGATTACTTTGTTCATTCTCATCCAGGTCAGGGCCTGAAATTTTCGATGTAAAGCGATTAATTTCGGCCTAGACTGATGTATACCGACAACGACCTAAGTAATTTGACAGAGAAAAAAGAAATTCAAAATAGAAAATTATGGGTATTTTACCTTAAGTACACAAAGTCATTGGTTGATGGTTCTAAATCAGTAGTTGTACATTGTACAAGAACTATTACTCTTTTTTATACAATACCAGGAGCTACTGCTTTTGTGTTGTACATTTTCTTGTGTTTTTTCGTAGGTATTAAATAAAAACTTTTAAAGTTATCAATTTTACTTTTATAGGAAATGTCTCATAAAGTTGATATGCAGAGCACACAAGTATGAGGATAGTACAGTTATCTTGTTAAGATATAGTCTTTATCTAGTGGAACATTGAACTGTTTTTACTGATTTGCTTGATCACAATACATCTGCAGTCAACAGTCTTTTTCAGTAATATGTCTTTAACGTAGAATGTGTTTGCACTGTTGTAAACATCAGTGAAATGTCAATTATTTCTATTTATTCTGCCCCTGCAGGAAAATGCTACAATGCGAGATGTTGTGCTTGCCATTAGGGCCGATGAAGCCCATCACAGACTAGTGAACCATACTCTAGCCTCAATGAAAGAGACAGACTACAATCCGTACAAGCCTGGGAAGTAATCAGATCAAGGTCAAAGGTTGAAGGTCACAGATCATCACTAGGCGACCATCCCGAGGAGGAATCTTAAATATAAATACCTCATTTCAGCCCTGAGTGCGGACATCTGATAGGAGGTGTGAAACATTTTGTTTACTGTGTAACCAATCCATTCGGAAATTTTGTGTCTACATCATCCAGGGCTGAATTTTAACATGGAAATAGGGAGGAGTTGCTCCCCTTGTGAAATTGTATGTTTCCCAACAATGTATTTTACCCTTCCAAAAGAATACATTTTCTCTCAATTGCATTCATTACAGAAATCCTTTCTTTACTCCAGTTGAGACAAAGAAAGAGGTGTAGTTCGTAGTTTAGTGAAAAGTTATTTTAGTTATAGATATACCTATACAAATAGATTTTGAATTGCCTCATGTTTAGGTGTTATTTTAATCTCTGTGCATATCATTTTATCATTTTAACCTTGAATATTGAATAAAGGTTATTGTTACATAACCGAGGAAACTACCTTTAACCCTTTACCAAATGCTTGATTTTCAACTGGCGAATTGAAAGAATTTGCAGACAACATTTAAAAATGTGATAAAATTGAAACATAATCTTCTGATAGGGCAGAAAACATTGTGGGAAAAGGAGAAATTGTCCTAAAGACCAATTTATCCTTTTCCCACAATGTTTTCCAAAGTCATCTGCAACAAACTTGTCAAATGTCTTTATTGTTTGGTAATGGGTTAAGAGATGGGAAGTAAGATTTGTTTATCTAAACATGTTTTTGTTTTGACTTTTGGTGTTATGTTTGAAAGTTACAGCATAGACTGAACATAGAACTATACATATCTCAGATATGATATCTGTGCTTTTATATGTGGTCAATTCACAACTCAATTATTGATCAATCAGAAACCCACAAATTTGAACCAAGTTGATCATAGGCCAATCACATGCATATGGCATTGGTTTTTTTAAATTAGACTTTCACTTGTTTATAGTAAGATAAAGTTAGACAATTTTTGACTTGATATAACATGGACAACTTCATTTCAGGAAATCTAGGACACAAACACAGGAGGGAGAAATGGCCAAATTGGGGTCAGTAATCATCAATCGTATATAAATAAACATTTATTCAAAAAATTCTTTTTTCAATGTCAATATACCCATATAAATGAATTTAACCAAAAACTTTTATTTACGCTTTTCCTCAAACATGTTTTTTTCCTTCAAACATGTTTTTTTTCCTTCAAACATGTTTTCTTCCCTCAAACATATTTTTTTCCCTCAAACATGTTTTTTTCCCTCAAACATGTTTTGAAAGCATGTCTTTAACAAAATAAAACTTGCTAGTGACAAAAAAAAATATTGCTCATAACGACCAATTCCTCTTGATATCGCGATGGTTTCTGCCCAGTATCAAGAAAATGGTTTTATTTTCGATACTTGCTGTAGCTGCTATTACTATATTAAGATGTTTATGGATGAGATAATGGTTATTGGGTCAATACATATAGCGGTAAATGTACATATATGCTTGTTTCATTTGTTTTACAAAAGCTTGCCCCCTTTTTTATATTGAAATGATTTATTTTTATTTTGTTAATGGCATCATATATTCAATGGCCATGATAAATACAAATATTTGCATGCATTTGGATTTATGTAATGTTAGAGTTCTTATTGAACTTTTTAATGAGCTATGTATTAGTTCAAACTTTCTATATGATCTGTTTTATATTTACTTACATTCTTTAGATTAAAGTCTTTAAAGAAAAGTTGTTGTAAGAATTATTAATAAAGTATTGATTGTTATTTGACTTGTTAAATTTGTATAAGTTAAACTATGTTCTTATCCTATCCTTTATATTGCTGGAACTGACTTCATGCTTATTCAAACAGGTTAGATCCAGGCCAGCCACCCAGTAAATTGACGGCTTGTCTGTGATCTAACCTGTTTGCTAGTCTGAGTATTTTTCCTCATCAAAATCAAGCAGATATTTAAGGTTTTGGAAAGCAGACGACACAAAAATCTATTTCTAGAAAATAACCCAGAATTCTTGGGGTTAAACCCTGTTCACACTGGTCATGGGTGGGAGATCAGTGAAATTATTTTCGTAACTTTGACGGGAACCGAATGAGAATCTATGTGCTACAGATATCAACAATTTGTCTACTGTTTACTTTGACCACTAGGTATTGGACAAAGATGAGTAACGATGGGTTAAAAATCACTGATGGGGATATTTTGAACTGTTTAGAATTCTCCAATGGTGAGAATCAATTACTAATTACCAAGAAGTTGCCTGTCACCGATTGGTCATCAATTCAACTACGATTGAACTGCTATTTGTCCCCCTATAAAATACCAATAAAATACCTGTTTCACAGATTTTACTCATAATTAATATTAATGGCCTTCCCCATTTACACCAAATCTACACCGATGACAAATGATTGAAAAAATATATTCAACTGATTTGAATATGTTTTATGCCCAATCGTCAGTGTGAACCTGAAGATACCTTTAATGTACTGTATATTCTATGAAGTACTTACATTCCTTGAACGTTTATGCAAATAAGGGAACCTAATGCATTGTTGTAGAGAACATGCTGGTATACAACACAACCGCTCAGTGTACGACAGTCTTTTTCACTGATCGGATGTGTTTGTGTCTTGGAGACGTTCATTTGCTCGGTTCATTACAAAGTGATGAACAAAGTGCAATATTTCCTTGTTGCTGTTTTCATTTTTTTGTATTTTCAATGTTTTTTCTTTTTTGGCACATGTGACCACCAGTAGTAACATAATTATATATTTCATTCATACGTCAGAATAATGTTAATTGATTCTTGGATTACAACTTATAAGCTTGTGCCAAGTATAATCCAAATATCTACATGTATAAATCAAGTCCGCTCCTTAGTCTATAACACCTTACCTTGACACATCTACAGTAGAACCTTTCAATTACCACTGATGAAATTGCTTGTAGGATTTTCTTTAAATACTTTTCTATCTGAAAGCATAAAGCAAGGGTGTGCGTGCTTTCTATGCTATCTGATGTTGCTTTCAACTTGTACAAAGCACTGGTAGAATTGGTAAACAACAGATTGAAGCAAAACCTGAGACTGATTATATAATCAAGAACCATGTCCAAGCACTCTGGGGCCTAATCAAGCTAAGGTACTGTTTATTCTAAATCGGACCAAGTATGCACGCCCACTTGTGAACAAAAGCTGAGGGTTATTTATCGAGGACATGTGTAAGTTGGTTGAGGTCAGTCGGAATGGTTACCAACTCAGGTACTGTCAAAGGCATGTTCCTGTGGGAACCATATGGCTCATGCATGGCATGATCTGTTGTTTACTGCTACACTGGTGTCATGTTGAAAACCAGAACATAGGTCCAACATCTTACAGAGCACAAGTGGGAGGGTGCGACGTGACATTGATCTATATTATGGTTTTACATTGCGTCAACATTCATTCAGTTATGTGGTATATGTTTTATGGAAAAGGGCTTATTGCATGGAACTCATTCAGATGCATCTTCCTCAGCCAGGAGCCAGTATCATGAAGACGCAATGAAGAGGGGAAATAACAGAAGCGTTAAAAAGAGCAGAAACTGCAATTATATAACTGAAATACTGTTGAAACTTTAGTTCCAAACAATTTATAATGGCTGTTGATAGTAGACTTGTTCATTCCTTAGAATGCTGGGTAATTGTCTAAAAATAGATTTTTGTGTTATCTGCTTTCCAAAACCATAGTTATCTGATTAATTGTGTTGTGGAAAATTCCCAGTATAGCAAAAAGGTTAGATCACAGACCAATCACCAATTTGCTTGGCAGCTGGCCTGGATCTCATTTGTTTGCTTAAGCATGAAGTCAGTTCCAGCATTTAAGGGTTATTAACTAAAGGATTTAAAATGGCTGTTAAAAGTAGCCTGGAACTGGAATGATCATTCAGGATGTAAAATAACAAAGGCAACAACAGGACATAGGTAAAACTATCTTCTTTTATTTGTTTTTTTAATTTATAAAATGTTTGACTTATCAAAGTAAAAATGTATCCATATAAACCAATTTTACAAGCATACTACATGGAGACATTATAAAGTGATTTGTTTAAAAAATATGCAAACAGCACATTTAGTTGAAATTGAATCACTTCAATGAAGAGTGTATGTAACAAGTCACATAATGGAGAATGAAATATATTACAAAAGATTTATAAGGCAGACTGAAGATAAACACATGCAAGGCAGGATAGGAGGTCTCTTTCAGCAGTTTACAAAGCAATAAAAGTAATTTATGCATGATTAGATAAAAATTGATTATACATATCAGTTTGACAGAACACAATAAGTTTAAACTGCATCTTAACATTTCCCAGTTGAAACAAGTGTATTATATACACAGTTGCTTGGGACATCAAAATGAACAGTTTATGAATTAAGTTAGTAGTCTAAGTTGATTGATTTGCAGAAATATTTTGACAACAATGTGAATATCAGCAGTTTGTACGCGGAAGATATATTAGAAGAAAGATAACAATGGACAAATCGTGGGTTCAAAGAAAGACTGTAGTAGGATATTAACATTTGGGAAGGGCTTACTACAGCCTTGCAATGAACCCTTGAAATATATTAACACTTGGTTTGTATAAAAAGACGGAACCCTTGTGAAATAAAAGTTAATATCAATCAGTTTCTGTCATCTTTAAATGTTTTTAAAGCTTCAAGAGCAATGATGATGTAAGAAGTCAGCTCTTGACTTAACACACCAAAACCAAGAAACTTTAAAATAGTTTAATTCTTTGCAGCAGAGGACATTTTGAAAAGCATTGTGATAAAAGAAGATAGGGCTCATTATAAGCATAGCTTCTATTATATCTCTTTTTTAATTTTGACTAGAAGCAACCATCTCCATAACACTTCATAGAAAGGAAGGGATGGATCATAAGCTTTACAAATTTAATATTTATTAGTTTGGAATCAAAACAAAACAATTGCAGCAGACCAGATAAAGAATGAATATGTATTTTGTGGCATTAGCAAGAACCAATTATCACAAAAAAAGAAAATCCCCATAACAAGCAATTTCTCTTTTTGTCAAAGTTTCTTAACCCTTTGAATGCTTGGTTATTTTCTAATAATTGATTTTTGTGTTGTCTGCTTTCCAAAACCTTAAAAACCTGGTTCATTTGTTGAGGAAAGATAAGCAGAGAAGCAAACATGTTAGATCATAGGCCAGCCGCCAATTTACTTGGCGGCTGGCTTGTGATCTAACCTGTTTGCATAAGCATGAAATCAGTTCCAGCACTATAAGGTTTAACGTGTTTGCTACAGACTAAAGAAAGTGTTGATGGATGAGTGAGTCAAACATTAAAAAAAAGTCTGTCTTGCCACTGCAAGCATAGAAAGCAGGATATGACATAGTGAATGAAAACATACAGGATTGATAAGGTTATAAATCTATCTTCATAAGAGGTTACATCATTAAGGCAACACCAGCAGTCTAACAACCTTTGAACACTGTTTAATATATTTATATGTAAAACAGAAAAAAGGCACAAAATGTATCTACACAACCATAATTTGTAATAAAGGTTAGATTCATAACACACTTGAAGGCATTAGTTAAAATTAAATTTAAAGGCAATTCCTAATTTGACATGTTTTCAGTAATCAAAGGTGACAACTGCCAGAAATAAAACAAAATCTTTTTCTGAGCAATCTCAGCTTACATTTTTTCTACACTTGGCATTAAAGGCTATTAAGATTTGGGGGCCAATCTGTTACAAATTCGAAAACCTTATTACTAATAAATCTCCCCATAAAAATTATGGCATGATAGGCCATTGTAAGAATCAAGTTCCAAATACATTGCATTTACTGAATTGGTTAACAAAGTTGAACATTCGATTCTTTATCATCTGCATGAAAGATCAAGTCAAATAAAAGGATTCTTTAAAAGAATGTCACACATAAAGTTAAAGGCACTGTCATCAAATGACCTATGACTTGTGCATATGAAAACAAGGCACATAATCAGTTATGTAAATAAACAAACTCTTATAAAAGACAACTTTAAACATTAAAAAAACATTTTGTCACAATCAAAAGCTGAACAAAAATTAACTCTGAGTCACTTGTTGAACTATCTGGTTAGCGAAAAAAAGTAAACCAAATACTCTGGTTAGAAATTTTCAGATTTGACAAAAGAATATCATATAATCCAAAGGTTGAAATTGCTTATGGAAAGCTTTTTCTGCTTTTGAGAAGTGATTTCTTGAGCTGTGAAGTTCAGCTGCATTATAAACCAGTATAAATGGAGTAAAAAGTTCAGTAATTTCGGACATAACTTTAAACAATGGTTCAACATTGAATGAACAACACTTAGAACACAGAACTTGAAATGAAGAAGCCACCCAAACTCAATTTTATTGTATGGCCATATTGGTTTTCGTCTCAATGACATGGTATCAGATCTCATTATCAGCAACACCATCTCAAAGTTATTTGAAAAGAAAAGAAAAAGTGGTCAAAAAACCCCAAAACTCAGAAGTTGCGCATTATAAGAAAATTTTGATCTGTCACAAGGTTTTCCTATTCTTCTGAAAAAGTAAAGAGTCAAAAGCTTTTAACATTTCTAAAGATATTTGAAAAGCTTTAACCATTGTCCTATTCAGATTTATTTGGAGTAATAATTGTGGTTCACTATCAAAGTGACCCAAAATATTCAGCATAAACATTGAAAACATTGTTAAGATGGAAAAAAACTTGTTTGCCATTAATTGCAATGTTTTCAAATTTATCTGCTGCTGTCAAAGTAGTCTGCAAAAGAGAACAGGTTTACTTAACCACTTCAAATTTCATGGCAAATGGTGACAAAACTCATAATGTACACAGAATATAAACACACATGATGATTCAATCATAACTTTTCTCCTGCAAAATGCCTTAGAGGCACAAAGTCTTTTTGTAACTTAAAAATTGGCTTTAAAAGTTATCAAGCAAATAAAAAATACTACTACTCCTTATCTAATGTATCACAGTCTATTAAATTAGTTGTATTTTTCACTCCATTAAAAAACTTTTTTTTCGTTTGTTCTAATGCTGTCAATTTTAGACTGTCCTGTAGGTGATTCATTTATGCATCATTAAATGAATGGTGTTTTAAGGCTCATCAGCAGCTACGGTCATTTAGCATGACATCATTAAAAAATCACCATATTAATGCAAGACATGCCCTTTATCATTGTTAATTTGCCATACAGTCTCTTCAATGAAACATACTTAATGAGAAGTCACAACAAACACTTTTTAAAATCAATTTAAAATAATAACAAATTCATGGTTCTTAATGATCATTAATTTACTACATTATTCAACACAAATCAATTCATTGATATTGCTCTTGTTAGCTGCTTACTTTTCCCTGCAAACACTACATTGTAGGTGCTCATTAACCCGTAGAATGCTGGGTAATTTTCAAAAAACAGGTTTTCATGTTGTCTGCTTTCAGAAGTCTTAAATATCTGCTTGGTTTTGATGAGATAAGATACTTAGTGTAGCAAACAGGCGAGCTCAAAAGCCAGCCGCCATTTTACTTGGCAGCTTGCTTGTGATCTAACCTGTTTGCATAAGCATGAAGTCTGTTCCAGCACTATAAGGGTTAAATCCTCTTGTTGGGACATTCCTTATAAGTGCCTACAACCCTACCATTTTCCTTATTGCTTTTTTAAAACTATGATAACAACAGACTGATTAATCAACCGGCCTAACCTCTATATCAAGTTTCCATTTTTCCCAAAATGCATTTGCTATAGATAAAGTTGTAGTCTTCGGGCAATGGACCTATGTTCATGAATTATTAGGGTAAAGTTCCAAAAGCAGTGAAGGTAAAAGAAGCAAGGAGTTTCAGGTTGACCATGTTGTTTTAAGCAAATTACTTGCTTATAATTTAAGGACTATGAATACAGCCAAACTGAAACACTTTACAGCTAAGTGTATAAATTTACAATGCATCAAAGTTTGAATCCATTCCAGGCATAGGTATGTACTAAAAGCAAAATATATATTGTGGAATATAGAAATGCAATCTATTCTCTAATCAAATTTGAAACTAGTGTGTTTGTTTATGCAAAATCAGCAATGGTGTATGTTCAATTAATGCTGTAACAAGAAAAATGTTCTGTTGTCTAGGGAGACGAAAAACACTTAGGAATAAACTTAATATTATATGTGTGCTTGTAAAAGCATCTGTCTCAGACAGTAATAATGTTCAATGCACAGAAATAAATTACCTCTTCCCTGTCCCAAGTTATTTGTAGCAACAAACATTAATAACCTAACAAAAGGTTGCCAAAACTGTCCAAGAGAAAGCTGGAAAGTTGAAAAATTGAAAACATTGTACCCAAAGAATTTGCTGATTTTCAGCATGTTCTGCTTGGGTCACAATGAGTTCAAACAGTGACTGGTTAAAATCTATTTCAGATTGCTTTTTAGAGAGGAATAGATAAAATTTCTTTGTTTGCTCAATGTTCCCTTAATGGTCAAGAAAACCCTTCGACATAACAAGCAATTACCTAGAACATAGTTAAAATATTCATGGGACAATATTGTATGATAACAACCATTCTTACTATCAATTCCCTCAGGGAAAAAACACCTTACATGGTGGCAGGTCTCAAATTTAGTTATAAGTTGCTATTTTACTCATTTTCAATGGGTTTTATCATCGTGTCAACAACTAACAAGCTTATATTACAGCTTTCCTGGAATTCACCAGTCCTAGGGCTAGGGCTTCTAAGTATCTTACAAAAGGAAACTGCCATAAAAACCAGTGGTGCAGGTGGGGATCAAATCCAAGACACCCCAGTTACAATTCCCCAACCTTTACCATTGAGTTTACACAGAATCCCTCCTAACTCAAAAACCTGGTAATCAATGTAAGATGATTACAGAAATGAACTGTGAATTCCCATGCTTTTAAAGCACTGAATTAATCTTCACAAAAAAATTCCTTTATTGCTGGATCTACTTGGTATCAACTTAACAATGACATTGTTTTAAAGCACCAACAACATAGAATTATGGTTTGCCATGTAAACTAATACCTCCTCCCTTAATTGGGGGGCTCGGACATAACGAAAAGTCCAAAGACCGACCGACCGACCGACCGACCGACCGACCGACCGACCGACCGACCGACCGACCGACCGACCGACCTACAGACCAGGCCTGACTTTACACAACAATGGTCCTGTTGGCAGGATCTTCTCACAATAGACAGGAACTTCTCCCTGTCAACACTAATACTGAAGCACTATTCTGTGGCACGAAAACAAGTCAGCCTGATGGCACCTCGCAAGGAATTGCATCCTTGCATGTTTCTCTATGCATCACTGGTTCCCAGTTGTTCATGTCTTACACTGCTGGGCCCATTTTGGCAGGATCCTTCGACGGGCATTGGTAAACCAGTAGTTAATCTGGTTAATCGTTAAACCTGTCTGTTTAATCAACATGGACTTCTCGTCATCGTTGGGGTAGGGATTGTCCTTGTGCTGTCTTAACCAGTCCAACATTATAGCAACAGCCTGAAATGGTATAATAAATCGTTTATTACTGTGTGTGGTCATTATTCTTTACCATTATATAAAGAGTCTGCATTAGTAAATATATGTATATCAAACAATGGTTAATCCTTAGAACGCTGGGTAATTTTAATAAAATAGACTTTTGTGTCATCGGCTTTAGAAAACCATGAATGTCTGCTTAATTTTTTTTAAGAAAAATACTCAAAGTAGCAAACAGGTTAGATCTTAGGTCAGCTGCCAATTTGTATCTAGACCAGGGGAAGGCTAATATGTTTTCATAAAAAGCAAATAAGAATAGATGAACAATAGTAGATAGAATGGTCTATAAAGATTATACAAAATCTTTCAAGAAATCCAAATTAATACACACCACAAAAAGAAAACTTGATTGAGAAATTAAAAAAAAAAAACAGCTATAAAATTCCTATCTTAATTCGCAGATGATTTCAACATCACAGTGTGATTAAAACATTTAAAAAACCTCACCTCTTTTGGAAGACTTGGGTGTTTCTTGGACTCGGGCTTGTTTGGGTGGCTACTACTGCTGACTACACTCCCACAGTCACTAGCACTATCGAAATCCACCATACCCTTAAACCCTGGAGACATCATACCACCAAACTCCAAACCCTTCTTGGCCTGTGGGGACATGAACATACCTCCTCCCATCTGTAAATACACATAAACACGGAACAGTTAGATTCAAGCTAGCAAAATGTAGAATGGTGTAAATATTAACATGAGATCAATGTGATTTGGGAAGACTTCCAAAGATGTTTTGACCCTTAGAATGCTGGGTAATTTTCCAAAGAGAAATATATAGGTTTAGGCTGGTCTGAGTAAGAACCATTTCTTTTCCCTTGGAATGCTGGGTAATTTTCTAAACAAAAAATAGATTATGGTGTTGTTTGCTTTCCAAATCTTAAAAAACGGCTCAATTTTGATGAGGAAAGATACTCTGGGTAGCAAACAGGTTAGATCACAGGCCAGCTGCCAATTTACTTGGCAGCTGGTGTAGATCTAACATGTTTGCATAAGCGTGAAGTTGGTTCAAGCAATATACGGGTCAAAAACTGATTTATGTTTGAACTTTTGATCAAACTAAATAATAAGAAAATGACATCTACAACAAAAAAGAAAAAAAAAAACAAGACCACCAGTAACAGTAACTCTGACAGAATGTCATCAACATATAGTTGAGTTACTTCCCCTGGTCTAAGATTTCTAAGACCTAACAAATAAAATTTATAAGGCACCTGTGTTGATATCACTGTGGGGCGAAGACAAGAGCCAGTTGGTGTTGTTGAAAGTTAACCTGGTATGTATGTGTGATATATTATCAATAACATTTGACATTGATATTAAAACTATCAGTTACTTGATCCACTACCAAATATTTATCGCACCCAATCAGTTTTCTTTATGCAGACATAATACAGGCACAAGACTAACACTTTTTTTTATGGACTTGACTCGTATTTCAATGCAGAGAGTTTAACAACCTAGACAAGGTAGTTATAATTTGTTATAAAAAATCTCTTTTCCCACAGTATTTACGATTCAATATCACAAAGAAGTTAACTATTATTCTTTGTCAATGTTCTCTGCTGGTTCTTTCCAATTGCAACCATCAAAAGACATATTATAAGGTGATGAGTTAAGATGTGGAATTTCAAACCAATTTCGAAAGGTATCTATTCAAATCAAATCAACTTTTTATTCTTTCTATACTCTTTTTCTTGTTGTTGTTTTTAATGTTGTATTTCAGGTTTTATTTCAAGTGGGGACAGTTCTTTGAGAACTATTAAAAATTTCCTTTGAGTTTGAATCATATTTTCAGGAAGTATTTTTGGAAAGGATAAAATCATTGATAGGTAATAACTAATATAAACTATGAAAAGCAATCCAAACTGAAATCCTTCCTCTCTTAATAACCTCTATCAAGAACACTCTTAATGCTGTGATAAAACACCTAGGATTTATTCTTTGGTCATGATGATGAATGTTTATAAATATATAAGATGGCTAAAATAGGTATCTGTAAAATGAATGGGTCATCAGGTTGGATTTCTAAGAAAACTTAGCACATAAAGAGTGTTTACTATTAAAAGAAAGAACAGAGCCAAATAGTGGGTAAAACTGAAAAACTGGAAGGCAAACTCAAGGCACATGTCACAGTTCATACAAGGTCAGTTACAATGCTTTATTGAGGTTGATCACACATGCAACAAATACTGCTTTCTTCATTCAGACCAGAAACGTCTGTAAGACGCCTGTTCATTTAAAGCCACCATTCAGGTGAATTATAACCGCATGTACTGACATGCCATGCTATTCACCTTTTGCATTTTGCAATTAGGCTTAATAGTTTCTTTAGTTGTGTCAGAGGCATATCTTATTACTTCTCATTTCCTTCACCCATTACATCTTTTAACCTCTTACTTGCCCAAACATCATGATGACAAAAGGAGAAATATCCTTTTAATCACAATGGTTCCATTTCCATGATATCTGAACCCATATAGTACTGGAACCGGTTTCATGATTATTCAAACAGGTTGGATCCAGGCCAGCCTCCAAGTAAATTGGAGGCTGGCATGTGATCTAACCTGTTTGCTTCTCTGAGTATCATTCCTCATCAAAATTAAGCAGATATTTCAAATTTTGGAAAGCAGATGACGCAAAAATCTATTTTTAATAAATTACCCAGCATTTTAAGGGTTAAGTTCTTACTCAGACCAGCCTAAATCTATATTTTCCTTGAAAAGCATAGCGGGCTTTTAACCCTTTCCCAAACAATAATGACATTTGACCACTTTGTTGCAGATGGCTTTAGAAAACATTGTGGGAAAAGGAGAAATTGCTCGTAACGAGCAGTTTTTCCTTTTCCCACAATGTTTTCTGCCCTATCAGAAGATATTTTCTAATTTCATTACCTTTTGAAATGTCGTCTGCAAACTCTCGCAATTTGGGACAGTCCAAAATTTGACGCTTGGGAAAGGCTTAATAGCAGGCATATTTTTCCATGTTTTTAATAACTGTGTATTGATTACAGGAAACAATTTTCGCACACTGAAATAAGTTGGCCCATACCCCTGCTGTGGCTTATGAAATACCCGTCTAAGGAATCAATAGGGAAACCGGTATTCACCAGGGTACCGATCAATCCATCTTCCACATTGAAAACTGTAACTACCTCAAATATCCCACTCAATTCTTCATCAACAATGCAATAGACTCTTTAACCTGTTACCTCATGAATTAGCCATTAAAGGCATCTGAAGCAGACAAATATCTTCTATCAGATACATTCAACCAAATACCTCATTTATAGTCATTTGGACAAACCCACCCAAAGGCCATAAGAAATCAATGTAATATAATGAGAAAATACTTATCACAATCAATAGCCAAATCGAATGTTCAATTCAAGACTATAGTAAGTGCTTCACAAACATGAAGCTCTTACTATTGTATTGGATTTAACCCTTGAAATATTGTTTTTACTTTATTTTATAAACAGCTTAATTATAATTAAGCAAAGTAATGTATAAATACTTAAATATTTCGATTTGGAACTGTTATGATTATAATTAGAAAGTAGAATATAGATTAGAATGAGCAGTGAATGTCAGGTTGAATGAAGTTCAATACAGTTCTTAAACCAAATGAATGTAGGCTTACAAATACAGCATTAAAACAAATCAATTAAAATACAATTAATCGATCTTGCAGTGCAGAAATAGCTGTTTGACAGATGACAGAAGCTTCAAGTACCCTTAATAAGGTGTTCCTATACATATGTCAAAACCTTATGAAATGTAATCAATTAATAATATATTGCAGCATAAAATGGGGTGCTTAAGATCCCTTATTTAATGCTAGAACTTAGAATAGTGAACAATTTATCCTTTTATCCCAATGGCTTTATAATCATGAAGAATCCAGACAGTGGTTGATTTACTCTATTCATCATCTAACAGCCTGTTTTCTCAGGTATCCACTTATAAACTAGAATATCAAACAGATGTCATAATAGTGCATGATTTCTGACAGACACAATAAATTAGGATAACCCGAAAACTAAGAAACAATCCAAGTCAACAACATATATCTCTCAGAAGTATAGACAGACCATGGTCAGGACTATAAAAAATGCTTCCAAAATTACCATATAAAAATCATTTTTTCCATTGAATTTGAATAAGTCCATGACAACAATTCTAAATTCAAATAAATCTTGAAAGCAATTTCTGCTTTTATGAAAATAATTTCAAGTTGCATGCACAAATAACATAAAATTTATGATAGTCTTTTCAAGGTTTTTTTATAATTATATATTGTATACAAACGAGCAATATTTCCTTTTCCCACATTGTATTCTGCCAAATCAGAATATTATTTTAGAATTTTATTACACTTTAAAATGTCGTCTGCAAACTCTTTCAATTTGGGACAGTCGAAAATTTGGCCTTTGGTAATGGTAAAACTCAAACTCAGGTGTTCTCTTGAAAATATATTTAGCATCATGGCTCTACCTCCCAGCACTATTCCATGACAATGGCTTATTTAGAATTCTGAGAGAGATGACAATCTCCCTGAAAAATGGAGGCCGCTGTCAATATTGCATGGAATTCATAACTTTGTGGAATAGATAGAATTGATTTCACATTACATCAAGTGTGTAAATTGGGAAACGAGATCCCTTATCCCATTTCAATCATTATAATTGAGCCGCAATTTGATAAAAGGGGCTCAAACCTATTCATTCAATAAATCAGCAGCTTACATCATATTCATCTGCAAAAGATGACTATGACATTTATGTTTATCATCTGATGTGACCAAAGAAGACTTTTATTTGAAGAGGATTTTTGTTGTTGTTTTTGTTGCCGTAAATTGTTGAATTACTTTTCACACTGCAAATCCTTTGGCTTCATAACATAGTATGAAATGTGTAGGAGAAGATTGAGTTGACAAAGACAAGATGTTACTTATACAAATTGTACAAGATTAGTGAAGTAATATTATCAATGATTTAAAGCATCACATACATTTAAATGGATCACAAAGTTTGAGACTTTTCCATGTTCATGCTATTTGCTAACAACCAAATCAACTTTTCCCTCCGTGGAGAAAATATCATCTGAGACATTATTGAGAGAATCTATCAATTAAAATAAAAACATTTGTAATCTACAAAGAATTCTGATAATATTATTGAGACAAAAGGAGAATTTGCTCAACATGGGCAAATTCTTTTGTCACAAGGATTCCAAATATTTTTATATGGTGTTGATACTAAAATAATCAATTGATTAAAGTACTGGGGATTACATAATCTACAAGGAATTCTGATGAAATCTTTGAGACAATAGGAGAATTTGCTCAACATGGGCAAATTCTCCTTTTGTCACAAAGATTCCAAATATATGATGCACAAGTATTGAAACTTCCATAAAGGAAAAGGTTGAAGCATGGAGGTTATAAAAGCCAGCTATGGTTAACAGGATGCATTGTATTTGCATCTTCCTGAATATGGGGGTGTATTCATTAGGTAATTAGTCCTTACATGGCATTTACCCTTATAGTGCTGGAATAGACTTCATGCTTGTGCAAACAGGTTAGATCCAGGCCAGCTGCCAAGTAAATTGGCGGCTGGCCTGTGGTCTTACCTGTTTGCTACACTGAGTATCTTTCCTCATCAAAATTAGGCAGGTATCTACCGTTTTGGAAAGCAGACCACACAGAAATCTTGTTTAAGAAAATTATCCAGCATTCTAAGGGTTAATCAATCCTGTAAAGCGGAATCAACAACAATACATGCATTAGAGACCAGTCCATCCCTGAACTATGCAATATATACAAACACAATATACCAACTGTTCCTTGTTAAATGTGTGGGTAATTCGATTTTAGTTTAAACTATTTAGACAAAACATAGCATCATCCCTTTGTTGACCAATACTTAGATAAAGCTATTCAATCAAATGTGCGTTTTATAGCTTTTGAAAACATGTTATTACTTCATTTTTTGATAATTTTTTCTATTTCACCAGACAAATGAAATAAGAGATTGATCATCACATTTTACATGCTATCAACAATGTTTCATTTATATTTCATTTACATGTATTTTGTTATACCTAGCTCAAACTTGATGGTGGGCCCAATTTCAGCCCATATATCAATATAATTAAAAATAAAAATACAGGAAAAGGAGTAAGCAAATTTCCTTTCCATGATGTTTTAATTTTTCATTACTTTGCTTAGCATGATAATGCATAAAAAGACTAACACTGAAAGGCATATCAGCATTCAACCTTCACCATTATTGAAATTTAAAACAGTGGCATGAAAAGACAATATCCAGAGGGTTTATGGCTAATTGTTACAACAAATATTAGCACAGCGCTCCTGTTTTCATTTTGATTGATGATAACAACTACATGTATCAACAAAACAATATACTGTCCTAGTCCAACCCTTCATAGACGAATATTTAACCCTTTCCCAAACAATAACGACATTTGACAACTTTGTTGCAGACTACTTAAGAAAACATTGTGGGGAAAAGAGGAATTGCTCGTGACGAGCAAGTTTTCCTTTCCCAACAAGATTTTCTGCTCTATCCGAAGAATTTTGTTCAATTTCATCGCAATTTGAAATGTCGTCTGTAAACTCTTTCAATTTGGGACAGTCCAAAATTTGTTGTTTGGGAAAGGGTTAAGTAGTCTTGCATTCAACCCTGAAGCTTATATTATCAGAAACAACTTTTATACAGTTTCAGACTTAAAAAAATCAAAAAAAAATCAGTTATTGTCGAGTGAATTGTCAGTGCAGTTTCCCCATTCCCTCTCCTAAATGTTTAAGTTTGGAAAACTCACATAGAGTTCAATGCAAGACTAGAGAAAGTTCTTCACATACATGAATCAATTATCAGACATAATTGCCACATATAGTATTGCACTAAACCCTCATCATGGAGTAATGGGTAAACCCTAGGAATGCTGGGTTATTTTTTAAATATAGATTTTTGTGTTGTCTGCTTTTCAAAACCTCAAAAAGCGGCTTAACTTTAATAAGGAGAGATACTCAGAGTATCAAACAGGTTAGATCACAGGACAGCCACCAATGTATTTGGTGGCTGGCCTGGATCTTACCTGTTTGAATAAGAATGAAGGCTGTTCCAGCACTAATAAGGGTTAAAATGTAACAAAAGCAGGATGTTGCTTGATTTTAAGAACCATGGCTCACCCCTGCAAAAAACACTAGTGTTATTTAAATTTATGGTTTTACAGCTAACGAGTTACAAATCTCCAACTTCCGTTTCAACTTTTAACACTTGAAGCGTCGATTTGGTTCTCGTGTTGAACTACTTGAGACTCAAAAACAGCCTCTTCCGCACTTGGACCGCTGTCCAACTTGAAAATAGAGAGTTAATCATGCACAGCTTCTGTTTCAGATAATCGTAACCATGATATGACGATATTAATTCATGCTTTGCCATATAAATCAATGGGACAATTTCTAACTGCTGGAATGCTTGACAAGTCATCTATTTTCGTTCAAAAATATGGTTCTTTTACTCTTTGCCTGATATGAATGTATTTTAAACCATTACATCATTTATGCTTGTTTTGATGTACATGCAGCAGAAGACGTAAGAAACCACTTGGAAAAATAAGAAAAAGGCTCATAATGAGATATATCTTCATGATGAAAATTAGTAACAGCAGCAGCTAAAAAATTGAATTTGGATCTATGTGTCAAACTCTTGTACGGGTGAAAGTTATAATTATGGTGCATGTATTACCATAATCCAAGAAAACTTGCTTTGATTTATCTGTACTGTACTGAAGACTTAACCCTTTACCAAACTCCAAATTTTCGACTGTCCCAAATTAAAAGACTTTGCAGACGACATTTCAAATGTGATGAAATTGAAAACAAAATCATTGTGAGAAAAGGAAAAATTGCTTGTTACAAGCAATTTTTCCTTTTCCCACGATGTTTTTCTTAATTCGTCTTCAACAAAGCGGTCAAAAGTCTTTATTGTTTGGGAAAAACTTAAGAAACCAATATAAGAAAATTAATAAGAAATGCTCATGTAAAGTCATTCATTCTTTATGTCACAATGATTCCTACCCAAAAACCTGTATAAAAAGAATTGTTCAAGCTATTTGCTTGTCATCTGATGTTATTTCTAATTAAGACCAGTAACAAATTCCCATATGAGGGAATGGTACAAGCTGAATGTGTCTTTTATGGTCCTCATGTCTGTGTTGTTTTCCTCCCCTTCTACATGGAGTAGTTGTAGGTATGTAGAAAATATAATTACATTTCTATGTAAAATGACAGCCCTCTTCATTATGGCTGACCTTCATGCTCACTGAGTTTTAACCCACTCCCAAATAACACATTCCCAAAATATAATTGGCCTTGTGGCTGATCAAAATTTAATACAATTGCAGACAACAAAAGCAGGAAGCTACTCAACCCTTCGAATGTTGGGTAATTTTCTGTAAATAGATTTCAGTGTCGTCTTCTTTCCAAAAACTTCAATATCTTCTAAATTTTGATGGGGAAAGATTCACAGTGTAGCAAACAGGTTAGATCACAGGTCAGCCACCAATTTACTTGGCGGCTGGCCTGGATCTAATCCGTTTGCATAAGCATGAAGTCGGTTCCAGTACTATAAGGGTTGATAGAAAGCAACAGCAGACAACAATTCAAAAGTATCAACAAAAAGAAAACCATTCATGGTATACTCATTTCATTCAAGAAATTATTCTTTGAATAGAATTAAAATATAACTTTGAACATATTGTGAACAAATAAGACTGCTCATAACAACCAACTTCTTTTTCTCCAAATATCATAGTGTTCAATGCAATACTTAAAATAGTAAGTGCTTCATTTTGTGAAGGACTTACTATATATATAATACATAGTCTCGCGTTGAACCCTCGATATGCTGGCAATGCATTCTATTGGACTAAGACACTCCTTCTAAAGCATACTTGTGTCAACATGCATGAAAGAAAAAAAAAACATTTCAGAACAAGATGTGCATTTTATGTGATTGTTAATTACAATCTATGGCATGTCATATTTTGTTTTCTCCTGGGGTCCCACATTGTACATGTTGCTACCCATGTGTTCTATATAAACACTCTTTACCTCATTCAAACTTTACATGTGATTGATTGGCCAGTTTTCTGTAGCAGTTTGCAGATGACAACATTTAACCTGTTAACAAACAATTTGACATTTGACCAGTTTGTTGCAGACAACTCTGGAAAACATTGTGGGAAAAGGAGAAATTGCTCTTAACGACCAATTTCCCCTTTTCCCACAATGTTTTCTGCCCTACCAAAAATATTTTTTCAATTTCATCACATTTTGATATTAAACTCTTTCAATTTGGGACAGTCGAAAATTTGGTGTTTGGTAAAGGGTTAAATAAATAATAATAAAAGAATCATTGAAGTGTCCGACCCATCCCCACTATACAGAAAGTTTATCACTTTTCCAAATTGAAAGTAACAGCAGACAACTAAATCAGCAAACCAACAATGTGTTTTCTTTATAATTCATAAGGACCAATTGTTCATTGGAAACAACATATCCTCCTGTCACCATGTTTCTAATTCTCTCTACAGCAGATCCAGCAATGTGGGACTGGTATTGTTGAGTGAGTTGTAAAATGATGAGCATCACAAGAACATTGTAAATACAAAATCTTTAGATTTTGGTTCTATTCATGAATTCACGATATTAGCAAAATGTAGAGAATTTCAAGATTTTGCTTTATCCCCCAAATAAAAGATAGCATACTTTCTCTCATTCTTTTTCTTCTGCAGTAACAGTAAATCAAGGGTTCAATGCAAGTAAGTGCTTCACAAACATGAAGCACTTACTATAGTATTGCATTGAATCCTTGATACTGTTGTTTTCCAAATGATCAACATCCAATTGATGGAATGCAAAAAATCCTCATCATTGCCCTGCACCAAAATATTCATTCTTACTGATAGCTAAGCAAATGAGGAGTATGCTAGGATGAGAAGGGGGGGGGTCGTAATTTTAATATCATTAAAACATACCATGTCACCAGGACCCTTGAAACAATCCATCAATATTTTACATGCTGTTGACAGGTTTTCACAATAAAATACCACTTTCTGTCAGTCTCTATCGTGCTCTTCCTCTCTCCCGAATTTGTTTATAAACCACCATAAAACTCAAACAATTCTAACCGATTACTTCATATACACATGTTACACTGGCAAGTTGTTAACTACAGGATAACTTGATTAGAGACAGTTTTGACAAAAAGCTAAATAAAGTAGCTTATGACATGAACAATAAAATAATATTTTGTTTTGTGATATCAGTAAAACAACTGCAACAAAAAACAATTTGCTTCTAACAAGCAAACTCTTTTGTCACCAGTGTTTATGAAAAGTCTACTGAAACCACAAGTGCAGTACCAAAAGGAATGGTAATCTACTATCAAGTTCTTTTACATTTTTCATTTATTAACTTTTATTATTGGTACCTGTGAATGAAACATGCAGGCATATAAAACTGAGTCAGTATGGGGGAATCTGTTCATGATAAAATGTTGAGGCAAATTTTTCCATGCTGATAAGATATCAACCAGTAAGCAAAATGGAGACATATGGATCACATTAAATAACATAAAAATTGTAAATGGGGATGATCATTTTCAGTAAGTTTCATCTCATGTGATTAAATCTGGTTAAAACTGAGTTTACCTAAGCTATCTTTTCAGATTTCGTTTGGAAAAAAACTGAAAAAAGCTCCGCCTTTTTGTTATTTCAGAGCAAACAATTAGTTGTCAAATCTTTATATTCTAAAGATGAACCTTTATTCTTTATGTATACAGAAATCCTCAGAAATCATCAAGAGAACCTATCTGACAAACCAATAGGTAAATTATTTACATTTAGTGTCAGGTAGAAATTGCTTGCTAAATAAACAAAAGTTTCTTAATTAACAGTGCCTAATAAAAGCCAGGAAATCTTGAAGTGTTAAAAGAAGAAATCACTCAGAATGAGCTATTTCGGGTGCTGTCACAATTGTTTTCCCATTTAACCCTTGTAATGTGGGATAATTATCTCAAAATAGATTTTTATGTCATCTGCTGTTCAAAACCCTAAATATCTGCTTAATTTTGATGAGGAAAGATACTCAGAGTAGCATCCAGGTTAATTAGATCACAGGCCAGCTGCCAATTTACTGGATCTAACCTGTTTGTATTTATAAGCATGAAGTTGGTTCCATCACTATAAGATCATTAAATAAGCTTTATTTGTCATTAGGCAGTTTTCAATGCAGTCTATGAGGTAACTGGGGGGGACTTATCTATGTAGCTTGCAGTTTATATGGCTCCCATTGTGAGAGGTTCATTTAATTAAACAAATTATTCAAACAGCAATTAATCTGTGAAACATGAATTATTCACTATCTGTCACAACTCTCAATCCAATTAATCTTAGCTTCTAAAATTTTTCCGTGTCCATAACTTCCATCAAAGTAAATTGAACTCACTTTTAATGGGAAGTCCATATTTCAGAATCAACTCATAATTGAACTTGGAATAATATGGGCCAATTTAACAGTTTGTTGTATTTTGACTTCTGTATTGTTGAAACCTTGTCTATGATTTTACAATATTGCTGGTATACAGTTAAGTATGAAATAATAATTTAACATGACAAATTCCCCGCCCTTTGTCCTAATTAAATGCATTGCATGCAAATTGCTTATCAAAATCAGTAGCCTGAATGTTGAAGCTATCTTTCACAGAGTACAGACAAAACCCTTCACTCAAATTTTCATTTATGTCTTAAATCATGGTGCCAATTAAATCGTCCATATTACCAAGCTTGTCCAAAACACTCAACGAACAAGTCGATGGTTCAGCGCATTACTATAGTAAGTGCTTCACGTTTGTGAAGCACTTGCTATAGTCTTGCGTTGAACCCTCGAAGTGAATTTTTTACTGAAAGTACTTATATAACTATTACACAGACAAGCGCAGAAAAATATTTCGCTTTTACAGACAAGTAAATGAAAATCTGATATTGCTACCCATTTAATCCATTTCTAAACAATAATGGCATTTGACCAGTTTGTTGCAGACGCCTCTGGAAAACATTGTGGGAATTGGGGAAATTGTTCTGAACAAGCAATTTTTCCTTTTCCCACAAAGTTTTCTGCCCTCTCAGAAGATAATATTACAATTTCGTCACATTTCGAAATGACGTCCGAAAACTTTCCATTTGCGTAAAATTTGGCATTTGGTAAAGGGTTAAATAATCTTCAAATAAAAAGGGGTAGCACAAAATGAGGGTTCAGTGCAAGACTATAGTAAGTGCTTCATAAACATGAAGCACTTACTATAGTATTGCACTGAACCCTCGAAAAAATCACCTGTGTTCAAATAAAAGAAACACATGCGACTCATGGGAATTTACCATTACTTCCTATTGCGTAAGCATTGCTCTAATTACTTCACTGAAATAGAACCAAATTCAATCACTGCCAAAAAAGAATGCCTAACAAAGATATTTACAATAATGATGATTCAAAAAAAGATTTGTTAACAATTAAGTAGTTAAGATGATTTAATTGCATCTGCTGTTTGGCATGAAACCATTGGAAATTCTTTCCCAGGTAGTACCACAGTGAACATTGCGTGAATCATTAATTCATTTTCTTAAACCCTTATAGTGCTGGAACCAACTTCATCCTTATGCAAACAGGTTAGATCCAGGCCAGCCGCCAAGTAAATTTGTGGCTGACCTTTGATCTAAACTCTTTGCTAGTATCTTTCTTCATCAAAATTAAGCAGATATCTAAGGTTTTGAAAGGCAGATAAGACAAAAATCTACTTTTAGAAAATACCCAGGATTCTAAGGGTTAAATATTGCACCTGCATCCAACAAAAAAAAGTTCTGTGATAAAGGGAAGGGTTAATGATGAACAATTTCTCTTTTTGCTACAATGATCTCTACCCAATATCTGAATGAAAATGACATCATTCAAACTTCGAAACTGCTGTCAGCAGTTCCTCTTAATTTGGTTTTATCACAAAATCCATTGTAGGGAGAACAGGTAAGGGTATTCAGGGGTAAATAAACTCCATGCTGCATCTGGTAGAGGGTATAATCCTGACCCAAGGCATGACCTCATGTACGGGACCTGTGGGCGAATACAAAGGAAACCTACCTATCTATACAGTCTAATGTAACCAGCCTACTTCAAGTAATCTCTATAAACAGGCACTCAAACACCTGTGTTTGTGAAGATTTTTGGAATGGTTTCTTCAGATTTAACTGCACCTGAATCCCCATATTACTTATAAATCTAAACCTTTCCCTGCCTCAAATAATGTGCTGCAGACTTTACTTAACCCTTTACCAAATGCCAAATTTTTGACATTCCCAAATTGAAAGAGTTTGCAGGAGACATTTCAAAATGTAATGTAAGTGAGAATTAATCTTATCAGGCTGAAAACATTGTGTGAAAAGAAGAAATTTTTGTTAATAATGTTTTCCAAAGCCATCAGCAACAGACTGGTCAAGTGTTGTTATTGTTTGGTAATGGGTTAAAACAATGACCCAATGCAAATTAACAAAAAATTGATATCACTCTGTCATTCCAATAAATTGCACATTCATGGGCACAATTTTTATGGTCACATATTGATGCTACTAGGGGGATTTATCAGGTTTCTTCATTGGTGAAAGATTTGGTCAAAATAATAGTAGTTCTCAAATTATATTCTCGTATTGAAATACAGCATGATAAATTGACTGCTTTTGCTAAAGTAGTTTCTAAAGAACTTAATGCTGGAAGTGAACTAAATAAAGACAAACTGTTAGGAGATTGTATGAATTCAGGAGATAATTTGTACAAAAGAGCTGCCAAAAAGGTCAGATAAAAATACACTATTGTAAGCTTCTGTTCATATTGTATTGCATGAGTAATTACATTTTGTGAAATTTAAGCACGTTTAAAGATTAAACGCAAGGATAGCGTTTTCTTTCAAATTAGCATCATCTTACTAAAAACAGAATTTCAAAGCATCAGATGTTGGTTTGTTTTAAGCTCTCTTCCATCATTATAAAAGAGGAATTTTTAAACTCTATGATTGTCATCTGCTGATACTTTCAATAGAGCTGATCACAAAATCTCATGCATAAGAGATATAACTAATGCATCATCTTTTAACCCTTTCCCAAACAACACATTTTCGACTGTCCCAAATTGAAAGAGTTTGCAGACAGCATTTCAAAATGCAATGAAATTGGACAATAATCTTCTGATAGGACAGAAAACGTTGTGGGAAAAGGAGAAATTGCTCATCAGAGCAATTTCTCCTTTCCCCACAATGTTTTCTTAAGTCGTCTGCAACAAAGTGGTCAAATGTCGTAATTGTTTGGGAAAGGGTTAATATAATCCTAGGACTTGAAAATCACATTAAACCTGACTTTCCTGCATCAGTTGCAAATGAAATAGAAACCACTGTGAAAAAAAAGGATAAATTGCCATAAAAGAGCAATTGATGCCATTTTTTCCGAAATGGTTTCAACTAAAAATCAAAGTGAATATGAATTTTTTTTCCCTGCTGTTCCTCTCAATGTGGACTAAACACATGAAATCTCATATTGGGTAACTCATCCAACCCCCGCGCAAGAAGCTTACATCTGCTTTCTGTCAGACTATATCAGCATGTTGCGTTCTAATTTAAATGGTGTGTTAAAAACAGACTCCAAGTCTGAAGAAATGGAAGCCATGTGGCTTATAATGTGCTAGCTTACTCACACATATTTACACAAACACATAAAACATGGACTCTTCAACACACATAAGCCCCGCCCTGGCATTTTTGAAGAACTTTAACCAGCCTTACATTTCATAAGAGGAACTACTACTTCTTCTAGAAAAGTTTCAGGAGTCAGCTGCAGCAGATGTTGTAGGAGAAATAATTCAATTATCTGAAGTAATGGCAACAGATGACTTGAAAATGCTTAGGGGGGTCACAAAGACCTATCAAAGAAAGTGGGAATTAAAAATAAATGATGTATCCTGTTCCCAAGAAATGAGATCATTTTTGATACATTTTAAGCCATGTGAAAATGTCATGTCAAAGGTTTTTTTGTTTTCATCAACTGTATAACTTTTCATGGAGTTTTCGATTCGTCCATCTGTCATAAAGACTTTTGAAACCACTGCGACAAAAAAACAATGTCCTCTAAAATACATTTCTACTCAATATAATTCTGAGTTTACCACTGCTTTTGAGGGATCAGGGGATTTGGACTTGTCTGTCAAATACATTCATTCAATTCATGGGTCGGGAGCTCTGTATATTTTTAGAGCGATATCTAACTTGATATCTTAAGGTTGTAACTGTCAGCCAAGCTTATTCAAAAACTTGTCAATCAAAACCATCATGTCCCTTTGGTCCCTGATAACTCCTTAATCCTGAAGAAAAACCAATGCTCATTTTCTCACAATGTTTGATACTATATTCAAGAAAGGAAAAGATCATTCCAAACTGTTTAGATAATATGCTTAAACCTGAACTTTTAGATTGTGTACAAATATACAGAAAGGGCTTAAACCTAGTCTGTGTCCCATAAACGGACAAAGTATAAACATTTATCAGCCAAACATGCAAAGACTGCATGCATTTGCAAACTCATAAATCATTGATTGCCATGAGCAAGTTTTCCTTCAGTTACAATATTTTGTGTTTTCAGCAAAGTTAACTGTAACTGTTTAATCCTTTACCAACGCAAAATTTTCAACTGTCCCAAATTGAAAGAGTTTGCAGACATTTCAAAATGTGATGAAATTGAAATATAATCTTCTTCTGATAGGGCAGAAAACATTGTGGGAAAAGGAGAAATTGCTTGTTAAGAGCAATTTCTCCTTTTCCAAAAATGTTTTCCAGACTCGTCTACAACAAACTAGTCAAAGGTTGTTATTGTTTGGTAATGGATTAAACAAAGTAAACTGTTAAATGTTTATCAACCCATAACCAAACAGTAACAACATTTGACCACTTTGTTGCAGATGACTCTGGAAACCATTGTGGGAAAAGAAGAAATTGCTCAAAATGAGCAATTTCTCCTTTTCCCACAATGTTTTCTGCCCTATCAGAAGGTTAGGTTCCACTTTCGTCAAATTTTGAGATGTTGTCTGCAAACTCTTTCAAATTGGGACAGTCGGAAACTTGGTGTTTGGTAAAGGGTTAAAAGGAAGGGTTTAATTAAAGGTAGAGGGTGAGGGGATCACCCACGTAAATTCAAGAAGCATATACATGCCTGTCACACAGTGAACCCAGTTCACTGGACATTTCAAATTACAGAAGTGCGTGCCGACGTTGCCTCGATAAGTTTTTGGCATGTTTTGAAAATCCAGCCCTCAATTCTAATCTCTGCGTAATCTTTTGATTAGCAGCTGAACGGTACAGAACCTAAACCCAAAAACCTGAGCCACAACACATTTTTTTCATTCAAACTAATTCCTTCAAATGAGATTCTGTTACTGTTACTTGTGCAAATATGCAAAGGGGTTAAGCAAAGTAGTGTGATAAATATCACTTTCCTTATTAATGGAAATAATATCAAGCAAATACTCTGTTTTGGTCACCGGTTTCTTAAGTCTTTAGCTAAAAGATACTTGAATAAAGAATAGCTAAAAGATACTTGTATAAAGATATGATATACGAGAAAACCTCAACGAAATACTTGTCCGTCCTAATTTTTGTTGGAGCCTTTGACAAAAGTTTAAAATGAAATCTATTCAGTATAGAATTATTCACAACCACTTTGCTTCCAGTTAAATGCAAAAGCATTTGAAACAATAATCTTAGTAAGTAATCATACCAGAAGGGCAAAAAGAATATTTTCATGTTTCAAGAATAGTGAAGATAGTAAATAGTGTGACCTACTTTATTTAAGAAATATGATTTGATTGGTTTCCATGGATTAAAATTGAATCCAATTATCATTAAACATGATCAGTTAAAATCTTTCTTTTAAGACATGTTACCTTTTAGTGAGTTACATAAAAGACAATAGACCAACCTGCTTCTTGTACAGCTTGAAAGACAATCAGCATTTTTTTTTTTTATCTCATATCAATAAAGAAAGATGCACTTAAAGCATTCATGGGGTAATTGATCAAAGGAAAAGGGAGACAGCAAAGGGTCATAGGTGTTAAGTGGATTTATTGAAGACCAGTTGACCAAAACTGGTCACTCACTCACTCACTCACTGACTCATAGACCAGTGAATAGAGACACACCTCTCTCCAAACCTATTCACTTTTATCATACCTCCATATCAAAAGATTTACATACCTAAATCTTGCTCAATGAATAAGACAATCTTTCCCAAATACTTGGTATTGGCATTAAATGTATGGATACCAAGGTATCAAATTAACCTTAGGTCTCAATGAAAACTGACCAACTTGATCATGATTGAAATGAAAGTGATCAAAGTTTATTGTTTGTGACGAGCCAATTCTATATTTGTCACAATGCTGGCTACCTTTAAGCACAAAACGAATATTACTGTATGTACTTTAAATTCATTGGCCATTAGAATTGCTCTCAATTTAAGATAGTTAAATCCCAAAGGAGAGGAAAGATTATCATTCTTGAATGAAAGACACGAAAATCAAGAAAACTTAGTCGGTACTTAACCTGTTAATACTGCTGAAACTGATTTTATGCTTATGCAGACTGGTTAGATCAAGGCCACCACCCCCCAAGTTAATTGGTGGCTGGCCTGTGATCTAACCTGTTCGCTACATTGAGTATCTTTCCTCATCAAAAATAAGCAGACCTTTTAGATTTTGGAAAGCAGAAGGCACAAAAATCTATTTTGTAGAAAATTACCCAGCATTCTAAGGATACATTGAGGCTTCAATGCAAGACTATAGTAAATGCTTCACATACGTGCAGCACTTACTATAGTATCACACTGAACTCTTGACATATAAATAATTCTATCCAAGCCTTCTTCTACATACCATGCATTACAGAAGGGTATACCAGCAACATTCTTTTCACTGCCTGTGTTATTCCACAGGTGACAATGCAACTATCCATGTGTTCCCGGCCGTTCGCACCCAATTCATTGGAAGTCAATGATTGTTTACACACCTAGCAGGTACCTGCGGAGAAGGGGACCAGGTGACACGGGTCAACCTGACTTATCTAACAAGTATTTCACATCTTCTCAGTCTGAGGGCTTAATGCAAGGCTACAGTGCGATGGTTCAGCCCAATAATATAGTAAGTGCTTCATGTTTATGAAGCACTTACTATAGTCTTGGGCTGAACCATCGAGTAAGTCCTTCACTTTTGTTGAACCCTTGATTTATCCTCTTCCTTTATATTACCTTGTTTTCAACTCCTTATCTCCTACAGAATACTAAAATGACCAATATGATAAAAGGAAAAATCACTTCTCAATTATGTTTCAACTCAAAGTTACCACACAATAAGTCAGTATTTAGTCTGCAATGTCCACATAAGCTGATGTTTTTAGTCTTTAACGCTCAAAGAATTATAAAATTCATTGCGTAAGGAGGTTTTAAGAATAGGGAATGTCTATTCAAATGTCTATTAAATACACTTTAAGTTCAATAAGATAACATGTTGTGAACCTATAATAGGGAGAAAAATCCATGATTTCAAAAATTAATTAATATTTACTCATGCCAAATTTGATCTACAAAAGAAAGCTAGTATCTAGGACAATCCTATGCTGTATCTCTCCCATTGAACCAATTCCTTTTTACAAAGATATGTGACTCATCCAAATTTAAGATCACAGGCCAGCTGCCAATATACTGTTTGCATAAGTAAGTTTCAGCACTATAAGGGTTAATTGGTTTCTCTCATAACAGCCACTCAATGGAATACCTGTTCGATAACCAAATATGTTTTGGGGCAATTTTTCGCCTCGCTGACCTGTCAGGTTCACACAGTACTCATTGTGGTAACAGGGCATGATATCACGATATTAATGATTGCTATCAGAGACCTACAGACATGAAATCTTCTCTCCGCTACTTTAACTTGTTACCAAACCATTACTACATTTGACAAGTTTGTTGCAGACGACTATGGAAAACTTCGTAACGAGCAATTTCTCCTTGACCATCAATGTTTTATTCCCTATAAGATGATTTGTTTTTCAATTTTATCACATTTGAAAAATGCCTTTTGCAAACTCTTTCAATTTGGGACAGTCGAGAATTTGGCGTTTGGTAAAGGGTTAAGAGGGGATTATAATATAATGCTAATCTCTGTCAAAATTGTTCTATTGGTCATCCAGTTTATAACTAATTAGGATCACAAAAAAATGTAAATTCAAAAATCTTAACCATGACAGTCATTTGATAATAAACGGTCCATTTTAAAAAGATCAGCTCAAATTTGTTTTACTTGAACATCATAAGTGACCATTTCATTTTGAAATTTCAAACAACACTTAATGGCCAAGATAAAATGCTTCTTGTGAGCAATAATCTAATTTGTCAGACACAGTCAATCTTGTTTCAACCAACCATGATTAAAGGAAGATATGTGGTATATAAGATGTTACCAATGGTTTAAGGTAGAATACCCATAATCCACCATTTTGAAACTCTCTCTCTCAGTGCACATCGGTCTGGGTCGGCTCTATTCACATTAAACCTAATAGCTCCAGCCCCAATCAATGTATACCAAGAACGACTGAGCTACTCCGACAAAAGTATAAGTTTCAAAGTATAGGATAATGGGTATTCTACCTCATTATATGGACCCCAGTTTCAAGATACCTCTAGAAAAGATACCCCTATCCCACAATGTTAAAGAGTGGTTGCTTAAAACAAGATTTACTCTATGTCTCATCATATTCTCACATTTCAGCTATATGTGCATTGCATCAAGATGACCACGGATGGAGTAGCCTGGTAATTCCCTTAACATAGAAGTGTCGTTACAAGGGGTAGGTGATTATCTGGCAATCAGATCGGGCAACTCACCCGGTCTGAATGGGCGACTTATCAGATTGCCAACCCCCACATGTCAACAAAATATTGGGCTTCCATGTTTTATAGCTGGGGATAAATGCCCTGATTTAATCTGCTCTTGAACCGTGACTCGAGTGATTTCAAGTAATTTTTTAATCCAAAGAAAGAGATTTTTACCTATTATAGACGTTAAAATATGCAGTTAAAACCTCCTTGGACCAATCGCTTATACCAATTTACTTCGGGTGTGGATTGTTCACCCATGTTCCCACAATAGGTTGTTGTTATTTGGCACATTTGAAAAAAGCTTTTTTGAGGTCAAGATTTAGATAAGAGGCATAATATCATTACCAACATTGAAGCCCTATATCGTGGGTCCTCTTGAGAACAATCACATTGTGAATATTTTTCTGATTGGTTCAAATTGAAAGTAAAGGCAGAAGCAGATTACAAATAATGAAAACTTAACTCAGTCAAACAAAAGCAGCAATTAGCCATAGGATACAAATTGGATGAATTATTCCATTTAGTGACATAACAGAAGAGCTTATCAAATATATTTCTAAATACTGCAAACAAAAGCGTTTGATATAACCAAAACCTTGTCTTTCAACTAAAATGCAGAGTGTTTTCATCAACAAAGAAATTCACAATGCATAATAAAGTAATGAGTGATGTAAGGTTTTAAACCGTAATATATACAGTGGGGTGATTCAGGTGAGGAAACTGTCATAAATTATGTACGAATTTCTTAAAAGGCAATGCAAAATAGAGCGCTCTTACAAATGCATAAAAATACATTCGTAAGTGCAAACTTAAAACTCTCTCAGAGGAAGATAAATCAACAAGGCACACTGTTGAGACTCCTAGCAAGGGACAGTGGTGCCATGATATTGTGTTGAAAGCAAACCATAGCTTAATTTACAAACAAAAAGCATCAAATATCCACAATGTATGATTTAGACAAAAAGGTTTGCAAGAGAAACACGTCTCTTTTCTCAATCTCTGATCACAATGCTACACTCAAAACAGGGATAAATAATTAAGATGGAGAAAGCGTGAGCGGTAGTGGTATATAGTAAACAGTGTAATGTTGCTTTATTTTTTTAGGAAATAAAACTTTTGTCATGGTCTAGTTACAACAATAACCCCATGTTTCTTCGTGTAATGTCCAGATAGTGGACCACAACAATTTACAGTTTGCAAATTATGTTTTGATCATTTATTCAGCCAGGAGGACTTATTTTGACATGCACACACTCCACCATTAGGCAACTAATGTAGCAAAAGAGAAAATGTTCTAGAGAGTTCTCTACCTTGGCAGCATTATTTCACACTGGATTTAATATTGTATAAAGCTCTGTTGAATTGGACCATTTGGGAGAAATAGGTCAACTCTTAGCAACATCATGCTTATGAAAACAGATTAGATCACCGGCCAGCCGCCAAGTAAATTGGCAGCTGGCCTGTGATCTAACCTGTTTGCTTCTCTGAGTACCTTTCCTCATCTAAAATTAAGGAGATATTTAAGGTTTTGGAAAGCAGACGACACAAAGGTGTATTTTTAGAAAATTACCCAGCATTCAAAGGAATGAATAGTGACACTTACCATCATATTTCCCATTCCCATGGAATATTTGAGATCCTTCTGAGGGGTGCCCATCTCTGGCCCCATATGGCCCATTGGCATACCGTTACCCATGTTACCATGGTTACCAGGACCCATTCCACCAATCTGAAGAGTGGCCGGCTGAAAGTATAAAATAAAATTGTCAAATATGGTGACTCAAAAACATGATAGCTATAATGTTGTTTATATATGGGGGCATAAAACCCAATAAGTCGAGCCCCAAACTATGTTTACCGAGAACAACTTAAGAAGAAAAGCTTTCAAAGTGGCAGATTATGGGCATTCTACCTAAGCCATTGCCAAACTATGACGACATTAGACCAGTTTGTTGCAGACGAGCAATTTCTCCTTTCCCGCAATGTTTTCCACTCTTTCACAAGACTATTTTCCAATTTCATCACATTTTGAAATGTTGTCTGCAAACTCTTTCAATTTGGGCCAGTCAATAATTTGGCATTTGGTAAAGGGTTAAGAAATATTCACCACAAGAAACACAGTATCTGATGCAGCATTGGGAACTATAAAACAACCTGCGTGTCCAACATCCTGACTTATTTTATTGTTATTGTCTTTTTTTTTTTTTTCTTTCCTTTTTTTTTTTACAACAGTTTTAAATGTTTTTGATATTTCAATGACAGAGGATGCAATAAATTGAGTACTAATGTTGCAATAGGGCTAGGGTGTGGCTTTAAAAGGCTAGTGTGATGGATGACCTTTGTAAACAGTGAAACTGGTTGGTTCATATCACTTGTTTTTATAGTGTTTAGCCCATTTCCCCATCTATGAATTTGTGACTGGACCAAGTTTTCATAATTTGACAATGTTTTTGGTCTTCCTCATATTCCATTCTCCTTTCTCATAAGTTCAGCTCTCAAAAAAGTCCTGTTTATTTCAAGTCAAAGCTGCATCAAAGGATTAGTTTTGTTTCGATGAGATATTTCCAACAATATTCAAGTTGTAAAACTAATGACAGTCCACATGTCCATGATAATTTAGGTTCTAACCTGTACTCTCTTCTTTGAAAAGAAACCTACTTCCCGAGGAAATTATCATTAATAATTATTACGCAAAGATGCTATGGAGAAACTAAAATGTTGTATATAAAAAAAAGATCAAATTGTACCTATCCCTTGTAAGTTTATGTTTTTCCGTCCTATTTCATATGAAAATAATGGATGTTTGTGATGTTCAGGGTTACATTAATTAGCATAAAACCAAGTACAATGGGCATTATTCTTTATGATTTATGAAATATGAAACCATAAACATCAACCTATGGTATCCCTCATACAGCCAAATCTCGTCCCTTACTTCTTAAACAATTAACCCTTATAGTGCTGGAATGGACTCTATACTTATGCAAACAGGTTCGATCCAGGCCAGCCATCAAGTAAGTTGACGGCTATCTTGTTATCTAACCTGTTTGTTAATCTGAGTACCTTTCCTCACCCAAACTAAGCAGATATTTAAGGTTTTGGAAAGCAGACAACACAAAAATCTATTTTTGGAAGATTACCCAGCATTTTAAGGATTAACACAAGATTTTGACTGTCCCAAACAGGGGAGAAATGTATAGACATTAAAACATAGTAGTATTCGAAGTATGATTCCTTTGGTTAATAAGTAGAAATAATTGTAAAAATGCCATAGCTTTGATGCCCTAAGGGATTCATGTTTTTCCCCACCATAGTTTCATTCTGAGGTTTTCAGCTTGCTACCAGAAATTCATTATTTTGACATTGTGGTATTCAACAGGTTGGTTATTACAAATATTAATTAGGGAAAGAGTTAACTAGTGTGCAGAGTATTACCATTCATAATCCTTGCTCTCTTACAAAAATGTGTTCATAATAAAAAAAATACTGATTTCGACAACTTAATAGCCAGTTATAAACTTCCAGTAGATTTTTTGTTTATTTTCAATTGTTATCGATTTCACTATTCCAATGTATTTTTTTCTGAGGCATTTCACTAAGAGTATGAAATATAATTATGTTTTTACTGTTTGCAATCATATATAACTTCTTTTTAACATCTAGTTAAGGGACAACATGATTGACTGGGACGTTGAAGCTAGGCTTGAAAACAAAGTAATTCATAACTACTTACTTGTGGTTTGCATAGCTTTTGTATGAAAGATTATTCCCATTTGTTAAATCTTAACCATTACTGCTTTTAGAAAAAGACAACAGTCTTGACAAAATACAACATGATTATCATAATGATACATACAATTCCTTGCTTAAACACCAAGAGCCATTTAAAATGTTCAATATGCAGATGAACCTTTGACTGAATAATAATGGCATACTTAGATGCTTTTTTCTAAATTTGCTTTTACGTAAAGTTCTATTATACTACAACAATGGTAAATCATCTCCCAAACATAAGGTCAGGGATTTCGCCAGTAAATATGCTAGTTCTCAGGTACTAAGTTTTCCCTTTCTTGCGAGTTCTGGCTCCTGAGTTGGGACAGGAAGCGATTTTTCTCTTATCAACAGGTAATTAGACAGCTCTGTTGTAAGATAAAGATTGCTCAGGTTTTTTTTGTACTGAAACACTGCCATCATCCTGGCATGGTGAAAGGGGAAATGGCTGGCATTAGTAGTTTACTGAATTTGTGGAGAGAGGCTGGCAAGTACATTAGGTATATCTTCACTCTTAGCAGTTGGATCTGGAGAATTTGTTAACCCTTAAAATGCTGGGTAATTTTCTAAAAATAGTTTTTGTGTCATCTGCTTTCCAAAACTTTAAATATCTGCTAAATTTTGTTGAGGAAAGATACTTAATTACTGGCCTGGATCTAACCTGTTTGCATAACTAGTCAGTGCCAGCACTATAATGGTTAACCCCCAATTAATCAAATAGTACTCATTCCAATAGATCAGCAACAGATGATTTCGGAAACAAATATGAGACAAAATGTGCAACAGTTCATGAGGAAAAAGTTCTCACTATTACACAATGCTTCCATCCCATATAGAAATCTTGACTCTGGATGTTGCTCTCAAATGAACTAGGTACACAACCCAATATGATGAAAAGAAATTAATCTTGCTATACGTAGTTGACCAATGGGACCTTTACTGCAAATTATCTTTTAAAACATTAAAGAAAAACATTGCAGAAAAACAAAGTTGGAATTTTCTTGGTGGAGTGCATCAATCAATTTATTAACTTTTGTTTAATAGACAGATTCGTTTCTTCCTGTTGCACACATATTCCAGAAGCAGATGTCTTTAAACAAAATTATCCAGACAAAAAAAATATTGATAGAAGCGAGAGAGCCATGATAGCTTTAATTGCCAAGCTGCTTGTTAGAATTTAAAGTATTTCTCCCACAATTTACTTGAAATGGGAGAATTTCTTTGTTAATCTTAGTTTAAGTGTTTCAAGACAAAGTACATCAGAATTTCTGTATATCAGGGAAACGCTTAAATAGATAGAGTCTATATCATCAGATGGTTTTAAAAATCATGCTCACAGATCCATCCATCTTTTCTCACCCGTATAGTGCTGAAACCGACTTCATATGTATAAATACAAACAGATTAGATCCAGGCCAGCCGCCAAGTAAATTGGCTCTTGATGGCTTGCCTGTAATCTAACCGGTTTGCTACTCTGAGTATCTTTCTTCATCAAAATAAAGCAGATATTTATGGTATTGGAAAGTAGAGGACACAAAAATCAATTTTTAGAAAATTACCCAGCATTCTAAGGGTTAATGAAGAAACCAGTTTATTTACCTATTAGAGAACTGGAGAGGGAACCTGCGGCCCTGTTAAACTCATCTGTATTGTAACAATATGTCAGAGAGGAAGATTGAGAAAAAAAATCTCTGTATGCATTGTGAACCTTTCAGGCCAAAACCATATGTTTTAAGCATCACCAGCTTCCCTAACAAGCTACTCTGAGAGCTGATTAAACAATTCCTTCATATGTGAGTTGAGATGGCTTAAAATGAAAAAAAAGTTAATAATGTAAATTTACATTTTTTACAAGATAACGAGTTTCAATCCATTGCAAAAAAAGGAAAAATTGATATTCAATTGTCATATTGTTTTAGTGTTCTGGGATAAATGCTTTAAAACAAATAAAGGATATGAAAAGAAAATGGGTTATCATATTTCATTCTACCAAATTCTGAATTTAAAGCTTGAATGGATTTCTGTCTCAAATTTGAAAAGAAAGTACATGTACTGTAAAAAAGGGGGGAAATGAAGAGTAAACTAACAGCAAATTTTGTTCACTTATCTATGATGGTTTAATAACCTGCTGTATGGACAAAACCTTTTACCGACCACTAACATCCTTTCACATTTCATAAGCGGACAAGAGATTCATAACACTGTGATGAATGGAGGATTTGATCATCATGAGCAAAATCTCCTTTAGTCACAATGGTTTTCACAATCAATCAATCAAACTATCAGTTTTTTACAGCCATTTTTGCTCACTGCACTCATTTTCAAAATTTTGTTTCATCATTTTCTGCCGAATATTACTTGGCCCAGGGGTATATAAAAGGGCTAAGGGTCACAAGTCCTAGTAAACCACATGGCTCCTATATTTTCAATGGGAAACCTCAAGCCTGAGTAGAACTGACTGATTTAGTATCAACAAGAGATTATTTTCAAATTCCAGATCCTCTCGACTAATGATAAATTTCATATCTCTAACCCCCCTTAATGTATTATATCATTATGAATGCAAGCCTCCCTCTTTTTGTTTTAATTGAGCAAATCAATTCATGTTCAGATATACAATGTTAACTCATTCCATTACATCTGCTCCTCAAATCTAACTATAACAAAGGAGCTGACTTGTAAAAGAAAATTTTCATTAAGAGTAAACATTTGACAAAAAGCATGGTATCATCGAAACCCATTACCAACAATAACAGTTTGTTGCAGACGAATCTGAAAAACATTGTGAGAAAAGGAGAAATTGCTCTTAACAAGTAATTTCTGATTTTCCCACAATGTTTACTACCTTATCAGAAGATTATTTTTCAATTTCATCACATTTTGAAATGTGATCTGCAAACTCTTTCAATTTGGGAACGTCGAAAGTTTCGCTTTTGCTAATGGGTTAAACTAAATGACTTTGCCAAAAGCTCAAACGATTGCCACTTTCCAACTTGAACTCTTCTGTTCATCAGCAAGAGTCAAATGAAAGTCCAGAATATTAGTGTGCAATCCCCAGTACATACCTTAATGTAGGTCTTCTTCACAGATTGGTCAAACTTTTCACAGAATTCTTCAATAGCACTTAATGATTTGGACGTAGATTTACTGTGTTTGTCTACATCTGTGTCTTGTTTCTGTCGAATTTTCTCTGAAATTTTTAAAGTAAAATAAGTGTCAATTTTAAGTTTATAAACACCCTACATTATCATGACTTTCTTTGATATCACTAGAGCAGATCTTAAAACAATTTCTGCCTCCTTCAAAATAACTTCTACATAGACAATGTCCTCATCTATTTCTGCCATCAATTTGGACATGTTTTGGCAAAATTCTATGAGAGAAACAGTTAAACCAGTAAAAATAAAACATCCAATAATTCCCACTTTTCAACACACCTTCAGAGCATGGCTTGGCATGATACTGTTTATTTGTGAGAAAAGAAGAAATTATAAGTCTTATTGCTTTCAAATATGATTGTTGAAATGTTATGAAGTTCACAAAATAATTAGTCAAATTGTCTATCAAAATAAATGATAGCTTTCTAATATGTCTGATTTTAAATCCTTTTGTTTTGAGTATGTATTCTTTCTGACTCTTCCATTACAAATATTCAACATCATTTTAAATGATGACAAAAATAAATTGGTCATAACTAGGACATTTCTTGATGGTTAAAAAAAACTTCTTTCAACATTCAAGCAATTATCAACGGTATGTTTACCACTTCAGTATCTGGTTTAAATATGGTTCTACTAGAAAAAGTAGGGCCTAGAGAAAATACATACCTATCAGACAATGATGAGCATATTTCAATGCATCCATAACAACACTCTCTACAGCGTAGTTTGCTTGGTAGTTGCCAGCAGGTGGATTCCGATGTAGGAAGTTCTGCAACAACTTATCAAAGTCTGAAGGCAAGTTCGAAATAAGCTGATACGGAAAGTTTGGAGTACTGAAGTTCATATCTGCGATGATTAAATCCCTAAGAAGAGGAAACAGTGGATGAGAACGAAATGCGTTTGATCTATCTGTTATCAAATGCTGTATGAATCTCTGCTGCGATGCCATCATAGGTGGCCTGTTTGGTGAACCTGATTTACAGTTAGCACAGTTTGGAATTGCACATGGCATGTTTGAGAGTTGACCACACTGACCGCCCTGTCCCATACCCATACCCTGTCCATGCATACCCATGGGGTTAGACTGGGGTGCCACGCCCATTTGATGGGGTTGTTGTCCTGACTGTGGCATACCCCCATTCCAGCCTACGTTCTCGTTCATACTGGTACCCGGCGTGGGGAACATTCCATTGTCCATATTGTTCATGTTATCAGGTAGAGGGCGTGTCTGATCAAACTGGGAACCAGGTCCCATCATCCCTGAATTATCGGTTCCCGACATGTTGAGATGCATGGATCTATGACCTTGACCTCCGGGAAAACCAGACTGGTATCCCTGAGGCATCCCTTGGAAGTTTTGTCCATCTTGGAAGGATTGATTGACAGCTGACTGTTGTGAAGGCATAGGACCACAGTTTGCATTGTTCACCATACCCTGGTTCATTCCCATCATACCACAGTTATTGTTCATGTTACCCTGAGCAGGGGCACCACCATACTGACAGTTTGAAGAATCGCCCATTGGACCAACTGGCTTCAACATGTTACCTTGCATATTCACTGGCTCAAACATATTGGGGCCCTTTGAGGGATCCTGCATTTGACATTGGGTTTGATTTCTGTATGGGTCAATTTGAGATGGCTGCTGCGGCGCGGGGCCCATTTGTTGCTGCATTTGACAGTTCATGTTCATGCCCTGAGGTTGCACATTATCATCGAAATTATGCATCACCAAATTCTGGTTACTGTCCATGCCATAGTTATTGCTAGAAGATTTCTTCCCCTGGAAATCAAATGGTTGTTGCATATTACCCATTGCATTAGGAACGGGTGAGTTGGGATATCCATATGGGTTGATCACCGGCTGCCCATTGTTGCTAGGCACTGTATAAGGGGCGGAGTCCGGCTTTACATGGTGGTTCAGACGAGGCATCATTTTGGACTGCATCTTTTGTATGCTGTTCCTGTACTCCTCGAGTTCACAATCTGGGACATTTGTTCTGTAGCACGGTTCATAGGGAAGGCCACCTTCTGAGTGCCTCACATTATAGTTCATGTTCATCCCATCAGCAAAGTGTACAGACTTCTGGGGAGTCCCATTCTGACTTTTTGGCTGAGAATTCATAGAGTGCATAGTGTTTGTAACAGTAGAAGGCACAGTGGAGGAGTTTGCTGAATCGTAGCTTCGTATGCTCAGTGTGTCGGACGACGTGAAATATCCCTGGTCTAACGGAGAATCTGCTGGACGGTTGAATTGAGAGTTCGGAGTCTGACCCTGAATGTTCATGTTGCCATAGTTACCAGAATAGTTCATAGCACATGACTGACTGCCCATATTTCCTTGTGATTGAGGTATAGAAGGCGACACAAATCGACTGTTGTTGTTTTGTGGCTGAAAGTTTTGTACATTAACATTGGGTGGGACTGGCTTTCCGAATCGTTGATATGGCTGGTTGGTCGAGGTTGGAAGATTTTTCTGTTGTTGTGATGTTTGTTGTTGTTGTTGACCTTGACCCTGATACTGGCCATACTGGGGCGGTGGCTTGTTGAAAGGTTGAGCACCGGTTGTAGTGCTGTGTGGTAACTGAGGCGACGCCACACTCCCTCCTGGCACTGTCTTTGGTGAGTAACATCTTTGCGAAACACTTTGATTTTGGTTTGAAAAGCTATTTTGGCTACTATGTACACTAGAATGGTTGCTATGGGAACTATGATCACTATGGTTACTTTGGTTTGAGCTGACTGATAGATTTGACCTTGGAGACATGGCGCCCTGTGAGGCGGGCACCAGCCTGCGAGGGGTGGGCGGAGTCTGTGGGGCTTTAAACACATGATTGGTTGTTGTAGCACTGTTGTGTGATAATGAGGGGGGACTAGGCGGCCCCGAGTTTGACATATGAAATCTCTTGCTCACTGGACTACTAGAGCCACTAGACGTGGCCACAGTCACATTAGTACTTGATGCTATAGAGTACGAAGGAGATCCGCAGTTCCGAGTCCCCCAGCCTTGTTCGGCCGTGCTCTTGTTGGTCGGGGTGTTAAGAGAACTGTTTCCCTGTGAAGCATTTGTGGGTGTCTGGAAGCCGGAAGCCCGGAGTGCCTCGGGGGTCATGTACTGTTGGGGATCCACCATGTCCTGTTCCATGAGGAACTCAACAAAGTCAAGTTCCATTCCCTCCTTCATCCCGATGTCCTCGTAGAGCTCATCCAGGAGCTCGTTGGGCAGCCTCTCGTCGTCCATTTCCTGGTATTCCTGCTGGGTCGGAGAGTTTGGAGTCTCCGGGGAACCACAGTTCTCCAGCGAGAGGTTTGTTGTGACGGAGGATGCCGAAGGGCTGGCAGGGGCTTCCCTGTACTCCATCAGCTGTAAATAGACAGAAAGATTGGTGAATGTTTTGACCAAATACTGACTGACTCAGCTGTGTATTTAACCCTTTACCAAACTCAACATTTTTTACCATCCCAAAATGAATGAGTTTGCAAACGACATTTCAAAATGTGTTGAAATTGGAAAGGAATCTTCTGATAGAGTAGAAAACATTGTGGGAAAAGGAGATTCTTCTTATCCCAAAGTGTTTTCCAGATTTGTTTGCAACAAAATGGTCAAATGTCGTTATCATTTGGTAATGGGTAAAAACATGTTTGAATAAACAAGAATGTTGAAAGATTGAAAATTTATTCAAATAAAAAGCATGAGCTTCATTTATTTTCTCAGTTTGAGCAGAATTCCTCTTGTTTCACATTGCTTTCATTTATAAAGGACTGTTCAGTAATCTGGACCTAGAAGAAGCCCTACACAATAATAACACCGAGACATCACACTCCATCAAACTACCATTCTCTTATGACCTGGCTGCCTCATACAAATATTAATGAACAGTGACAACGCAGCTTAACTTATCACATGCCTTAGAGTCACAAGGTCACATAAATTACACATATCAAGAAAAATCTGCTGTTTATTAGTGCTTCCAAAAAGGCAGGCGATATATCAAATCAAAAGGAAATCCCCATATGATAAAACCCTTTGGCGAATTAATCCTGAGCAGACAAAGGTAAAGCAGGATTCTACAAGTAAATGTGAATACATGTGCAATACTACAGTAGGTGCTTCAAGTTAATGATTATATAATAGTCTTGCATTAAACCCTTTAAGTCTGATGATGATGGTTGTTCTTTCTAAGGGAGGTATAAATCATTCAAAATAACAATTTCCAACAGTGGTTGTAATACATGTAGTTTCAGTCTTTCTTTCAGACTATTAAACCATCTTAAATTCATGACCATTTCAACTGCCATCAACCAAGATTCAAAATTGTGAGGGTTCAAAGCAAGACTGTTGGAAATGTATCATAAAAAGGGCAACACTTATGTCAGTCGAACTCTGAACCCTAATCTTAACCCTTATAGTGCTTGAGCCGACATCATGCTTTTGCAAACAGATTAGATCCAGACCAGCCGCCAAGTATTGAAGTAAAGTGGCGGCAGGTCTGTGATCTTACCTGTTAGCCACTCTGGGTATCTTTCCTCATCAAAATTAAGCAGATATTTAAGGTTTTGGAAAGCAGACAAAAAAACCTATTTTTAGAAAATTACCCAGCATTCTAAGGGTTAATTAGAGCTTTGATTGCTACAAGTGTGTGCCAGGCGTCTAGGAGTTAGAGGGATCTAAGCATAATCTATGAGTGGACTAGTGGAAACTTGGAAGAAATTCTCACTACGTTCAGATCGGAAGGGAGATAAAATTATAATTGATACCATGTAACAGAGAATTAGGCATTCTTACAATTCCCACGCACATATCACACATGCATCATGGAAATCTATTCTTACTGCAGCAGTTATGTGCAACTTATACATCCTTCAAAAAGATTTTTGAAAAAACAGCAAGATCAGCATTTTGAATCTTTTCTTCTGCCAAGTTGATATGATTGTAAACTTCAAGAGGTTTGATTTTGTGCACAAGGACTCTTTTACTTAAAATGTTTCCCAGCTCAAGGGCTACAGGGGCTTCCCCTGGATTTTTTTTTCAGGCTCTGTGGTGCTTAATATACATCTCAAAATGGTGAGTTTTGGGGTATAATCTAATTTTATAAAAATACTAAAAGAAGCATTTTTTTACCAATTCAAATGTATCAATCAATGTCAGTAGCAAGTAGACTGGCTGTGGGACAAATTAAATGCACTGTGGACAAATATCTAAGTCCAGTGGGATGCATTTAGGCACTGGGGGATTGCTAATTTGGAATTTCAGGTGTTCTGGCATGAACAGAGCTTATCAAGCCTTTGGATGTCCCTAGGCCAAGACAGAAGCCATCACCATTCCTTTCAGACCAAAATGTCAGCATACAATGTACCTAAAAATGGATACCAATGGCGGTTCAGTGCAAAATTATAAGAAGGGGTTCACATTTGTGATGACCAAACTATATTCTTACACTGAACACCCAACCTGTACTTAACACAAGCCTTGGGCTTTACGTGTGGCTGCACATCATTTATTTCAGACCTTTCCCATATTCTTATACATGTCATATAACAATGTATCATTTAGCTAGCTTATACTTTGCAACCAAGTTTTACGGATAATTCTATGAGTGGTAAATGGTGTAATTCTCAAATTCATAAACTTCTGACTCCAAAATTTCCTCACCTAAATGATTTACGAATTTTTCCATTTGTCCTAAAAGTAATCCTGATATACAAAAGAGAAATGCAATCATTCACAACCTTGATATGGCCATCTGTATATAGTTTCTTTTTTTATATTGGTAAAGTTTGTCCAAAATGGTATAAAACAATGAAAATGGTATAAGCCCTCACAACAATGTTTATTCCACAGAATATGCCGAGGGTTCAATGCAATACTTTAGTAAGTGCTTCATGATTATGAAGCACTTACTATAGTCTTGTATTGACCCCTTGATGTAAGGTTTAGATATATATCAAGTATAACAAATTGCCATTGTCCTTTGGTATAGCAAGCCCATATAGAGTCATGAGGGACCCTACCTTACAGTTATGATTCACTGGACAGCTATTTCGCTTACTTTTTATTCTAACAAAAGCACCTTAACCCTTTTTTCTTATTTGAATTTGAATGTCATTTCTACAGAGAACACCTGGATACATTGTAAATTAAAGAGATCTTGCTCATCATCTCCCATTGAATCTAATACATGTCTTACTGAATTAATAAATGTTTAAAATATGCTTTATTGAATCTTATTTTTGGCTTAACTTCTTCATACTCGGATAGAGTTTCCAGTTAGTAAAAGTGCCCATTCAGTTTGCTGGATCAACTACTGCCCGGGTATCAAATTTCAGAATTGACCACCCATTTGTTCAAATTCATTGTGAGGTGTAAGTCCGTTGCCTGACACACTCAAATCTTTCATTAAATCTAAGAATAGTGTTCGCAAGCAAACACAAATCATTACAGTGACATTTCTTTTGTTTTCCGCTACGAAAGATTCAAAAGAAAGGTTGCTCATCACCAGAAGTTCTTTATGATATTTTCTGCTTGAATACTGTATTAACCCTTTCCCAAACAACAGATTTTCGACTGTCCCAAATTGGAATCATTACGAGCAATTTCTCCTTTTCCCACAATGTTTTCTAAAGTTGTCTGCAGCAAAGTGGTCAAATGTCATTATTGTTTGGGAAAGGGTTAAAAAGAGTATTTCATATGAAGAAATAAGGATAAAGTTAGAACTTAAGTTTGTTGGTCGAGACACAGTATCAACCTCATTTATCTTTGAGTAGCCAGCACAACTTAATTAGGCATGAACAGTAAATCATTTGAGCATTGATCTTGCAACTATAATAAACATTTATATCATTTCTAAACCAGTTTTCCGATTGTAGTTTAAAACAATGCTGAAATAAACTCAGAGGTATATTGAAATTGGAAGTTGGTTGAAAGATTGGTCATTATCGTAGGTGCCTTTCTTTTTTGACTGTTGGGTATTATAATAACAAAATATGAAAACAATGGGCCTCTCACATAATAAAATAAGCAATTTATGAGCATTTCGAAACCAGAGAGTCACTCTAAATCAATAAATCAATTTTCAGATTCAATTGTTGGTTTCTTAGGTTCCGTTTAACACTTTTTTTGCATTATTTGAGCAAAAATGTCAGGGGTCATTGCACTTATCCATGCTCCTGGTATTTTCTCACTAGTACTGCACAATATTTTTTTGAAGCCTCTGACTGCTTTTCCATTTGTACAGAATAGATTAGAAGATAGATTTGAATAAATCATGTATCAATGACTTAATTTTACGTCAGCAACATTATTGGTTGGTCAGGCCGGTCAGGAATTCCAGACAATAATGTACTCAAAGTCGGCCACTGTGACAACCAACTGAGCTATTAAAGAGACTACCTTATTTAATACTGAGGACATATCAATCTTTAGAGAAATAACAGTTGTAGTTACCGTAAATGTATAAACCGATGAGACAAAATGAGAAGTAACTCACTGTCAGCAATCTCTCCCATTGCCTCATTGGTTTCCTTAATATTTCTAAACAGGCAAGTAAAAAGAAAGAGAAGATACACGGAGGGAAATACTTTAAGTACTCTGCGTTTAAGAAAGGGTAAACTATTTCCGATGAATTAATTTCATTATCCATCTAGAAGATAAAGCAATGTTATGTGAAAGGATGGGAAGCTGATAAAATCAGTTGCCTCTGCATTTTCAGTTACTATTTATCATGCGGTTAATGTTGGGTTTTTTTCCAGTGCATTTTTTACGTCCCCACGAGCTAATATCCATTATTAATTTTTAATCTAAATCATAGTAAAACAGATAGCCATTATTCAAAGCACTGGAAGGTCTTAAAACTCAAGCTGTAATAGGTTTATTATACCTTTTCCCAAATTTATTTTACAGAAATTATTTAAACACACCTAGTTTACAAAACCAAAGTGACAAACAAACATCTTGGAAGAACTGCTTTCCATTTATTGTCTCAGTTAATCACTCCTCATAAGCAAATGATTACATTTTTTGTGGACCATGTTTTATCTATGATATATTTTCAATCTTACTTTATAAACATTTCCAGAGACATTTGGTTCAAGAATTTCAGATCTGAATTTTACAGACACATCAAGAACTTGTTAATACACTTTCTGATCTGTATCATGACAAATCCACAATTTACATGTTGTGGGAGTTGTTTCTAATAGATTGGGCCAAATTCCCATCCAGTCTGTTGAAGATAACATCCTCCTAACAAATAAAAAATAATTGCTTTTGTTCATTTGGAATCCATTAACAGGATTAAAGTTCATTCTACATGTGATGAATTTTCATTTTAACAATAGCTGATGAATAAGTAACCCATAACTTTAGGGTAACTACACTTTTCCAAATGTTTTGAATTAGAGAGAAAACATGATTGCAAAGTATTTAGTTGTTTTTCCTTTGCATAAAAGCAATAAGAAGTTTTAAAATAAACCAACTTCAATTAATATTTCTCTACATCAATTTCAACTTCAAATACCATAATGAGAGATGACAAAATTGCACGTTTTGGACTTTGGAGCATGGAGACAAAGTTGTACTTTCTCATTTGGACACAATATTCCTAAATCCTGCTAAATCTATTCAAATATATCAAAATGGTATTTTAACAAACATTTTTTAGGCCAATTCATTCAAATTGGATAATGATTGAAATATTGGATAAAGGGTTTGGATTTGTAAGATTGGATTTGCAAATTCATTTATCAGCACAGTTTACTTAAATGACACAAACAACTCGAACAACAAAATTCCTTGATTTGTAAATATAAATCTTATGCTTAATCCCCATTAAGAAACAGAAAAGCTATCTAAAAAGCTTTACCCATTTCCCCATGTGTGAATTTGTGATGGGGTCTAAGTGCAAGCATAAAAGGAAAATTAAAGAAAATGCATTTCTTTTAAGACACTGGATACAAACAAACATGGACAAAGGATAGAATCTCTTTATTCGCCAGAGACTTTAATCAACTGCATGTCCCTTTTAGCATATTTTATGTCCCCTCAAACTGAGATATGATAGAGGAATGGTTAAAGGTAAATTTTGAATGATTCATCTATCCTCCTTGCCCTTGTTCAGAGTCGTTGTTATCTTTTGAAATTGACAGGTAGCATTCTTACACCATCCATTAACACATTTAACAACTCCATACAATTTATTCCCACATTGGAAATGTTGTTTGATGTCTCAAAATTAGGAAACAGCAGCACGCATCAATTATTGGGTAAAAGAATATTCCTTTGTGGTTTTCTATATTTTCTTCTGCAAATGTGTTATAACGAGTATTTATAAGAGTTGTTAACAGCCATTTAACAACTCTGAATAACATATTCCCAACTTTTGGGATGCTGTGATTGCTCCAAATTTGACGCCAAAGTCGGTAAAAGTTACAAAGTATGAAAAATATTACAGGGGAACTTGTGAACTCATGAGGATTTGTGGCAAGATAAAATTGTTAGAAATAGAGAAGACAGCATTGCTCTACAAAAAACACTTTCTTCACAAAATGGTAAAATCAAACCTGCTTCTTTGCCACCACTGTATTCAAAGAAAAAGTAAACAGATAGAACCTACGGTTTAAAGAAAAAAAGATATTGACCAGATACATTATATAAAGTATATGAAAATCAGTATCAATAATCTAAAAATACGAAACAAATTCATAGCTAAATGGTAATTTTCTCACTAAGGTCTCAATTTTTCCTTTGTATAACAGGGAATTGAATGCTAATAGCCCATTAGGGAAAAGGTCCTGAGCCTTTTATTTATATAAGCTATCAGAAGAAGGGGTCACCTCTTGAAAATCTTTTTGGAAAATAAAGCAATCTCTGACCATTATCTTGGATTTTTGTCATTTGTCATCTAACACAAAGACGGTGATTGCTTTCCAGTGATTTGGGCGGCGAAGTTTACAGAAATTAATCGCGAATAATCACGTCCCGTCCCCCTAACAATTCTCAGTCAACCCGGGATCGGGTATCCTAAACGAATGGAAGGTCACAATTTAATTAAACAGTGGCTGGCCTTCAACAAAAGACGGAAAAACTTCATTCATGACTTGGATTGAGGTAAATCATTTGCGAAATGCTGTTATTAAAATCGCTTTTATTTCTCATAAAAGGTCCACCAGACTCGCACACTACAAGAATTGATGGTATTTAAGGAGAAAGGATTAACCCTTTGGCCCATTAAAAACTTGGCGACTGCCTTATCATAACTCAAAGAAAGTATTGGTAGATTGTAAAATTTTACACAAATAGGTATCATATTATTTAAAAATATAACAGAAAAATACATTGCGAAAAAAGAAATCTCCCAACAAGATTGGTAGAAGTCTAGCCTGTTTTAATCGTATTAACCAGATGTGTTTTAATGAATAATGAATTCACCATTTTGCTCAATTTCATACTTCTTTTAAACAAATTCCAGCACATCTTCCACCAATTCCCGTATATTAAATAGAGATATACAACAAAAAACTGCTCATCATAAGAATTCTCTGTCTCTGTTTTGTCTCATTAATCATAAAATCAAAATTTTGAATTTGACAGACAAAATTCAGCTCATTTCTGGGTTTTTTTTTCTATTTCTATTTAATTCTTTTTCTTCTTTTTTTTCTTTTTGAAAACCTGTTATGCTAAAGAGGGTTGAAACTGGACTTTCTAAAGAACAAGTTACAGCCCTCCTGTCATCATTGGTCAGATTTATAGGAATAGAATGGACACAAGCCCCCATTGGGGGTATATAATTAAATTACACTGGTCGGGGCTCCTGAATGGGTTTCCCAGGTTCAACCCTTTACATTGGCCCCTTAATTCATATTACCTCACTTTGATATAAAAAAAAAAACCACTGTGGCAAAAGGAGAAAATGCTCATGAAGAGGCATTTTCCTTGAGAGTCCTAGAGTCTTTGACCAAATACCATAATTATAGGGAGTTAATGCAGGTATCTATAATTCTATATAGACTTAACCTACTTTTACCTGCTACTTTCAACTAAGAAGGGTTTACAAAAGTTCACATGGGGAAATTGGTTGTAAAACCAGACAGGATTTTCAATATCACATCATAGTCATTTTAGTAAACTTTATACTCCTAAAAGATTTCATTGTCTAAGACGTCTTAAAGGCCTAGTTTAGTCCTTCTTTAATTGACCCCCCCAAAACCAATAACCAGATGCCCACCCGGTGTGATGACCAGCTGTGATAATTAATTGGGATTACGTAATGCCATGTATAGCACTGTGTCAAACTAATGGGTTTCTTTTGACAATTTTTTTTCAAAGAGGACATTTCAGCAGCAGAATTGATTTTTTTTTCAATTAGGCTTCAAATATTTTTTTTTGGAAGTTTGAAAGTTTTTTAGTAGGGTTTTCTTTTTTTCCCCAATTTGTGCCTTATATAAAGATCATTTTAAGTAATTATGACTTGCAGCATAGTTATAGTTCCTCTGTAGTATCATCATCATCATCATCATCATTAATATTATCATTAAAATTATCATCATCATCATCAATGTTATAAGTATAACGAGTGCTAATTTATGGAATAACTAACCTATTATTTTCTTCACATTTCTAATAGTTTATTAAGAAAAATCCCTTGTAAATCATTGTTTTAAATAAAGAAATCAAGAATTCAACATTTATTTCTTATTAATATTCCACATTATGAAAATCGAAGCAGAATGACATTTTTTCTATGTAAGACTTGAAATATATTTTTGGAATTTTGGATGGGTTTTTAATAGGGGACTGTTTTTTTAATTTGTACCTTGAATATAGATTAATTTATGTAAGAATGACTTGCAGCAGGGAATGTTATATTCCTCTGAAGTATATCATCATCATCATCCATTTTATAATTTTGACAAGTACAAAATGTATAACTAACTCATTTTTTTTTATATATTTCTTGTCAGTTTATTAAGAAAAATCTATCAATCATGTAAATCCTTGTTTTAGATAATGAAAGCTATAACCAAACACATATTTCTTATGAATATTCTACATCATGAGAAACCGAAGGGTTGGGGTATTGCATAACCTGACCACCCATTCCTTATCAAGTAATATACAGGAAATTTGCTCCATGATGTGGAACTGTATTGTTGCCCTGTAGGGTGCCCAGTGGGAGATAAGATACCAGACATTCCAAAGACTAGGCCTTTAACTGTATTTCCTCTAACAATTAAACATTTGCATGCCTTTTCTTCCTAAGAAATTCTTTCTGTATTTATGACTTAAATTAACCTTTTGCAGTGAATACCTTAAAAGAGAAGAGGACAGGAAAGGGTTTCAACAATACAGACAGGAAATCCAAACAACAAACAATTGCTGGTTTGACTGTCCATCTTTTTTGACAGTCCTGGTCGTATGTTTGAAATGACAACGGTAAAAACCATAATAGGAAAAAGAGCATAGTAACATAATTAACCCACTTATATCATTCTCCTAAAGATGTCTACTTAAATTAGAAAGAATCATAGTGAACATGATACTCAAAAATTGTTATCTACAGTAACTCTCATTTCCTAACCATCCCATAATGTTTGTTTTTTTAATTCATACAAGGTATAATGCCATTTCTACAAATTCTCAGTAAGGTAACAGCTTTCCCTGATTCCCATGCACTAAATTGGAGCTTTGAAGTGTCTTGCAAAAGCCTATTCCCACGAAATCAGAGGAACTGGAATGGCTTGAGCACAGGACCCCAGGATTTTTGGACTGCGACCTGAAAAACTGGGCCATGCGGGACCCATATTCTGTGAAATTGTTAAGATACTATTTTACCAGAAGAAATTGGCTACTAAAAGCAATTTCTACTTTCGTCAAAGAAATCTATATCTAAAGTATTCTGCTTCAATAGGGTAAAAATTGAGCCACTCAAACTGACTATGACATAAAGGTTTGACCCTTTACCAAATGCCAAATTTTAAACTATCCCAAATTGAAAGAGTTTGCAGACCACATTTCAAAATGTGATGAAATTGAAAAATAATCTTCTGAAAGGCTAGAAAACTTTGTGTCAAAAAGAGAATTTGCTCGTTACAAGCAATTCCTCCTTTTCCCTCAATATTTTCAAAAGTTGTCTACAACAAAGTGGTAAAATGTTGTAATTGATTGCTAAAGTGTTAAATATTGACTCAATATGACATATAGGTTTGAAATAGTTCTTAGCAGTTCAGATCATATAAGAGAATGCCATCAGCAGCAAGTCTGTTCCATTGGCAGTTGACAGGGTCCCAGGGTTTTCTGGTTTGGGGTTTTGAAGGAAGTAATTAATGCAGCATACCTCTACTGCAGAGCACAGAAAGGAGCTTATCATTACATATTATCAGCCAGGGGCTCAGCTGGTATTAAAACCAGACATGTTTCCAATCTTGTGGATATATCAACTTCTTTGTTAAATTTTCTGCTCACTCATACCCCCCTTGGACTCCTTACTTCATAAGTATATATCAACCCTGCTTCAGAAAACTTTAAAAAAAAAAACGCTCCAGATGCATGAGACAAATAAAATTAGTGTGTCCTAAGTATTTTTTCCTTCTTGTAATACATCCGTTTCTTATCAATATTCTATAAAAATTAATTTAAATCATGCTGTTAACCAATAACAGTATCTACATGTTTATAATGGTTTAGTGATTCAGATTCAAACTGAAAGAATTGACAGATAGCAGAAATAACTTTAAAATTGTGACATTTGCTGTTGTAACAAATGCTCAAAATGTTGAGTATGAAAACCAGCTTCAATGAAGTTTCATAAATCTTTTTATATAAGTAGTGTTAAAACTAGGAAGGGTTATAGGTTCAATGCTAAACAATAAGACATTTTACTTTTGTGATGGACTTGCAATAGTGTTGTGCTATAAACATCCAACCAATATCTAAGTAATCAGTTACAACAAAGCCAGTACATGATGGGCAAACCTGTGTGTCAGTTTGAAACCAGAGTACTCATCAACAAGAGTGTTTATGGTTTAGCCATGTGGAAAAACTTCCCTGTCAGAAATAAGCCCCAAAGTAGCCCTCAACATGAGAGGGCCAGAGTCCGAAGATGCCAGTGTGACATATACACAATATACACCCACCCAGATAACCATCAGAAAGTACCCGTAACAGATGTCTCGTTAGGGCTGGTCAGTATAGGTCCCCTCTCTGGGATCCACATAAATGTTTGTTATACCACAAACATCCTAACCCCTCTTCTCAGTTGGGAGCCCCGAGTACATGGGGGCCAGTCACTGCAACCCTTACTGTCTCTTGTTTAAGCCTTCAACTAATGCCAAATTTTCGACTGTCCAAAATTGAAAGAGTTTGCAGATGACATTTCAAAATGTGATGGAATTGAAAAAAAAACCATCCTGATAGGGCAGAAAACATTGTCGAAAAAGAAGAAATTACTCGTTTCACTTTAGAAATAAAAATAGTTAATCCCATGGTTCTATAATGTGGATATGTTTTCTGCGGATATGGGTCAAACCAATAAGCATTGGTTAACTGTCTTTTCAAGCTTAGAAACAAACTCTGGATACATCAATATTTTCTCCCATTACTTAAACCATTGATTCTCTCGTATCAGATGTGTTGAGTAAGTTAACTTCTCGAATTAATTGAATGATTATTCAAACATTTGTTTTTGTGGGTTGTCATAAAGAGCGGGCTGGTGGCCAATTTGACCGCTTCAAATGACTTTTTGGTTGGCTCAAATAACAAAACAGATGATAGGTGGTCATAGGTAACAGCCTAAGTCGGGTTATTACTTCATTGGCCTCCTCAAATAAGTTGGCTTCTTACTCCAAAAATTAACGACAACCCTGGAAACTTTTTCATTTGGCTCCTACAAATTACATGCAGAGAATGGTTAAGCAGTCTTGACAGGGCATCTAATAAAGGCTATGGTAAGGTGGGGTATAAATGGACCCTGGAGACAGATTTAATACCAAAGGCTAAGCCCTTGTAAACCTCTAAGAGCCACCTATTTCTTACTTCCTGCAACAATGCAATTTGTCAATAACATCAATCATGGCAACAAAGTCATCTTTAAATCCTTCAATCTTTATCTACCCCTCTGATCCCCTTATCAGCCCTGAATATGAAGAACCCCTAAGGGCCAGTAATCACTATCTACAAACAATTATGATTGGTCCAATCAAACCCAGATGATGTTGATGGATTGGTCACACACTCTTAACCCTTTTCCTGTGAAAATGGTCAAAACTGAATGCAACATCATAAAAAACTTACATTTCAAAAATGATCGAGACTACTTATTATGTATGAATACTATAGTAACAAAATAATAAATTGCTCATTAGGGCATCACTTTTTCTTTCTTTTATCACTTAATGTTTCTGCAGCCATGCTAAAATTAGCATAATATGATAAAGGTAAAACTTAACCCTATTCGGCAGGCTATACACTGCAGTCAGGTCAGGTCAGGTTGCATTTCAAAGCCTAAATGTGCCCATTTATAGGGACTTCAAAGCAGTATTATTTCAAGAAAAGTATTTTCTTTTGAATTTACCTTGAGAACAATCATCTTGTTATCAATATTCTTTCCAGAATTCTTTGTAAATATGAAAAAGTGCACAATATCTTAAACAATTAAAATACTGCTTGCACTTGCAAGTATGATAACATCTTTTGTTGAATTGAAACATTTGCACCAGGTTGAAGTCTCATGTGCAAAAAGAAAACATTATCTTAAAACTGTCAGAATAAAGCTTATAAACAAAAAATGATATTGCAAATGAAATTAAAAACGGAAAACACATAAGGGGAGTAGGGGCCATGTTTGTGCTTAACTTGCATACCAGATTGCTTTCCATGAAAAAGGGACGGAGCGGGCAGTTAGTCCAAGGTCTCTTTGAAGTGACACCTCCCTCTCAAGGAAGAATTTATGGCCCCTAAAAGTGTGATGCACTGGCCTGAGGGGACAGTAAGATGTATTTTGTATTAAACTGTTACAAATTGATCTCTTTACTTCTTATGTGTTTAGAACCAAATTGCTTCTTTTCATCAAATGGTGTCTGAGAGACCTTTCTAGATTTTTACATGTAATCCACAATTAGCCAATCAAGACATTGATGAAATTTCATAAAATCACCTTTAATAAACTCCAAAAGTTCTTTTATCACCCTCAAAACCTGAAAATGTTGCAATAGTAAGAGATGTTTACTGACACAACTTTAACTTCCCTATTCAGTGTATGCTATTAGGAAAATGCAAGGGTCCTGCTTGGTCTAATGATATGGTCTATATCTATTAGATTCCGAGGCTTCGGTTCCAACCCCTCAAAAACCTTGTTTTGTGGAGTGTCCTTTCGAATACTGAAAAATTGATTAAAGCCCTAACATCAATGGAAAACTGTTAAAATGGCCCCAATAAAAACACACCAATGAAAGAAAACTATTAAAAAAAAAAAGTTGTATGTTAGAAAAAGTTATGAAAATGGAAAAAAATTGCCTGCACATATGCATTTCTTGTTCCACAACAATTCAAATTTTACCCCATCCTTTATGGATATTATGATCGGGGATTCGGACCCGGTACCCTGCTACAAGAGCCCGACGCTCTACCCCTGCACCAATGTCGCCAACTATTATTAAGCATGTAGAAAAACCTCTTTATAAGCATCTGGCAGAAACCACTGTTTCAAACACAATGGTAAATAAGTTTTCCTCTGCTCAAAACTGTTTTCAAATCCATGTGTTTCAGGCATGTTCAAATAAGTATAGAACTATATATGTAGAAAACGTTTGAAGAAACCTTACGCAATAAAAAAATTTTTACAAGTCTGTGAAAAAAGCATTTTGTGACTAATGCAGTTAGAAAACATAAGCAGACGACGTTAGCAGGAAAAGAAAAACTTTTCTTAAAGGTATTAAGTTATTAATTGGAACACCATTGTTATAAAAGGGATTTTATTAAATGTGAGAAATGTACTCCATAGATCACATGTTTTCTGCAGGTCCATTTAACACATTACCACCTAACACCATATAATGCGTCTTGCAGCAGGCGATTTTCGAAAAGCATTGTGGCAAAAGGAGAAATTGCTTGTCACAAACAATTTCTCCTTTAGCCACAATGCTTTTTTCATTTATTCACACATCAGAACTAGAACGTTCTTAAAGTGTTTACAAAGCTTTTCTAAAAAAGTACTCTGCTTCAAGTAAAAAAAAAATGTCGTCTGCAGGTGGCAAATCATTAAATAAGTAGAAATATAATAAGTAAGTTCAGTCATAATACCTCTTCTAAAGATGACACAGGGCTATCGTGATCTCTGGCACGTTTTACAGATTTACAATTGTTCAACCGAACATTTTTGCAGTGTTCTACCGACAACTTTGGCTTGCATGGACTGCTATTCGCCGACCGAGCCTCTCTTGTTCGTTCCCTATACACCGAAAAAGCATCTAATTTCGGTTTACTGAATTCAAAGTCTTTGCTACGAGGTTGCTCCCCGTTTTTGTATGTGACGGATGGTTTCACAGGTTTGTCACATGGTTCTATTTGTTCCTTTTTGAAATCGAGGAGGTCCTGTTTTTCTGAGTCTGTCTGTGAGGTAGAGTCAGGGCTCACTGTACTGAACAACATCTTACATACCACAATGTCAGCCTCCCTTCAAACACACTTGTAACACAGTCACTCAAACACAGGTTGTAAAGTAATTTACAGTTTATTGTATTACATCCTCCGTTAAATCTCAGTAAAAATCCTTTAAACAAATAAAAATCTCCAGCTTTAGTCCTTTCTTTAAATTATAAATGATAAACACTTTTTATGACAAGACACCTTCAAATAAATAGAAATACTTTATAAATATCCTCTGCTATTATATGTTGTATCACAATTTTTCTATGTTCATGTATTAAGTAGCTGTTCCATGAGTGAACACTTTTAATAACTTGGCTTGTGTTACATGTATGTCTACACAGCCTTGTGTGCTCTACTATGAAAACACACCCAAACAAATCCTGACCACAATATCCACTGGTCAGTTGGGATAACCACTGAAGCGTAACAAGCACTTGACAGTGCACACACTTTTACGTTTAAATCACTACACTATCAACTATTTACACACAATTATCTGACGAAATCCCTTCTAACTTATCATACCATCCCTTTCATAGTATGAATTTTATCTAAGTATGAAAGATAGTACTTCTAACTCTTTTTCTTTCTAGTTCATTCATTCACTGATACCCACTATCTCCCCCACTACAGCTGCCAGACAAAGAATCATACTCCATTTGAAAGTCGTACCAAACACCCCTATTGGCTGGCCCAGACATCCAATAACCAATCAGAAGGCAGAATTCATTCATAACAAATAGTACCACCTGCTCCCTAATTTTTTCTTTGAAAAATAGATGAAGGGCTGGTCTTGATTAATGCAATTAAGCCCTGAGGGGCTTTTAAACTTGAGAGAGGGCTTTGATTTTTATCTGTTTATTCTGGCCACTTGCTGGGCCCCTAAAAGGAAATTAATTATAATGACTATCTAAACAGTGCAAGCAAAGGAATGTTTTGTTTGACATTTGTATGCATTTGCAAATACCTAATACAATAGTGCATAATTTTGAAAACAGTTCTGATATAATATCTGCTAATGAATGTCTCTGAATCCCTCAAATGAATTCAGACTTATGTCTACATTTTAATTATGCATAATAAAAATTGCACTCTTTAATCTTGAAAGTCTGGCATGCTTTTTTTTTTCTTATTTTTTTCTTTTTCTTATTTAAATATTTTTTTTATATTTCATAACTTATCAAAAAAGTGAAAATGACATAGTTCTTTTTTTTTTATAATGTTTATAGACAGAGAATTGTTTATCATGATTGCTATTTTGTATTTAACTCAAGTCATGCACCAGTCTCCAACTAATCATATAACCATTTCACCAATCAGCCAACTTGTGACAAATCTGCATCAAATTACTTTGATCACAAAGATCTTACATCTTTACCCCAGGCTAATTCTTTATGGTCTAAACTACAAGAGCTTTTAACAGATGACAAACCAATCTGATAAAATATATGAAATTTTACCCATTTCCTGGATCTGACATTATGTGAGAGTTTAGATATTGAAGCAACAGCAGATGACAATTCAGAATCATGAAAAACTGCATTAACTTTATCATATTGAAATCATTCTGATAAAAGGAAAAACTAGTCTTTCCAAGGGATTATTACAATAACTGCTGCAAATACATTGAAGTCAATAATATGTAGCAGGAATATTGGAACTATTAGTATTACACTAGATTTTCTAAAAATTGATTTTTGTGTCATCTGCTTTCCAAAACCTTAATTATCTGGTTAATATTTTTGAGGACAGATAGTCAGAGTAGCAACCAGGTTAGAGGTTAGATCACAGGCCAGTTGCCTTGGTGGCTGGCATGGATCTAACCTGTTTGCATGAACATGAAATTGATTTCAGCACTATATCGGTTAACCCTTTACCAAATGCCAAATTATCGATTGTCCAGAATTCAAAGCATTTGCAGAAGACATTTCAAAATGTTATGAAATTGCTTATCAATCTTCTGATAGGGTAGAAAACATTGTCGGAAAGGGGGAAATTGCTCATCACAAGCAATTTCTCCTTTTCCCACAATGTTTTGCAGAGTCGTCTGCAACAAAATGGTCAAATGTCGTTATTGTTTGGTGATGGGTTAAACTGAGTGGACTGTATTCTGCAGGCTGATCTTAAACAGCACTTTATGGCAACATCCTGGGGTTTATTTTTGCAGGTAGCCATCGCCACATATAGATTTATACCTGAGAGAGACAGATGTTCTCTTGTTGTTAGCAAGTGTGGGGAGGAAGAACAAGAAAAACGACCCAATGATGTAATACACTCTAATTATACTTATTGAGTCTGGCCGAGTTGTGTGAAAAACCCACTTCTATTATGGCACTTATCTAGTCTTCTGATATTGTCATTAAGGCCTAGTGCAATAGCTCGCTGCAATATAATTTGTAAGTCTATGATTGTATTTATGAAGCAGATCTTGATGTTCATAAAACATTTCTTGAAATTCATGAACACATTCAAGAACAGCTTTGTTCAATAACTGCCATTTGTCATCCATGTCTGTTCATGAAACAGTTCTTTAATCCTCCTTATGGGATGTCCTATAAAAGGACTAGTTTATCGATTTAATTTAACTTATTACCAAACAATAAAGACATTTTACCATTTTGTTGCAGACGACTCAGGAAAAATTGTGGGAAAAAGAGTAATTGCTTTTAACAAGTAATGTCTCCTTTGCCTACATTATTTTCTACTCTATCAGAAGATTGTTTTAAAATTTCATCACATTTTGAAATGTCGTCTGCAAACTCTGTCAATGTGGTCTATCAATGTGGGGCAGTTGAAAATTGGCATTTGGTAGAGGGTTAATATCTTAAAATATTGGTATACTTTCTAAAGAACCTTCAGTATAACATACTTCTTGTAACAGTTATGGTAACTGGTGTTAATAGGTTTATAGCACATTGGGAAAATAACCCTCTTACCCCATTGCATTTTTTAAACTTGTCAAATTTCAATAAGAAGACAGAGAGATCTTTTATGTAAACACATCTTATGTTTTAGAAATCAATCTTAGGATGGTATGGCCCTACAGAAAAATGTGAGAGAAAAAACCCTACCGAACATGAGCTATGATGTTCTATTATTTTCCTTCATAATTGCAGCCCTACCGTAGTATAGATTTCATTTTTTGAATTTCAATTTAACCTTCTCTAGCAAGGTTTGTTTTAAATCATAAAGAAATGAATCCATTATAAAAGCATAATAGGTTAAAAAGCACAAATTTTAACAGCTTGTTGAAAGCAACTTTTTCACAACATAAAGGTTTTAATGAAATAATTGTTACACAGACATAACTGCTTGTTAAAATCAACTTAGTCCGCAAAAATCTCCTAGACACGATTGCTACTGAAGGAAATTTGTTTAAACTGGAGAAAACATTCCAATACAGTAACTATGACATCCAAATAAGGCCACATATCCTGTCATCATTTATGCAATTTTAACGAAATTTACGACAGTTATTTGCTGACGCTTTATTGTAAGCAATTTCAAAATAGAGGGCAAATAAACATTTAGTAGAAACTGCATATCAAAGCTAGCTTTTAAGCATTCACAAAAATCATCAGCCTCATCATTATTTAATATTTGCAATACTACCAGCAGCAAGAGAAGGCTTGAGAAATCATTGCAGTAAAAGGAGAAAATCCTTGTATTGAAAAAATGGAAATCCAGAAATAATAGTGTTACCCAATAGTCTTCAGCATACAATTTTTCAGATTGAGTTAATTGCAACTTATCCTCAAAGTTTACCGATTTCCCTACACAAACATTACTTCATGTAAATGACTTTACCCATAACAGTTGAAAACATTGTGACAGAAGTAGAGTATGCTCGTCATGAGCAAAACCGAATAAAGTCACAATAATTCATAACATCAAATATGAAGCAGAATTTAATTAAGGTGTATTTTTTTTTTGTCACTTAGATAATTGAATGTCTTTTGACCTGCTACAAATTATCCAGAGGAGAGAGTAAAAGGTTAATGCATAAAAGTGTACTGACGAGAATTTGCTTTAAAGAATCAGTCATGCATTGCGCAGGGACAGGTGTTTTTACTTAAGGTCCAATCCCCGGGCTTGTTTACCATTGTATTAGCAATCTGTTGCTATCCCAAGCTGTTTCCCATGGCCCTTGTTGAGTCCCTTTTTGATCCCTTTCATAAAATCAACAGAAGCTGATAGCCTTACAAAGTAGTACAGGGCTGTAAAAACATTCAATTCAAATCAATTATGAAATGCGTTAATAATGAGAACCGTTTACCACGTAATTATGCTGAATATTTTTGAACTATTTTTAGACATCAACTCTGATGATCTTCTAAATGTGTTAATTGATTTTCACTTTATGTAATTGCTGACTTTAGAATATTCAACGTAACTCGATAGGCGTTATTTTTTTTAAATAGATTTGAACCCATTCCCCCTTATCACATTAAGAGACCAATGCAAATTGAAAACACAACAAGATTACAGTTACAGAGGATGGAAAATCCATGTTTTTTTTATTTGAATGAAAATGAAATTGCCATCTCCAAAATTGAGATGTCATTTGTCTTTTGTTTCTAAAATCATTCAAATATAAGTTCAATCTATATTTGACTTTTTATTCTTTTAATGTCTTTTAATGTCTTTTAATGTCTTATAGTTTTTTATTATCAAATAACGATGCTTCACATTCTTAGTCCAAAAATCATTTTGTAAAATTTGTCAAAAGCAGTTTATCTGTTGTCTAAATGCCTCCTTCAGCAATCTGCTGTGAGTGCAGGAAAGTGAACATATAATCAAGCATTGGGTTTTGTGTGCATGAGGTATTGGGCATATCAGACGAAAAGTTTATTGAATCCTGTCATTACAGGAAATGGTTGACAGAAACAGAAATTGCCACATTGCATGCGGTGCCATAGAGCAGACATGACTCAATGATGTGGATGCATGCAATGGTATCAACCTTTTTTGACCTATCAACACAAATATTTTAACCCATTTACCCTATTCGTGATTAAGGTGCCTTTTAAACCATAGTTTTCAATGATATTGCTCTCACAATATTCTTGCTTAACACTTATATAGTGCTGAAATTGACTTCAAGTAAATCGGCGGCTGGCCTGTGATCTAACCTGTTTACTTCTCTGAGTATCTTTCGTAATGAAAATTAATCAGATATTTAAGGTTTTGGAAAGCAGTTCACACAAAAATCTATTTTAAGAAAATTACCTGAGCATTCTAGGGGTTAAGCCCGATCGTTCAACATTAAGAATAAAAATTCAAACTCTTTACTCATCATTAAACATTAAACACTTTGTCATACAAGCAGCAAAAGACATCAGAAAACATCATAGCTAAAGGAGGAATTCCTCATGATAAGCTATTTTCCCTTTTGTCACAATGGTTTCTACCCAATAACATTAAAATATATTTTGTTCATACTTTTTGGTTGTCCACTCTTGTTTTATCGTACGAAGCTGTTATACAGAAGCAGTTACTATTGAACTTCTTTTTGGACTGACCAAGTCGAACCTTAACCAATCATGTGCAATGTCATTGAGTTCATTTCTGCATTGAGCATGCTCACAACTTTCTTTTACACAATTTAAGTTACTCTCCTCCCCAAATTGTTCAACCACATTTAGGATTCATATATTTTGTACTTCTTTCAAAAATGAAACAATTAAGAAGACATGCAGATCTGTTCATTTGCAACCCCTGAGTTGTGCACATGAGTAAAAGGGAAAGGAGTTAACCCTTTACCAAACGCCAAATTTCCGACTGTCCCAAATTGAGAGAGTTTCCAGATGACATTTCAAAACCTGATGAAATTGAAAAACAATTTTCTGATAGTGCAGAAAACATTTTTTCCCACCATGTTTTCCAGAGTCGTCTGCAACAAACTGGTCAAATGTCGTTATTGTTTGGAAATGGGTTAAGCAGTCCAATTTGACAGAGGCCACACACATTGACAGGAGGAGCCAAGATGGAAGCACTGGCTGGTCTCCAATGTAGGAGGACTCCCAATGTAGTGTCCAATAGTTAACCCATTCCGCCCTGATATCAAACTTTTCTATTTAGACCAGCAATAAAGTGCTAAGCAAGGCCTTTTGGGAATAGGTAACATGATGGAAAGTGAGTTGCATTAGTGAAATTCTGAAGATGGGTTTTACCTGGAGTAATAGGACTGACGATTCATATCCCTATTGCACTAATGCAATGCAGTGTTTATAAAGCAAAGAATTACCTTAAAAACACTTTCATAAAACCAGGTATTGTAGATAATGAGTATCTTTTCTAACTAAATTTTGTAAATACCTGTTAAAGTAGCTATTTGAATAACAATTCATCAGTTTAATCCTCATGTTTTTTTTCTCTTTGATAATAATCACTTGATTCAAGTTAACATTAACCCTTTTAGTGCTGGAACCGACTTCATGCTAATGCAAACAAGTTGGATGCAGGCTAGCCGCCATGTAAATTGGTGGCTGGCCTGTGATCTAACCTGTTTGCTACTCTGAGTACCTTTTCTCATAAGAATTAAGCAGATATTTAAGGTTTTAACAGCAGACGACACAAAAATATATTTTTAGACAATTCCCCAGCATTCTAAGGGTTAACCAACAATGAAAAGAAGCACCTTCCATTAGGATTTTAACCTGTTGTCTGTTTCAAAGGTTTTCCAAAAAGAACATAATCATGCATTTTGTTGTTATGTAGATATTCAAAGTTCACAAAGGCTGCACGAACGTCCTTTGTCAATTTACCAGTAAGCAATTTCCCAGTATGGATTTTTGACTTGTCCAAATTGAAAGCAACAACAGATAACAATCATAGACTGGGAAAAATCGTTGTGACAAAATGGACTTGTTCGTATTACCTCTTTTCTAATACATACATCATTCAACAAAATTTTTAATAAGCAGCTGAAAATATTATTGACAATGCAAGAATTCATTCACCTCACTTTCAGTCTTCATGCAGTCACCTATGCAACTCGTTTTAAGTTAAAAGGGCATTTGGATTCCCAGTTTGCTTCACTATTCCATCAGCTGTTTATACTTTCTGGAACATGAAAAAGGTTAACAAAGATAAAGATTTCTGGAGACCATGTAAGTTGTTAGGGAAGGGCTGATCGCAATCTCATTCGCATCTCAAAGCGTTGATAATCATACTGTCTCTCAGTCTCTGTGGAGATCAATTTTATAACCTATCTCTGTCCGTATGCCTCACTGCCTCCCAGCATGCGACTGATGCTATCTCACTTCCTCTCACACAACAATGTGCAACAATCTTCCATATCCCACACACAAAGTTTCTCATCAGGGTAGAAACCAGGGCTGTATGCATTGTGTTAGCCCTTTACCAAACAGCGAATTTTTGACTGTTCCAAATTGAAAGAGTTTGCAGACGACATTTCAAATTGTAATGAAAGTGGAAAATAATCTTCTGATAGGGCAGAAAACATTGTGGGGAAAGGTGAAATTGCTCCTTACGAACAATTTCTCCATTTCCCACAATGTTTTCGAGAGACGTCTGCAACTAACTGTTCAAATGTCGTTTTATTGATTAGTATTAATGGGTTCAACCTATTTCCCCTTGTATTGCAATTTGTGACTGGCTGAAATTGAAAGCAAAGGAAAGCAAATCGGTACAAGCAGTTCTTTTGACGCAATGCTTTCTATCAACGGCTAACAAATAGCATAATGGGGTAATAGGTAAATCCAGGTAAAATTCTCTTATTGACCCAAAATGTTTGACCCATAAAAACAAACCATCAAAATTTTACTGCACTGCTATTAAGACAAAGGATCTCCCATCATCATAATGGCAATTTAACACACATAGACTTCACATCAATAAAACAATAAAATTACACAGGGTCTCCATAATGAAAGCCAGACTTTTGAACAGCTCTCTGATAAAACCTGCACTCAGCACTTAGAGCAAGATAGCTGGCTCGAACTGAAGATTAGCCCATTCCCTCATCATAATCAGAATTTTTGATCAGTCAAAATTGAAAATAATTGCTTTTTCCTGTAACTGATGTTTACACTATGTCCAACAATTATTAAGTTATATCAAAAGAAAAAGCAGGTGATACTTATTTACCAAAAGGATGAAGAATAACATGTTATTTGTATTGATGAGTAGTAAGTTCTAGGGTTGTCATTATTTTCTGGAGTAAGAGGCAAACTGTCGATTTGAGGAGGCCAATGATGCAAACACCCAACATAAATAAGTTGTTTTAACTACTTCTTATGACTGCCTTTCATTTTTTTTTTTGTTATTTGAGACAACCAAAAATTAATGTGAAGCAGGCAAATTGACCTGCAGCCGGCTCTTAATGACAACACTTAGTAACTTTAAAAATATAAGTTTAAACTGCAAGATAACAAGAAATTTTCCCACTATTCCAATCCATTGGTTCTTAATCCTTCTGGATCATTTGGGTTATCTGCTGTAGGGAGTTATATACAGAATCAAGAACTATTGACCAAGTCCAACACTAACCTATCATGCGCAATGTTCATTGAGTTCATTACAATTTGTGCATTGAGCACGCTCATAACCTTCTTTTACTCAAGATCATGTAAGTCCATTAAAGTGACAATCCAATGCTCATGTCCAAACAAGAGACATATATTTTGCCATCTTGTGCATACAGTTTTCAAGGAAATAGCCGTTTTGGGGCTACTTATCGTGGATTTTCAAAGAAAAGATAAAAGAAATAATGATTATTGCAAGGACAATTTGCTTGCAAGTTACTTAACCCTTTCCCAAACAATAACGAAATTTGACGACTTTGTTGTAGACTACTTCAGAAAACCTTGTGGGAAAAGGAAAAATTGCTCGTAACGAGCAATTTTTCCTTTTCCCACAAGGTTTTCTGCTCTTTCTGAAGAATATTGTTCAATTTCATCTCATTTTGAAATGTCAAACTCTTTCAATTTGGGATTGTACAAAATTTGGTGTTTGGGAAAGAGTTAAGCCACTTACTAATTACGACTCGTCCAAGATTGAATATAGCAGAAGATAATCAATTAGTAAAAATAAAACCTGTTTCCTTTGAACTAGTCGCAAGTTGATCACCAGTTGTTTTAAATTTTTGCTGCAAGGTAGGTTTTCAATAAAATAATGGTTTCAAGTGATGTTGAAGTCTTCACCTTGCCAATGTTCCTTTTGTTACATACAGTTTTAGTCTTCTGGTGAAGGCGTGGTTACATTCAGTTTACATGAAACACTCTTGGATAATTCATTTATCTTTTAGCTATCAACCAGTATCTGTTTCATAATATATTTTACGACCAAACTACCCAACCTGGTTGATTCCAGGTTATCTTTGTTTACTTTATTTACTGCTGGGGATGAGATAAAGGGTTGATATATTGTATTACCAACAAAGTAAATATTGTTGAGAAAGTAAACTGATAACATATTTTCAAAACCAGTCTGTTACTTACACTTCTCCTTATTCTTATCATCATCTTCACATTCGAGACAGAAGCAATCAAATAAATTGTGACAAAAGGAAAATTTGCTCATGATGTGTTGAATTGTCATTTTGTTACAACAAAGTTAATGTTTCTTGATCAATTACTTTGGGGTTTCTTTTTCCATAGATCTGTCAATATGGTTTTGAGTGGACCGTTGCAATTCCCTAAATTTTGGAAAGGATTGGATAGTATATACATTCCAGATGGAGACAGACTCAATTTTACAGAATCAGTAAATCACATTCACAACTTGCAGCAAAATGAGTGCCTTGGTAATAATAAGTTTGATAGTTTGGTTTACATGTACAATATGCCACACATAACCAATTATCATTTTAGTCTTGGATAGAAAGGATAAAGTCACTACAGCTGATAAATGTAAAGTAAAGATTACTTGCATTTAATCAAATTTAACTTCATTTAGAATCTATTGATGGTTCAATACAAGACTAAATTTAGTAGGAACTTTACATATGAGAAGCGCTTACTATAGTATTGCACTGAACCCTTGGTAATTTCTCAACATTTAAGTCAGTTGTTAAGCTTAGTGGACACCAATTCTGATTGTAGATTGTGTTTTGCACCGATTGTGTTTTAAACCATTCATATTGATCACAATAAGTTGGGTCGGTTTGAGAAGCCTAGCATAATTACATCTAAGGAAAACTCTTACGAAGTCCGAATCAGGTTTCTGAAATGACCAGAACCATCAGCAAGAAGTAGATCCCTAGACAGGCTAACAACCCCAAATGGATATCCAAACCAACACCTGCAAATAACCAAACCCGAGAAGATTGGGACTTAATAATTTTTAGTCAAAGCCATCTTTTTTCCTACACTAAACCAGTTAGCCATCAGGTAACTTTCATATTTACAAAGGGAATACAAGTATTAAGCATGGCAATTAATATTTTCTCTCCAACATTGAGTAGAAACAAAAGGGACATAAAATGAATTGCTTATAACAAGCTATTATCTTCTTTTCTGAGGGTAAATCATCTCAGACAAGTGCATGTCAAAAAATGTATATACATACAAAATGGGAAAATATTATAAGCATATTCTTATATTTTGCATGCCTCAAAGCTGTTTTTGAAATCTGTCCCAGTTGCCTTAAAATGATTGTATTTTGGTTCAGTACATTATTATTATCATAAGCTAGTCCTTCATTAAAATCAAGGACTCAATAAAGAAAAGGATTCAACGCTCTATATTTAACCCTTAGAATGCTGGGTAATTTGCTAAAAATAGTTTTTAGGGTCGTCTGCTTTCCAAAACCTTAAACATCTGCTCATTTTTGATGAGAAAAGATAATCAGGGTAGCAAACAGGTAAGATCACAGGCCATCCGCCAATTAACTTAGCAGATGGCCTGTAATTTAACCTGTTTTCATAAGCATGAAGTTGGTTCCAGCCCTATAAGGGTTAAAAGCAAATAATGGATTTATTCTATAATAAAATGCCTTACGTTTTGTAAGCTGTTCATGTCCTTCTCCTTGGCTTTCCTATCCTCCGCCATGACGAGCCCTTGCATGACATTGTATGATTTCTCCGCACTTGACTTGGCAGGGCCATCCACCGAGCCATGCCCCGCCATACTGCAGGCACCCCCAGGACTGCCTCGGTGGAGCTCATGCTTCACGTTTGCAGCCGCCATCTTTTGTTAATCATCACGTCTGGAATATATAAAGATTTACGTTTCTTGTTTATTAAACAATTACCAAATAATGACGACATTTAACCACTTTGTTGCAGACAACTCTGGAAAACATTGTGGGAAATGGAAAAATTGCTCGCTAGGAGCAATTTCTTCTTTTCCCACAAGGTTTTCTGCTCTGCCTGAAGAATATTTTTCAATTTCATCACATTTTGAAATGTCGTCTGCAAACTCTTTCAATTTTGGACAGTCGAAAGTTTGTTGTTTTGGAAAGGGTTAACACAGGGTTGTTATTCATTTAATTAATAAAGTAAGAGGCCAGGTTTAGACTTTAGAAGGCCAATGAAGCTTACAAAGATTAGGTGTTTTAACTACTACTTATGACCACATATCATTTTTTTTGTTATTTGAGCCGAACAAAATGTCATTCGAATGGGCTGGCAGGGGCCCACGCTGACAGAAGGCTCTTAATGGCAACCCTGTAACATGTTCCTTATTTTGGGAAATTTACAAATGCATTTCAGAAACCTCTACAAAGATCATAAGCATTTATATGTACAAAATGCTGCATGTTTATAATAAGGGTACTACATTCATTCATACAAAACATCTGTTTGAGGTATGCGTAACATGTATTCAAGAAATAATAATTCAAAAGAGAACCTGGAAGGGCTTTAAATCAAGATGAAACTTTTCCCACCTGCACCCTAGTATAATAGACTTTGGAAGGATACATACTGCTCATTTCAATTTGCTTTTTATGAGGAAATACTCATTTTCTTACAATGCTTTGCTCTTTGATTGAAAATTTAAAAGAATCATATTAGTGACGGAAAGCGATTTTTAAAAATGTCACATTCTTTTATCTTAAATTTCAGACCTTTTGTCACAATTTAACTTTTCACAATCCTTTGTATTATTTCCAAATGAAACAGTTTGCAGCCAGTCTTAGAGATAACTTTCTAATAAAACAGAAATTACTGTTGAAATTAATTCAAAGCAACTGCACAATTACAGTAGACCTAAAAATCACTGGATAATTATAAAGTGATAAAGCCTTAAATGTACAGTAAACTTCAATATTGCAATTTCTTTCCTGCATTACAGACTAGTATCAAAGGTTCAATGCAAGACTTTAAGTACAAACTTCTCAGATATAAAGCACTTTTTATAGTGTTGCATCAAACTCACAATTATACAGTCTATGAAAAACTTCCTTTAGCCTACTACCAAGCCTAAATGTGATCTGCAATTCCTATCATGGATCTATTGGGTAGAACTTAATTAGAAAAACTTCTAACCGTTTTGTTTGGGTAATCAATATATCAATTTTTCAATCATGAATCTCCATGTATTCAGGGGGTGATAAAGCAGGTTTTCCAAATGACCTGTTGTTTATTGTTTCACTACCCATATAAACTGTTTTCTACATCATGGTTTGCATGCTGAGGATTCAATGCAAGACTATAGTAAGTGCTTCATATCTATGAGGCACTTACTATAGTCTTGCATTGAACCCTCGATGCAGTTTCTGTCTGAATGCTGTGCTTTATACATTTTGACCATTAGAATGCTGGGTAATTTTCTAAAAACAGATTTTTTTGTTGTACGCTTTCCAAAACCTTAATATCTGCTTAATTTTGACAAGAAAAGATATTCAGAGTAGCAAACAGGTTAGATCACAGGCCAGCCACCAATTTACTTGGCGGCTGGCCTGGATCTAACCTGTCTGCATAAGCAGTCTAATGGTTAGGTCAATGCTGTAATTCATACATATCTACAATGACAAATTTCCATTCATGCAGCATGCATGTTGCTTTTAACTGAAACTATGCACTATCTATATATATATATATACTTATAAGGAAATACCACAAGGATTAATAGCAACACGGATTGTCAAGGTAGACCAAAAACACCATAAAGTGCATCATGTAAAATAAAATCATATCGCCCAAATTAGATTTTCATTAGTCTATAGATTAAGTTTTTAACATTTCCCCAGTTATGCATGTGGCTTTATTGTGTATTCACCCTGATGAATAAGGATTTATTGCATGGAAAAGTACCATTGTTGGTTCACACAAACAATTACCCCTTTTACAACAACATCAACATTTTCTGCAACAAAGCCTCACAACCCATGTTTGTTTGGTTAACCCTAAGAATGCTGGGTAATATTCAAAAAATAGATTGTTGTGTTGTCTGCTTTCCAAAACCTTGAATATCTGCTTAATTTTGACGAGGAAAGATACTGAGAGTAGCAAACAGGTTAGATCACAGACCAGCCGCCTATTTACTTGGCGGCTGGCCTGGATTAAACCTGCTTGCATAGGCATGAAGTTACGGTTACAGCACTGTAAGGGTTATGGGGTAACAAGTTAGAAGGAAAATACTCTACTTTACTTCAAGATAAGAAGGTTACAAATTATAAATAATTTCTTATCTATTTTTCTATAAATACCTGTCACTGGGCCAATCAATAAATCACTCCATCATTCTTATTTACATCAAGAGGTCAACTGTCAATATTAGCTGGTGATTTATTAAGTAATCTAATTAATTTAGTAAATTTCCCACCTTTCGTGTCACTTAAAAAAAAATGCTGGAGGCATTTCTCAATTTTAGTGCATTTTTTAATGTTATCTGTTATAAGGGATGAATTTTAACAAATTGGAAGTAATTCTTATGCCATTTCGAATTTTTTCAACTTGCTTTGTTTTCTTTTTTTTAAGATGCCGAGAATCCAGAGTCCAATCCCTTACAGCACAGCAACTCATTCTGATGCACCTATAGCAAATGGTTGTTTGTAAAACCAAATAGACATTAGTTAATTGCAACATGCAGTTTCAACATTTTTTTCCATATATCATATAAAAATAGTTTTTTCATGCTTTTTAACTAGTGCCTTTTAATGCACAAGTACAGAGTCCAATTAAAAGTAAGGTTAAATTTTGGTCTGAAATTTCTTCAACTTTTAAGCTTTGAATCTTATTTTGTCTGTGTTATATCATCATAATACTCCTTACTTTAAAAAAAAAACTTCAACACACTTGAATCAACAGAAGAGGTTCAGATAAGGGGCCTATTCCTGTGGCTATTTTCTTAACCCTTTCTGATCAGCACTGGCTTCAGAAACATAGAGACAATAAATAGAAAATACCTTTCTTGATCATTGCAAAGGTGTTTGATTTGTTTGAGTAATTATTTTTTTACTATTTTATTAGTAAGTTGTTGATGAATTCAAATTGTCATAAAATTCAGAGAAAATGTAATAATTGGTCTTGGGAATGGGTTAGCATATTCGAACCACCCTGGCTTTTCTCATGCTTCACTTCAACTTCAGAGCTCTGGTAAAATTTGGAATCTGCTAAGGGGCATATGTTCAGCATTGAGTAAAAGTAACATAAAAATGTCAAGCCTTTTACTCATCTAAAACGAACAAATGAAAGTTTCTGTGTTTTTAACTGAGCTGAAAATGTACCTTCCTCGAAAAACACCAGTCAACGAAAATTTGAATTTCACCAGCGAAATATTCAAGGGCTTATTCATAAACTTTTTGAACATTCTGATGGCTTTTACTGTGTGCATGCATCATAGTAAGCTAACAGTTATTTGAGTTTCCGTTTCTACATTGCACAAAGTATTTTCTATTATACAATTTCAACATACAAGTATATAATACTTACTAGGTAAACTGTTGCCCACTCCTATCACCCTCGATAGTTAACTTCTTTTTCATACAAATGTTTTATTTAGTTTTATTTCATTTAAAGATTCAAACAATATGGCTTATCCCTTTACCAAACACCAAATATTCGACAGTTGCAAATTGAAAGACTTTGCAGACGACATTCAAAATGTGATGAAATTGAAAAATAATCTCCTACATCTTTCCCATTCTTACAATGTTCATGATATATTCAATAAAGCAACATACAGTGATTAAAACCAAATTTGAATGCTTTTTTCCCCATATGTTTTTTGTGAGAATGCTTACAAACTCAAGCTACCGCATCATCGTTACTTGTAAAACTGAGAGTGTTAAACCACGAGTTTATTTATGAATAACAAAGAGATATGCCTTCCAAAAGAATGCTTAATTCTATACCTTGCCCTACTCTCATCTCATATTTTTTTGTACAGAGAAAGAAGTTTGTTGGTCACGGTCCAATTCATGGTTCAGGTTTCATGGAAGGAGTTTTTTTTACTTAACCTTTCCTCTCTATGGTGTACTGTTACATGCCATAAATCACAAAGTGTAGCAAAAACTTGTGGCCATGCTTTACAAATCCCTTATCGCAGAGATGTGTCATGTTTTGAACAGATCCCTTTCATAAACCTCTTTTAGAAAACAATTCAACAAAAAAAGTCTCTTTATCCATGGACAGTTTTTTTTCTCTTCTATTTGACCTTAGAGCCTAAATCTAAAGAGAGAAAAATTTCCATTGTGGTTTCACACTATTAAGGGTTGTGTGGGGGACAAGTAACTTTGGGGTTCTGGGTTCAATCCCCACCAGCGCTGCTGAATTCTAAGGAGCATCTTTTGGTAAAACACTACAAAGCCTGAGCTTTACTAAGTGAATCCCATGAAAGCCATAATATAGCTTAAAAAGACCTGTTAGCACACTGGAACATCCCATTGAAAAACAAATGAAATAACTTGGATAGGTATTTTAGTCAAATGACATACAGTTCAGATAAAAAACATATTTTCATATCATCTAAAGAAGAGCTCTTAAACATTGAGAAACTGATTGGAACACATTTGGTTTGATTGAAGGATTAGGTTTTCATTAATAGTTATTATAATTTTGATTAAGAGGGGAACACATTTAACATTAGTCAATCTTCCATAGGTGAAACAGTGTAGTATGTTTTATCATTTCTCTCTATATACGGTATATACAAAGCAAAGACATTCTATGGAAGACTCTAGAAACAAAATAACCTTTCAAGGCCAATATAAAGCATTTAGTAAGTTGATAAACTTTGAAATTGATTGGACTTAACTATCTCAATATCATTTTAGTTATTTCATGGTCACCAGTAAATTTAATTATATGCTACTTCTGTACACCAAAGGAGGTTTTTAACCCTTTACCATATTTTTTACTGTCCCAAATTGAAAGAATTTGCAGATGACATTTCAAAATGTGGTGAAATTGAAAAATAATCTTCTGATAAAGCAGAAAATATTGCGGGAAAAGGAGAAATTGCTCATAATGAGCAACTTCTCCTTTTCCCACAATGTTTTCCAGAGTCGTCTGCAACAAACTGGTCAAATGCCGTTATTTTTTGGTAATGGGTTAAGCCACTGCCTGCTTTCCTTTAACATGAATATAATAATTCAGTTATGAAAGATGAATAAACCATGTCAGATTGTCTAGATTTGAGCACTTATATAATGGGAAACCTTCACATAGACCATATTGTCATCAACTGAGCTATAAGAGCTAAAAGTTAAACAAAATTTCATGGCCAGATAGAATGTACCAACTTTTTATCTGAGGGCTAATTTTTGTTAAAAGAAAAAAAAACCGCACACATTTTCATAATTTTTCATTGGTCAACTTGTTCCCATTCATTGGAATTAGTGACTGCTTCAAATTGAAAGTACCAACAAATGACAAAAAAGAGCAAGACAAAAATACTTGTATGAAACTTTGTAGACTCCATTGTAACAAAAGGATAAGTTGCTCATGTGGTTAATTTAGATATAATGTGAACTACTGAGTTAAATGAAACAATCAAAGACATATTATTCAAAAAGTCCTTTTCAGTGCTCTATAATTCTCATTAGATGATATTACTTCAAGAACTTAACAAATACTATGCTGAACCCTTACAGTGCCAGAACTTCATGTTTATGCAAACAGAATAGATCCAGGCCGTCCACCAAGTAAATTGGTGGCTGGACTGTGAATCTAACCTGTATGCTACTCTGAGTATCCTTCCTAATCAAAATTAAGCAGATATTTAAGGTTTTGAAAAGCAGACAACACAAAAATCCATTTTTAGAAAATTACCCAGCATTCTAAGGGTTAACTTCTGACAATCATGTTATAAGCAAGTCAATTACAATGATGATCTTCAATTTAATCACATATGTAACATTTGCGATCATTTTTACTTGCGACCAAAAGAATAATAAATGCTCTAATCAAATAAAATATTTTTCAAAATTGGGAGTAATGCATTCATATTTCACCATAACTTGGAAATCAAAATATTGAAATTAATCATTCAACTATCTAAAGTTGATCAGTTTAATAACACATAAAATAAAATATATCATATAAATTGTATCATTAAGATCTGCAGAAAATGAAGTTTACTACTGAAAACCCATGTATTTATGGTACAGTCTGTAATCTTTAGCTCTTATGGCTTCTTGATCATCCACTCTTATGAGTAGTTTGGCATTTTGCAGATGATAGTTCTATACGTAATGAAAAAGTAACACATTGCAAACTATTGTGATAAACTTAAAAACTGTTAAATTATTGTGGTAAAGTTCACACTTATTAAAATGTGCTACAAAAATATATCCTATTAAAGGTTCTAAAAAACTGCATCATGTGTGATATTGTGACTGTGCCAAATCAAAAGCACAAACAACAGTTCAACTTACTTATCAGGTAAAAATATTTCACATTTTCTTGACTTGATGAAATTAGTTTTCATATTTTTGTTATGGATTAAATATGGTTTTACTCAGTAAAATGAAGACTTTCTGCAATGACTGAAAGTGTTAAATGGTCAGAAAATTTACGTTTCAAAAGTAAGTAGATTTTTAATCTAATGGAAAAAAATAAATTGACACATGTTTAATAAAAAGCTCACTCATTGTGAAAAAGAGGATACAGGTAAGCTAACAAGAAGAAATTTCTCATGATTTTCATTTCAACCAGAAATGAGACAAAATATAAGATATTTTGTTTGTCATTATTCTAACTGTGTGGCATGCAATAGCTTTCATATTCAGACTAGTTAAAATTGCCAGCAGCAGAGGACCACAAAAACATAAATACCTGTAGAATGAGAAAACCTCCTCTGAACTTAAACCCAAATTAATAATTTTTGTGTTACCCAAATAATCCTTGGTGTTTATATGTCTACTGTAGAAAAGTTTTAAAATCTTTTTTGTTCGTTAGATGGATAAATCATACAACAGCTAAATTCGCATTCAAATTCATTCCTTTAAAAGATTTCAAAAAGCAATCTAAGGTTATCTATTGCAGGTTTTCCCTCATATTGCAGCTTCAATGTAAGATCTTAGAAAAGTTGAAGCACTCACTACAGTCTTGAAATGAACCCTTTATGTGCGATTTTAATGCTGATTCAAATTGAAAGCAATTACAGATGACAATTTATAATTAAGAAATAAAGATACCAACACTCCTTATCAATATTGTATAGAAACCATTGAGTCAATGAAGGGCATAGCTCAACATGCCATGTCTTCATTTGACAAAGAAGTTTCTCGTATCTTCTGCTGGCCTGCTTCACATAATTAAAAATGAAAATGTATGAAGTAAGAAGTAAAACAAAATACACAAACCTTATTCCATAGCTTCAAATTATCTGTTATCTCCTGTGCTGTCGAGCAACCTCAAATCAACAAACACACAACGAAAAATCCAAACTGTTTCATTCAACTCAATATCTTAAAACTAAAATATTATATCCCCATTGACTACATAACACTTTTTAAACTCAAACATTCATAATGTTGATAAGAAATTCAAATACTCCAAATTTTCAAGCCAGCTACTATCACTTTTATGTCTTGGTTAACTCACAGAATACTCCACAAATAGATTTGTTTTAAAATCTCTCCCGTTCTAATATAAAACTCTACCTGAAGAAATATGCCTGTTTTATCACAGTAAACCCATATATCTGTCAAAAGGTTGCCGGCTTTATCGGATGTACATCATATTTTGGAGGTTTAATCGACAGCTTCTAGACCTATCGGTACAAATCAAAAGGTACGTTGAATACACGAGAGCACTTAGTCACTCCATAGGAGCCATTCAGAGGGTCAGTAATCACTGGTGAACTTCCCCGCCTTTATAACCCCGATTGTATCAATTCTATCGTAATGTCAAACATTTTATGAATAGAAAATCCCTCCCCTTCGTCTTGATTACAAAATGTGAACTAGGGCTACCTTTAGGAGAAATAAATGTAGGGGAGGGAAAAAAACTATGGCTAGTGTACTGAAGCGTTCTACACAGTGAAACATGAGCCTTTACTCTTTCCTTCACTCTGCACTCCTTGGAAAGTGTAAGACTTTCGCTTCAATAAATATAACATAACAGGATCATGAAGAAATTTGGCTTTCTTCAATAAGAAAGAAAAAACAACAACATAAAACCAACATGGAAGATTGTTGTTGTTTTCTTCTTTTACTTGAAAGTTATTCGAATGTCACCTTCAAAGGTATCTTACGCTTGAAGTAATTTGCATCATGCTAAGTGTTGAAACCCCATTTCTCCAGGTTATGTTTGCATTATGAATTATTTCACCTCCATTGTTGTTGCTTTACAGCATGAGAACATCTTCAGTAACTTTTTTGGGGGGAAATCCAAATTTGTTTAACCCTTAGAATGCTGGGTAATTTTCTAAAAAAAATACCTATTTTTGTTGTCGGCTTTCTAAGGCCTTAAATATCTGCTTAATATTGATGAGGAAAGATACTCAGAGTAGCAAACAGGTTAAATCGCCACCCAGCCTCCAATTTACTTGGCGGCTGGTCTGGATCTAACCTGTTTGCATGATGTCGGTTCCAGCACTATCAGGGTTAAGAAATCACTGTGGCACAAGGAAAAAACTCCTGGTCACAAGCAAACGAGAAAGTAGGAAAAGACCAATTACAAATGTCCTATCTGCCTGTTAATAGGTCTGAATAATATGTGACAATTGTCACACTGGTTTCTTAATCTCTAAAAATTACAATTTCAGTTATAAATGTCATATCTGCCTGTTAATAGGTATAACTAAAATGTGACAATTGTGCATTTTCCCGTTTTGTAACAGTGGTTTCCTCCTGTAGTTATGTCAACCTGAGTTAAACATGGAGTAAGAGTTTATAATTATCAGCCCCTCCCTCTAGAGTAAAACGTATTAAAAGATACAAAGAGTACTTTACCTGGCGCCTGCCTAAATTTGTTTTCCATGTTTTTCAGAAGAATGTAATTATTGTGGTCTACTAAAAATAAGTCTACAGATGGCTTTTAATTGGTTTTAGACAGGGTTCTTACCTCTTTACTTCATACATATATACTTTTAAAATGCAGGAAAAGACTAAATAAGCCATTGTGACAAAAGGAAAGACTGCTCTTTATAAGCAGTCTCTCCTTTTTCCACAATGGTTTCAACATGATATAACAAAGGTGATATTTCCAATACTTTAAAAATGCTCTCTGTTACTGCTTGCGCTTTGAACCACTCACAAAATCCACAATAAATAGTTGGTTAATTTTTTTCTTAGATGATTACTCACCAGAAGCCGTCTTAAACCCTTGTTTTGACCTTGTAACAAGCTTCGAAAGCAATAAATTAAGAACAACGATAAAATAAATTGTGAGAATTTTTTTTTTAATTCGCTTTCAACAAATTTCCTTATGTTTACCAAACAAATATGTAGATTTAGTTTTTCAGATTTTTAACAAGTTGTAACCATTACAATAGAAATCTTAAGATTCAAGGGAGAAGATGGTAAATTCTAGTATTATCTAACAGAAGGGTTTAACCCTTAAAATGCTGGGTAATTTTCTAAAAATAGATATTTGCATCATCTGCTTTCCAAAACCTGACAGGTGTTTAATTCTGATGAGGAAAGATACTCAGAGTGGCAAACAGGTTAGTTTAAACATATTTTATTCAATGAAAAAAACACCATAATATACATTACAAACAATTTTGTGAAACGGATTGGAACGAACACTAAAAGCTTATAAGGTTCCTCAGGTTAGATCTTAGGCCAGACACCAACTTACTTGGCGGCTGGCCTGGATCAAACCTGTTTGCATGAAGTAGGTTCCAGCACTATAAGGGTTTAATAAATTTGTGAAAATAAAGCTCCCAGATTGAACAGAGGGTCCCACTTCACACATAGTAGCCTTTCAATCACAGGGAATGTTTACCTTACTCATTACTCCATATACCGTATTATAAATGGATTTGAGGATTGGTCAAATAGAAAGCAAATTAAGGCATATGAATTTAAAAATAATAGAGTATGATCATTTGTCATTTTTAGAGATTAAGAAACCATTGTGACAAAAGGAAAGGTAGTTCATCATGAGACAGGTTTTTAACCCTTAGAATGCTGGGGAATTTTTCTAAAAATAGATTCTTGAGTTGTCTGCTTTCTAAAACCTTAAATATCTGCTAAATTTTGTTGAGGAGAGATGCTCAGAGTAGCAAACAGGTTAGATCAGAGGCTAGCTGCCAATTTACTTGGCAGCTGGCCTGGATCTAACCTGTTTGCATAGGTATGAAGTCGGTTCCAGCACTATAAGGGTTAAAACTTCTTTAAATATGCTTAAACAAATATTGGTGGCTGTCTTCACTGGTTATTTTTTTTACACATGCAGCTTCAGTTCAAAATGTCAGCAACCATTTTGCAAAACGAAGAAAGAAAAATACTAATTGAGAGGAAATCTTGCTTTTGTAACAATTTTCTCTGCTTCGGTTCAAGATCAGAATTTCCAGATCGTTAAAAACTTTGAGCTTTTTAGTATAAGCCTATGTTTAGGAAAAAAAACACTAAAAATCAATCTTTTAAAATGCACATAATGACCATTTTAAATTCTCTTTATTCAGCAAATTTATGAATGCATATTTCAGGAGAAAATAAAACTGGCAAAAAAAGAAATTCAATTGATACTTTTAAGCAGTATCAGTATTTTAAAAGTGATCATTTTGATAGACTGCACACAGGATGTGTGAAGTCTTGAGGCAAGATGCTTGCTAATGTAACAAAAAACCTTCCAAAATTACCACTTAATCATTTCCCTTATAATGACGAATAAAGCACACCTTTCAAATTTGATGTAATTTTGTGTGAATTACTTACGCAGGACATTTCTCCACTCTTTGATTATTGGGTACCATGTCTTCATGTTATAACATTATCTGTTGCATACTTTTTCATTCTATTATGGAAAATGGGAAAAAAAGGATGAAATGTCCATGAGAAAATTTTCAAGGATGGGCCATCTTTGTACACCATTTCACAATGGGCGAGGGCTCCCCCATTCACAACCCTGGTAAGGCCATTACACAAATAGACTGACCAGGACTGTCCACATAGAGGGGGATGTCCTTCAACAAGTACTCCCTAATTATTCATTATAAAACCCTTTACAAAACGACAAATATTTGACATCCATGAACCTGTTCTTGATCTTAAACATGTTCTTGGAATTCGTGAACTAAAGTTACAATTCAAGGAAAGCTTTGTGATCATGAATGACCAGCTTACATTCATGAATATTCATGCAGTTCATGAACGAGTTCTTGAATCTTTCGCATGGGCTGCTTAAACTGAAAGAAGAAGCAGACAATAATTTAAATTTATAATTAAGTTTAAGTTCTGTATTTTCGTGATGATATTGAGTGACAACCATTGTGACAAAGGGAATAATCATTTGTCACATGCTTTTTCTATATTTATCATAAATGTTTCTTGAGTCCACAGTAGCAGGTATATGTGTCAAAGTAAGTCAATATGCGGTAAAAGTTAATCCTTATACCTAAACAAATATGATGTAAAATGTCTATGGGCAAGATGGCATGTGAGATCATCAATTTTCCCATAATGCCCATATTTGTCTTTACGGGGAAAGGAGTTGAGCAATGTTAAAGACAATCTTCAACTTCACAAATCGATGGTTCAGCACAAGACTATATAGTAAGTGCTTCATGTTTGTAAAGCGCTTGCTATATAGTCCTGCGTTGAACCCTTGACGTGTCTTTTGAAGGAAATATGGCCAACACAACCATTTAATAAAGTACAACTTTAAACAGGTATGTTGCAAAAACAAAAAAAGTTTTAATCACTGCAGGAAAAAGAGAATCTGGAAAGCTCAGAGTAAAACACAAACGATTTATCATAAAAAGTCTTTCAGTAGGCTTGTATCAAACATTTGCAATGCTTATGCGAAAAAAACTTTTTCCAATCAATTAGTCTATTGAACATGTGAAAATCTCCCAACCCCTTTCTAATTAATATTGTCATAAATATACAGGTATTTGATCTGAATTCTCAACTTATGAGATAAAAATCTCTTGTTCCATAACGTTTTCTTCAATTCAAGAAACTGGACAAGGCGAGGCCTGACTACCATGTACTATCAGTAGACTGATTGATTGAGTAAATGATTTTGGTCTGGCTTGTTGGTCATGTTTTATCTAATTGAAAGAAAAGTGCTGCAGTTGGCAATTAGAGAACATTACTATTGACTCATTATGACCTCAACCCTTAGAATGCTGGGTGAGTTTTATAAAAATGGATTTTTATGTTGTCTGCTTTCCAAAACCTTAAATATCTGCTTAATCTTAATGAAAAAAGATAAGCAGACTCAATAGCAAACAGATTAGATCATAGACCATCCGCCAATTTACTTGGCAGCTGGCCTGGATCCAACTTGTTTGCATAAGCATGAAGTTGGTTCCAGCACTATAAGGGTGAAACATATGAAGGATTACTTTCTGAAAACATGATCAAATGAAAATTATTCAATTTGAATTTTTATTGCATTACTCCTTTTGTTGCTAAATTTTCTTGCAAGTGTATGCTTATCTTGCACCGAAGAACCAAATTGCTTATTCTGTTACTCCAAAAGGTCATTACTTGCAGACTGTTTTTTTTTTTAAATGAAAATCTATTTCTCTTCATAATGAAATGCTCCCAGGTAAAGTTTTTATGGAAATAATGTGATGGTTGGTTATAAACAGAATGCCATTGTTCAAAAGAAAGTTGTGTTATAATGCATAAACTTCATCTAGCTTTGTGATTCTGATAATGTCATGGCATCAAATATCTCAAATTTGCATAACCATCCATCATTAATGAAATCAATGAAAATAGCTCCCTGTGAACACTTTACACTCAGACGTTGAAAGAAAACAAGCATTCTTTTGATCCAATCATAGCTTAAACAACTTCAAACATCTTTGATAAGGACAGTTTTTAAAATCATTGTGACAAAAGGATAACTTGCTAGTTATATTCTAAACAAATTAAAAGAAGATTGCATTCAATGATATCCAAAAGTGACAAAAAAAAGCACACAAGCCATTTATAAAAAATATAGTAAATTGATAAACAAACATTGAAATTATTCAGACAAAAAGGGAAGTTTGCTTATGAAAGTCGAAATCACGGGTGGCGAGTCACCTTGCAAAATGCTGTTTTATTCTAACAAAATTTGAGATGTTTGTCACATGAAGCTTGATAGCTGCTAATAATGGAAGGAAAGGCGAACAATAAACGTTTCACATTACAACTGTTTTTCATAGTCTTAAATCTTTTATATTTACTTTTCTATGACCTTTCAATAAAAATTAAGATACTCAACAACATGCAACGAACCAGACAGAGTAAAAATACAAGTCTAAGTCTCTTAGATTTTCAACTTCAGCAGATGAACATGAGCGCAAAGTTTTACTTGTCACAATGTTTGCAGATATTCTTGCATAATTCTCAAAGGATTGAACAGATACTAGAAATAATGTCTTAGGTTGAACATCATAAAAGACAACTAGGTAAAAATTGTACAGGTACAAGACTGTCTTTTTTAAAAGATGATCATTAATCAATATTAATGGTTTTCCTTTTTTTGCTCTTCAATTTTATTTGTCAACCTTGTGAGAACTAAATATCAGGCTTGGAAATGGTTCAATCAAAGAACAAGTATAATTTAACTACAGATGACATTAATAAAGAATGAACAAAAAAAGCAGTTTTATAAATGAAGAGACCAAAGCAGGGGGATTAAAGCAAAAAGGCTTGCAAGTTGTCATATAAATGTGAAACAGTTTTAGCTAATAGCCTAGTTTCACAAGTGTAGACTCTTCACATATGTGTGCTAAAAATGAGAATTTAAACATGCAGTGATAATTTTTTGGCCTAAAAAAACTTATAAAATGTCCCACAACTCATTACTTTCATTCATTTTAATCATTTTTCTAAAGAAAAACCCATTGGTTTTAAAGTTTTGGTCAAATAAGCCAATTGGTTTAATTTAGAAAAAATCACAGCACATGTTACATGTTAATGAAGAAATGGGTAAAATGTCAAGACGCGCAAACAATCAATTAAAGCCAATCAAGTCTTTAATCCAATCAACATCATACAATCAGTAAATCACATGAGCAGACGACAGATGCAGAATTAATTGACTTCAATATAGATCTCTCTATATAAATCGATGTGTGAATTTTTATTTTTGTTCAAAATTATTAATTCAAGTAACTTCCACTAGCTATAATAGATAATATGCAGTCGCGCGTAAGAGATATTTAAGTTCAGTTTTGTTATCAGAGATGTCAAAATAAGCTTTATTCAAGCGCCCAAGTGACTCAGTCGATTTCGCGCGCACCTGCAGGTCTAAGTTTTTGGTTCTCTTCTCTTCGCATCTACTAATCAAGCACATATAAAAGACGATCGTTATTTACCTATATAAGATCCTTATCTTGGAAGTATTTGGAAAGTTTTCCGGATGAAACCTTAGCCTACGCTTTGAAGTAACTCCATTTTATTCGTTCGAAAACTTTGATCAACAAGTTTAAAGATGGCGGTGCAGTTGGCCTATGACGTAATTTATTGCTCCGGAAGTGAATTAACCTGGATAGTCTCCCGCCAACTGTCATATCGGATTGGATTGCGATGGTTCACATACACCGAGCGCTCCAAAGATTGTGCTGGTCTTGAAATAAGCTTTCCACCCTTCCGAAGCTTTATATATTCATTTCATAGAATATTCGATAGCATGGTGTAGTCTCTTTCGATCTGTCGGCAACAAAATGTGTTGCACCAACTGTCATAATCAGTAAAGAAAATACCGGGGCCTAAAGTAGCCTACCTACGTTAGATTCTTTCCTGCCTGCAACACACGCTCTGAGAGCACTCACACCCAAATCCTTGGTGTAAGGAGGACCGCAGGTGTACCAATTTTTAGAATACATTGTTTTACTTTAAACCAGATTCCGGGAAGTCGTAGTCTTGAACAGACCAGAGACATAGGTAACATACTTACCTGTGGACATACCACGTTCTTAACCATTACAGTCCTGGAACCGATCTCAAGCTTATGCAAATAGGTTGGATCCAGGCAAGCCGTTAAGTTAGTTGGTGGTTGGCATGTGATCAAACCTGTTTGCTACTCTGAGTAGGCCTATACATCCTCATCAAAATTAGGCAGACATTTAAGGGTTTATCGTCTCGTTTCTTCCACAGAGGCTCATTTGTCACACATCAAACCACACTAAGCTTTAGAATTTGTTTCGGCAAAAATTTGTTGGTAAGAAGTTCCGAAGACCTAAAACAATAAAGACTTGAACCTTCAAATAAATTCGGAAACAATGCCTATTTTATGTCCAAACGGACACAGGTAGACAGACCTTGGTGTCTGCACAGTCATCTGCGGTTATAATTTATATATGCTTTTAACCATCAGGACAATATATTTGAGCAATGGCTCACGAAAAACACTAATAACAAAAAGTCTTGATGTCCCGAAAACAAAATGAATACAAATTTGTTTTGGGACACCAGAAATGCATACATACATAGCTCCTATTTGTGGAAATTAAGCAGGGGAAGCAACTCGTATCTTATTTTGTTTAGAGACTTAAATAGGTTATTTCCCACATATTGACTGAAGCATAGTCAGTAACGCGTTCTGTACAGCCATATATGGCTATCTATGTAGATTGTCCATGCCAGCTTTCAGTGTAGGCTGGCTCGAGGTGCATCCTTCTAGCTAGTCCGAATGATCCATACGGAGATATCTTATTCTACCCAGTTGCAGCTTGGATCATCCGTGTTCATTTCTGGCTTAATTTTCAAAATATATGTGCTTCGCTCTAGGATGGGATAGTTGGCCACTATGAGTATAATGTAGATTGTAAAATCATTGTAGTGTCGGTCTCTATGTTTAATTACAGACTACAAAATAAGCTGTTGACAAATCAATTCGTCTCTCACACAGGATTTCGCACTATGTCAAAACTATAAGCAGCGGAAATCGACAATATTATGAAAATAAAGAATTCTTAACCCTTACAGTGCTAAAACCGACTTAATGCTTATACAAGCAGGCTAGTGCCAGGCCAGCCGCCATCTAACCTGTTTACTATTCTGAGCACCTTTCCTCGTCAAAATTAAGCAGACATTATAGGTTTTGGAAAGCAGACGACATAAATCTCTATTTTCAGAAAATTACCCAGCATTCTAAGGATTAATGATAGTGTCTAGAAAAAAAAATTGACAATTGGAGAAACTTCTGTCACATTTGTTTTCAGTCGTTTTCAACAGAGGCATTATAATTTCTTTACAAGCAGAATAAGTTGGAAAATGTCAACGTCTGGTATATTCTGTTCCCAGCACGTTGTATCCGTAGAAAGCAGGGCAATTGTCAAGGGATCAATAGGTTCACAGCAAACATTCGACTATGAAACAATTGGTTCATGGCATACTTATGACTTGTAATGTATGAGTTAAAAATTTAGACCTACATAAAACTAGGGATCCATTGGTCATAAACTATGGATCCATGGGTCCAATGCATGTTTTAGACTATGGATCCGTGGGTCCACTGCATGTTTTAGACTATGGATTCATGGGTTCATTGCATGTGTTAGACTGGATATATAGGTCCAATGCATGTTTTAGACTATGGATATATGGGTCCAATGCATGTTTTAGATTATGGACCCATGGGTCCATTGCATTTTAGACTATGGATCCATGGGTCCATTGCATGTTTTAAACTATAGATCCATGGGTCCATTGCATGTTTTAGACTATGGATCCATGGGTCCATTGCATTTTTTAACATATGGGTCCATGGGTCCAATGCATGTTTTAAACCATGGATCCATGGGTCAATTGTATGTTTTAGGCTATGGATCCATGGGTCCAATGCATGTTTTAGACTATGGATATATGGGTCCATTGCATGTTTTAGATTATGGATCCATGGGTCCATTGCATGTTTTAGACTATGGGTCCAATGCATGTTTTAGACTATGGATATATGGGACCAATGCATGTTTTAGACTATGGATCTGTGGGTCCAATGCATGTTTTAGACTATGGATCCGTTGGTCCAATGCATGTTTTAGACTATGGATATATGGGTCCATTGCATGTTTTAGACTATGGATCCATGGGGTCATTGCATGTTTTAGACCAAGGATCCATGGGGGGGGGACATTACATGATTTAGACTATGGATCCATGGGTCCACTGCACATTTTAGACTACGGATCCATGGGACCAATGCATGTTTTAGACTATGGATCCGTGGGTCCACTGCATGTTTGAGACTATGGATCCATGGATCCATTGCGTATTTTAGACTATGGATCCATGGGTCCATTGCATGTTTTAGACTATGGATCCATGGGTCCATTGCATGTTAGACTGTACCTTCATTTGTTCATAGCATACAATAAACTATTGATCCATTGCTTTACAGCATACTTTAGTCTAAGGACCCTTTGGTTCATTGCCTTCTTTAGACTTGTGATATATTGGTTAACAGTTAAGGGCATACAGAAGACTGGAGATTCTTTGGTTCATATCATACCTCAGAGTCGGGATTCATTGATTCATAGGGTCTTTTAGAGCAGGGACCAACCGTTCATAGCATGCTTTAAACCTATAATATATTGGTCAATAGTATAGGACTACCAAAGATTGGGGATTCGTCCGTTCACCGCATGCCTTAGACTAGGGATTGGCGACTCATGACCACTTTGCTCCAAACAGATTTCCGATTGAAAATTTCGATGTACACAGAACAGACTTCTGACTTGTTCTCACTTTTAAAAAAACAGACTTCAAACAAGCATTCACTATTGTTAAAACAGGCTTTTGGCTAAAGCTCACTTTGTACAGATCCTTTTTCCAGCTAAAGACCTCTTTGGTACAGAGAAGATTTCTGACTCATAACAGCTTGTTCAAAACAGATTTCCGACTGAACATTTCTTTGTAAAAACGAAGACGTCCGACTAATGCTCACTTTGCACGGAACAGACTTCCGACTAATGCTCACTTTGTACAGAACAGACTTCCGACTAATGCTCACTTTGCACGGAACAGACTTCCGACTAATGCTCACTTTGTACAGTACAGACTTTGGGCTTATGTTTACTTTGTACAACGCAGACTTCAGACTAATGCCCACTTTATTCAGTGAAGATTTCCGACTAATGCTCACTTTGTACAGAACAGAATTCCGACTAAAGCTCACTTTGCACGGAACAGACTTCCGACTCACTTTGCACGGAACAGACTTCCGACTAATGCTCACTTTGCACGGAACAGACTTCCGACTAATGCTCACTTTGCACGGAACAGACTTCCGACTAATGCTCACTTTGCACAGAACAGACTTCTGACGTAAGCTCACTTTGAACAGAACAGACTTCCGACTTAAGCTCACTTTGCACAGAACAGACTTCTGACTTATGCTTTCTTTGTACAGAACAGACTTTTGACTTAAGATCCTTTTGTTCAGTGCAGACTTCTGACCAAGGACCTTTTTGTTCAATGCAGACTTCCTACCACAATGATCTTTTCGTTCAGTGCAGACTTCTGACCAAGGATCTTTTCGTTTAGTGCAGACCTCTGACCAATGATCTTATCGGTCAGTGCAGACTTCTGACCAAGGATCTTATAAATCGTTCAGTGCAGACTTCTGACCAAGGATCTTTTCGTTTAGTGCAGACTTCTGACCAAGGATCTTTTCGTTCAGTGCAGACTCATGGCCAAGGATCTTATCGTTCAGTGCAGACTTCTGACCAAGGATCTTTTCGTTTAGTGCAGACTTCTGACCAAGGATCTTTTCGTTTAGTGCAGACTTCTGACCAAGGATCTTTTCGTTTAGTGGAGACTTCTGGCCAAGGATCTTATCGTTCAGTGCAGACTTCTGACCAAGGATCTTTTCGTTCAGTGCAGACTTCTGACCAAGGATCTTTTCGTTATGTGCAGACTACTGACCAAGGATCTTTTTGTACAGAGCAGACCTCAAGCTTTGAATAACTCTGTGAAGGGCAATATTTCAGAAGTAGAGCGTCGGCCTGAGGACACAAAGGTCGTGGGTTCGAATCCAATGAGTAGCGGAATCCATCTTACGATCTTTCATTAATCCACATTCGGCTCGAGTATTGGTTATGTATCCAGGAAGCGGAATCGACAGTGATTAATCTAACTAAGTTTTAAGAATTTATTTCGCAATCGTTTTAAAATGAAAATGTTTAAAAGAAAAAAAAATGAACCACAGGTCCTGAAAACACACTACTACCTGATGACATATAAGGGACCTGCGTATCAAAGAAAGATAGCTTTTTGAAAAAGAGAGTCCCCTGTCTGTCTAATGATATAAACGGGGATGAATAAGTATACCATGTCATTTTATTTTCAATAAAGAACGAATCCCGTGTATCAGTGATTGAAAAAAAAATTAAAACCATCTAGAATCGCATTATAGAATCCATATCAATTGTATGTAAAAACAACATGAACTCAGCACAATTTTGAGCTATAAAGTGAACTTGAACGTCCATGTTCCCCGAACGAAATATTCGACTTGGATCCTTCATGTAGGCCTATACTGAGTTACTTTAAATGTAGGCTATCATGCAAATGGTATTTACCACTTAAAAGGAAGAAAGAATTGCTTTAACGAGCAAGTTGTCCCTGTATCACAATGGTTCTTTTTCATTATCACAAACAAATCGGGATGTTGTGCGTGTCATTTTATAATCTATAGTTCAAATTTATAGGTTAAAACCATCTAGAATCGCATTATAGAATCCATATCAATTGTATGTAAAAACAACATGAACTCAGCACAATTTTGAGCTATAAAGTGAACTTGAACGTCCATGTTCCCCGAACGAAATATTCGACTTGGATCCTTCATGTAGGCCTATACTGAGTTACTTTAAATGTAGGCTATCATGCAAATGGTATTTACCACTTAAAAGGAAGAAAGAATTGCTTTAACGAGCAAGTTGTCCCTGTATCACAATGGTTCTTTTTCATTATCACAAACAAATCGGGATGTTGTGCGTGTCATTTTATAATCTATAGTTCAAATTTATAGATTAATGTGGAAGAATAACCTCACAGATTTGCAGCCCTTCAAGGAAAGTTTTGACCAACGTTGAAAACCAAACTATTTAGGCAGTCGAAATGTAAACATATGATTGGGATTTAAGTTACTTTCTGTATAGAAGGAAATGGGGGATATCATATAAGTTAAAAAAAAGTTACATCTAAACTTAAAATATCTTTGTACAGTTGCGATTACGCATCACCATATATAGGACAGATGTAGTAGCAAATCCCGTTAAATTGAATGATTTTATGGTCAAAGGGAGACAAACACTACGATGGATATTGAACGGATTGTTTGAGGTTACTTCCCTTGTTCAATTTCAGCGAACGTGCTAATTTATTTCATTTGCTGGAAATGAGAGTAACAAATTTCAAGGTTTTTGTTTAGAAATAAATTTAATGACAGACATGTCGTAATTTCTGGTGTAAGGTGTACAAAAAGTGCTAAAATATTCTACAGGAAGGCTTATTTGACCTACTTCCTTGAAAGAAACTATCCACTACTACGCATTAAAAACCACATGTACATCACGTGACCGAATCCGCGGGAAAAGCTGTCTTTGTTGACAATAAGGAAACATGGACGTCGCTGAGCAAGTCGCTAGAACTAACCAAGTGAAGGACCAGGTCGGCGAAAGGTGTCAGAAACTCTTCCAGGACTTTCTCGAAGAGTGAGTATATTTCAAATGATTCTTTTGATCTCAGGAAAGGTTAATTTATTTGATAAAAGATATCGTGACCTCAGCTGTTTTGCGAACCATTTGCGAAGTTGACAATTTCTTTCCAAAACACCTGTTGATTATACAACTTTTCCTCTTGTTTTCGGGTCGTAACAATTTTTCACCTATTTTGTTTATACTCATGGGATGTCATTTGTTGTTCCTATGATATCTATGAAGTATGATACAGTCAACTCGACAGTTTCGGATCATCGACAGTTCCGGATCATCTTATGTTTGTTGTCAAATTTCTATGAATGCGAAGAAACTCTGGCCTTAAAAACTTAACAGTCATTTAGCACATTCATTTAGCTCTTGACAAAACCAAGATGACATTTCCACTTCTGGTAAAGCGATCACAATCAATTTGGAACTGTTAATTAAGACCGAGACATGTCACCGGAAGTTGACCTAATTTCACCGATATATTTTAGATGCTCATTTAAAAAGATAATGTGCACTAAACATTGACATCATTTGTAAGAAAAATTATAATAGAATGTATTTATGCAAAATTTTCAATCTAAAACAGGTCTGGGATTGTATAATTGCATGATGAATGAAGGCAGGTTAACTCGACAGTTTCGGATCACCTCTTTGATTTATAGGGGTCGTCTCAACATTACTTCCGGTCATTCTCGTACGCTCTTAAAAGTAAAAAGTAAAATAATTCTTTAAAGGGAAATCGCACAAGGCATGTGTTTGATGAAAATAAAGTATTAATTGATGATATTATTTTCTGTTCTTATTGTCTCTTTGTGAAATTAACCCTTTTTACAATAAATGATATGACAATTAACGTGATTCGGAACTTTCACATTTGATCCGAAACTGTCGCGATGACCCCGATCTTGTTTTCTTCAAAAACTGAAAAATGGTAAATAAAAGTGGTAAATTAAATCATTGGTATGAATAGACAAACGAAGAATTTTTCTTTAAATTCATATGTTGATTTCTACAGTTAATTGAATAATACAAGAAAAAACGATCTTTATCTATTAGTGATCCGGAACTGTCGAGTTGACTGTACCACTGTCCGTATTTCACTCAACATGTCAACAACAAAGAACAGTGTATGAATGTGACATATACAAATGCTGGGGATGCCGCGAGAATTAAGTGCTTAACTGAGAAATTAAAGTCAAGAAAAGAATTCTTTGCTCAGGAAACTGTACTCATCTCAGGTGGTGGGTAGAATAAATGACACCGTATGTCTACTGGAATCTGACAATATTAAGATGTGGTTGTGGGACTAAATATAAACTTGGAAAACCAGGAGTCTTGTCATTAATTATTGATTTCTTGCTTGAAATCAAGAAATGCCTTTTCCCTGAAAATAAAACTGTTGTACGCTGAAGCAACCCTTCTTGTAAACTGGTTGTGATGTTTAGTTTTCCTGAACCAATCCCTGTTGAAATGTTTAATGACAACCCTGGGAAATGATATAATTACATTTTAAAGAGCAATGTTTTGTCTTGTAGGTTTAATGTTGATGGAGAACAGAAGTACCTGTCTGAAGTCCAGGAGCTTATTCGCCCCGAGCGTAACACACTGAGTGTCAGTTTTGAAGATGTGGAGAACTATAACCAGCAGTTGGCCACAACCATCTTGGAGGAATATTACAGGTAGGCAACCAAATTTCTAAACATGTCCAGATTTCTTTTGTGATGAAATTCTATTCATTTGATTCTAACTCTTAAAGTAAAATCTTTGAAAGTCTTAAAAGAAAAATGTAAGAAATTGAGGAAATTGATGGTTAACAGTAAGCATTGATTCAGTTCAAACAAATTGTTTTTGATACATAATTTCATTAAGTTCTATTACATAGTATACGTTTTGAAGGGCTCATATTTAGTTTAAACATATTTTATTCAATGAAAAAAACCCACCATTATATACATTACAAACAATTTTGTGAAACGGATTGGAACAAAAGCTAAAAGCGCATACGGTTCCTCTCCTTAATGGCGACACGCAGGTCGTTTACACTATAATAATGTTAATTATTAGTTGCGTATTGATGTAATACAGTGGAGAAATAAAGCATTATAATAGTAATGATAATCAAAACAACAAATAAACATTTGGAGCGCCAACAAATTGTTGGAACCAATACATGAGGCTGTTGATAGATAATGCAATAGTATTTAACAAAAAAAAATTAATGCAACATCTTGGCCTGCTGTTTAGTATCTTTAAATATACTCTAAAGGATTATGCTAATGATACTTCAAACGTATTCATCAGAATCTCTTACTATCACGAATATAAATATGAACAGCACTAAAAATGGTTTCGTTTTCTGTTACAGAGAGATGTGGATTACCAAAAAGTATAGAATTATGGTTAAGGGCTCATATTTGATATGTGCTAGGACCTGAGAATGCAAATACAGAGAGAAATTCATCTCTAATCATGTTTAGTCATACATAATACTCTTAAGTTAAGATTTTATCTATACCTTTGCTTAATACAAATGTTGCTAATGATTATTTTGCCCATAAATCCTTTGCTGAGTTTTCAGATTGTAGTAAAGTAACTCCTCTGCAGAATTTTTTTATTGAAATGTGTATCATTTGCAGAGTTTCATATTTGTCATGTTTATCTATTTAGAGTTTACCCCTTCATATGTCGAGCAGTTCGGAACTATGCCAAGGACTGGGGGCAGATTCCACCAAACAAGGAATTCTATGTCAGTTTTACAGAGGTGTCGGCTAGACTCAAGTAAGTTTAACTAATCAAAACTTCTTGATAGTTTGTGATACAATTAGACAAAACTTGTAGTGAAAAATTTAATCCTTGTACTGCTGGAACCGACTTTATGATTATGCAAACAAGTTGGATCAAGGCCAGTCGCCAAGTAAGTGGCTGCTCGACTGTGATCTAACCTGTTTGCTTTTCTAGGTATCATTCCTCATTGAAACTAAGCAGGTATTTCATGTTTTAAAAAGCAGACAACACATTTTAGAAAATTACCCAGCATTCTAAGGGTAAATCATCAAGATCGTCATCAAGGTAGCTTCTGGAAGGGGTTGAAATAATTTGATCATATTTTTGATTTTGATATTGAGGGAATAGGAGAGTTTCTTCAAATACTCTTTGTCTCGCTTGATTCGAGTGTTCAATGCAAGACTATAGTTAGTGCTTCATAAACATGAAGTACTTACTATCGTTTTGCACTGAACCCTTGGATTGACATACTGAATACTGACGATTCATTCTGATCCTTATTGGCGATTGAGTCTGGGGTCTTTCTCCACTGATGAGCCTTAAATACCATTCATTCATCTTCCACTGATGAGGCAGACATTATGGAATTACTTTATAATGATAATAATAAAAGTAATAACAATGAAATACTTAATTCTAAAGAGGATGAGACCCATTTAGTTTTAATACAGTGAAACTGTGCCTTATCTTTCACCTGTACAGAATTTGAAATCACATGGCCCCTCTTCAAATGGGTTCATCTTTCACCTGTACAGAATTTGAAATCACATGGCCCCTCTTCAAATGGGTTCATCTTTCACCTGTACAGAATTTGAAATCACATGGCCCCTCTTCAAATGGGTTCATCTTTCAACTGTACAGAATTTGAAATCACATGGCCCCTCTTCAAATGGGTTCATCTTTCACCTGCACAGAAGTTGAAATCACATGGCCCCTCTTCAAATGGGTTCATCTTTCACCTGTACAGAATTTGAAATCACATGGCCCCTCTTAAAATGGGTTCATCTTTCAACTGTACAGAATTTGAAATCACATGGCCCCTCTCCAAATGGGTTCATCTTTCACCTGTACAGAAGTTGAAATCACATGGCCCCTCTTCAAATGGGTTTATCTTTCACCTGTACAGAATTTGAAATCACATGGCCCCTCTTCAAATGGGTTCATCTTTCACCTGTACAGAATTGACCTTACGACAGACTTTGATTGACAGCTGGAACTGACCAATCAGCGAACACTTCGGTTGCTATCCGCCATTTTCTCCGACACGCTGTGCGACTCCGTCTTCAAATACCACTATTGTGCTGTGATTTTTCTTCGTCAATACTGCTTAAGATATTGTTTAAGTACTTATTATAGAGAAATTATGTATAAGGAGAGACTTGTGAGTGAAGTAGAGTTTATCCCGTTTCCAAAATCTGTCACATATTTTGTGAAATGACTGAGAACTACACGCAATTAGTAAATATATGCAAACAGTTAATTTATAAAACGATGTAAAGAATAGAAGTATGAACTTTTATTTTCTTTCTTTTTTTCTTTCACATGTTAGTAAATTTTTATTTTTGTCTTTTATCTTCGTTTAAAAATGAAAAACTGTTGTTTTTAAAAAACGGAATTGACACATAATGACGAATGTTATTAGTTGCATTTGATAATGAATCAAATGTTAACTAAAAATACAATATTGATCGATAATGTTGTGAGAGAACATGGTTTCCAGTTGGATATATACAAATTCTTCAAATTGGATTTTGATTAATTGATTTTGTTTTTAAATGGACCCTAAGAGCACCTTAAACAATTAATTAACTTTCTTATTATAGCCCATCAATCCACCTACCTGTAATGATCGATGTATCGTATCCAAATTTAAAAGCTATTAAAAACACAACAAATCCATAGCTCCTTGTTGCAACTTTATCTGAATTCCTTAAAGAATCTAATGTTGCTGTAATATGTTGTAAAACACACTCTTGGTAGCCAGTGGTTGATTACAAAGACCGCCGATCGGCTAAACAATAAAGTGTTTGTGACTTGACCATAAAGTGCAATTGTGTCAGATTGATGTTAATTAGCGTCTAAACCCTTAATCCTTTTTAACAATCGAGGTTTGTTAACCCTTTACCAAACATAACTACATTTGACTACCGGTACTTTGTTACAGACAAATAGGGAAAATATTGTGGGAAAAGGAGAAATTGCTCTTAACAAGCAAGTTATCCTTTTTCAACAATATGGTCTGCCCTATCAGAAAAGTATTAATTCATCATCTTCATTTAAATGACGTCTGCAAACTCTTTAAATTTTGAACAATTGAAAATATTTCGTTTGGTAAAATGACCCTTAGTTCGTAATCAAGTAGCAAAACCGACAATCATCCATTGAGTAGCATACAAAAGATTATGTTCGAAAGTCTTGATTATTAACTTATTTGACAACAAAATAGTGATTGTTCCTATCAGCAATTGTTTAAAACCCTAATCTCAACATGACCAACACTATTATAGCATTTCCAACATGACAAAATTGGTAGGTCTGCGTTTTGAATCATTCAGGATATACGCCGATTTAGTAAAATAAAAATCTAAACCGTTTAAGAATCAAAATGAGATAATTTTGTTTGTAACCTGCAAATACTGCAAATTAACTGTTTTGAAGTAGTTAGAAAATACGGTCATTTTCAAGGTTCGGTCGAACCTGTGCCGAACGGACCAAAGTCGTTCGGATCCGAGTCTGATCGGACTTTGGACGGATCATGTTTGGTGCCGATCGGACACCACACTGCTGGGGTAAATCACTCCCCCAACGCCATAGAGATATATAACAGAGCTGTTATAAATGTCTCTGCTAACGCTCAAAATATACCATCTTCTTTACAAATTGTCATGCTATGTACATATTATCCAGCAATAAAGGCAGGTGCTTATTTTGTAAGAATATTTCCGATTTCAAATAAGAACATCCAAAATCATCGGCAATGTCAAACAGGGATCCTAGTTTGTGCATTGTCGCTATTTCACTCAGAATGTTGGAGAAAATTAAAGTGACCTCCCCTATTTACGGTGGGCGTGGTTAACTGCTCTGTGTTGTAAGGTCAATTTGAAATCACATGGCCCCTCTTCAAATGGGTTAAATCCCAGTGATAGCATTTGGATTTTTAATGAGAGACAGTCTCCCAACTGACTTGTAGAATTCCAGTCTCCCAACTGACTTGTGGAATTCCAGTCTCCCAACTGACTTGTGGAATTCAAGTCTCCCAACTGACTTGTGGAATTCAAGTCTCCCAACTGACTTGTGGAATTCCGATTGGTTCTTCCTGGCTTGACCAGCTATTTGTGCAGTTGGCTATCACATCTTCCTACATTATCAAGAACTTGGCATAACAACATAACAGAGATAATCGAGGGTTCAATGCAACACTATAGTAAGGGCTTCTTGTTTGTGAAGCACTTACTATAGTCTTGCTTTGAACCCTCGTAATGTTGAGATCTAAAGCCTGTACAAATTTTAAATTATCATGATTTTAAAATTCTTCTATCAGAGTCCGAGAGTTGACCACAGCAAAGATTGGTACTCTCCTGAGGATCACTGGGCAAGTAGTGAGGACACACCCAGTTCACCCGGAGTTGGTCAGTGGTACGTTCATGTGCCTTGAGTGTAGGACTATGATTAAAGATGTGGAACAGCAGTTCAAATACACACAGGTCAGTTACTTTAAAAACAATATATAGGGTTCAGAACATAGATGGTTTAGTGGTTAGCTTCATAGAAAAGATACTTTGCTTACCTTGTTTTGCAATTTCTTTATCAATTTGAGATAAACTCTCACCCAAGCATCTAGAGAATTATATTGGCAATACTTGGGAATATAGAATTGAGTTTAAATGAAGATAACATATGGTTAGAGTACAGAACTGGAAATCACATGGCCCCTCTCTGCGTGGGTTCAAATCCTGAGAGGGATATGGATTTTCATGAGAGGCAGTCTCCCGACTGACTCACGGAATGCCGATGGTTCTACCCGCCTTGACTAGCCCTTATGGGCAGTTGAGTATGGGGTCTTCCTCCATCATTAAGAGTCGGGCATCGCTACATAACTGAAATAATGTTGATGTGATCTAAAACCCATAAAAAAAATGAAGATAACATGAGAAATATGGCTCTCAAGTGAACTCTGATATCCTGATATGTTTGCATACAGGCTTTTATGGTTATTCCCTCTATTGCAGCCAAGCATCTGTAGGAATCCTGTGTGTAACAATCGCGCTCGCTTCATGCTTGATGTGAACAAGTCCAAGTTTGTGGATTTCCAGAAGGTTCGCATACAAGAAACTCAGGCAGAATTACCAAGAGGAAGTATTCCAAGAAGGTATGGGTTGATTTTCTGTCCTAGAGAAGGGTTTCTTCCCTGGACCTGGTGTGAGCAAGGTAGAAACCAATATGATTTGAGGTATCCTGTGTGACAACAAACTGTTCTGAACACAGAACTATCCATCAAATTAAGAGAAATGACTGTAAAAATTGTTATAAAAATCCAATTATATTTCTCTTAGATGGAAAGAACTGCTTAAAACAGAGATTTTCTTTTATTTTTTAATGAGCAATGAATACATAAATAATCAAGGAGTAATGAATCGAGCTAAAAACTAACATCTGGAAAAAATCTTTGCAATTAATATAAAAATCTATATAGGTATTCAATCTGTTCTTCTGGGTTTACCTGGTGTATTGACGAACTTATATGTTATAAAGTTTCTCAACTGTTATCTCCATGGGTATTTTTTAGATAAATCATTTTAGGAAAGGAAGAAATCGCTCAAGTCAATATGTCGCAATTGTTTCTGGTGTATTTCATGCTGCAACTGTGATAAAACAATTATATAGGGAAGAGAAGTTATGATTGTTTGGTAGTCTATATATGTAACTGTCATATATGTTTCTGTTTCCAGTGTTGAGATAATTTTGCGAGCTGAAGCCGTGGAGATGGCCCAGGCGGGTGACAAATGTGATTTCACTGGTACCCTGATTGTTGTGCCTGATGTCGGATCTATGGCAACACCAGGTTAGTGTGATAGTAAACTATTACCAAGGTGCCCATTTCGACTAAGCATGGCTTTTGCTCTTAAGTCAAATTTTCTCTCATTTGTAAATTTCATCATTATTCTCTGGAGGGGGTTTGTCTGTGGTGTTTCTCCTAAAAGTGAAATGAAGACAGAAGAGAGAATGCATATAACCAATTCCTAACAAAGGAATGTGACAAAATGTACTCAAATGCCTCTGAATAAGTTATGAAGATGTGAAGTGAGGCCTGTAGAAATGTCATGCATTAAAATTGTCTCTTCTCTTCTTATTTTCCTTTGTTTATCATTGTGATATATTTAAATTACAAGTAAGTGGTTGATGATTCTACTTAATTTGACCAGCAAGTATTGGAAGTAAGGTTTGGGGTCTTTCTCCATCTATAATAGAAAAAGCATAACAATAAAACTGAAATACTTATTATGAGGGAAAACCCTAACCATTAGATAGCTGGGTAATTTTCTAAAAATAGATTTTTGTAATGTCTGCTTTTTAAAACTTAAGATATTTGCTTAATTTTGATGAGGAAAGATACCCAGATTAGCAAACAGGTTAGATCACAGGCCAGTCGCCAAATATTTGGCGGCTGGCCTGGATCTAACCTGTTTGCATAAGCATGAATTTGGTTCCAGCACTATAAGGGCTAACAAATCTGAAGAACTGTATTGTGTTAACCAGGAGCAAGAGCTGAGACTGGGTCCAATGTATCTGGTAGACAAGGTTACGAGGCAGAAGGTGTACGAGGCTTGAAGGCGCTTGGTGTGCGAGATTTGAACTATAGAATGGCATTCTTGGCTTGTACTGTAACACCAACTAATGCAAGGGTAGGTTACTATGCCATTAATTTACTCAACCGTTATGATGGCTTATGAAAAAATTGAGCCATTTCTGTTTTTTTTATCCTTGGAAAAAAAGGAACAGGTCTTGTTTTATGAATATATATCTTAACCTAAAACAAGCATGATCTATGAACTTTGTCATGAGAAACTAATGCTGAAAACTGCAAAGCACTCTCATAAGATTAGAATAACTTTTTGTTGATTTCAACTGTAAAGCTTATCGCTTTGATTGAAGGCATGTTATAAATTGGGTAAAAGAGAAAAAGTTCTATGATTTAGTGTGATATTGAAGAGGAAAAACTTGAAATATATTGAAAGACTTTCCATTATTTTTCCATTAGACATTAATGTATTTATTTTGACTTTCTATGATTAAACAAATGCTCATAAAGCTCATGGAATCCTTTTTTTTCCTCCAATTTTTGGCTGAAACCTTTTATCAAGATAATGACAGCATCATGCCAAATATGTTTTTCTTGATAAAAGCTTCTACTGAATCATTTTAAAAGAATAGAGTTTTAACCAAATATTTTTTACATATTTTCTTTAGAATGAATTTTAAACCAAGGTAAAATGAGGATTTCTGAGATTTTCAAGGGAAGTGTGGCATTGATGATTGCATAATTTCAATTGAAATAAAGGTTGTGATTCTGTCATCTTGTATTATTGGCAGTTCGGTGGAGTTGCCTTGAGAGAAGAAGAGATGACTGCTGAAAATGTGAAGAAACAGATGACCGATGAAGAGTGGCAGAAAGTTTATGACATGTCTCGAGATAAAAATCTTTATCATAATCTCTGCTCAAGCCTTTTCCCAACCATTCATGGTAAATATGTGTTAATTTGAAACTTTGTGAATTGATATCGTTACATTGTTTATTTACAAAAAAGCAAAGACTTATAGTACAATGTGTGCATAAATCTTTCCAACAATGTATGATGAAAAATGTAATATAGCTAAAAGATATTCATTTATTTTCCTTGCTTTTATTCATTTATGTTCCTTTTTTTCAATGCAAACCACAACCATGGTATATTTGTAATGTAACTTACAATGTAACATACTGTAAATGGTCTTGCATTACATTGCTTACATTATGTGTTGTGAATTATCTAGTTTGCATTCTTTCTCAATCCCTAATGAGTCAGTTATCACATGATACTAAAATACTATTGATCAAATTTGAAATCAATTATGTGCTAACTACTTATAGCTTATACACCTTAGAAACCTCACAAACTTAATGTCAGTCAGAAGAAATAAGAAGCAAACCCACAGTGGAAATTTCTCCTCTTTCAATATGGATTCTACCTACAAACACACACACAAATAAATTTTCAGATAAGCCATATGTCAGTTGCGAATCCAACAGGAGTTGAAAGATATACAAAAGGAAGATTTTTTACTCCAGCTACATTTAAGAAGTATAACCTCATGTCCTCTGTTCTAGGAAACGATGAAATCAAGAGAGGCATTCTGTTAATGTTGTTTGGAGGAGTGCCTAAACAGACTATGGAACAAACCAAACTTCGAGGAGATATAAACATTTGCATTGTTGGAGATCCCAGCACAGCTAAAAGCCAGTTTTTAAAACAAGTTGAAGAGTTCAGTCCAAGGGCCGTGTACACAAGCGGAAAGGCGAGCACAGCTGCTGGTTTAACTGCGGCCGTGGTAAAGGACGAAGAATCTCATGAGTTTGTGATTGAAGCAGGTGCCCTTATGTTAGCGGATAACGGAGTGTGTTGTATTGACGAGTTTGACAAAATGGACCCCAAGGATCAGGTTGCGATTCACGAGGCAATGGAACAACAGACGATTTCTATCACGAAAGCAGGAGTCAGGGTAAACAGTGCTTTACATAAATTATTGTATGAGTTCACCATCTTTTCTCCGTTATCCTTAGTTAAAAAAATAGTTGTACCTACTTTGTGAAATCATTATTAAGAGAGCTGATTAAAATGTACATCATAGCTGTTCATTTGCATTTATAACTCTTGTTAAATGTCCAAATTATGCGCATATTGAATATTCAGGACACAGAATCAAGAATGGCTAGATAACCTCTTTCACAATTGTTGTAAAAATAATGAGGTTTAACTTAAACTAGAGAAGTGTTTTACAGTAGTGAAGGTCTAAATATAGTCTTCATCGAATTCTGGATCTATTTCTTTTTTCTTTTCTTTTTTTTCACACCTTTGTTACTTTATTTCAGGCTACACTGAATGCCAGGACATCTATTTTGGCAGCAGCCAATCCAATAGGTGGTAGATATGACAGATCCAAATCTCTCAAACAGAACATCACTCTCACTGCTCCCATTATGTCTCGATTTGATCTGTTCTTTATTCTCGTGGACGAGTGCAATGAGGTAAGATGGAATTTTTTTTACTTAGTTGTTCAAACACATACTCCATGATACTTCAATATGCCTTACCTGTTGAAGAAACCAATGTTATAAAAGGATAGATTGCTTCCAATATGTCATGTATCCTTTTATCACAATGCTTTCTACCAGATCATTTTTGCTGCCTTCATCATGTCTTGCTTTGACATTTTCTTCATTTCTGTGGACAAGTGCAATGAGGTTAAGTTGGAAACATGAAAAGCCATGTCCTTATTGTTATGAATAAGCTAGAGACGATGGTTTTGGTTTGTTATGCATGAGTGTACTTATTGATTCAATGTATGATCAAATCAGAGCAGTTTTCGTTCTTGAATCTTGTTCTCTATTCAACTTTAGAAAACATTTGCTTATTTCATACTTTGATTTATAATTGAGGTAGAATAGAATTTGGTGAACATGAAAGGTCCTATCACCAAATGGGTTATTATGAAATCCAAAATAGATGTTTATTATTCAAAGAAGCATTAGACATTAATTTTGAAGTTTAAATGTAAAGGTAATTTATTGGGTTAAAAAAAACTGATTCTTATAACCTTTTATTTGTCTAGGTATGCTTTCAATCCAGACAATTTGCAAGAATCTAACTGTAGCAATTGCTTTGCTAAATTGGAACCACTTGGTTATATATCTCATGCGTCATTTTACGTAGTCACTTACTCTCTTTGTGACAGGTGACTGACTATGCTATTGCCAGACGTATTGTAGACCTTCATAGTCGTGTGGAGGAGTCTGTTGACCGAGTATACAGTGTGGAGGATATCAGTCGCTACCTCATGTTTGCCAGGCAGTTCAAACCAAAAGTGAGTAGTGTCTAGATTCATTGCTCTAGGTAAGAGCGTATTCCCTAGCATTATCATTCATTTACTCTCTAACCTGTAAGGAGATTCAGACAAGAGGCAACATCCTGGCTCTCTTTTTTTCTTCTCTACACACTATTGTCTGCTCTCATATGTATTATTTTGAGATGCCTATAATTAATTACTACATACCAGGGTTTGCTGATCAGACTTTAAATTAGTGTTAGCAATGGTCTCCACTATGCCTTCCTATCTCGATATCTGTAGTTATTAGGGGTGAAATGGACTCCTGTGGCATTTGTAAAAGTATCGGGTTTGATTCCAAGGTATAGGTCCCATTTAGTATATGGCAGAGTTAAAAAACTGTAAACAGATGTTTTAGACTAAACGCAACGGTAGGTAACTCTTGTCAGAACCCCTTATTCAGTCATGGTATAGGTCCAACGCAATATATGGGCTGGTTTTAAAAATGTGATTAGATGTTTTAGACTAAATGCAACAGTAGGTAATTCTGATCAGAACCCCACATCTCAGTTTTAGTATTGAACGATTGAAACATAAACATTGTGCAATAGCGCGATTGACTTATAAGGTAATACCAAAGCAAAAAATATTATTTGTTTGATATTCTGTAACAGATCAGCAAGGAAGCCCAAGATTACATGGTGGAGGAGTACAAGCGTCTGCGTCAGAGAGACGGTACAGGGGCAGCCAAGTCTGCCTGGCGTATAACAGTGAGACAGTTAGAGAGTATGATTCGTCTGTCTGAAGGGATGTCCAGGATGCACTGTCAGGATGAGGTAAAACATTGAGTCCTCTATGTTATTTATACTTATTTTCGTTTGTTGTACATCAGTGCTAAACTGACTTCTATGAATGATATTCATCTTCATGTAAATAGCTTATATACATACCAAAATGGGATGAATCTTTTACCATAACGGTTGGTTTTGGACTGGAACCTTTTTTTTTAAGACAGACGTTCCTTTCCTTGTCCACTCTCTTTCATTCATATTTAAGACATCTATAGCTGAAGATTTAAGAAACTGAGTATAAGAGAAGATGATGATATAGCTTCTTTCAAGCTATATCTTTTGCCACAATTGTTGTTGTTTATTTGAAATTTGTTTGGTTACAAAATTTACATATCTGCAATGTGTGATTGTCTCTAGGTTTTATTTTTTTGCTTTGTTCGGAATCATTGTATGTTCAACTATATGACATCAAAACAAAAACTATCAAAGCGACAGGATATTTTCATAAGTAACAACTTTGATGATTTCCCTCTTTTGGGTAGTGCTTCAAAGTGAATAATTATTAGGAAGTTAAGAATAATCATTTCTTATCTATCTTGATAGGTGCAACCAAAACATGTGAAAGAAGCATTCCGTTTGTTAAACAAGTCAATTATTCGAGTAGAACAGCCTGATATCCATTTGGAAGAGGAGGAGGAAGAACCTGAACAACCTGAGGTGGAAATGGAGGTGGATGAAAGTAAGTTGTACACAATTTGGTGTGTTTGTTGTTTAATGATACTCGCAGTAATTTTCAGTTTTCCTGGCCTAATACTAGACTTAACTATTAATGTACAGCACATACTTTCGAGTATCTTCCTTCATGTTCGCGGGATGACCTACCAGTACTAAGCTAGGTAATGTATCTTGCAAAAGGACACTCCACAGTTAAATAAATGATCACCTTCTGGGATCAAACCTGGGTTGGCAGGTCCTTAGACCCTAACACTTACCATAACACCAACACAAAACCGTTCCAGAATGCCGTGAACAGAAGCCATGATTAATCTTTATTGGTCGTTGGGTTCTCATATGAAAGGAAGTTTTGATTATTATTTACTGTACTAACTTTTTTATTGGTTCTCTCAACACTATTGTATGAGTACTTGTTACAATTTAGATTAATTACTGATACTTATTTCCTGTTTACAGACACGCCCCCTGTAGAGAACAAGCCAGATGAGGGTGGAGATGCATCAGCCCAGCCTCCTGCCAGTAAAAAAGGCCTTAAACTGTCGTACGATGATTACAAACAGATTGCTAATCTGATGGTGCTTTACATGAGAAAACAAGAGGAAGAAAGTGATGGTATGCCTTTTATTGTATTGAACATAATGGATCTGTTTTTTGGGGGGTTATTGATTTAACCTGCATTTAATTATATAAACTTGAAGGTAAAATATGTTAATTGTAAACTAGGAATATAAACATTTTCCTTGTGGAATTATGTGGAAATCTTCAAGTTAAAAAAAGACTTTCTGGGATTTTTTCTTAAAAAAAATTGAATTATGCATGAAAATTAGATTTCTTTGTCTGAAATCTTCTGTTCCAAACGCATTTTAAATCTGCATGAATAAGTAATTTTGGCCCAATATTTCTTTGTCTACCTTAAATTCAAGGACTTATTCAAGGAAATAAGAATAATACTCATCTTAAAACATAGAATCTTTTGGAAATTACCCCAGGACAAATATGATATTCATGGTATTGTAACATTGAGTTTTATTTATAGGTATGAGGTATTTCAATATTCAAAATGAGGACTTATTCAGACTTGTAGTATTGCACTGTTTTGTAAAAGGTGAATGAATGATTGATTATCATTGAGTGATTTTGCTTTCAGATTCAGATTCAACAGGTCTAAGAAAGAGTAACCTGATTAGCTGGTATTTAGGGGAGGTGGAGAGTGAGATTGACTCCGAGGCAGAACTCGTCGAGAAGAAGACAGTAGTTGAGAAGGTTATCGAGAGATTGGTCCACCATGTAAGTATATTTATCACTACACCCATTTTAGGACCAATAACTGGGTGCTGTATAATTTTTGTGATATATGGCATTAACCATATAACATGCAGTTGCGTGACAAATCAGAAGGTCATATGTATGTCACATTGTATGACTTCATGTATTTTAAGAAAATTGCTCAACATTCTAAGTGCTAAAGCTTCTTTCTCATATTGTAATTTGGAACCAATCTCCTTTTGCCTTTTTCATATTTCTCCTAGATGCTACATGAAATTAACACATTGGTCCCTCTCTGATCATTGACCGCCAATCTATTGTTAAATTGTTGATGTTGAATTGTATTTATTGTATGTGCCATGTTAGGCATATTGCTTTTTTTTTTTATTTCAAGAAAGTATCATATTTGTCCTATTGATCAGTGGTTAAAGTGGAATAGCCAGGGTCACACTGACTAGTATTTCCAGAATGAATATTTTGCCATGATTGAAGACCATTATAAATTCATTGATTGAAATTCTGTATGTTTCTATCCTCAGGACCATGTGTTGATACAGTTATCCCAGACAGGTTTAAAACAGAGAAAGTCACAGGAAGAAGAACTGGTCCGGGAAGATGATCCTTTCTTGGTCGTACATCCTAACTACATCATTGATTAGAACGTTGTACACATATGGTACAGCAACTTATTGTATGGAGTAACATGGGGTTCTTATTTATTGATGTCAAAACATCAAGTGAACCCATTAAAAAGAACCTGACTGTATCACATCTTGTACTAAAGACTACAGAAGCTATTGTTACTTAAGGATAGATTGCTCACAATAATTTCATCTAATCAGGATTTTCCTTTGACCCCTTGATTTATTCTTATTTAGGGAACTTTTGACCCTTTATGTATAAAATTGTAAATGGAAAGTAATGATCTTCAGGGGTCATATCCAGGAATTATGGGCCATTTACTCTGTAAGTTGGGGGTCAAGGAAATTCTGTCCAATACCATCAAATACTATGAAGAATAGAAAATTATTTTTTGTCAACTCCTGCTACTTTTAATTTGGACCTGTTGCAATACAGTTGAAAATTATGAAAAGCAACTTGGTCATCATGAACAATTTCTGCTTTTGTCACCATACTTCTCATTTCCTTTTTTTGGAATTGTGTTTAATTATTTCTGATGTTAAAATACGTAGAATGTTAAAATACATAAACGTTTTTCAAGTCCATGGTAGAGTTGGATAAGGAAACTTGGGTACATGTACTTGAAAAGAGGATTCTTTGAAAATAGATTATTTGCAATGTTTATGAGAATAAAAATGAAAAGCAATTGTACATAACTTTGTTAACTTCAAGTTCTTTACATGTTTAAGTCGTTTATAGCAATATAATCATGTTAGAGACCCGCTTTGTGTTCAATGTAACGACATTAATGTGTTCATTCTTGAGGGGAAACCTAAAAATTGTCTGTTTAGATGCCATTTTTGTGTGTTCATGACGAAGGAATATGTGTTCATTTTTGTGTGTGCCCTTTTGGTAACCACTTTTTGTTAGAGTAAATATTATGAATGTGTTTAGCTACTTCGATTTTTATAGATCAGTGACAGTTTCACTGTGTTGCTGCAATGTGTTGGCTACTCTTGTTGAACATGTTCTGATGCTTAATAATTATGAAGGTTTGGATATATAAACACATGTCTGCAGATCAGTGATGCAGTCCGAACTATTTTTAGTCAACCAGAATTAACATGAAGCACTGACTATATAGTCTTGCACTGACCTTTCGATATGATGATGGGTTTGAACAGATTTCTATGTGTGCCTTAGCTGTCCAGATTTGAGGATAATCTAATGAGTTCACAAGGGAAATGCAAGTTATCTTTACCTTAATTTAATCACAGTTTGAACGGACTTGCATTAAAAAGCAGTTAAACATACGAGTTCTCTCTACGCATTTGAACAGTTTAATTTAAGATGTAAGAGAAAGATTGGTGTGCTTGATAAAATGTGCTATGATTGGAACAAATGTAATAAAATGTAAAATAAAAAAAGAGAGATGAAGCTGATAAAGGTTGTTATTTTTCTTTCTTTTTTACCAAAGCCATGCTACGATAACCTTTCCTTCAAACATGAGTGTTTTTGTACAGATGACAATGTCGCTCTTTGAAAGAAATCATACTTGGGGAAAGCCAAAAGCCTATTGTTTTCATTTGCTGAAGATTTTTGTCTCTTTGTGGAAAGTATTGATTTTACCGCCATCAAAATATGTTGATCATTTGCTTCTGACATCAGTTTGGTAGATACCATTGCGAGAAAAGAAATTGTACGTCGAGTAACTTCTCAAAGTTAAGCGGTCTCTTCAATAATTCATTCATCTACGGAAAATACCTTTTTAACTCTTATAGTGCTGGAACCGACTTCATGCGTATGCAAACAAGTTAGATCCAGGCCAGCCACCAAGTAAAGTGGCGGCTTGCCTGTGATCCAACCTATTTGTTATTGAGTATCTTTCTTCTACAAAATAAAGCAGATATTAGAAAGCATACGACACAAAAAACTTTTTAAGAAAATTGCCCTGGATTCTAAGGGTTAAATGGACTTGCATTTAAAAGTAGTGTGTAACAGACATGCGTTGAACGAGTTCTATCGATACATTTCAACAGTTTAATTAGTTAAACATGAAAGAGGTACATTGGTGTGCTTCATCTAAGGAAATGAATTGAAACGGAATGAAAATAGAGAAATTGACCCATTTTCTCTTGTCCCGAATGAAGCCCAAGATTTTTACGATATTTTTCTCACGTTTGGACATCGATTAACATCGAGTGCCTTGTTATTTATGATAGTGTAGATACCGGTGATTATAAAACGTGACGCGCCGGGTAAATACGGGCATTTAGCCAACCTTCGAGGTTGCGTCGAAAATAAGCTTTGCATCGAACAGATTTCATCCATGTTTGCGATGAACGTGATAAGAGAAGATTCGAAATGCCAGGTTTTCATTCTCGTCTTTAATATACGCTTGTAGTGCTGGAACCGACATCATGCCTATGCAAACAGGTTTGATCCAGGCTAGCCGCCAAGTAAATTGGCGGCTGGCCGCTGGCCTGTGATCTAACCCGTTTGCTGCTCTGAGTATTTTTCCTTATCAAAATTAATAGATATTTATTGTTTTGAAAGCAGACGACACAAAAATCTATTTATAGAAACTTACCCATAATTCTTAGGGTTAAAAAACTGCAGTCGCGACCGATTTCAATGTACAGTATGAACGCTCGTGTATCGAGATGTTTGATCTGGCTGTACGCGGCGAACTCTACCCAATAGCATTGTAAATACCCCTATGGTTGATATGATTTCATTAACCCTTACATTTGCTGGGTATTTTTCCTAAAAATAGATTTTGGTGTTGTCTGCTCCTCAAAACCATAAATATCTCCTTAATTTTGTTGAGGAAAGATATTCAGAGTACCAAACAAGTAAGATCACAGGCCAGTCGCCAATTTACTTGGCGGCTGTCCTGGATCTAACCTGTTTGCATAAGCATGAAGTCGGTCCAAGCACCATAAGGGTTAATGTCGTAAGTTCTTCGTTTTGACCTAGGATTTTTACAATGGGTGGGGTCAACTTGCGCGTCTGGTGTTATTTCTTGTTTTACCACAATAACAAAGACTAGTTCGCTGTAAACGGCTGGAGTGATATATAAATGGTCTCTTTTTAACCCATTTCTTTTTCTTACTGAAGAGTCCAAGTTGAAAGTGACGCCAGAGGGCACTTGTAGACTATGAAGGTTAACATTTTCTTTGAGGTATTAATATGTTGGGACGAAAGGGGACAATGAGTGTTGAAAGAAATTTCTCACATCCATATGATTTCTTGTTTTCAGTTATATCTGAATTACGATTATGATTTACCTTTATAGTGCTCACACCGACTTCATGCTTATGCAAACAGGTTAGATCCAGGACAGCCGCCAAATTGTTTTTGCAGCTGGCCTGTGATCTAACCTGTTTGCTACTCTGAGTATCTTTCCTCAACAAAATTAAGCAGTTATTTAAGGTTTTGGAAAGCAGACGACACGAAAATCTGTTCTTAGAGAATTTCCCAGCATTCTTAGGGTTAAATCAAATCCTTAGAATATCGAAAAGTTGACGAACGCCGTTGAAATAGTGAAATGAGACGTGTGCATTTTTACATAAAACTCGTTCTTTTGTCATGCTGCAAAGGAAATAAACCCAATCGATATTTCACCCATAGGAGAGAAATAAATGAAATGTTGTTGAAAGGGTGTAAACCTCCCCTAACCCCTCGAAATGGGGATTTTAGATTTATAGATATATAATTTCAAAGCACTAATATACTTCATAATATAAAATAACGAGTTGCTTAAGCCTTCAGTTAGTTACCATTGTTGCAGAAGCTACATCACTTATTGTCACAATATTTTCCTAAATATGCTGTGCAAATACGTTAAAGCGGGCACGCAAAAAGTTAAGGTTAAGCTTCTATGGTAAAAAGCACGTCTATTGTAAGACTAGCGTGTAGTGTTTTTGAAATTTGTTCGAAGTGCCATGTAAAGGTATGTAAGTAATTCAAAAGTACCCATTAAGTTGTTAACTTGCGTCGTTATCAAAGACCAAATACTCGATGCGTACATATCGTAAATCAACCGGGTCATTTCACCCGTGAGTATTTGGCCGTTAGGGGGCGCACGTGACCGGGTACACCACGTATAACCTCTCAGCCTAGGTTCCTGGGTACAGTTTTACTAAACAAGTTAAAGGCCTAGTCTTTGGAATGTCTGGAATCTTATCTCCCACTGGGCACCCATCATAACTGATACACATGGATAGTATCTCCAACGAAGGTACAATATTGCAATATAACACGTCATTGGAAGAGTCTCGGAGAGACGATTCCAATGATATGTTACTTTGCAATATTGCTTCGACAAAAAATGAAATAAGAGGAATTATTAATTTAGACATACGCAAATCTTAAGCGTAAACTGCTTAGTAGATTTGAATTGCATGAAGCTAATATATTGGTAGATTTGAACTTCCATGAGCTTATTTATTGGTAGATTTGATCTCACGTGAGCTTATTTATCGGTAGATTTGAACGTCTTTTAGCTTATGTATTGAAAGATTTGAACTCCAATTAGGTTAAATATTGGTAGTTTTAACCCTTAGAACGCTGGGTAATTCTCTAAAAAAAGATTTTTGTGTTATCTGCTTTCCAAAACCTTAAATGTCTGCTGAATTTTGTGAAGGAAACTTACCCAGAGTAGCAAACAGGTTAGATCACAAGTTAGCGATAGCTTTTTGTGTCGTCTGCTTCCCAAAACCTTAGATATCTACTTATTTTTGATAAGGAAAGGGTAGCAAACAGGTTAGATCTAAGGCCAGCCGCCAATTCACTTGGAGGCTGGCATGGATTAAACCTGTTTGAATTAGCATGAAGTATGTTCCAGCACTATAAGGGTTTAACTAAATATATTTACGGACGAAATTCATAACTGTAAGGGATTGAGTGGGGGACTTGGCGAAATAAAAGTGTCAATCGAGTGTTTCTTGTAGTGGTCAGCGTTCGAGAGTTTTACAATCCATACAGTTTATGGGTAATGAAATGAATCAGCCGATAGAACTGTTATTCGACTAATAGATGAGGGTCGTATCAAAACTTCCGCTATAATATTCACAAAGCGTACATTATTAGAACGCTTTTGTTTTTCATTTTCATTGTTGTTGTTGCTGCTGCAAAATGCGAGTAAATTGTTAACGATTTATGAACAAAATCCTCAATTCTGTTGCAAAGATTTCAAGCTAACATCAGTGAGTGTTCGATAATACAGAGAGATACATATCTTTTATTTGACCACCACATATATGTATAATCATTTTTATAACAAAAAACATATAAACATACAATGTATACTGTTCAATAATCAAAGTACAACTACATACATTTAGAATAATTACTTCTATTTCAATGTGGATGAACTATATAAATAATTATGTCATATTATGCGTGAAAGATGATTTGCTTTAAAAGCAAATTTGAGATATGTTGCCGAATTTATAACGCATGATTTTGATAGTTGTATCAATTTAAGCATGCTTGCTTTTCTATAATAAAACTCATTTATATATTGTTTTCTTATATAAATATACTGTGTACATTTCAAAACAAAATGATACTCATCTTCAATGTCTCCATTATTGCATATTTAGCATATCCTTTCATCTCTTGGTATTCGTTGAAATTTATATCGACGTGTTTGAATTATCAAAGAATGTGAAGATGTTCTTATCTTAAAGATAAACGATCTTAATTCTACTGGTATATAATCCAGGTATTATTCATATTCACAATTTTCCTTACTGTTGCAATATAATTCTAATGAAGAAGCGCTTCTAATAGTGGAACATATATTCTGGATAAATGCATCTACTTAACGTTGTTTAAAAATTCTAATAAATGATTTTCAGTTTACTGAACAAGGATTGTCCCACACATAGGAAAATACATGTTCAGTTAACACGCTTTTAACATTTGAAACCCATGAACTGATACCTTTTACACAATTATCTTTAGCAAGTTCATAACAGTTCTTAAATACTTAATGTGGTAATTAATTTAAACCAATTTCTTTTTACAATTTTAACATATCTAATGATATACAACGGATTTCTTCCTAATTCTGCATAAAGACTTGCATTACGTGTAATTTTTCTTACAAACACTTGTCTTCATCAGTAAATCATTTTAGTCTCTTGAGATTTACTAAAAACCCAGATTTCTGCTGCATTCTTTAGATTAACGTTTTCTTGTTTATAAATGCCATTTTGGTAATATGTTTCTCATGTTAAATGCTTGAAGTGTCTAAATGAGACGAAATGCTTACGGTGACTGCCTGAAATAATATTAGATCTTCAGAACTACAGTCTTTCCATTTTTGTATTGTTGTAATCCTGGTAAACGAGTGTTATTTCATTGAAAAAGACTTGAAAATTTGAGTTAATTGCTAATAACAACAGCTCAATGCAACAATACAGGATGTCTTTCATAGTCTAACTCGGATGATCCAAGCTGTTAATGTGTTACAATAGAATGAAATATCGACGTATGGATAATTCGGACAAACCATAGTCGTGAACTATCATTTTACGCGTCCAATACAGAAACATGGCGATCGTTACACCACTATCAAGTTTAAACATTTTATTTCCTATAATACAACAAGGAGTATGAATAAAGGAAAGGAACAGCTATTCTTTATTGTTTGCATTATTTTGGACAATCAAATATCGTATAATGTTAAACCTGTTTGAATAAAAACTATACTGTTTGATAACCTTAATTGTTTTTCCCCCAAGGAATCGCTCAGCATGATGTTGTATGAATCTATGAATGCAAGGGTATGTTTGTGCGCACAGACATGTGGTTATGGGTGCATTTTATATGTATGTGTGCGTCACGATCTTAATAATATGACAATGTTAATATTGTTTTCATGCTGTTTGAAGAAGAACTGTGGTTTAAGTCATTAACATTATCTACATGTATATATCATGATCGGAAGTCTTTCTTCACTTTGAACCCAATGATCAGCCCTCGTCCAATCGAAATTCACGCATGTTTCACGTGGTCAAACTCTATAAAACGTTTCATATACCCCCAATCTGTCTTTAATTGGGGCTGCAGAAAAGACGGATAGATGTCTGTAAAAGTATGCAGATGACATGCCGAGAAATGAGTTTACCAAAAGCATTCCGGTATCTGGGAATCTTAACCCTCTTGTGTGTTCTGAATAAACAAAGATTTGTATATGGCCAAGGTAACGATTTTCTAACATACTCATATACCTTTATATTAACCAACTAGTAATATTGATATCTATGTATTTATCATTTATACAGCGATTATAGATGGTATTGAGACTATCGTTTACATTTATTTGTGTGTTACAAATGTCTACACAAATATGTACTTATCATTTACATCTGTATAAACTTTCATCCCAACTTCACTATGATAATACCCGTTTACGAATGTCTACACAAATATGTACTTATCATTTACATCTGTATAAACTTTCATCCCAACTTCACTATGATAATACCAGTTTACAAAATGTCTACACAAATATGTACTTATCATTTACATCTGTATAAACTTTCATCCCAACTTAACTATGATAATACCCGTTTACGAATGTCTACACAAATATGTACTTATCATTTACATCTGTATAAACTTTCATCCCAACTTCACTATGATAATACCCGTTTACAAATGTCTACACAAATATGTACTTATCATTTACATCTGTATAAACTTTCATCCCAACTTAACTATGATAATACCCGTTTACAAATGTCTACACAAATATGCACTTATCATTTACATCTGTATAAACTTTCATCCCAACTTCACTATGATAATACCAGTTTACAAAATGTCTACACAAATATGTACTTATCATTTACATCTGTATAAACTTTCATCCCAACTTAACTATGATAATACCCGTTTACAAATGTCTACACAAATATGTACTTATCATTTACATCTGTATAAACTTTCATCCCAACCTAACTATGATAATACCCGTTTACGAATGTCTACACAAATATGTACTTATCATTTACATCTGTATAAACTTTCATCCCAACTTCACTATGATAATACCAGTTTACAAAATGTCTACACAAATATGTACTTATCATTTACATCTGTATAAACTTTCATCCCAACTTAACTATGATAATACCCGTTTACGAATGTCTACACAAATATGTACTTATCATTTACATCTGTATAAACTTTCATCCCAACTTCACTATGATAATACCCGTTTACAAATGTCTACACAAATATGTACTTATCATTTACATCTGTATAAACTTTCATCCCAACTTAACTATGATAATACCCGTTTACAAATGTCTACACAAATATGCACTTATCATTTACATCTGTATAAACTTTCATCCCAACTTAACTATGATAATACCCGTTTACAAATGTCTACACAAATATGTACTTATCATTTACATCTGTATAAACTTTCATCCCAACCTAACTATGATAATACCCGTTTACAAATGTCTACACAAATATGCACTTATCATTTACATCTGTATAAACTGTCATCCCAACCTAACTATGATAATACCCGTTTACAAATGTCTACACAAATATGTACTTATCATTTACATCTATATAAACTTTCATCCCAACTTCACTATGATAATACCCGTTTTTATTTAATTCCTTCGTTATTGATAAAGTATCGGTTTATTGAGCTAGTCTTCTTTCATTCATTTCCGTATCACCATACTTCGACAACCTTTACTCAACATTAATTATGTTTTATGTAATATATGTATCATCCTCTTTATAAAAACATGTTATTCATCCATTTTGATTCAAACTAATGAAGAATGAAGAAAAAGGTCAAACATAATATGGGGTTTCTGTTGTCGAAAACAGATAAGCAACAATTCTAGACATGGTTATCCCGAACATATTGTTTGAACTGCTTGTGGCACAAAGACACGTTATTTGTAGCGAACTTATTTGTTGCAATAGTTTCTAAACTTTCTATCCAGCATGAACGAGAAAAGTGATGTTTCGCATATTTTATAGTTATCGCCACGTGTTACTTTCAAATTAGAATAAGGACATACCTGAGCATCATCATTAGATTTATTCGCAGCATTTTACACTTGACCAAATGTTGTTTTAGGGTGTTACTGCGATAGTCTATTGAAATAATTTGAGTTAAATGATTCTAATTGCTGATTGCAGTAACACCCAAAAGTCAACTTTTGATCAAATTTGATATGCTGTGATTAAATTGAATACAGTTCGACTTTTGGATGCAATCATCAAAAGTTTTTGAAATACTGTAAACTGCTTGTTATTTTTATTTTTCAGGAACGAATATAGCCTTAAACAAGCCGGCGACGCAGTTCTCTACCCTGAACTATCTCTTCCTATGGACGGCCGACAAAGCTGTTGACGGCTGTTTAGATAGAGACGATCCAGACAACCAACAATGTTGTAGCGCTACTGAAGGAGGGGCGGATAATTTCTGGACCGTCGATCTACAACAGGGCTATTTGGTGGCTCAAATTGTCATCACAGCTAGATTCCCAGGTAAGTCTTTTATTTTGGGCATTAATAAAAACAATTACACGGAATAATTTGTTTTTGGAGTGTTTGTTTTGTATAAAACAAGGCGAAATGTTTGTTTGCGACTCTGGTACAGAGGTAGAACGTCGGCCTCTGAGATACGAGTGTCCGGGTTCGCTCCCATAAAGCGGCGAGGTGAAAATGCCTGGACTAACTTACAAATCGGTGCTAGTACTTGTGACGCTTCAATGAAGCAGTCATAGATAATAGATCTAATAAACCTTCATGCCTCAGTCACAAACGATGTAAAATACGTAAGTTTGGACTAAAATGTGTTCATGCATGTTGTACTGTATTACTGTATCTTGGCCCAGAATATATTATATTTGACAAATTGATCTGCATTTCTGTGCATTGTTTCAAGCCGATTTTAACAATCCTTCCTTATAACGACATCAATTCTTTACCTAGACGTGTACCACGTATGGTGATCTAGTCAATGTCATGTAACAATCTTTAGTAAAAATGGTTTAAACGATATTCGTCACCAAAGTATTACGATTAGTTTTGTCTGGTACATCTTAAAGATGCTGACCACCTCTGTTTCCATTGAAAGGTGCGAAACCAGATTTTTGCGCATTTCAGAGCATTAATGGAAGACTCGATCAATGGATAGTTGTGGAATTGATCTTTGACGCCCATTGCTTGTGTCACGTGATTAGAGTGTGGATCCATTCCGCTTTCTGGTTCCAAGATACCTATAACCAATTAAATGATTTAGTAGGATGGACATGGGCATAATAAGCCATTGTTTAAAAAATATACTTTTGAATAGCTTTCAACTTGTGTAGTGCAAACAAAAGTCTTCTTTTTTCTAGATTTTAGTTTTCAATTTGAGGACTTCAATGTGTACACAAAGCAAGCAGATTTCTTCCCGGAGCTTCTGGTGTATTCCAACGCTGGACAACCCTATAACGACGGTGTCTTTACTATTGATATACCAAACCCAAGCCTGGTACAGTATGTGACAATTCGACGGCCAACAGGAACAATTATGGTGATTTGTGAGGTGGAGGTGTATGCAGGTAAGGCATGGTACTGTCGTTCAAACGGTTTCTCTGAAATTGTAAATCTTATATTTTATGCATTTATGTCTAATCGCTGTCAGGTTTTAGAGAAAAAATGACCGCCAAACCATCGCTTCGGGTTTTCAAACAGGTACATATTCCTTATAACTTACTTGTTTATCTTTGACTTAGGCCTGTCATATGGTCAGTCGGAAGCGGTTTCAGCGAATATCAACAGCTTTCTTCTTGATGGCCTAACAACCGATATAATTCATGGAATGTTTTGCGATTTACAGTTCAGGAAACTTGACCACGTGATTCCCCCATTGCTGTCCAAACCATTGTTCACCATGCCATATTCTTAAGGTTGCAGTTTTACAAATATCATAACGTTTTATTGTGATTTATGATGTATAACATGAATCAAATCAATGCCATCATACAAATTCGTTTAATCTACATGCTGTGTGATATATCAAAAGTTCATATATTTAAGAAACGACGACGACAACATCAACAACCGAAGCCACGACAACAGAACAAACCTCAACCTCAAACCAACCAACAACGACATCCATAGGTGAGTTATTCGACATCAAAATATTAGAATTATAAAAGGTTATTAAAGAATTGTCATTTTCTTTACAAAACAACAACAACAACAACAACAACAAAACCGCTCCTTATCTATGTTTTTACGAATAAATGTGTGCACACTTACTAGTACACGACTTACTTTATATTATATGTTATTTTATGCCAGACCCCTTCATATCAAGAAAGAGACATCATTTTAATTAAAGCGAGAACAAATCAAACAACACGGAATTTTTCTTTTAAAAGTACACAAGAGTAAGAAAATGTTTTCTGATTGGTTGTTTGTAATGTGCATCTCATGGTATAACATTTGTTGCTGAACTAAACTCAATGTCATACCTAACGTTACAGAAATTTACTGCTGAAAACGATCCTAACGAAATAATAGTTCAATATAAATGTGCTTAAAGTGAGGCTACTTTATTATACATGTCTATATGCTGACGGAAGTTTAACAAATACTTGCAAGTGAGAGTACACTCAAATACTAAGATACTATATCATCATCTTTACTTCCCATTACATTTTTTTCCGTTTTTGTTCTCAAACAGTGACGACGACAGAAGTTAGTTGCCCACCATTCACATACGGGGACTTGTGTAGTCCCTGTGGCAACTGTTTAAACAACGACCCATGTGACACGGAAACTGGAACATGCCCTTCTGGATGTGCGGCGGGGTATTTTGACACCACCTGTGATCTGGGTAAGCAACCGTCCTCAATCTGAATACGGTGACATCCTGCATCGAAATGGTGAAGACTGACAATGTGGTTTTCTTATGACGAACTATGTCGATTAATAAAAAATAGAATAACACAAGCGTATGCAAAGGTTATTTGTTAACAGTCCAACAACTACAGTGATGTCTCGTTAATCCGAACACGTCCGTTCCCAACAAAATGTCCGGATTAACGAATCATCCGGACTGATGAAGCAGAGCATGTTCTTATACACATTAAGACATAAACGGTCTGTATGCACGTGTATACTTATAACCCTTTAGCAAACGGCAAATTGTCGACCGTCCCAAATTGAAAGAGTTTGCAGACGACATTTCAAAACGTGATGAAATTCAAAAATAATCTCCTGATATGGCAGAAAACATTGTGGGAAAAGGAGAAATTGCTCGTTACGAGCAATTTCTCCTTTACCCACAATGTTTTCAAAAGTCGTCTGCAACAAACTGGTCAAATAATTCCGTTCCCTTACAATTTCGTTCGGATTGCGAGACATCCGGATTATCGGGGTCCGGATAAACGAGGCTTCACTGTATATCCGATTATCTGCAATACCGACTAGACAAACCGAAGTCTGGTCTTCTTGACTGGTTCTTAGACAAATGCTTAAGCGGAGGTTCAAGAATACATATCTCTTATCAAAATAAAGGACACCCATTTTATTCTGTATTGACAAAGCAAGACACTCCTTGCGTGTTTGCTCTATTGCCCATAATTGGAAAGTAGACATGCAATCCAAAACTTAAATTGTCGTCCATAGACAGAAGACAACCAGAACCTTTATGTGTGGGAAAATTTAAATACAATTCGATACAATACAAAACCTTTATTTCACTCAATTCTTTTTACAGAAAACATTAGGATATAATGACATAAAAGAACATGTAAAAAAAGTGTCTGTTCTGTATCTCTCACTGATCTGTACCTCTTTATGTCTATCTTTCTGCCTATATCTCATATATCAATTTCTCAATCGACCGCTGACTTTACTTTAACGCCATGAACTTTTAAATCGGAATCATATCTTAAACTCCTGTCGTTTTTAGAATGCCCAGCAGGTCTGTATGGTCCAGGTTGTGTCGGTTTGTGTGGGAACTGTTTTAATGGGAAGCCCTGTGACGGGGTGACGGGTGTATGTCCAGCAGGTTGTGATGCTGGGTGGACCGGGGCACTCTGTGATCAACGTGAGTTTCTAACGTTTTCATATATAGTTTAGTATCGTTATTCATTTTGCCATGGCTTGTAAATGCAGTAGTAAAGACTCGTGTTTAAGTAAGATGGCTGAGGTTTGTGCAAGTTCTGTGTTTTGACTTCTAACCGAAAATTATCGTCGCCGAAAAATAGATTGTGAAATCCTGCCTAATTGGGCAATTAAAGCAGGTTCTTTAGTATGAGTGCTATTAACATTGCTGTTTAAATTGAAAGAATTGTTGTCTTGTCATCAGAAGTGCTGAATGGAAATGCTTTGTGATTTATAAAACCCTGATTCAATATTTTCCCAAACTCCTGTCGTTTTTAGAATGCCCGACAGGTCTGTATGGTCCAGGATGTGTCGGTGTGTGTGGAAACTGTTTTAATGGCGAACCATGTGACGGGGTGACGGGTGTATGTCCAGCAGGTTGTGATGCTGGATGGACAGGGGCGCTCTGTGATCAACGTGAGTTCATTACGTGTTCATGATTTATCCTTAGAATCTTGGGTTATTTTCTAAAAATAGCTTTTGTTTGTCGTCTGCTTTCCAAAACCTTAAATAGTTGCTTAATTTTGATGATGAGAGGTACTCAGAAGAACGAACAAGTTAGAGCACAGGCCGGCTGACCTTTGATCTAACCTGTTAGCATTTATAAGCATGAAGTCGGATTCTTCACTATTAGGGTTAAACATGGCCATTGAAATTTTGTACAAAGAGGATATGCAGCAAAGTGACAAACATAACAGATACTGGTGCTGGACTGATTCATGAAAATATGACTGTGAAGGTGTTAACAATATTATTTTCGATGAACAAAACGTATTTCATAATAACTAAAATAAAGATAATAAAAACAAGATACATTTTATAATACATACCTACTAAACATATTTATCTTTAATTCAATGATGTCTTTCGTTAATTGGAAATCTAAACAGAAAAACCATTGTGTGAAAGTTAGTTGGAAAATGATTACAATAGCTATGCTGCTTGAGGTGGCTCAATATCATATAACCTGCAACCATTTTGATACTTTTTTAATTTGATATTTACACCCTTTATGATATTGACTAAGTTTACAATTGAGTAAACGATAAAGAAAGCCCTCAATATATCATTAAACATGATGTTACTATTTTGGACTTCCTACATCTTCCACGGCTCGAGGAGTGTTAAATGCGTAAAATAGTGTTGTGAGGTCATCTCTTTGGCAACTTACGAACGATTCAATATCTTTGTTGGAACTGCACACGCAGCACTACAAAAAAAATAATTCATTAAAAGATTAATTGCTACATGTATTTCTATTTCAGTCGTTACAACGGTAACTTCGTCCACAGTTGCCCCAACTACGCTTTCTTATTCTACTGAAGCTTCATCAGAGGTGCCAACAACAACAACACGTCCACAGGGTATGTTTTATATATCATGGGATGAGCTTAGACATTGTTCTATTTGCACATACATTTTTCGTATCCAATACGTATTTTTCTTATGAGAAAAAATCTATATGAATAACTATTCGAAATGCAATCCGGTTATTGTTTTACTTTCGCACAAGTATGTGGAATGGTTCACTCTTTCCTATTCTTTGACGTATTTTATTTACCTATTTGCTTTACATCTATTGTGAAGGAAGCTTAAATCTTGTTCAAAGTCGCTTTCGATGACTGTTTTATAGATTCTAAACCAGTACTTGCGCCGATGTGTGGGTTAGTCACGACAATCTCCACCTCGCCTGACGGGGATTCGATCCCAGGAACCTTGGTTCAAGAGGTCGACCCTCTACCTCTGAACCACTGTTGTGATTATAGTATTATTTATGTCACCTCTGGCATTGCATCCCCTTCACTTGTAGTAGTAGACACTTGGACAAATAAACGCAATGTGTTTTTTTATGTTTTTTCTACAATGCTAAACGCAGTCTTTGACAGTGATGATTGAAGGCGTGTTTGCTTAAAACTATGCATACATTGCAGGGGAATGGCCGTTTCTAATTAGTAAGGACACATTTTGCAAATTTGATATGTCTACTACTTACCAATGTTGTTTACTGTGTATTATATGTTCAATTGGCAATAAAATATATTTAAACAAAACTAATTGCAGATGTAAATGTAGCCTTAAACAAGCCGGCGACGCAGTTCTCTACCCTGAACTATCTCTTCCTATGGACGGCCGACAAAGCTGTTGACGGTTGTTTAGATAGAGACGATCCAGACAACCAACAATGTTGTAGCTGTACTGAAGGAGGGGCGGATAATTTCTGGACCGTCGATCTACAGCAGGGCTATATGGTGTCTCGAATTGTCATTACAGCTCGGTTGCCAGGTAGTTCTCATATTGAATATTTATCAAATCATCTTCAAAGCTTAAATACTTTTATATACTTTATCTACATATTGGTTCTACATCATGTCAAACTATTTAGTGATGTTGAGATCACGGTTCATTTGATGAAAGAAGAATTCGAACTTGACTGCATTTAAATGATGGTCAAGAAATGTAGAACCATCGACATTTTGTAAGCCAGCCTGTAAACTTCTGATTAAATCCAAATGTTGTCATCAGGTTTTGAAACACATGTAAAGATGACATGTAATTTCAAGTTCTATCTTTTAACCACTATGGCAGGAACGAATTCCATCAAACATGGTTTCAACAAGTTTCAACACTGTTGTATTAGGGAAAATAAGACGGCATTTTGTATGATGTTATTAGAATGAATCTAACTTATGTTTTATCTCATCCTATCTAGTATACCGAAACAGTTCGACCTGACGACATATATTCTCGAATATCTTTCAGACTTTAGTAACCAGTTTGAGGGATTTGAAGCATACACACAACAAGAAGAGTTCTTCCCCGAACTTCTGGTGTATTCCAACGTTGGTCAACCTTATGATGACGGCATCTTTACTATTGATATACCAAACCCCAGTTTGGTACAGTATGTGACAATTCGGCGACCGACAGGAACACTTATGGTGATTTGTGAGGTCGAAGTCTATGCAGGTAAAACCTTGGGACTGTCGGTCAAATTGTGTCGCTGAAAATGCCAATATTGTCAATAATTATCACATTGTTATAAGGTTCTTGTTTAGAAAAATTAAAAGTTTAAATTGGATATGTCAAACATGAGTAAGATTTTTTTACATTCAATAAAGCATTGCTATCCTTTATTCTTTTTTGGTACATGCTGTAAATTAGATGATAAAGTTTCTATTTATTTATTTATTTAAGATATTGAAACTACGACAACTACAATTGAAGCCATGACAACAGAAGCTATAACAACAGAAGATATGACAACAGAGGCCATGACAACAGAAGTCATGACAACAGAATCCATGACAACTGAAGCCATGACAACAGAACAAACCACAACGACAACGCAACCACAAACGACGTCTATAGGTGAGTTATTCAATATTTGATATTTTGATTATTGATCGAACAATTCCCAGCATGCTGCTAATTCATTTGATTTCTACCATAAAAAGTAATTTTGTGCTAGACCAATGATGCATCTTTAACTAAACATCATTATATTCATTATGTAATAAGCTCGTGTTAAAAACTGTCTTACTTTAGATGTTAATAGAAAAAAGGAAAATTAATGTTGTTTTCTCTGTAATACCTTAAAGGTGGTTGTTCACAGACGGGAAAACTTTGAAAGTCAAAATAGATTAGTCATAGTTTTAGTAATTAACTTACACAGGTCCCATATGGGTCCTCTTCGTCAGTGCCGTTCCTACATTTTCAGTTTTGGAATGGCTAATTTCAATTAGAATTGTCGTTGAAACAATATAGATTTTGTACGGTTGAATGATGAAGTCGGTTCCAGCGCTTTAGGGCTTAATGAAAACGGATGCGTATCCTTTCATACATGTCTATATTGTGAAGTAATTCATTGAGATTGAACTGGCGAGCGAGAGTATCCTTAGAAGGAAGTCAAAGAACAGCTAATACATGTATACCCTCAACCTTTATTGGTGATAAATGAGTGTCATGAGTTCATGTATGCTTACCATTAGATAATATATATCCATCAAATATTGTGCACTAATAGGCCTATGAGTTAGATCGTCGGTATATACAAATATAACCACATCCTTTATTGGTGATAGATAGGAGTCATGACTTCATGTTTGCTTATCATAAGATGTATATGACCATCGAATATGGGACACAAATATGCCTGTTATTAGATCGTTGGTATGTACATGTATGTCCTCAACCCTTATTAGTGATAAATAGGTGTCATGACTTCATGTATGCTTATCATAAGACGTATATGATCATCGAATATGGGGTACCAACAGGCTTATTAACCCTTTACAAAACACCAAATTTCGACTGTCCCAAATTGAAAGAGTTTCACAAAATTTGATGAAATTGGAAAATAATCTACTGATAGAACAGACAACATTGTAGGAAAAGGAGAAATTGCTCGATTTGAGCAATTTCTCCTTTTCCCACAATGTTTTAGAGAGTCATCTACAACTAAGCGGTCAAATGCCGTTATTGTTTGGTAATGGGTTAATTGGATTGTTTGTATTGGTGATGAATCGGTGTCCTCGTCTTTCTTATCAAACAGAGACAACGACTGAAGTTAGTTGCCCACCGTTCACATACGGGGACTTGTGTAGTCCCTGTGGCAACTGTTTAAACAACGACCCATGTGACACGGAAACTGGGACATGTCCTTCTGGATGTGCGGCGGGGTATTTTAGCACCACCTGTGATTTGGGTAAGCAACCGTCCTCATTTTGAAGAGTGGATCCTTTTTAACATATGACGGAGTGCTATTCTTTAATTTCCTAATGTATGCGTTAATGGTTTTTGTTAAACGTTAAACAATAAGGTTGATAACCATAAATCATCAAACAAAATAATTGCCTTCATCAAATGGACACACAATCTTTAGGTTTGTTTGTAGGATCCAGCAATGAAGATTTTTGATTGGAGACTGATATAAACGAGAGCTTATCAAAATGAAGAAATTACTTTTTTGTTTTAAAGTAAAAGTAGAAGTCGTTTAAAACTTATCTTCCAAATACTTAAGTTTAAGTATTAAACATTTAACTTACTATCAATTCGAATAGATAATTATCATCGCCGAAAAAATACAAATCGAGCTGTTAAAGCAGGTGTTTTGGTATGCCTGTTTTTGACATTCGCTGATTAAAATGACGAGATCGTCTTGTCTTCAGAAACAATAAAGACTGCTACTCAATGATTACTAAACCATAATTTAACCATTTCTTACACCCATGTCGTTCCTAGAATGTCCGGCAGGTCTGTACGGTCCAGGGTGTCTCGGTTTGTGTGGGAACTGTTTTAATGGCCAGCCCTGTGACGGGGTGACGGGCGTTTGTCCAGCAGGTTGTGATGCAGGGTGGACCGGGGCGCTGTGTGATCAAAGTGAGTTCCTCATGTCATATACACTTTCGTATGGTACCGTTATTCATTTTGACATAGCTTGTAAATGCAGTAGTAACTATTCTGTTAACCCTTTACCAAATAATAACGACATTTGACCAGTTTGTTGCAGCCGACTCTAGAAAACATTATGAGAAAAGAGAAACTGCTCTTAAAGAGCAATTTCTCCTTTTCCCACAATGTTTTCTGCCCTATCGGACGATTATTTTTTCAAATTCATAACATTTTGAAATGTCGTCTTCATACTCTTTCAATTTTGGTCAGTCTCAAATTTGGCGTTTTGGTAAAGTGTTATTGTAAGATGGCTAAGGATTTTGCAATTATGTTCTGTTTTTTGACAAAGGTATCAATTATCGATCAAGGATATTTGACCGATGTATCTTTCAAATCTCTCTTAAATCTTTAACCTTTATGAACTTCAATGACAGAGCACTTCTTAACAATTCTAAAGACTTAACATAATGTAATGCGACTCGAAGCCAATACAAATTCATGAAAAAATACTGCATAGTAATATTCCGTATGTATCAAGTCTTTTCAATATGCTAAATTGAAAACAGTTCAATACATTTAAAAGACAACAACCACAGCAAACAGTTGTTATCTGCATGTGAAACATTATTGTTGTAATTTGTGTTTACTTCAGTCGCTCCAACAGTAACTTCGTCCACAGTTGCCCCAACGACACTTTCTTCTACTACCGAACCTTCATCACAGGGATCAACAACAACCGTGAACATAGGTAGGTTGTGTATTTCTTCCAAACTGAGAGTAAACAACAATTTTAAAGTATAAACAATCATTTTTCGCTTAAAGATGCTTGTTCACAGATGTTAGGCTATTTTCAGGTTGTAGATTTGTACAATAGCTGTCATGTTATATGATACTAATTGAAGAATAGCAATTTGAAGCAAAAAATATCGTTTTGAATTTTTTAAAGAGTGCATACAGTGAATTAACATCTTTTTCTATCCAAAAAGCGTTGCATTACCATTAGGATTTACCACAAATAAATTACATACTTAGATAAACTAACGCTTCCTGAATTAATTATGCTTTAAATGGTCAGTTTTAATTGTATTTCTAACAGCAAAATATACAGAATTGATTCAACAATATTTCATTTCGACCTTTAAACTTTCTCTTCTGTGGACAATGGCCTTTGATCAATACAGCTTGGTATTGTTTTATGTGCCCATATACATTAACGTTGTTGATAATACGAAAGGAATATAAAAAAAAGCTATAAAAGTAAGTTAACAAGGCGGTTCTTGTACGACCCAATGTCTATCTCTAATAATGTGAAATAAAAGCATTTAAAATACTTGTTATTTCTACCGTGTATACTATCCTGGATCGTTCGCTGCAACACGAACGTTTCCCAGTCTAGTGCTACTGGGTTTCCAAAAACATGAAGACGTGAAACGTCGTTGTCAGAGAGTAACGCGTACTATACGTTACAGATGACCTTATATTTGTATATAACAATCCGCTTTGCAGATGTAAATATAGCCTTAAACAAGCCGGCGACACAGTTCTCTACCCTGAACTATCTCTTCCTATGGACGGCCGACAAAGCTGTTGACGGTTGTTTAGATAGAGACGATCCAGACAACCAACAATGTTGTAGCGCTACTGAAGGAGGGGTGGATAATTTCTGGAGCGTCGATCTACAGCAGGGTTATCGGGTGTATAGAATAGTCTTTACTGCTCGGTCAATGGGTTTGTATTCATATTTTCATGAATTTTTACCATTAGATGTATATATACGAGTCAAATATATGGGCACCAAGAGGCCTATTAATTAAATCAACTTGGAAGCCGTTAAACCCTTAACCAAACGCCAAATTTTCAACTGTCCAAAATTGAAAGAGTTTGCAGGCGACAATTCAAAATGTGATGAAATTGAAAGATTATCTTCTGAAAGGAGAAACTGCTCGTTTAGAAGAGTTTTCGAGAGTTGTCTCCAACAAACTGGTCTAATGTGGTTATTGTTTGGTAATGGGTTAAAAAGAAACGCTTCCCCTGCATTACCTTTTGCAGTTAACACTTTGTTATGATGTTTGGATTTCGACTCAGCATCATTTTCAACAGTAGTTTGTACATATCGCGGCGGTCAGTGCTTATGTCCGTGCTCCTTGCATGTTCACACATTGTACTTGATCAGTGTTGTGAATCAATCAAGTCGCATTGACTTATTCAGACGTCGGGGCAGCGTTTTACTAAACGACGTAAGAAAAATATTTGCGTAAGTCATAATAGATAAACATGAATAGTATCTTCAATAAAAGTACAATATTGCAAAGTGACACGCCATTGGAAGCATCTCGGAGAGACGGTTCCAATGATGTGTTACTTTGCAATATTGCTTCGCCCAATATTGAAATAAGAGGAATTGTTGTTTTAGACTTACACAAAATCTTTAGCGTAAACTGTTTAGTAAAACGATACCCGCGAAATTAAGGCCAAGAAAGTCTCGAACCCAGGACCCTTGTATTTCCATGTGTTTGTATTTGGTCAGTTTTGAGAACTGATCATGTCGCATGAGTTATTAAGACGTCCGAATAATACAGGCCAAACAGATCTCGAACTGAGGATTCTTGTACAGTGAAGCCTCGTTTATCCGGATCCCGACTATTCGGATGTCTGCGATCCGAACGAAATTGTGAAGGAACGGAATAATTGTGCAGTAATTTGCCAAATCAACATTTGACCACTTTGTTGCAGACGACACTTGAAAACATGTTGGGTAAAAGAGAAATTTCTCGTGACGAGCAATTTCTCCTTTTCCCAACATGTTTTCCGCCTTATGAGAAGATTATTTTTGAATTTCATCACGTTTTGAAATTTCGTCTGCAAACTCTTTCAATTTGGTATGGTTAAAATTTTGGCGTTTGGTAAAGGGTAATAAGTATACACGTGCTTAGATACCGTTTATGTCTTAATGTGTAGATAACCAGGCCCTGCTTCAGTAGTCCGGACGATTCGTTAATCCGGAAACTTTGTTGGGAACGGATGTGTTCGGATTAACGAGACTTCACTGTATTTCAAGTCGGCCATGCTACCAACTGAGAAAACGTTTTAAAGGCTAGGCCTTAAGTCAATGTGGATATCAGTTACGTCTTCTTTTTCAGATTTTAGTTTTCAAATTGAGGGCTTCGAAGTGTACATAAAACAAGAAGATTTCTTTCCCGAGCTTCTTGTGTATACCAACGTTGGCCAACCTTATAACGACGGCATCTTTACTATTGATTTACCAAACCCAAGCCTGGTACAGTATGTGACAATTCGACGTCCAAATGGAACAATAATGGTGATTTGTGAGGTGGAGGTTTATGCAGGTAAGAAGAAAAACGGGGTTAATCTTTCTCCATTTTCTGCCTTGATAATAAAGATAGTTCTAACATTTTACCTATCTTCTTTTTGACAGTGTATGTGTATGCACGTAAATCTAGTTGCAAGACTTTAATAAGATTTCGCCTTCCAAAATGAAGATCTTAGAAGAATGGTGGTCTGTGTGGAATTAGATTTCCGGCTAGCAACTCATCAAACCTGATTACAATAAACAAACATCTATGCCGATATGTTTATTATTTTGTTTGACTTGTCTCAAAGAATGTTTTCAACACATTTTCAGTTTAATCGGGATGCAATTTTATTTAATACTGCTTAGGCATCGAACCAGAGACTTTCTGTCTCGAATATCCCAGGCTACCCACTGGATAGCTACGATCGAAATGTCATATTGAATGAAGTTTTTTAAAAAAGTTGTGCTTTTTTTAAGTCACTGCCTCGATTTTATGCATTTTGGTGTAAGTGGCTGTTTGACCCTTAGAATGCATGATACTTTTCTAAATAAAGATGTGTGTGTCCGTCTGCTTTTCTGCTTAATTTTGTTGAGGAAAGATACTCATCGCAGCAAACTGGTTGAATCACAGGTCAGTCGATTGCCTGGATCTAACCTGTTTGCATACACATTAAGTCGGTTCCAGCACAATAAAGGTTCAAGATTGATAGAAAGGCGATATTGCTTGTCTCATAGATTATATCATATTTGAGTCGTTTGCAAACGTTTTAGATTCGAAATGTTTGAATGTATTTATAAAAAGAGGCATGTAGCATATTTTTTTGCTTGATACAAGTACATTATGATCATTTCATTTAACAACCGATTCAACTTGTGAACTTATAACACACCGGGTCACAATATTTATGAAACAGAACTAAACGAAAGGTATTTTTCGATCACATAAAACCCCATTGCTCTGCTCAATGTATCAACTTGTTCTTTCTTATTAACTGAAGACATGTCAACTACAACATCTTCAACCATGTCAACGACCACAACACAAGCGCCAACGACCACAACACAAGCGCCAACGACCACATCACAAGCGCCAACCACCACAACACAAGCGTCAACCACCACAACACAAGTACCAACGACCACAACAAAAGTGCCAACGACCACAACACAAGTGCCAACGACCACAACACAAGTACCAACAACCACAACACAAGCGCCAACGACCACAACACAAGTACCAACGACCACAACACAAGTGCCAACGACCACAACACAAGTACCAACGACCACAATACAAGCACCAACGACCACAACACAAGAACCAACGACCACAACACAAGTACCAACGACCACAACACAAGTGCCAACGACATCTTTAGGTGAGCTTTGGACATAATCGATGTAAATTATTATGACATAATTTTCAATAAATCGCTATTTTCTAATAGGTAAGAGAAACATGACCTTTTTGAAATTGAACTGTAGTGGCTCCCACTCCCTAGAGATTGAAAGGGTAGATGTTGTGATGTACTGGAGGACAATTTTTTTATGTGTGTTTTTAATGTTTTGTTGAGAATGAGTTACACTTTCTACTGCTCTGCCTATTGTACAAAAAGTGAGGCAAAGTATGACGAAAGTTATCTGATTATCCAAAATTGAAATGTCATTTTATAATATCATTTTATGTCAAAATGAAACCATCATTTTTAACCTTGAAAAGTTCTAATATTACCCTTTTAATAACTGATAACTATATGATAGAGCAAGAGTCAAATAAAAACGTTATTAAAAGATAAATAATTTCTATTGTATCATTTGCTTTTTTATAACATCTTACATATTTAAACATTTAGACACTGTTTCTATTTCTCCTTATTTGAGCCAAAGCCTTATGATACAATAAAAAATAGAGTTAAATTGAATTCATTTTACAGGGTAGCCCTAAGAATACTCGGTAATTTTCTAAAAATAGAGTTGTGTGTCTCCCGCTTTTCAAAACTTTAAGTAGCTGCTTAATAATGATGAGGAAAGATAATCAGAATAGCAAATAAGTTAGATTACAAAACTTCAGTTGACTCTCATAGAGAACACTGTGTTTAAAGATGGGACTATATGGCTGGTACTGCATCAAATGAATAAGTTTTACACATGAAATATATGACATACACAACTGTCTGTTTGACAAAATATCTCACATTTCAGCCACTCCTATTGTCCCATCATCTTCAACCGCCCCTCTTACGTCTACCACTGCTGTACCTTCCACACGGGAGTCTACCACAACAGTATCGATAGGTATGTGGCAAGGGTTTTCCAAAAGATGAAGCGTATCAAGGGTTTAATACTTTTTAAAAATAATGGCCATAAATGATCTGTAGCATTCCCATCTTAGAGCAAAAGATATATATTTTTCATTCGTTTAACGTACTTGTAAGCGCCATTTTCGAGCATTATAGTACATGATTCCTGGATGACCTACCAGTACTAGGCTAGGAAATGTATCTTGCTCAAGGACATCCACGGTGAAATGGATGGGCTCCTTCGGAAATCGAATCCGGGTTGATCGGTCTTTAGTTCCCGACGCTAACCAGTACACCAATGTGGATATTGTAACGTTCGAGGAGCTTTTATGGAAATTTGAAAACCTAACGCATTTTAAAAAGAATTTGTGGATATATTATATTCAGCACAGTGGATCAGTGGACAAAAGTATTTTTTTTAAATGAATCGGATGTGATTTTGCCTTATAGGGTTTTTCTTGCATGATGGTTTGTTATGTTGGTAGCAGGGGTGGGGTAAAGATTTCATCTTCTATCGGAGTCTTTCCAACGTATTTCCCATATGCTATGACTCGTTCCGTTATGTAACATTAATAGAACTTTAATGCAAAGAGAACCTAATGTATTGTTAAAGAGAACATACGAGCATATTCACATACAGCACAACTGATTAGTGGACGCCAGTGTTTCTCACAGATCGTTTTTCACTGATCGAATGTGATTGTGTCATTGTTAGTTCTCTCTGCTCGGTTTGTTTAAATCTTTTAGGAAAAGAAGTTGACATCAATAAAGGCTTTTCGTATCAGTCTGTGTGTACTTATTGTAAATATCATTAAAATGATATGTCGCTCACTATACAATACAATGATATCACGCTTATAATAATCAACGTTTTATTGAATACTTGACGTCTGCGTTCTTTGAGTATAATTATACAAAACAAATAACAATACCGAATTCTGTGTTATCATGCCTCAAAGTATAAACATAGATATAAATGTAGTCTTGCCTATTTCAGATGGAACGAATATAGCCTTAAACAAGCCGGCAACGCAGTTCTCTACCCTGAACTATTTCTTCCTATGGACGGCCGACAAAGCTGTTGACGGTTGTTTAGATAGAGACGATCCAGACAACCAACAATGTTGTAGCGCTACTGAAGGAGGGGCGGATAATTTCTGGACCGTCGATCTACAGCAGGGCTATATGGTGTCTCGAATCGTAATTACAGCTCGACTGCAAGGTATGTGTTAAATTAAAACAGTCTACATTTACATCAAATCGCAGATTGGTGTTATGTTTTATATTGGACTACACTAAATCATGATACCAAAGAGAGCAATGAAGGTACCTACAATTACATGGCTGCCTACTAATGAAATTGCAATTTTCTCTGAGTGAACCTTAATTTGTCATCAAAATGTACCAACATGTATCAAAAAAAGATCTATCCATATGCTCATTCAGATGTGCACTTCTCTGCCTTGAAAACATTTCACTTTCATTTAGATAATCAGTGTACATCAGAAGATCAGTCGATAGAAATATCGTGTTGGGCGATAGTACCGTGTGCTCAATGGACATGTGTTTTTTTGAAAGTAGAAACAAGTCATGGGCTTGCAAAGAATGCAGAGTAACGGCTAAAAAATACTACAGTACGTGAATCGGTACTCTTATTGCAGTAACCTATGTTTCTTTTAGAAAGTTTTGTGTTTGAAGTTACTGTTAATAAAGACAGGAATGGTGTGTGTATTCAAATACCTTAGTCGGTTTACGCCACGTGAACGGGTTTTCTCTCGTTATGGTTTTCAATAAAGCTTGAATCAACAACAACCACACGTAACTGAACAATGGAAGTGGTGACATTGACCCTGAACGTCGGTAAAGATGTTATTGCTAATATCGTTAGGATTTATTTTCAACTTCTAGACTTCCATAAACCCATTACCAGACAATAACGACATTTGACCAGTTTATTGCAGTGGGAAAAGAAGAAAAGGAAAAGTTGCTCTTAGCCAGCAATTTATCTTTGTCCCACAATCATTTCTATCCTATCAGAAAATTATTTTTCAATTTGATCACATTTTGAAATGTCGACTGCAAACTATTTATATTTGAAATATTCTAAACTTTGGCGTTTGGTAAAGGGTTGAATTAAGACAGACACTGCCCAATGACCCTTTATGATGCAACATTAACTTATTCCAGGCTCAAGTAACCAATTTAAGGACTTCGAAGCATACACCAAGCAAGAAGATTTCTTCCCGGAGCTTCTGGTGTATTCCAACGTTGGACAACCTTATAACGACGGCATTTTTATAATTGATATACCAAACCCAAGCCTGGTACAGTATGTGACGATTCGACGGCCGACAGGGACAATTATGGTGATTTGTGAGGTGGAGGTGTATGCAGGTGAGGGTTTCTTTTAACATGAAGTGCATATACACCTTGAAAAAATTAGATAGGCAACTGTCTTTTTTTCTATTGTTTCTGAATACTTTTTTTCAGAATCGGATGCCGGAATTGGGTAATGATTGTAGTACAAGACATGCTTTATCACTGAATAAATGGCTTTTAACAGCCTTTGTAAGAATGATCCGTTTTGAATGACTGAAAAGATGTGGTTTTGAAATTTAAATGCGTTTTCCTGGTGGCTACATAGGTTGATGTGTTATTAAACTAGATCAAAGATTTCACGAAATATGCTCATAAAAATGAGAGATATATTATATAAGTGTATCTGCGTATGCTATTGTTCAAAATTGCAAATAAAGAAAATTGCTAGATATTTACAAGAATATGTTTTTGTGGCATTTTAAAACATTTTTAATTGAATCATAACTCCGTGTTTATAGCTAACATGACCACCACAACACCTTCAACGACGGAAGTAACCACTCGAAGCTCAAGCCAGGCACCGACCGTAAGCTCAAGCCAGGCACCAACACAGAGTTCAAGCCAGGCACCAACTCAGAGTTCAAGCCAGACACCAACACAGAGTTCAAGCCAGACACCAACACAGAGTCCAAGCCAAGCACCAACTCAAAGTTCAAGCCAGGCATCGACCGTGAGTTCAAGCCAGGCACCAACACAAAGTTCAAGCCAGGCACCAACACAAAGTTCAAGCCAGGCACCGACCGTGAGCTCAAGCCAGGCACCAACACAAAGTTCAAGTCAGTCACCAACACAGAGTTCAAGTCAGGCACCAACACAAAGTTCAAGCCAGGCACCGACCGTGAGTTCAAGCCAGGCACCAACACAGGGCTCCAGCCAGGCACCAACTCAAAGTTCAAGTCAGGCATCGACCGTGAGTTCAAGCCAGGCACCAACACAAAGTTCAAGCCAGGCACCAACACAGAGTTCAAGCCACGTACCAACACAGACCTCAAGCCAGGCACCAACACAGAGTTCCAGCCAGGCACCAACTCAAAGTTCAAGCCAGGTAACGACACAAACTTCAAGCCAGGTACCGACACAAACTTCAAGCCAGGTACCAACACAAAGTTCAAGCCAGGCACCAACACAAAGTTCAAGCCAGGCGCCAACACAAAGTTCAAGCCTTACTCCAACACAAAGTTCAAGCCACGTACCAACTCAGACCTCAAGCCAGGCACCAACACAGAGTTCAAGCCAGGCACCAACACAGAGTTCAAGTCAGGTACCAACACAAAGTTCAAGCCAAGCACCAACACAAAGTTCAAGCCAGGCACCAACACAGAGTTCAAGCCAGGCACCAACACAAATTTCAAGCCAGGCACCAACACAAAGTTCTAGCCAGACAACATCTCAAGGCACCACCGAGTTTCCGATTCAACGTGGGGGTGCTGACAAAAAGGCACCCTTTGTTGTTGTAATTGTTATTGGCGTTATAATGAATATCATAAAGCAGCTATGGCTTGGCCTTTGCTAAAGTGTAGTAAGGCTGTAACCTTTCGACAAGAATGTGTCTATGACTTGAATGTGACGCGACATTTCGGTAGATTCGCCTTGAAAGACATATGCAAAGCATTGATATCTTCAAATGCTGATGGTGTTAACCAAACTGTCTGCTTTGGCGGGCTTGTCTCATAAGAGCTTTATATCAATGACTTTCCAAGCCGACTTGAATATCTGTGTGCAACTGATGAACACATAGCTATATAGATGGACAGACAACAAAGAAAGTAAGACCAAGACTTCTTTACTGGATGTATCGCAACTCAATCATTATTCTAACGAGACGCATTTGCGAAATTCGTAACAAGTACAGGGATATAAAACCGTGATATTTAAACGAATATTTTGTTTTTAGATATTTATTAATGTTTATTGGACTAAACCACACTATCCTTAATGATTTGAGGTTGTTACAAAAGTACCAATTAAATGACACATCTTCCAATATAAAACCGTGTGTCTATGACCGTAGAATATACCATGGTATCCTACTGAGATGCATTGTACTCGTATTACATCATAGGTTAACCCTTAGAATGCTGGGTAATTTTCTTAAAATAGATTTGTATGTAGTCTGCTTTTCGAAACTCTTGATATCTGCTTTATTTTGTTGAGGAATGATACTCAAATTAGCAAACAGATTAGACCACAGGCCAGCTGTCAACTTACTTGGCGTCTGACCTGGATCTAACATGTTTGCATAAGGCTAAAGTTTGTCCCAGCATAAAAAGGGTTAAAAGTATACACAAATACCAAAAATATAGCAGATACTTTCATCACGACCAAATTGTATTGTTTGCAAAAATATACCATTCGTACCTTTGTGTGTTACGTCTGTGTCTATGACTGTAGAATATTCTCGAAGGGATGTTTTATTGAGACGCAGTGGTACAACTTGTGTATACTTATGTTTTAATTGGAATAGATATTGCTCACATGTTGTTGTCGTCTTATTTCTAATGTCATAGATTCCCAAATTAACTTAAGCACATGGTTCACTAGTCTGGTTCCCATCGTACTATAATAAAGTAGTACCAATGAAATGTTAAGTGGCAGGTAATCCAGACTATGGCTTCACTTTTTTTTTATAAGTGTCTCATTTTATTCAATACTATTAATATATAACGCTTCACAAACGGGCTTGACAAAGCCAACATAAAAGTTTTCTCAGCACGATGTATGAGTAATTTCAACCAATCGTTTGTGCATAGCATTTATTCAAAATTGTTATATTAAGGAGTTGTGGGATGTACATTACCATTTCAAAGCCGCCCGCCGTTTTTTTTTTTTTTTTTTTGCAACTTACGCATTTAATGACCCATTTTTTAATATGTCTTTCCATATGTGTACTCCTTCGGTATGAATCTTCATTAAGCTGCAGAGAGGAATATAGAACCTTTATTTAGCGGTTATTTCTCTGGCTAAACAATGAAGCGATTCTAAAATATGGTTGGCACTAAGTGCCTTTCCACCTCTTTTAACTTTATATTTAGACATTGAGAATACAGAATCCGTTAAAGAAAGATACTTTTCAACTGAAACGAGCCGTCTGAAAGCCGCATATGCAGGGCCAATCCTAGACGATATTTTCCCACCGGAAAGCCGGAATACAACGTACCTGATGTTCGGAACCATTCGTTGACCCCTTTTCCGTCCAAGATAAGGACAAACGCCTCAAAAATCCACCAAGACAGGCACATTCTGGACACCTATCTCTATCTTTGATTTACAGCAAGTCGGTTTAGATGTGCTTACTGTCGATTCTTTCAAAGAGTATTTCTTTTGTACTTTGGATGCTAACCTCGGCCAAAATTAATGTGAAATTATGTCAATGCCAACATGACGTATTTGTCTCTAGCAGCTGATTAATTATGCTTATACAGGAAAGCAGCCGGTGGCTTAGAAATACTTTTGGGCAATACTGGTGGTGAGGTGCCGAAAGCATAAATAGGCGCCATGACTGCCATGGTGGTATGACTGAAATTCCGTTGAAAGTGGCATTGAACCTCAATTCCATTCTTTTACAACTAGACCCTTACCGTGTATGATAAATTACCCAAGCATTCAGACAGCAATTATTCCCAAATTTATGTTATCTATCGAATCACAATTTGGGTAAGAGCCAAAGACGAGCCGTATAAATAAATGACGCCATCGTTAACGAAGTCAATGTTTTGTTCATCAGGGAATGGAGGTTTAAAATTCATAGTGTCAAGTAGTTAAGAAGTGTGGGAACGCTAAAGGTATGGAAACGAATATAGTCCGCCATGATACTATTGAAAACGGTTTAAAATTCTAATTCAACCAAAGATACCAAATGTGTGTGCAATTTGGAAGGTACGAAAGCAATACAAAAAGTTTGATTTACGTTAAAATATGGTCGTCTTTATTGTTATGATTTTTAACAATGGTGATAATACCATCGTATCTACCCCGACATATAGGTTATGTTTAAAGTCACCATTCTGCTGGAGTTCGTTCTATCCAACAGGGTTTCTGAAAAAGAAAAACGATATACAAACATGCATGAGTACAGTGCAACTATCCATCGTTCTTACAATTAACTTGTTAATTAATGTTAGGACAATTGAAGGAAATCGTGGCTGAAAGTCTTCAACAAACTCGTCATTGTAAAAAGGAGAAAAATGACCGACTTCAGAAAGGTTGCATCAACTAAAGAGGACCCTGGATGGAAGTTATGCGTTACCATACTTAAGGTTTGACATGGATTTTAAGAGGATGCCATTTGTTCGATATAATCTCAAAGCTTATATTACAACTCCTTGTTTAGGCCAAAGGAATGGTAAATAAAACACTTGATGAATATACAATGTGGTCAAATGACTAATGGTTCTAGTTTGCGTTTATTATTCAACACAGTCAAAATGAGTGTTAAATAATCAGATACTAGCATTACTGAGTACCACATTTAGCATGGTTAATGGTAGTTTTTTAAGACTCTGACCCGATTATACTTACACGTTACTTCCTGCAGTCGGTAATGGTTCACTCCCTTCAACATAATTCAGCCCGACGTCTGTAATAAAGAGACCGTTATGAATTCAGTTCATTTTATCATCCATTGACCCATGCACTGATTTACTAAGTTCTTCAGCATCACATTGTAGGTCTTTACAATCAATTTCAGTAGTCGCTGCCAGTCGTGTTTAGCAAGCTCATTTGTGTTTAAACGACCTTTTATTCAAAATCATTTAAAAGAAACTGTATGACAACTTATATGTATGCTTTAAAAATAACTCTTTTATATCATGAAATGCATGTGGTGCATTATGGTGTACGAGCCTATCCCAAAAAAAGCATTTTACGTGTTCCCTGACGATCAAATTCGTCACTGCGGTGTCTTATACCCCCTGCTACGTTAAGATTCGTATATACATTGTTTTATAGAATTGGTTGATTGAAACATGCTATTAGCACGGTGAACTTACATGGACATTTCTCACACATCCACGGGCAGTCGATGGGGACATTCTGGTATTTCGCGCACGAATCCTTCATAAAGTTGTGGTGTCCGCAGAAACTTCTGTCGGTGTTAGGAGCGCAGGACACTAAAATAATCGGAAAGAATCGCATTTAGGACAGCAGTGACACACAAGGAAAATAAATACATTTCATTCCAGCAGGCGGTCATGTTTAATCCTTATAGTGCTGGAACCGACGTTATGCTTATGTAAACAGGTAAGATCCAGGCCAGTCGCCAAGTAAATTAGCGCCTTGCCTGTGATCTAATCTATTTGCTACTCTGGGTATCTTTCCTCAACAGAATTAAGCAGATATCTATGGTTTTGGAAAGCAGACGCCATAAATCTATCTTTAGAAAAATTACCCAGAATTCTAAGGGTTAAGGTTATGAATCCTTAATATTTCAAACTAAGTCAATTATCCATGATTTTGATTGGTCGAATTTATACACATTCGAAAATAGACCTATTACAACCCAAAATGGTGGTCAACATGAGTTTTGCGACTGAGTCCAATGAAAAGACAACATAATTGTCGTTTGTATCTAAGTCTAATTGTCTTAAAAGCTAACATTCTCTGTATACTTCTTGAAACTGGCAGAACGTTCGACATCGGATCAAAGCTCACCACATCAATTACCCCAATCGTAACTACTCGGGTATTTCCGTGAGCTGATAAATATACCTTTTACGTAAGTGTAGGGTTACAATTTTTCGGGTAAATCTCCACCAGCTTATAACACATTTCCTTTAAACGTCCACGTTAAGTAGTTCAATTTATATTGAAGTGTTGAACAATATTCTAAATCAATTTTTGTCGGTAACTCCTACAGAATGGTGAAGTATAAGTCTTATATAACAGTTTCCTTTATCAGGTTAAATGACTACTAAGATTTCACATTAAGATCTATATTTGAAATAGTAAACGAGAAACAATATGGAGGCTTCTTTATAACTTCAGACGTGTTTTCATTTGATAAACCCGATGGGTTAAGATTGCAAATTCCTGTGAGAGCATGTTTGGTCTTTTTTCTGCGTGAAAAGGAAGTTATAACTAGATATGGTACTCACAGGAGCAAACGTTGTCGGCGTAGTCCGGCCCGGATGAGCAATGACAGGTGCACGTGTCGGGGTCCAGGGTACCGCGGTTGTTGCACACAGCTCCTCGACAATCTACGGGAAAAACAAGGACATATTTAAACACATGCTGGACATACGAACATATCCTAGCTGTGTAATACGTCCATGTCTCCTGTATCGAGCGGACGAAATTTGACAATTACACTCAGTTCCTTGACAATCTAGGGAAAATACAAGGACATGTATCAATACATGACGAAAATTTGGCATTTGTCATTGTTAAATCGCAGTTGTTTAATCAGTCCACGTCTTCTATATGGAGTGGACGAAATGTTGGCAGGCCACATATCCTTTCTCCAGATATGTCCGGGGTCGGAATTAGCCGAAGAGTTTCGAGTGTATTTTCCCTTGTTATATTGTGGCTGTTTAATCAGCCCATATCTCCTATATGAGAATAGACGAAACCCGGCAATAAAACACACCTCCTTGACAACCTAGAGTAAAACAAGGTCAAACACCAATGGATTCGCGGTGGTGTTATGGTTAGCGTCGGGGACTAGAGGCCGGTCAACCCGGGTTCGATCCCCGAAGGCGAAAAAATTATTTCACCGTGGAGTGTCCTTGGACAAGACACATTTCCTAGCCTAGTATTGGTAGTCATCCAGGGAACATGTACTATAACACTCAAGACTGAGTCTTGTACAACAATGGAAAAACAAACAAACAAAAACGGCCGATAATTGACAAAAAATTAAGCATTTTCCCTTGTTATATCGCAGCTGTTTAATCAGTCCATGTCTTCTATATGGTGTGGACGTAATTCGACAATGGGCATAGATCAACAAATGATGCACAGATGAACATTTTCCCTTGATGTATCAATTAATCTTTCAATTAGTCCGTGTGATATGTCCTCCGTACTTACCGCAGAGTGTGGAGCCTTTCTCTTTCTTGCTGGGACAATCCTCCCCGCCGTGCCCCGAGGTCGCCTCCTTGTATGGTCTGGATTTGTCTCCGATATTACCCCTGGGGGGGAGAAAAAATAGGCTAGTTTAACCAATTACCAATCAATAACGACATTTTACCAGTTTGTAGCATACGACTTTGGAAAACATTGTGGGAAAATGAGAAACTGCTCTTAACGAGCATTTTTTCCTTTTTCAACAATGTTTTCTGTTCAACCAGAAGATTATTTTTTCAATTTCATCACGTTTTGAAATGTTGTGTAGAAACTCTTTCAGTTTGGGACAGTCGAGAATTCGACGTTTGGTAAAGGGTCACAGAAGGGAAACATTGAAAGTCAAAATAAAATGTCGTTGGGACAATACATTTTTGGATTGTTGTTTGGTATACAATAAAAAGTAGCTATTGAAGGTATGAATACTTCAAGAAACGTCAAAATATCTAAATATGTACAGTCTGTATGTAGTAGATCTCAAACGCGATGTCGTGCATAAAACAAATTCATTTTTCTGTTGTACGATTATGGTTTTATCGTTTGTACCAAGGAACCTATGGCTAAACACAAATTAAGTGTTGTGTTTTATCATCTGTACTTCATTATTCATTTTACTGAACGATCATTTTGCAGCGTCTATACAGCGTGAATACAAGTATAACAATATTCAGTTTTCTCTTGTTGTAATATGTTGCTGGTCTAAGTGTCAATGAGTCTTACTTACATGGGTCCGTAATTACAGACGTACATATAACCAACACCAGAACAGTGGGCCATTCCACAGCCAATCAACGTGGTAGAGGCCCAGATTTGCTAGAAAGAGAACAACAACAATAGTCTCAGGTTAATCAGTATGTATCAACTTAAATAAAACAACGGTATAACAATTGGAATTATCGAAATGAATGCCTTTAATCTTTTCACCTTTGTGTTCAATTGATCTGTTATTTGAGGGAAATATTAACAATGGTCTAAGAACTATCATACAACTATGAAAAGTCCATTTTAACCATCTTCATATACTTTAAAGACCGTTTTAAGAATTCCCCGTATCTGGTATATGATATATCGTTTGGAAAATTGTTCAATTTGTCTTACCTACATAAAACGCCTAAATCGTTATTTGCTCGGCCGGAGTTTAAAGTTGGAAAATTGTATATGTTTTAAACACGTTAAATACACGCATAATGTAATTGGACCTCGTGATGATGTCACATCAAACTACGGAATGAATAGTGACCAGGCCGGGATTTGATCTCGGACAGACCACTAGTAGACGCCTACCTGTGTGTAATGGCTCGACCTGGATACACCATCCCCATAATGGAAGTGGTATTTAGTTTTGTCCGCCTCCCATAACCCTATCATCTTACTCCACTGGTTCCCGGACCGACTTGTAGCGGCAATATTTTGTCCAACTGTTATTCCGCCTGCAATCAAATCGGGAACCAATAAGTGTTTAACTTGAAGCAACATTTAGGCTGGGGTCCTGGCCCGTGCGTTTACCTTGTACTAGGCTTAGTTTGGGGTATACGCACGGGTCAGGACCCCAGGCTTGGCCAAGTTCTGAGAAGAGTTGTCGTTTCTTTTCAATGATTAGACAAAGTACAGCATACATTTGGATCGAAAATGCGTTATGTGTTGTTTAATGAACAAGTCTGACATCAAGTAGAAATTGCCAACGATGGAATTCTTTTGCAAATGTTGACCAGATTATCCCTCTGACTCGATGGAAAATGTTTTATAAATAGGAGATATTGTTTGAACAATATCTTCAGCATACGTTTTGAATCTCGTCATGGAAACCAATGAAAGCTCCGGGATATGAGCTTGTGCTAAAAATTGCGTGACTTCAAAACAACATTACCTTCTATTTTGAAACTGTGATATGCAATATTGCATATAACAATGCGAATAGCTTCCAATGAAATGATTAATGTCAATAATGTACGTTTGTTTAAGATGCTATCAATGTATCTCAGTTTTAACTTGTGCAAATATTTTCCATATCTGGTAAATCGCTACCCTGATGGACATGTTGTCTCTTTGACGCATTGCTTTCAAGAGTCGTCTGTAGCATAAACATGTATATAATTATGGGGATTAGCATGGGGTGGAATGACCTTTATGCGATTTATTCATATCGAAACCATAATCACAAAAGAAGCATTCACTCATGAAGAGAAAGCTTTCCTTTTTATCAGAATGGCATCAACGTACTTCAGCTGTTAAACTCGACAGTACAAGGGGGAATGATTTACTATACCTGGAATGGATCTGTTTCCGGATTTGTCGTGTTGATAATGACAATTCTCCGCCCATATCTGCGCCTCCTCTTCCAGCATATCGCTCCAGTGCTGTAATATATTAACATATGAACTAAGGCATTGCCTCTAGACCGCTCTCTCAACTCATTGTTATGGATTTTGCATGAAACTTGCACACTGAATATGCTTTTCAATCTAAATTCAACGTAAAACTTTGTGGAAATAAAAGAAATGGCTTACTTTGGGGAGCAAATACTCATTTTATCACAGAGCTGTCATCTTTGTCACATTTAGATAGGTCTCAGTAAAAGGGCAAGTCTCCTGGTAGACTTTTTTGATGGACTATATTCTATATGGGTATTTGTTCACCCATTCGGAAACAGTAACGAAATTTGACAACTTTGTTGCAGACTACTTTAGAAAACATTGTGGGAAAAGGAGAAATTGTTCGTAACGAGCAATTTTTCCTTTTCCCACAAGGTTTTCTGCTCTTTCCGAAGAATATTGTTCAATTTCATCACATTTTGAAATATCGTCTGCAAACTCTTTCAATTTGTTGTTTGGGAAAGGGTTAAGCTTGCTTGGGCTGTGTATGAGGGCCTTTCATCAATAATGAGACGTTCACCATGTAAGGACAAACTGCTCATGCAATGTCAGAACCACCAAACTATAATTTTTGAACCACAAGTCTGTCTCTGCATGAAATCATACAATTTTCTTCACAAAATCATGTGTTGTAGGTACTGGTTTAAATCATCATGAGAAAAAACAACATGTCATTTAGTGATAAAGAAGGGTCAGTTGGATTAATAGTTTCAGATGATGTTCAACAACATACTCATCTGCTTGTACATGCTTTGGGACTAACCAAATTACATCAAATAGAAAGCCAATCAGGTCTTTGTTTGAATGGTTCTTTATTGTTCAATGTAGATAAGAAAATCCCACAGAAATTGCTTTGCTGATCTACAAAAGGTCATTCAATAAATAACAACAAAAAGCTTTGTTGTAGCCAAAAGCTATTTCGTTTAACTTTAAAATAAAAACAAATCTTTAATTTTTCATTTATATTTTATAAACCTTTGTTCACACATGAAACACTGCTTTTTTATATGTGTTTATTTATTAAAGAACTTAAAAAAAGTTCTGTATGCAATAAATGATTAATGAAATGTAGTTAAAAGACATAAGTGATAATCAGCAGACAGCATTAGTTCATGTATTCTAATTCCTTGCTTTAACAATTTGGTTGAAAACAAAGTCACAGCTTAGTTTTGGCACATTAGCTTCATTCTTGACATCAACAGTTCCCTGACCTTCATTGTTTGTATAGTAGAAAAACACTTCTGAGAGTTGGAAAAATATGACAGAAACATTTGTGTTCAACTTCTTCAAATAAAAAAATAACAAATGTTCTATGATATACAAATCAGCCATTTTTTTTTAAAAAATGTTGTTTCAAATTTAAAGCAGTAACAGGTATTAATTAAAGTTTCTTTTTCCAATGAATAAAAGCAATTGTGACAAGGAAAATGTTCTCTCTGAGCCTGTTTCCCCTTGTCATAATTGGCTTCAAAGTATTGTGGTAAATCGAAGGAGAAATAATAATTCTGTATGCAAATTCAACTCTCATCTTTTTCCCCTTCATACTCATGCAATAATTAGAAAAGAACTTCAAGTAATGACTCAAGTTACTGTCTTCCTCTGGTCTGCTGCAGACTTACTAAGCAGTTTTAACATAGTATGATTATGCTTTTCGTCTCAATAATTTGATTGAGTTGGTTTTTTAAGGCTTCTTGAACAAAAAAGATGAGACACATGTGACAGTGTTGTCATTGTAGAATATTTCATAGTCCTTCTCAATTTTTTCTATATTATTGTCCTTTGATGTTCATAACATATGATAGATCATTGTTAATGTTATTTTTTCTTCATGCAATTAGTCTTTTGACGAGAAAACTAAACTTTAAGACTATTCACTGATCAAACATGAAGATTTAAGGTATCTCCTTGTAAATCTTCATCTGTTTTTTATTATATCCACATCACTGAATGATTTGTTGCTGTTACCCCTTCCTTACTCTGCCAGTTAGTCATCAGATTTGGCTGTTAAAAGAGAAAAATAAAAAAAATAATTTGGCAATACTGGCCACATTAAACTGACTTATAATTTTAAATTGGTAACAATGGAAATAATTCATTCCTGATGGTAATCATTGAAGTAGTTAACTGACAGAATTAAAAAGAACTGATTGGTGATAAAAAATCTTTAGTCCAACCTGTCTGGACTTATTTTGGTTTCATTCTCATTCTAACCCATGTTTTTGAAAAAGAAAAGGAGTCAATTACAAATTGTGAGCAACGCCAAATTCATCAACATTTCTGGACCATAATGATCATTTGAAAACAAAGTAATAAAAGGAGAACATGTTAAGAAGTCCAACCTTTGTCACACTTGCTTGTTTCCTATAAAAATTTTCTGCATATGTAATTAATCTATAATCTAATCAGAAATGTTCAAATTAAAGAGAAAAACAAACTTCCACATTGAAGAGAATTGCTTCTTTGATATATATAACATTAATAAGATACCTTCAATCTTTATGACACTTATGTTTTTTTTATTCAAATAGGAGATAAAGAATATACATGTTTAGACATACTTACTTGTATTATAAAACAGAATCAATGAATATGCAGGTCTGCATCATCTTTTCTTTAAAATTGACATATTTCCAACCATCATACATTCTGTAATATATAGAAAAAACAACTAAGGGATCTATTACCATAAACCTTTAGGACAAAATTCTCACTTGCAAGAACAATTCAATGTTTTGGAATTATATCATCACTGGACAAAACGAATAAAATAAAATACTGCCATATAAGGTGACATACATAACCAAATACTTAAAACATAGGCGTAGGAGCGTTTTCAATATTGGGGGGGGGGCAACTTCAGATGAGGGCCCGTCTAAGAATAAATGTTCCTAAACTTTTTCATGGCTATTCATGCATTTACAAATTCAATAACATTATAAGAATAACAAGAAAGCGTATGAAAATGTGTATCTTAAATAAAAAAAAAAATAATAAAAGGATATGACAGGTCTCGATCTCACGCGGAAATCAAATGCATTGATCTAAACAAAAGGTGCAGCGGCCAGACTGTCACAGCCACGCATTCAACTCGTTTTAGATTAATTTTCAAGCATTAGGTAACAATTGAAGACAATATTGAGTCTGACCCCTTTAGGTAACAATTGAAGACAATATTGAGTCCGACTCCTTAGAACACGTTTTACACCACTGTTTTCGTCAATCTAGACTTCCCGGGTATTTCAGTGAGCTGAGTTTTCATTGGATAAACCAGATGTGTTTAGATTGCCATTTGCAATTATGACGTCAAAAAGATTTTTGTTATAATGCGTAACAAAAGGCGAATTGGTGTAAGATAAAGCACCAAAAAACACATTTATTCTTTACACACTTTTCTTTTCAAATATCTTCATTTGCCATTGTGAATATTGGGGGGGGGCAAAGTATACTCTGCCCCCCCCCGTGTGGATATTGGGGGGGGGGGTGCTCCCCCCCCAGCTCCTACGCCTATGTAAAAGGGTATTTCACTTTTGGAAAAGGAAATTCATGCTGTTATTGTTACTTAAAATATCGCCCCATAATTGAATTATTGAATTGCTATTGAATTGTCAAGAAGGTACCTTGTACTCAATTTAAAAGCTCCAACAATAACAAATAATAAATCCATATCAGCAACTGACGAGTTGATATCGTTGCTTTATTGGTCAGCATAATACGGGCGGAAGACCGTGCCGAAGGCACGGTCTGGAGACCGCCTATATGTTACACGTACGAAATGAAAAAATGTACCTACAAAACAAAGGATTCCGATTGACTCAGAACCCTAAAGGACTTTTTTTCGGCCATGCTTTTGCAGCCTCGTTCTGACTCCATATGGCGCCATCTTGTCCAAAAAATTATTTTTATTAAGGTTTTTTGGTAGCAATGACGTGGAAAAATCAAAGTTAACAAACAAAAAATAGAAGGATTTTCCTCCGAATTTTTTTTTAAAACCTTAAACAATAAATTATTTTGTAAAATTTAGACCGCATTTCATTCTTTTCCGTTTATTTGGTGAAGGTGGCGTCTCTCATCCTAAAACCAGTCGATTCTACACATGTTGACATGGTGATTACACCAAGAACCTTTCCGTTTTTGTGTATCACGTGACAAGTCAGTTTCTTTACAATTCATCACCCCTCTGATCACCGCTTCAAATCTTAAATGGAATGAAATGATCGCCTTGTTGAACGCACATCAACAACGACGACGTGAGGTAAGATAACTTTTTGTACGCTTTCATTTTCGAATGAATAACGCATATTTTTACAGTCTATTTTGTTAAAAGCGACATAATAAATCGAAGAGACTCTGGACCGTCATTCTATGTTTACAAACAAGATCATGAGGTGCACGTTACGATCACTGTCTAACTTAGAATATTGATTTTGTTACGCATCTGGTGTCGGTGTAGTATACATTTACTATAGTACACTTTCCAACTGTGTTAACTAAGCGTAATATGAACATACATTTTAAAGACGAAAGATAGGTTTGTTTACATTGAGATCGTTTTTAGGATGAGTAACTTCGGTTCTTGTTTTTGGATTAACGATGTGCTTGTTTTGTTTATTTACACGTTCTTTGCTATTTGAATATACCTATCATATGATGACTTCCAAAACATCTGTCTTTTCACCGACTTTTAATGGGGACATAGCCGTGAATCATAGTAATGACTCTTATTCAAGTAAATTCCATTTGTCTGCTTTTCAGCCATAGTTCAGACTGTGTGAAGGTCAAATCTGAACCGGCAACCAAAGAAAAGAATGTTGTGGTGCTGCATAAAGAAATATTCTTTTTCTTATAAGCAAATGTAAGTACAACTTATCTTTTTCATGAGTAATTATGTTATGAATAATACCTTGCAACTAGAGATCGGACATATAAGGAAATTTTGAATTGAAGAGCTTTTTACTTAAGAAAGAAGGGTTTACTTGAAATACAGGTGTTTTATACTGTTTTCAACACTATGTCAAACATTAAATGACTTTTAGTTTGTGTACATATCAAAACATCCTCTTAGCATAGTTTTTCTAGAGAAAAACTGCTCTGCAATATTTACCAATTAGATTACTTTATCTTCCTTCCATTCATAATTTGATGAGAAATCTTCATAAACAATGATTTAAAAGCATGCATAATGACTAATGAATTTCAAACAAGTGGCTGGAATAGTTTTGTTTTTCCATTAATGTACATGGCTCAGAATTAAGCATTAAGCTACATGTCTGGATAACCTACCAGTATAAGGCTAGGAAATGTTTCTTGCCAAAAAACACTCCACAGCAATTTAGGTGAATGTCTTTGAGGATCAAACCCAGGTCCACACAACTAACCATTTTGCCACTGTGGGACAAAACCATGTATATCTAAACCTTGCTATGACATGAACCAAATCTACTGACCTTTTCAAATCAGATTCATATAATGATTACATCTGAATGAACAAAGACATCATAAGTAATTCTATGACAAGATTTTGGCAAACATGTTGACAATTAAAGGAGATTCAAAACAAAGTTTTGGAATACAAAAAAGACTCTACAGTACTTTTGAAATGATATCTATTCAACATTCATGTTTTATGTACATATATTTTATATATCAAAACACTGTATAATGTGTACAAGGTATGTACAAGGTACAGTGACAAAGAAATAACCATTTAACATGGATCTTGTTTTTAACTTAAGTTTCTTCCATTATCTTTTTTAAACAGAAACAGTTGTGCCTGACAGAGGAGGAACTGTACATGAAAGTGCTGACATGAAAGATAGCCTTGACAAAAAGAAAACAGATGAAGAAGTGTTTGAACATTTTCCCTGCATTTTTTTTCCTCCAAACTTTAAAATCTAAAACATGTGTGAAATCTATGTTTTGTAGCACAACACAAACAAGACTGACAGATATGCACATGTATTTCCCATACTGATAGATAGTTGTAGCAAAACTGTCTCAATTAGTGAGATGAAAGAAACTTTTCCCATAATGTTTAAGAAACTAGGGTTAAAAGTAAAATCATTGGACAGTAAGAGTTTTTATTCATTATTTTGTACAATATAAGGCAGCAGGTAGCATTTAAAATTAAAACTGAGATACATATTGCCGTTATTTATTGCATATTTTGCAACTGATTTTGAGGGACATTTTTACTGCAAAAGGGTGAATTATTGTTCAATAAAATACAATAATATCTGCTTAGTTTCAATAGTAAACCAGTTAAGCCATTACCAAACAATAATGTCATTTAACCACTTTGTTGAAGACGACTCTTGAAAACATTATGGGAAAAGGAAAAATTGCTCGTGACAAGCAATTTTTCCTTTTCCCACAATGTTTTCTGCACAATCAAAAGATTATTTTTCAATTTGTAACGTTTTGAAATGTTGCCTGCAAACGCTTTCAATTTGGGAATTAAAAATTTTGCGTTCAGTAAATTGTTAACTCATGTAAACACATTTTGAAGCAAGTGGGGCTTAACAAATTTGAGTTAAGCCACCATTGTAACTAAATTATTTTTACAGTAAGTATTCCCTTTTGTCACAATGATTTTATTCTCTGCAAAAATGCTCTCTTTGTTTCTGATTACAAACTCTTTTGATTGCAAATACTTTCTATTTCAAACAATGAGGGCTTTACATTATGAAATCATTTGGACATTACTAGAAATAAAGCATAAACAATAATAATTTCTAAATGTTATTGTGTAAAAGATATTGTTATTAATAGAAATATTGTTTTGAAAGATTTCCTTGCATCACATCGGCTTCTTATTCTCTGTTAAAGCTATGTTAAACTCGTTCTACCTTTTGAAACACTACATGATGCAGGAGTCTTTTAGAAAACACTATGACAAAATCATAAATTGAGTCAAATGACTAAATGAGCAGTTATCCTTTTTCTCATCATAGTTTTAATCAAATTTCATAGTTAGATTATGCAATTTTCCTGTGATTTGCTATTGCTTTCATTGGTAATAGTCACAAATAAAGCTTGAATGAAGTTTGATGGATAAATAATGAAATGCTGCCTGTTTACTTTCAATAGAAGATGTAATAGTTATAATATTTAAAAAAAAATCTGTGCTGAATTATTCCACAAAATTAATATGGATATTACACACTGAAAATGATGAAACATAAAGTTTGGAAAGAATATTATAATCAATAGATTGTTAAAAGGAGTAACAGGTTATTGACAAAACATTGTAGCAAAGATTATGTTTAAATGTGGTAAATATGCAAACTTATATAACTTTCTTTAATTCAACTATATAATGTAAATCATTCATTGCATTTTGGAGTAGGTTTAACCAAATAAAGAATAACACTATGGCTAATCATTTGAACAAGTGTTTGTATAGATCTGTACATATTCTATCAAGAAAAGTGTTTGTTTTTACATCTTATTACCCTTAATAAATTTGGTCAATTGTTTAACAATAGAATGAGCTTTTGTTTATTTCATTTTATTATAGAAGGACTTTTGGTGCTGTATATAATTTCAAAGAAATTTGACAGTGATGGATTTCCTTCATTATACAAATTGTTCCCCTATTTTATCATTAAATCATATGATGTGAAAGGTTATAAGAATGATTCAGAGAAAAACATATACTTACAAAATTGAATTTGGTGAAGAGTAAATTCTACATATCAAGGTTTCAGTGCAAGACAATACTGTAAGTGCTTCACATATTTGAAGTACTTACTGAAGTCTTGCTTTGAATCCTCATTTTGCATGGAGAGATTTTGGAATTCAAATTCTATAGTTTGGTGGTTTTGAATTGCTGGATCAGTGTCTTCTAGTTCTCATTGCATTACTGATATGGATAGGACAGCTAAAACATACAAGTATCTAGAAAGAACCACCAAGCACACATACATGATAATTAGTCTTAGATGCTCTGTTTGATTATGGTTTAACAACATTTTCAACAGAATGTTTCAGTTGTGTCAATAGACATATCCCTGCTCCTATTATTTCCTCATCATGACCTGGCTCACACAGCTAAAATATGGTTATGAAGTATCCATTGATAGCATCCAACCACATGGGTGAAAGTGTTCAGGATTATTCCTGAATTTCAGGTTTTTGAGACATTTTGTCCCTATATAATGCTATAGCAAACATGCCTTTTCGGGATAATGAACTACAGATTTCAGGTTTTTGAAATTCTTTAACTTTCACCCATGCTTTGAACCATTCATAAATGTTAATAAGTCTTAGATGCTTTTGTTGGATTATTGTTTAACACCTTCTTCAACAGAGTGTTTCAGTTGTATCAATGGATATTAATCCCTGCTCCTGTTATTTCTCCACCTTAACCTGCCAATATTCCTCCCTAGCCACTGACCATTTAACCCATATGAATATCATTGCTCTTTGGTTAGAAATTTAAAAATCGTGGTGCAATGACTTTCGAAAGAATTTCATACAAACCGAAGTATCAAACGCATATCCAAGCTCGGTATCAACTATACTTCTGTCTAATGACTATGTACCATTCATGATGGTTAGCAACTCATATATATCCACAGTGGTAAATTACAGTAGTTAGTGTCATAAGTTATATATTAAACATATCTGATTTGAATCTTGACCATGGCCATTTCTTTCAAATTGGAGTGCCTTCTGACAGGACACTGCTCCCTTGCCTATTACTGATACAATACAAATGGAACATAGGTAATACAAGTCCAGAATTCGCAATGTTTACTAACTGAAGGAAAAAATCTCTTCCGCCCGGTTTAGGCTTTGCCTATTTTCATATTAGTGTATTCCATCTACAACACGATGTGTACCTAATGCTTTCCATACACACCGCAGAAATGACATAGACCGTCTACATAAACATTAGATTATGCCTAACTGCAGGGTGTAATCACCGAATCGATCATAGGTGAACACTTATTTCAACGGGCAACACACATTTTCTAGCCAAGTACTGCAGGGAGCATGTACTGTAATACTAAAAAATGAATGCTGTAGTTCTACTTAAAAGGAAGAAGTTTTTTCAGATGGATGTTTGTTTAGAGGAAGCATCTTCAGCGAGGCGTGACGAGGGCTCGCCTTCTCGATTTTTCTACGACGAATTTTGGTGAAAATGGTCTATTTAGATATACTGTTTTATAACGAAATGAAAGAGTACAAAAAGTTCTCTTACCTACAACCGGCGATTCGTTTTCCTTTCAAGGAGTTGAACACTGTGTCCAATTTAAAGTTTGAAGCGGTGGCGCCGATCCCGTTGTTCGTGTTTTGTTTTTCGATAGAATGGTTTATGGTTCATTCATGATTGGCGGAAATAAACTCAATGAGCGGCAATGAATTTATGTAAAACCAGTCCATTCCATAAAGCCGGAAACACCCGAAGCAAACCCGAGTTTTCTCTTTATGATGAATGGTTCACTATTGGTAGATATATTGGTAGATAAAGCTAATGCTTGAAAATAAATTTAGATAGAACCAGTCCATTCCGTAAAGCCGGAAACACCCGAAGCAAACCCGAGTTTTCTCCTTTAGGTAAACCGGAAGCCACCTGTTTTTTTGCTAATGGTATAACCGGTGTTAACATAACTTGTTACTCGTACGTATGTTACCGTTATCCGCTCTCCGAGCGCTTCGCGCTCTGAGAGAGCGGTATCAACTCCTTAATCCATGATGGTTCGTTATTTACAGATTCCCGGCATATTGTTTAGCCTATGCTCGATAGCTAAGTCAGAAGTGTATCTGACTTTGTATACAGGGGTCTCGAGTATAATATTCGATGCGAATTATATTCCATGAGCCATTTCATGAGTTTAATGCAATATGATTCATTCGTATGTCACCACTGATCATTTATAAATATGTTAGAATATGGACATATGGCTGGAATATAGTTTAAAAACGGCGACAATGCATACAACCGAACCAACTCACATTTGTCAGACAAACGCCTACAATTCTCAACAGCCCATAGTGGTACAAGGTATGAACACCGAGGGACCAGCATGCCTTACCATTTTCAACATATCTGCCGCCGGGGGATCCACACTGTCTCTGATGGTATTATGGAGATCTACGATCTGTTGTCGATCTAAAGATTAAGAAAACAAACAGGAAATGATCTGAGTTAAAGAAGAAAATCAACCAAATAGCAATTTTAATAGAGATGAATTGCTTTTTGTATCATGGATCATCATCTTCGTTTGTAAAGAAATGTGTTTGTTAAGCCCTAGATAAGTATTGAGATGCTTTTCCTACGATAAGTATCGTTATTGACAGGGGTTTATCTGCGACCAGTATTACCAACAAATGAACACGATTATAAATTGATAATATCAAAATCCATTAACGGTAAAATCTCAGAAGAACATCGGAGCCGTAATACCCTAGCTAACTTCATTAAAGCTTCTCTAAAATCTATAAATCTAAACTGTATGTACTCATTAAATTCGTCTCATTGAAACGATTCTGATCATTGACGAGGAAATAGGAATTGCCAGATAGCTTTTGAAAAACTGAGGGCTCAGAAGCTATCAAGCGATAACCTTACCGGCGGCCGTCAGAGGGTGCTGGGTCCGTTCGGCTAGACAAAATGTGTGGCCTGGTTGAGCGGCGAACTTATCCGTGCAGGCTTTCGGTCGGGTCTGATGGGTTTAGACAGATAGAAAATAAGATTTCATTAACATAATGACACGTGTATTACGTTAACAATCATTGTTGATAAAGATTTGATTTCGGTTGTTTGTATTGTGATCATTCGCTGTTTACAACTAATCTTCCTTGCATAACGCTGTAATCAGTATACCGTAATTTTATCATTTATTCATCTATTTTCTATGGGTTCCACACCGCGTCAACAGTATTAAAGTTATACTGCGTTGCCCGGCTTATAACTATGGAGAACAATCCCAAACTTGACTGCCTATCATGGCTGATCAAGCAGGGAGAATCATCGGCATTCCATAGGTTTACCGGGAAACCTCTCATGGACATCCAAACGCCGTCACAAAAAATATAGTCATCGTACCTATCCATTCCAGGGTATCATTTTACTAAACAGTTTACGCTTAAGATTTGCGTAATTGATAACTGATAAATATGGATAGTATCTTCAATGAAAGTACAATATTGCAATGTGACACGTCATTGGAAGCGTCTCAAAGAGACGATTCCAATGATGTGTTACCTTGCAATATTGCTTCGCCTAATATTGTAATAAGAGGAATTGTTGTTTTAGACTTACGCAAATCGTAAGCGTAAACTGTTAAGTAAAGCGGTACCGTGGCAGTTCAATGACCTTTCAAGCACGTGATTGCTTTCCCAAACATTACCTAAATGTTTCTCATCGTAAATCGTAAATACTGATGCTTTTCATAAGAACCAAACGTACAATATTATATGCGAAACACAATGCCTCATTTATAATTTTCATAATGCAAACAAATATTTTCAAACTAGACAAAGTTTTGCTTTTATTCCCCTTTTTCACATTTGTTTCGAATAAAGTCTGCAACAGAAACGCATTGTGTCAGAATTGTCTGGTAAAGAGATGAGAAATACAATTCAACATAAATATAGAACCTAGTGAATCTTTAAAATGAATCGATTTAATTGAACTGGTTTGTATAGGCGTTTGTCGTTATATCAAACAAATTCAAAGATGAAATAAACAATAGAAAATGTCACTTGCCGAGGTCGCTGCCAGTGTTCCTGAAGAGAGGGCCAGGCAGCCTGAAAGAATCCATTAATATTATCAATTATTACACCATGATGAATCTTTTTACCGATTTTATATTACTTGCAACCGAGCAAGTTTTTCTTTTACCCAAATCATTTTAGATTGTATCAGATAAAACGGTATTTCTTTGTTTTGTATGAATATGCCGCCAATAGACTTGCCTTTGCACGAGACGTTTATGTCTGTCGGAGAGAAAGTTTCTTGTTAAAGTTACTGATTCTGTGCTTTCTTCTCAGCTATAAAGTCAGTATTAAAACATAACTAACATATGATAAAATCGGAGCTGAAGAAACAAACCTATCACATTTAGTTTTGGATGCACTTAAGTTTATTGACCAAATACAAAAAAGATCAAAGCCAATCTTAAAAAAGCATTTAAATCATGTATTTGTTAACCTGAGATATGTGTTGGTAAATTAACAAATGAACGGGGAAAATGTTAGATAACAGAAAATTAGACACCTCCCGATGTATGTGATAGATGGAAATGCCGGCAAATGGTAACAATAAAAAAGATGTAGTAATGGCTCTTCTGTGGTACTCCCGGTACTGGGAATACTTGTAGTCCTACACGTAGAAAGTTACTTAAATAGGACAGAAATAGTTCTGGTTAAGGTCAAGGGATTGTTGCGGTAGAATTATCTGTACGCAACAATGTTTTCCTGGTCGTTTCGAAAGAGGCGTATGATAATATACTTTGAAATACATTTATCAAATATTGGATCAGTTATTAATGCTGATTGTTCACAGATGTAAGGACTTTTGGAAGTTAGAACTCAAAATCTCTAAAACTGTACAACATATGTACTGTTGAATAATTCGCACTGGAGAATACTATTGAAATAATGAATAGTTTGTATTCAAGTATTGAGATCCTTTTATGATACGTATTCAAATGAAAAACCGTTGCAACATTTTTAGATTTACCCCATACAGACTGTACACACATATGTCTATTAACGCTTTCTGAACTTATGTTGCGTACAATAGCTATTTCTAACTGTACAGGGTACACCACTTCAAAAACGATTCATTTAACGACAGTTTATTTTGACTTTCAAATATAATGTGAGCAAGCATCTTTAGGTAAAATGGTCAATAATGTATAAACGGTAAGGCTATCTCATTTAACATTTAATACGCGTTTATAGAAATTTGATTTTACGAAAATTGATTACTTGCTTAGAACATTTAAACACCATACGTAGATCTAAATGTACTGTACATAATTCAGAAAAATATATCAAAATAAACAAACTCTGTATTTTACAACTAGAGTGAATTAGTTTTCGTTCCATGATATGTTAACGTTGAAAGATATGAAGAAATAATCGTACTTTAAAGATAGCTTACACAAAGCAACAGCGATGCCTGCTTTAACATTTCATTACTAAATACAAAATACATTTTTTATTGATATACAGAATAAGGACAATATTATCCGAAACGAAAACCCAAAATGAAAACCTCAGTCATCATGCCCTTCCTTTGTCAAATTACTAGTTGAACAAATCATATATCTATTTATTGTTTCCTACATGTAGTACTAACCTAGAACGATGAGTCCTGCGTAACGATCCATGGTTGGTGATATGATGTGCAGGCTCCAACTAGAACGGGGTATTTATACCAGACCATTTGTGAGTGACGCATCATGGGTAAATGGGTCTTAACCCATTAACACTTTAACGATATTTGACCATTCAGTTGCAGACGACTCTGGAAAACATTGTGGGAAAAGGAGAAATTGCTACAAACGAGCAATTCCTCCTTTTCCCATAATGTTTTCTGTCCTATCAGAAGATTATTTTTCACTTTTCGTCATATTTTGAAATGTCGTCTGCAAACTCTTTCAGTTTGAGACAGTCAAAATTTGGCGTTTGGTAAAGGGTTAATCACGGTCATTTACGAATCTGCTTATGCCATATAGACACTTTACCAATACAGGAAAAACTGTTATTCTTTTCAGAAACAAAATACTTTGCTTTTGTTTCTTTCTTCTTCATTAAAAATGTGGAAATACTGTATTTCATAGCAAAGGCACGAATAGGTAAGGTTAAAAATTGGTTATTATTCATAGCGACGTTTGTGATTAATGAAATATATAAATTACTTTTCTCTGCAACAGAAACATTATTTCCCTTTAATACTAACATCTACATTATCTTCTATTATAAATGTGACGACAGATACAAAAGTGTCCGTGCTGTTACACCAATGGATAATGGAAATATAGATTTGCTCAGTTGGTGAATTAGCTATGATAATTCAAAATGAAATTGACAATATCAATGCAGTGAGTTCACCTTTTTATGCTCCTAAAATTTCCCTATCAGTGCATCACAAAATCTTTTCCATTCATCTTTTCAACAAGAAAGTATATTTCTATAGAACACTGAGACGTAATCTGTTTTGAGGTCATTGGATTATTCAAACCAATTCTTTTAGAGAACGTGGCTAAGATTCTATATTTGAGGTTAACTGTTTCTCAATCATTAACTATCTTAAGTTCTTTTGCAGCATAAAATAGTTTACTTAGTTGACATCATAGGGCCGATGAGATAATTTGCTCCCCATGCTCAATTCCTAATTTGCTAAGGATTTAAATACTTTTTTTTAATTCACGCATTTTCCATTGGTGTCATCTAACATCCTTTTAATCGGCTCTTATATCGTCTACCACAGCATCATACTCAGAACAGATTACAATGGTAAATACTCGTTTATTATAGACTTTATAAGATGCACATGTAGGAAAGCAAATAAGAACAAAACAGATCATACATTTTATTTGACGAGCACATGGTACATATTCGTGTTCACATAGACATACAATCTTGAATAAGAAACGATGCCAATAGTAGGCAACGCTCGTAACAAGCAGTTTCTCTATTTGTCATATTGGCTTCTGCCTTTTGTCGTAAGAAATACGTTTTATCTGCCGCTTTTAATATGGACAAATTCCAACCCCCTACCCCCCCCCCCACCCCCACCCCCAATCCCCCACAAGGGAATAAGTTAGAATCCTTAAAAAGACATGCAGGGTCCCGGGTGACATGGATAAGATTAGTTGTTGACGGACAATTGAACATACCATTACATATATCACATAAATAAAACACAAGAAGGCACGAAACACCAATAACATGATATGACTTTGTTTGAATGACATATACAATGCTGTCCCATAAAGGTTATATGTTTATGATTTCTTGAGACATTAGTCCGATCCTTGACAGAAAGAGCGGGAGGATGTTCTTGGGATAAAGACCAAAAGGATAAAAATAAATAAAGAGAATGTCGGTGACATTTTGAACTATTTTGAAAGTTGCGCATTACGTTCTTTAAACGTGAATAATGATTGCTGCATTTGACTCGTATGTTTTATGTGTGTAACATCCCCGATTTGCGATTCAAAGCTCACACATGATGGTTGATTTCTACACATTATCAAGCAGAGAAATAGTCATATGTTTGTTCTTAGGGCAAGGCAAGTCTATGGGTTGATACAGTATCACTGTAACTCACTCATCATAGACGATGAATACACAATAATATTCCATTCAACGTACATGATGTCATGGTTACTTCGTGATGTTTACTTAAGTTTACTTCGGTGCACAAGTCAAGAGTCTAGAGTCAAAGGTATTTATGACCTGTGATTCCTTTAGAAATTCAGCCATGACCTTACTAAAGATAACCACCCTGAAGAACCAGTCCGCTCTGACGCTTTTCTGATTGGTCGAAATTTGGAACGTGACTTTTTCTAGCCAATCCGACGTGGGGAAACTTGAAATGATGACGGTCGAATATAAACAGTACTGTATCTAGTGTAATGACCCTGCAGTTCGTTAGTGTGACAAAAATTCGCTCCAGTAAATAAGTATTTAATAACTCATAATCACTTACTGGTTACCCAGTGACAGAAACATGGGGATATGAGTTAGACATGGGTAATGTATACTGGTCCAGATTCCTCTATCCACGACTAAGTATGTCGATTCATTCAAACAACTACAGTATGTGTCCAAACATGGAGAAAAGTATCCCCACAAAACCTTGAGTAATTATGGAAGCACACCGAGTTAACCCTTACAGTGCTGTAACCGAATTCATGCTTATGCATACCGGTTAGTTCCAGGCCAGCCGCCAAGTAAATTGGCGACTGGCCTGTAATCTAACTTATTTGATACTCTGGGTATCTTTCCTCGTCAAAATTAAGCAGATATCTAAGGTTTTGGAAAGCAGACGACACAACAATCTATTTTTAGAAAATTACCGTGCATTTTACGGGTTATAAGTAGTCCTTTGCCAATAAAAGGCAGATATTAATTGTTTGAAAAGGCGTAGAAACTACGAAAACGCAAACGGCGTGTGAATATTGTGTTAGTCTTAAAAAGCATGTCACGGTGGTTGTTTCTTCTCAAAATTACAAAGAAAATGTTTTCTCTCTTCGTTACGAATCAATCAAAATCCCAAGTTATAAAGTTTAGCGTCTACAACATAAAAAACTTAACAACTCCTCAAATTTAAGATTTTCTAAGTATCCAAGGAAAAGATTTTCCCGCCTTTGCTCCTGAACTTTAACCCTTATAGTGCTGGAACCGATTTTATGCTCATGCAACAGGTTAGATCATAGGCCAGTCGCAAATTGAATTGGTGGCTGGCATGTGATCTGACCTGTGTGCTACGCCGAGTATGTTTCCTAAACAAATTTAACGGATCTTTAAGGTTTTTAGAAAGCAGACGACACAAAAATCTATTTTAAGAAAGTTACCCAGCATTCTTAGGGTTAAGAAAACATATAAGGTACCTAAATCCCAGCTTACAAATAAAGGCTAGTACCTCTATAAAGCAAAGCAATTGCAATATTTTAGTATACAAAATGATAGCGCGGTTAGGAATGGCATTGGATAAAGTTAAGAAGGATAAATGGGCCCATCTGACGTCGCATCTGAAGTAAAAGACTTCAGAAACTATCGCGACTAAAGGAGAAATTACTTGTGACAATGATTTCTTTCTACGCAATATCGTAAATCTACGTGTATGTTTCATTTGTTAATTCTTTTGGTCGACTTCTTTTGTTTAGTAAGGCCGTTTTAAAGGGTTACGTAGAATGAATGGACCTATCCAATGTTGCACCTACAGAAAAAGATTCAAGAAACCATCGCGACTAAAAGAGAAATTACTTGTGACAAGTAATTTCTCTTTTAGTCACGACGGTTTCAACATGATATTGAAAAAAAATTTTTCATTCACGAATTCCTTTGGTCGTCTGCTGTTACCTTATTGGTGACGTTTTGTATGAGAGTAGTAGAATGAATGATCTAGCTGAGTGGATGCTTTTCGCAAGGGGGATTATACATTTTGTCAGACACAAACCATGTTATGTGTGTTGCATAAATCGTCCGGAAATCAGGCTAGGCCGGGGTGTAAACACTTACTCTTACTCGATGACACCGACAAACTCAATCGGAACTGCTCGGGTATTTCCGTGAGCTGTGAAAATCACGTGTTTTCATTTGATAAACCTGATGTGTTCAGATTGCGACAAACTATTATCATCAGTATCACCCATAGCCTTTCTCTCTATTCCCTCTGTTTGAGTCGAGCTTTTTTTTAAAAAAACTCATATCCAGATTGATTGTTCATATCGAGCACACGACAGCGGTCTTTTGTTTGTTTCTAACTAGGATGCATTGAGACAGTTTCTGTTTGCAATCAACTTTAATTGATACGAAACGGTCACTGGCTCAATGAAATAACTTAGAAAATACCCTTAGAATGCTGGGTAATTTTCTATAAATATATTTTTGTGTCGTCTTCTTTCCAAAACCTTAAATATCTACTTAACTTTAATGATGAAAGATACACAAAATAGCAAACAGGTTAGAGCATAGGCTTGTCGCTAATTTACTTGATGACTGGCCTGGATCTAACCTATTTGCATAAGCATGAAGTCGGTTCCAGCACTAGTTTGATTATCTTCTTGAGGGGATTGTAATCCAGGAAGTAGCATTACCAATCAAATATCAGGAACACGAGGTCGTCAGATTTATACAAAGTTTAGTTTTACATGTGCATGTATTGTTTAACCCTTTCCCAAATAACAACGCCATTTGACAACTTTGTTGCAGACAACTTTAGAGAACATTGTGGGGAAAAAGAGAAACTGCTCGTAACGACCAATTTTTCCTTTTCCCACAATGTTTTCTGCCCTATCAGAAGATTTTTTTCCAATTTCATCACATTTTGAAATGTCGTCTGCAATCTCTTTCAATTTGGAACATTCGAATATGTGCTGTTTGGAAAAAAGTTATATAATTGCAAACCAATTGTTGGAGGCACGAGGGAGATCACTCGTGTAACACGGTGCCGTTAGAGGAATCATTCTCATACGGATTGATCTCCCTTTTCATTAAGTAAGCCATTACTGCACTGCAAACGGAACTATTCGGGTAATTCCGTGAGCTGAGAAATACATCTAAGATAAAAGTGTAGGGTTATAATATTTCGGGTAAATCGTCTCCGCCTTATAACGCACTTCTTATAAGCGTCCACGTTAAGTAGTTCAATGTCTATATGGAAGTGATTAACATTGATTTGAATAATTTTATTATCGGTAACTCAAACATAATATTGAAATTATAAGTTGTGATATATATATAGTTTAGTTTTTTTTACATTATATATAACTGTTTCCTTAATCAAATTAAATGACTGTTTAGATTTCTCATTTAAGCTTAATATGGAACAAAGGAGAACTGCTATAAAGGTGACCAACAGATATCACCACGCCAGCAGTGTCTCTTCTATGATAGACCATCTGGAATGGGAAACACTGGCGTCATGACAGACAAAAGCACAGCTCACAGCTCACCATGCTTTACAAAATAGAAAACAATTTGGTTGACATACAAGCTAACCAATACCTGATCAGAGCCCCAAGGCGACCAAAAGACTTCTTTCTTCTAACTATCAAATCTTTTCTTACTTTCTATCATTGCCTTACTTATTCTTGAACTAGCATCACTCATTACGTAATAATCAAGTGTGATTGTGGTGACGTATGATGTAGATGTAGAATATCTATATTTATAAACGAAAGAACAATGACAGAAGACTCGCGAGAACCAATATGGCGGCTTTCATATTATGTAAGAGGCGTTTTCATTGGATAGACCCGACGATTTCAGATTGACGGCATTGCAGAGTACCAAAGGGAAGTCATCTTGTACAGGGTTTGGAAATAAATCATACTTTTCCACCCTTATTGGCTAACACGATAAGAATCAATGCAAGATTTGATGAAAATAGAAGGGAAAGCGCATCCAATCGGTTGTCTTTTAAATATCACTCAAAGAATTCAAGGGTCCGTTTCTTCTCGCCATCGAATGATCGATATTGATGTGGTTAAAAAGTCAAAATGAAGCACTTTTTTGCCTAAAACATTATCTTAGCGCCCAACAGCCCTTTACTCGACAATTATCAACCGCTTTTCAACTTTACAATCTGGACTTGACACAGACGTAGACATAGACCTATTTTTTTTAAATACGGAGGTCATATGCCCATAGTACAACATAGGGTAAGAAACTATGCATACAAAAGAGTGGCACTCGACAAAAATTGCATTAGAATAGTGATCCAATTGGGTTTCGTCTTAGTTCATAGCCTTTTAGCCCTTTACCAAACACCAAATTTTCTTATCAAATGTGTGACATTTCGAAATGTGATGAAATTAAAAAATGATCTAATGATAGGGCAGAAAACATTGTGGGAAAAGGAGAAACTGCTCGTTAAGAGCAATTTCTCCAGTTCCCACAATGTTTTCCAGAGTCGTCTGTAACAAACTGGTAAAAGGTCGATATTGTCTGGTAATGGGTTAAACTAGCTTATTTTGTCTCTCCCCAGGGGTACTATCGGAGACAAATCCAGACCATACACGGAGGCGACCTCGAGACCTGACAGAGCAGAAAACATTGTGGGAAAAGGAGAAATTGCTGGTGAAGAACAATTTCTCATTCTCCCTCAATTTTTTCCAGAGTGGTCTGCAACAAACTCGTCAAATGTCGTTATTGTTTGGTAATGGGTTAAACAGATTTCCCCGTCATGCAATCTTGTGACTGGTCCAAATTGAAAGCAATAGCAGACGACAATTATGGAGTATAAGAAGTGATATTATCTGTTTGGGATATTTGTCTGAAACAATAACATAACATAACATAACATAAATTTTATTTCGAAATTGGACTTGAGCATGGCAATGCTCATCGTCCATTACATTGTATATATAAACAGTTACATTTATTAACGTATGTACATACAATTAAACAATAATTGTACACGTGCGTGTGTCAATCAATATCTTTACTGCGGTAGCAGGTAAAAAAAGAAAAAAACACATGTATGGGGGAATATAAAGAAAAACTGAAAGGATTCACATTTCATTTGGTAACAGATTAATTTTGAAGGTTTAGTGTATTTTTCCTTTCAATCGCTGCCTTTATGCAATATGCTGAAAGGTTATGCAGTACTCTTTTTTTTTTTGTTGAATTAAGAAGTTGTATCAATTTGAACATATTTGGTCTGGTGAAATAGAAGGTTGGTATAAATGTTTCTCTCAATAGTCTATAGTAGGGACAAATAAGTATAAAATGGTATTCGTCTTCCAAATCATTTAAATCACAAAGTGTACATTTTCTATTGGATCGATCAACGTTTCTCTGTCTACCGGTAACGATATTCAATTGGTTAGAAGACATCCTAAATTTGTCTAATATATTCCTATAAGTTGTGTTGTAAATATTCTGTATATAAAATGACATTTCGAAAGTTTGCTTTAAGCCCCTAAACAGTGTTAGTGATGCTTTTGAGTTTAAATCTTGGTTCCAGTTATTTATGTAGTGGTCTAGAAGTCTGGTCTTTAAGATAGAAGAGAAAGCTTTTATGTTTACTGAATCTGGAAATATCCATACGTCGTTGAATCCACAGCTTACTAATAAGTTCTTAACTTTATTAGCCCAGTTCAATTAATTATCATTAAGATCTATATCGTGTCTCATTTTGTTTATAACGGTGTTAAGTATACAATTATCGCGTTTTGATGAAAATAGTTTTAAAAAGAAATTAACAATTCTTATGTTTGAATTAACTGAGAGAGGAAAACAATTGTGTCAACGAGATTGAGTGTTCGAGATGGGCAATTTCTTCTTTTATCACTATAGTTTAAGTTTTTAATTTGAAAAATCAAATGTGCTTTGTAATACCTTAAATCTTTGAGGCTGTCGTCTGCTAAAGCCTATCATTTTGTCCGGTAATATTTGCTGCATGAGGTAATTAGTTATTCACTTCCTTTTATATGTAATTTTACAAGTGTTCAAAGCAACTATAAGAAGAACATGAAAAATAACTTTATGTTCTTGGGATACAGTCAAAAAACTGTTGCAAAAAAGAAATTCAATGTGAACAATTCCTCCTTTCTTCGCATTGGTTTCTTGAAAAGCCTTCTTTATGTACATTGATGTGCAAATACATGCATATGAAGAAATTAAATAAAACAGGCATATACATTGATATATTTCGTTCATTGCTTGAACAAGGTACACATGTCGCCAAACGGCACTTAAAGCTTAGAATGATGGGTAATTTTCTAACGATAGATTTCCCAAACATTAAATATCTGCTTAATCTTGACAAGAAAGAATACCCAGCGTAGCAAACAACTAAGAACACAGACCAGCCGTCAATTTACGTGGCTGCTGGCCTGTGATCTAACATGTTTGTATATGCATGAAGTCGGTTCAAGCATTATAATGGTAAATGCGTGCAAAAAAGTAGTGCGGTGAAGAAACTGCATGGACCGGCGTCATAATACCAAAATTCGTCCTCTCCGACATCTTGTTAAGTCATTACGTCATCATGGACTCGTTTCTCATTAGTGAAAGCGTGTGTTTATATCGTCTTGCAACACACTGATTGGAAAGAATAATGGGACGTCTAATGAAAACAATGTCCGTTCTTAAAATCATAAAACACACCATTGTGTTCGACAGTAGCAAGTTTGCACAGACATCAGAGAGATTTCGGGTCTTCGTTGTTGCCCTTTCTTGTAAATAATTCATATACTGGTAACAGACGAAACAATAATTGATCCGGGTAAAAGAAGAAATTACTCGACATGTCACATTGGTTTCTCCCACAACGAAGTAAAAAAGGTTCTATATCGCAATGGCAAACGTCTGTAAGATATTGCTGTTTTTGCATAATTCAATGTGAAATAAATGGTTTTCGACGATCCTGGAAACCAAGTGATAGTGAAAGCCTGATATTTAGGAGTAGACATCTGTAGATATGTATACCTTCTCTGGAAACCACATAGGCATGGTTAAGAATGCTTCCATGTGAAAAGAGTTACTCTTCTTTTAATTATCGTGTTTAATAGTTCATTTTTGAGGATCTTATGGAAGACTGTCTTGTCAGTTTAAATTGTCAAATAGGTATCCTCGTTTGATAAAGTCTTTATTATTATCGTGATATTTATACTTATTAAACGTGTTTTTCTTTTCGTTTCAGGTTGGGCAAGTTACGAAAGCCCATAATACTTAATAGGTTTCAATAATTTCTTTAGGCACCACGTTTCTTATACGTGTAACAGTAGCACACCAATCGTCGTATTTCAAGAAGTTTATTTTAATCCCCTTGAAGACGCCATGACGCAAACACCACCATCTTAAACGCAATTGGGCTCCTTAAAACAGTTAGGGTTCCTGCCACCTTAACAACGGACCCCACGTGACCCCGGTGTCAGAGGGTCGGGAAGACCCGTAGGGTGTAGAGTTGACGTTAATTCGTTACCTATAGGGGCATGTCGTTAACCCGTAGAATGCTGGGTAATTTTCTAAAATAGATTTTTGTGTTGTCTGCTTTGAAAACCCTATTGTATCTGCTTAAAGTTTGTTGAGGAAAGGTACTCAGAGAAGCAAACAGGTTAGATCACAGGCTAGCCGCCAATTTACATGTTTGCATAAGCATGAAGTCGGTTCCCGCACTATAAGTGTTATAACGTCCAGAGATGAAATATGTTTACATACGATAACTGCAAATGTAAAACAAAGTTGGATGGTGTTTACATGTCATAATGGTAGATAACATAATACAGTTCAGTTCGTTGTTTATCAAAATCTCATCACATGTACATTCTTATATACAATATATATGTTCTATCACATGTACGATTGTTTCTCTTTCACACATTTCATACCCACAGACTGTTTGTTGACGAATCCAGCCTGGCTAAGGTATTGAACATGTCAGGCTCAAATAGGAGTCAATTATTCTGTCTTCTAATTTATTAACGGTAGACAAATTCATTCGAATATTGCTTATTCAGATATATAGATAGATGCGTCTATTGACATAAACTTTATAGTTTCTAGTTATACAATAATTTTACAAAAACACCAAATACACATACATATATTTGTTTACGATATCTACATATATACGAGTACATATTAACAGGTAAATGAAATAATTTGACATATCGTTTAAGTGGTTCTAACCAGAAACCAGAATCACTTATCAAATATTTCATTACCAGATACAAACATAAATCACCCGCCCGTATGCGTCAAACTTTGTGTTGGCACTCCATATAAACGACAGATTGCAAACAGAAAACTGTTTTAACTGGATTCTGCTTCCAGGTAAGAAAACCAGAACTCGTGCCGAGTGTGGCTAAATGAGAAGTCCCTTAGTTTACCCCGCAACTCATATGGTCAGACTTCGAAAGATGTAGTAATAGGAAAGGCGATCTGCTCACTCGCTTCGATTCAATCGTATCTACTCGGCAATCCCCGTAACAAGTCGGTAGATATACCTCGTAGGCAGTACATGAATACACCAGAAATCCTGGGGTAATTCGCCTTATTTCCGGCGGATAACGCAAAATGCACACAGGCACTAAATATGTATTTAGATACACGCAAATTGGTTATATATCACAATTGAATGGTATTTTTACCCTTTTCATTTAAGATGATCATATGAACACATCTTTTTTCATATTTTGTAAATCAGCTCTTTCCGGCAATCCCCGGCTTGTGACGGGGATTGCCGAGTTGATACGATTGGCCCTTCGTTGCTGACCTACTTTCAAAAATGGCTCCCCATTACCTCCGAGGTTATTTTAGGAATGGCCGAGGTGTTCCGAATGGCTTCGATTTAGATCTTTCATAGAAAGATGACATACACACCCTAACCCATCACCAAACAATAACGAAATTTGACGAGTTTATTGCAGACCACTCTGGAAAACATTGTGGGAGAAGGACACATTGCTCTTAAAGAATAATCTCTCCTTTTCCCACAATGTTTTCTGCCCTATCGGAAGATCATTTTTCAATTTCATCACATTTTGAAATGTCGTCTGGAAATTCTTTCAATTTTGGACAGTCGAAAATTTGATGTTTGGTAAAGGGTTAAGCGAGTGCATGGAGTAATGTGTTAACAGATTTGCCACCGTCGTTTCCTGGAATAATCCGAATTTTATGAGTTTAACCATTTCCTTGGGGCATCCCTCAACCCTTTTATCAAACAAACCCAGCAAATGACAAATCGGGTATAGACGAGAATTGAAACTGCGGACGTAATGGGAGGAATAGCTCAATTTAGGGGTTTTTCTCCTTTTTCAGCATTGATTTCTGCCATGTGATCCCATAGATTTCTTTTCAGTACTATGTATGATAATTTGCAAGTTCTTTAAACCAGAAAGATTGAACCGTTTTTTTGTTGTTAATATTTAAACTCGCTGTTAATTTTTTTTCATCTATTGTGAGTTGTGAGATACTTAGGTAAAATGTGATGCAATTGGACAATAACCTTCTGATAGGGCTGAAAACATTGTGGGAAAAGGAAAAATTGCAAAGTGCAATGAATCTTTTTCCCTCAATGTTTTCCAGAGCCATCTGCAACAAAGTGGTTAAATGTCGTTATTTTTTGGTAATGGGTTAACCCATCTGCTATTGATGTATGGAGAAACCAATTAGTCAAGCGCATGAATAGTCCTCATTATACGCGTTTATATCAATTTTGGTTTGGCATCTATATGTATTTAATACTTTATAAAAGAAGTTAAGGTGAAGCATTTTATTAGATTTTAAGTATCTTTCAGAATTCGATTTCACGAGATGTTTTTAAGACAAGGTGTCTATATATTCTTCTTTTTCGTGTATCAGATATTTATCGGACATGGAGGACTCTTCTCTTTTAGTATCGCTTTCGGGAAACATGTAGTTTAAAGCTGAATAAAGATAAAAGCCGTTTTAAATGGTCTTTCGTTGAAGAAACATCACTCGCCTAAGAGAACTGTAATTGTTTGCGAGAACTTACCAACTGATCTTCAAATAGCCGAAAAAAAAAATACGTCCTCACTTCTTTTGTAAAAGTATCATTATGTCCCATTTTTTAATAAGTCTTCCCAAAGGGAATGCCTAAATCTAATGTTGTGAGATCTTTATGCCAGAGCCGTTTGTAATAACTTGTTTATTTTGTGTTTGTAATTCGCTGTAAAAATCTTTGGAAATAAAATATGTTTAAAGTAAAGTATGCGAGAACTAAGGGATAGCGTCTCCAAGGTATTAATTACCCGCCGATTATTATGTTTTATGACAGCATTTGCGCATGTCTGATAGTTGGACATACCATAATGGGGTTGTTTTATGCCTTTCTTTGACGCGATTAGACCCAATTACCACTAATACAAAGCCATTCAATACAGCGATTTTTCGGAAATTAAATAGTCCCGCGAGTTTAGTATCCCTCCGCGCGAATCTGTTTAACAGTCGCAGCATCTCGGTCGATAAGCAGCACACGAGCGGAATCTTGAGGAACTCCGCATGGTCACTTCGTTTATCGATCGATAGCACGCATGCGCTGTAATCGTGTCCGAATATTTAATCACCGCCCATTGTTCGGGGATAAAACCTTTAATTTTGGGCCCCAATTGCAATTAGGGCGTCTCGCGCTGTAATCCACGGATAACCCAACAATAGGAATAATAACGTCTCCTTTAGAGCGATGCTCCTTGTTATTTCGTTACTTATAAAACATTGTTGTAATTATGACAGCCCGAATAAAAGATAAACGTATATTACGTCAGAGCTTTCATAAAAAAAAAGAAGTTATTTTTCATGCCTGAGAAATTCCTAGCTATAATTAGAACATGTATATTTCGAAACTAGATATAGCTAGGATGTAGTTACGTTCGCGTGCATTTCCGTGAAAAATAATGGTGTGTGGATATTATCTTTTGTTGGCAGTTTTTCTTTCTTTTTACGTTCTCATTTTTTTGTTTGTTGCTATTTGGGTACGAAGTTCACTGTGTGCCTTACATGCTAATTAACAAAAACGACGAAGATAAAAGCATAGCGAACTCTAGACTTCGATTATGTTTCACTGTTCGTTTTTTGATGGAACATTTGGAAATGTTGGAAGAAGCCGACGAAGCTTTCCGTGCTGTGGTCTATAACTTGAAAGGATTTTCAACTTGCAATGATTACATGATAGCATGATATCAAAGCTAAAATAGAGGCGTTCGTTAGAAAAGAGAATGTTTTGAAGAGAGTTTTTTTAGTACATTTTACCATTTACATTGTCGTTGCAGAAATATTTTAGAACTGTGCGGTGAACGAGAGACTTTAGGTAATGCAAGCACATTTTGCCATTCTCATGAAAAGTTTATACTATTTTGGACCATAGGGAAGAATGGGTCTCATTCATGTTAACATTTCAAATTGCGTTTTCAAAATAATTCTGTCTTTATTCGACGATCTGTTTGGGTGTTTACATGGTAGATATTGAATTATTTACTTCAGAGATGAAAATCTAAAGTAAATGGCTGCTGAATTCTTAAGGAACGAGTACGATATAAAGACAAGTTTAGAATGCCTAACAATGTCTTCTTTTAAAAAAATATTTCAAGCGAGTTCACGCTACTTCATTTAACCAGATTCCGTGGTTTGATCAATTTGTATTTTTTATTCAAAACGTAAATTCAGAGAGCGCCACATATGTGAGAATATCGTTCAAACATTTTTCACGAACTGTTATCTTGAGACAGATTACTAAATATCAAATATTTCGTCCGAATTGTCGGATTTGGCCAGTAACAACTTAAAACCGTTTACTTCCACTACCATACGGGTTTCTAATTTTACAATTTGGAATGTTTTTATGGTTGATACCTTTTCCAAACATGTTAGGTTACATTTCGAAAGGACTGTCCTCAGTGTATGGCAGTAGTACGCTATCATTGATTTCCCCAATTTTATTGAACCCGGGCACGTTATAGAAATGTTAAAAAAGGAGAAATCAGTCGAATGATAAATAATTTAATATCCAACTAATGACTTAAAACTTGTCTTTGTAAAATGAAAATGTTATAAAGGCAAAAATGCTTGCATAAGCAATTTCCCCCATCCTAGCAATTGATTAAAATCTCGTCTGTGGCAGTCACGTAAATACCAGGATTCTTCTTGACCCAGTTTAGAGATAACCATATTTATTCTTTCTTTCTTTTATTTATTGAATCCGTAGAATTCTGGGTAATTTCCAAAAATAAAGTTTGTGTGTTTCAATAGTCTAAAATATCTTTAAGTGTTCCTTCAGATGCGCTTTAAGGGTTACGTCAGAAGTAATGGATTGAAATTAACAAATACTGAGTTCAAATTGATGTTAATTAAATCATTGTCCCGTTGACAAGCATGCAAACATCGCTTTTCTTGCTATTTAATTAATTCGATGCGCATGTGACATATGGTAAATGGGAACCCCAGTAAGAAAAGTAGAAATGGCTGGCCCCGAGCAAATTCCAATTTAGTCAAAATGATTTCTTCTTGATATAACAATATAAAGGTCACCTCTGATACTAACACGTTTCAGATGATGAGCAAAGTATGTCTAAACATGTATCAAGCAAAAGTGTCCTATTCAATGAGCATCCTAAATTTTTAGGTCTTTAACTTGTATAGCGCTGGAACCGACTTTATGCTTATGCAATTATGTTAGATCTAGGCCAGCCGCCAAGTGAATTGGCGACTGGCCTGTGATCTAACCTGTTTGCTATTCAGAGTATCTTTCCTCAACAAAAAAACCAAACCAAGCAGATATTTAATGTTTTGGAAAGCAGACGACACAGAAATCTGTTATTAGAAGATTACCCAGCATTCTAAGGGTTAAATCAACTTGTTTACAAAGAAAGATACTTGCTACCTTACCAACCATAAACGTATAAGTGCAGCCCTTAGATGATTAGTTCTAAGTTTGGGTCAACATATCGTTTGCTTCTAAAATTTGTATCATATACACATATTCCATAACGTTTGTGTTGATTGTAGCCGAATCACTAATTTCTGGATGATTGTCTTTAATAAGATATTTAAAGTTTCGAGACATTATGCTTTTGTCACGTTTTCAAAAGGACTGCATGGCTTTTTCCCCATGATAGTATTTTATCATGCTGAAGAAATTGTCCAATTCCTCTCAATTAAACGTTTTTATTGAACGTTTAGCAGACATAGTAAGAAACCAGTGCGTCCAAGAGAGAAATTGCTAATAACGAGCAATTACCACTAGGTCGCATTCATCTCAAATTTCCCGCAGAACACGAATTTTTATCTGACTTGAATTGTGATTGTCGTCTGTTAATGCTTTGTCTTTAGACACGTTGCAAAACCCAATATTAAAGAACAGATTGAACATTAGAAAGAGAAGAACTTTGCGATATCGACTTCTATTAGTTGCTGCTAATAACAGACGATCTTAGACGTCTTGAAAGCTATTATTATTTGTAAACATTGAGAAAAAAAAAACGAGAATCTGCTCACAGAGAACAATAATTTTGTTGCAATATTTTTTATCCATACTTCTCAGTTATAATGTGTTTCTTTCTCAAACGCTCCCTTATTGACATTAAGCAGTGATTTAAATGGTACCACTTTATGGGGAACTTATTTAGCGAGAGTAGAATACATGGTCTTCGATCACGTTATATTGGCTGTACAAATGGATTTGTGTCGAAGCATTCCGTTTAACCTTTTACCAAACGCCAAATTCTCAACTGTCTCAAATTGAAAGGGTTTGCAGACGACGTTTCAAAATGTGATGAAATTGAAAAATAATATGTTGATAGGACTGGAAACATTGTGGGAAAGGGAGAAATTGCTCGTTGAGAGCAATTTCTCATTTTCCCATAACGTTTTCTAGAGTCGCCTGCAACACATTGGTCAAATGTCGTTACTATTTGGTAATGGGTTAAATAAGGAGGAAGATTGTTGTTCCGAACTACGATCTAAACAATTCGATAATTGCATTCATTCCGATTGTTGTGTGTTTCTTCTTCAGGTTCTAGCCACATGCGCGCATCAAAAAGCATAAAAGCACAACAAACGTTATACAACCGAACTAAACGAGAGAAGATGACATTTAAACAATTCCTAAAAGCGGCAAGATGTCCATTTGGAGATATTCCTGCCTTTGGACGTTCGCTCCGCCCCTTTCCAGTGTGGCTTATTTGCATATTCAAATAAGGTGGCGACATTTTTGTATATCGATCCCGGCCCTGGCGTATGGAAACTCACGAAAACAGGCATGATGCGAGAATGTGAGGAGAATTAACCACTACAAGCATCCATTATCGACTCGATGGTAGATTTAATGTGGGAATAAATTATGATTAAGTTGTGGAGATATTTGAAGTGATTTTCGACGACAGTTATCCGAAGTGATCTGAGTAATTTGTTGACATTAAACACACCAGCGAGATAACGGTGGTGCGAGCATTCCTCTGTTGTCGCTATACGGCTGCACAATTACAGGTGAGAGTTTATCTTAATTGTTTTAAAACAACGTGATTATGAATAACTGATAAGCAATTGATGTTGACTTAAGCAAGAAATATTTCAATTACCAAGGATTTGTGCTGGATTGAGTTTGAAATTCATTGCGAAAATAACACGGCTTTTTCAAGCAATGGCGACTTTGTATTTTTTTCTTCGAGTCGCACATGGTTAAAAGAAAAAAACGTTTGCAAAAATCATTTAAGAAATAGTATTAAAAGAAATTTAGAAAATTGAATTCCCTTTAAAAGAATATTTTGCGTAGACAGTTCGAATTGAAAATGCAAAACCTCCAATTCTTTTTTTCCTTTCGCCGCCCCGCAATTCGACTTGCAATTGCAATGAGCATAAATTAAATCATTTAACCTTATGTTTAGGTAGGAAACCATTGCTTTCTCCAGAATCATTTTAGAAACATTCATCAGCAAATATAACTGGCGAATTCTTACATGCTGAAAATGTATTTTGAATATTGAACATTGCGAAAAATAGACGAATGATAAATAGCCGACATAATGAAAACAATCATTGTTGAAACTTTCATGTAAGTACTGAATTAAAAATTACCGCACATTAAATAGTTTATGAAATCATATAATTCAATGCAATAATGAATTCAAGTAAATCAAAAAATGTAAGTATTTTATAAAGCAAAAGAAAAAAGTGCATCATGCAAGTTTGAAACACAGAATTGAAACGTATACTTTCTAAATTTCATTTTTAAAATAACTGTTTATTTCTTATTATCATTTCATTCAATACAACAAATATCATTCTTTAATGTCATCAAATAAATTACTAAACAGGCATTTACGATGCGTAAATGCCTGTTTAGTAATTTATTTGATGATATTACAGAATGATTTTGTACTGTAGAAGATTTTAAGAACAGAAAATAGAAATAAAATGCAATCATAAAGAGAATATTTTCACGGAGACTTTCATTTCATTACGGAACTACCATGTGCATTATTTAATAGTTTATCAAATCATATAACTCAATGCAATGCATAACTTAAAGTAAAGTCAAACATGCTTATATTTTGTAAAGAAATAGAAAACACCTGCATGCAAGTTTGAATCACGGGATTGGAACGAGAACTTTTTTAAAATTTCTTCTTCAAATATATGCGTTTATTTATTTTATTCAATTCAACAAACCATCATTCTGTAATATCATCAAATAGATTTCTAAATAGACATTTACCCATCCCCACTGTAGAACCCTTTAAGAAAAAATAATAAATGTAACATAAAATGAAATAAAAAAGAAAGCGGAAGATAGAAAGAGGGTTTCCTTTATAGTGACTACAATCTTGACTTAAACCGAAAATGACATTTTACAAAATTCTAAATCGTTTTCTGTGAATGTTTTCCTTCCGAATTACATGAAAATTATTCATATAAATCGCATATCCTGCATAGATCATGATGCAATTAACATTGATTATCATTTATAGTTGAGGTATTTTTCTAAGTAACTTACATAGGCTTTTTACATGTTTTTTTTTTCTTCTTCTCTAAACATTATTATCAGAAGCCAGTCGTTCAAATTCAACATCAGGTTGTTAAAATATTATCCGTATTCATATATATTTTTAAAAAAAATATTCCCATTAAAAGCTCTTGATAAATAGCTCTGCAACGGTTCTGACAAATGTGTTAGTCCTTAATAGCGGAAATAGATGCAATGAACATTATTTCGAAGTAAAAAGTTGACACAACTATCACAAAGTTCTTTTTAGGGAAAGTGACATGCAAAATAATATTTCTAGTGGTTAGTATCTAGATATTTTATATACTGATATACATTTTTCATTTTTAATTTACAAAATATAAACTTGTGAAACAGGTAAAATAAATGGGAGGAAACGGCAGAATAGACAGAATCATGGACTTATTTGTCGTCTATTCCTCAATTAATGTAAGACACATTTGAATATACACCATGTAAGAAACAAACATTTAAGTTTGTAAACATTTTAAACAAAATAAAAATAAAAGACAATTTCACTTCTAAACAACAATAAAAAAGGGGGAAAAAATTCTATTACATTTTCAACCTGGTAAATTCAGACACGCAAAATACAGTATACAAAGAGTTTGAACACCAACTTTGAATTATTTATTGTGAACTTCTTAAATGATTTTTTTGGCGAGAATTTAAAATCATATCAAATGTACATTGCTTATTCCCCGAAATACTAAGTCACCTTTTTAGTTCCATTTATTGTATATTCATTAAAGATTAATATTTTCCAATCGATGGAAGCAAGCTCAAAACACTTGGATGATGATAAACATATCTTAAATGAATTCATTTGAAATTATTAATTAGTTTCAATTTCCTTTATTACTTTCATGATCATTTTCATAATTGTTTTCGTTATTATTTTGTTATCATTTTCATTATTAATTTCATTATTAATTTCATTATTATTTTCAATATTACTATTACTATTACTATTACTATTATTATTATTATTATTATTATTATTATTATTATTATTATTATTATTATTATTATTATTATTATTATTATTATTATTATTATTATTATTATTATTATTATTATTATTATTATTATTATTATTATTATTATTATTATTATTATTATTATTATTATTATTATTATTATTATTATTATTATTATTATTATTATTATTATTATTATTGTTATTATAGAAAATATGTATTATTATTTTTATTATTGTTCTTTATTATTATCATTAATTCTATCATTATTACTATCATCATTTTTATTATTGTTATCAATATCTTTAATTTTTATTCACTTATCTTTTAATTCATTTCATTGAAGGTAATTGAATAATGAATAGATCTATGTTTTACATGCATGCACAAATCATGTGAAACTGTTCCGTTACACAGATGCGTGGACTTTGTCTGAGTAAAATATCCGTCACGAGAAACACAAATTCAAGGGAAATGAAAAAAATATAGCAATGGCAAGGGAATATCAGATTCCACAACGATTGATGAGATGAAAACAAGTTTGTAATTGATTTTTTTATGAACTCGATATCGTTTTTGAGAAATAGTAGTTTCGGTCTTGCACCTCCGTCTAACCGTCCTATTTTCCTATTCCATTTATTAATAAATGATGAGCTATATGAAAAAGCTGATTTATTTTTCACCTTTGAAAGATAAAATATTTTTAACATTAACCCAACAATGACTCGAGTGGATTTGCAGAAAAAAAAATAATCAGGCAATATTTGTAACGATTTACAAACGAAAATTTCAATCGAACTCAATAAAATGAATAATTCAATATTTAATTCAATATGCGATCTATACAAATCCATGGAAGCCACAAGCTTTGAGATATAGGAAAGAGAATTGGAGGATTTAACATTTATTCCAATGATATGTCAAAATAGCTGGTATTTTTAAGGATACAGCGGTCATGAGTAAAAAATGTCGACTTGTTGATATTCTTTTACACGTTAATGAAGTCACGAATACACGGTTTATTCGTCGCCAATCACTAACAAATATATTTATGCCTAAGACGTACATGTGTGACGAGCTACTCCTTCATTGTTCTCAATGTTCTTTAACGAATAGAATAAGGAAACCGGTTTTCTTGCACTTGTTTTGAACGCCGCATGCGGTTACTTTTGACATCGACTTTTTGAAAAAAAAAAATCCACGTGTGTTTACCGTTCTTGAGTGGTAATCGTTATGGATTTTTGAAATGGGTCTCTCGGCTGACTAAAGATAGGTCGATGTTTCTTACGTTTTGGATTAGCACCGATGTTTTCGACTGTTAAGTCGTACTGTATCAACTGTATCAACATAACGTAGCTAGTGTTATTACGATGGAAGTTACAACTAGAGAAAATGGCCCCTTAAAAAAGTACCCATTCATAAGGTTGACGAATTATGTATTATTCTTGATCCATTTACCCATTCGGGAAGTTTTGACAGATGGCTAAGAGACTATTCATGATTTCTAAATTTTACACAAAGATGTATAGTTATTCAGAAAAGAAATGGAAATAATTTGGAACGAAAGCTAGGATTACAAATTTCATCTCTTTAAGATACAACTCAACAAACTCATAGAAAGAAGGTAAAGAAAGAGGTCAATCAACAAAGACTGTGATCATGGATTTGACTGATTATTTTTATTAACAAGTCGGAATTAATTTACATAAAGTTGGCTCGATTGTTGTAAATAAGAAACATGCCAATAGACCCATCTACAATCTATTTCATAGAAGTGAACGGCAGCAATATCACTTCGGTTCTTAACCCTTTACCAAACGCGAAATTATCGACTTTCCAAAATTGAAAGAGATTGCAGACGACATATGAAAACGTGATGAAATTGAAAAATTGGCTTTTGATAGAGCAGGAAAAATTGTGGGAAAAGGAGAAATTGCTCGTTAAGAGCAATTTCTCATTTTCCCACAATGTTTAGCAGAGTCGTCTGCAACAAACTGATAAAATGTGGATATTGTTTGGTAATGGCTTAATACGAGCACTTTCTCATTTTCCCACAATGTTTAACAGAGTCGTCTTCATCAAACTGGTCAAATTATCTTTATTGTTTGGTAAAGGGTTAAACGATCTTTAACCCTCACCACCATAGTGAAACTCAAAGATGTTTTAAGTTCATTTTCACTTCCTAGAAATATACCAGTGCTTTACTATAAATTTGGATTATTTAGATGTATTATTTGTCAAGATGGGGGTAAAGATATCACTAAACTTGCACGACTATTATCAAGTATATGTACCAGTAACATATACTGGAAATCTGTTTACTTTAAAGGCGCTTGTTCACATATGTGAGGAGAAATGGTGAAATTAAGATTTATTATTTTAAAGCTACACAACAGCTATACAGTTATATGATGCGTACTAAAGAAAAATGGTTGGAAGCAAAATTGGATATTTTTAATCAACCAAAGTGTGTATACAGTAAATTTACATATACATGTACATGTGTTTGAATCAAAAAGCGTGATATTGAGATATTGAGATATAACACATACAAACTGCACATATTTACATAAATTTAAGTTTCCAGAAATAATTATGTTTCCAATAGCTTCTTTAAATTGTATATTCAACAACTATACAAAAACCGTTTTGTTTCAACGACATCTTATTTTGACTTTCAAATTGTTCCCTACTGTGAACAAGCACCTTCAAATCAACTTATGAATACTAGGAGAGTGTCAATCATACATGCCTTCATTATTGTTGGAGTGTTGCAGGAATATTAGAAAAAAGGATTGCCTATGATGAGAATACCTTGAAGCATGGCTTTGATAGTTCATACAAATGCCGTGTTCGTTGAAATGGTTAACCCTGATAGTGCTTGAACCGACTTCATGCTTATGCAAACAGGTCAGATCAAGGCCAGCCGCCAAGTAAATTGGTGGCATGCATGTGGTCTATCCTGTTTGCTAATCTAGGTATCTTTTATCATGCAAAATTAAGCAGGTATTCAAGGTTTTGGAAAGCAGACGACGCGAAAATCTTTTTTTAGAAAAATACTCTTTCAATTGAACACAAATGTTTGTTATTATATATTAGGAACTAAATAGAAACAAACCTGTACCCAACAAGTTCGGTTCATTCGTTTTATCATGGAACAAATTGAATCAAACGTAAAACTGTTGAGCGTTTTAAATTTCCAAGATAACTTCATTCTAAACTATGGTTGACAACCTTTTTAATTATATTATGTTGATGTTATAGACCGGCGTAAGACCGCCGGTCTAACCTATTGGTTCTAAATGCATTTTTATCAAATGACTTTAAAAGAACAATTTATCATATATCTCTTTGTTATTCCAAAAGTCAATTTCGCACATAGATAAGAAAATATTCCGCATCATGCAAAATACTTTAAGCTATGAAGAACTGATTGTTTAAATGGAATTAGAACACAAATTACTTGCAAGATCAAACAGAAAATCAAGAAAGTACATTTCCTTAAATGAACAATCGGGTCTAAGAGGACTTTAAGCAGTTTGCATTTATTGTACGCTCTTTTTACACATTTCTCCGAATAAACGCCATTTTCGTAGCTTTTCTCCAAATAAACGCCATTTTCGTAGCTTTTCTCCGAATAAACGCCATTTTCGTAGCTTTTCTCCGAATAAACGCCATTTTCGTAGCTTTTCTCCGAATAAACGCCATTTTCGTAGCTTTTCTCCGAATAAACGCCATTTTCGTAGCTTACAATAGCCTTACGCTGACAGGTTCAATTTAAACAAATCGTAAGAGTTCTAAATATAGGCTAACGGGTTAATCCAATTTCTCCTAAGGTAGATTTTTCGTGATACGCTCCAATTTCCAGCTCGGAAAGCTGTCGTGACGGCTTAATGGATACAAGAACGGGGAAAAAATACCTCGCCGCAACGACCAGTTTCTATAATTGGTGCCTTTAGTTTTTCCGCGCGACGCTTAAATGACAAAAATAGGGAGAACATTCGCAGAAATTACGCACATAACAGACCATAATGTTGGTTAATGCAACATAATACGAGGAGATTTCGCGGAAAATTGCTCTAAAATGGCCGTGTTCGCGGCGCGCTCGTTTGCGGCCGGCGCTCCCCGCGGTTATTTAATTTCCTCTTTAAATGGAAGGGGAGTTACGACCAATTTTCGAGGGCTTTAACTCGGTTATTAATAAAGTGGCGACTTAAAGGAAACAAATTTGTTACATGCGATGCGAATTACGAGCACATATCGAAAAGTAATTGAAGAAACGGAGCTTTTAAGGCACTCAACACTTTTCTCGTGGTTGGAATCAGGTGGAAGGGAGAACCGTTCAACAAGACAGCTATGGAATTTGTACTTATTTCTATATTTCGTTTTAAAGGACTTACATTAGCCCTTTACCAAACGTCAAATTTTCGGCTGTCCCAAACTGAAAAAGTTTGCACACGTCATTTCAAATGTGATGAAAATAAAAAATAATCTTCTGATAGGGCTAAAAACATTGTGGGAAAAGGGGTAATTACTCGTTAAGAGCAATTTCTACTTTTCCTACAATGGTTCCAGAGGCGTCTGAAACAAACTGGTGAAATGGCGTTATTGTTTATTAATGGGTTAAGCGATACTGTGACTGATCAAAATACATAGCAACAGCAGACTTCAATCTTAGAATGTGAAAAAATGTATTTCAATCATGAACATGAGTACGAAATATTGTTGCAAATGGAGAAATCGTCCATCACGCCTTCTGCAAAGTTGAAACAAATGATTTTACGCGTAAAATATTTTGTCATGTTTCAAATGAGCAGGTAATATAGCCCACCAAATGCAGCTTTTTTGTCATAGTGGTATTTATACGCATTCTGTTAAACACTTAGAATGCTGGGTAATTTTCTAGAAAAATATTTTGTGCCGTCTGCCTTCCAAAAACCTTAGATATCTGCTTGATTTTGAAGAGGAAAGATAGTCAGAGAAGCAAACAGATCCGATCACTTGACGGCTGGCCTGGATCTTACCTGTTTGCATAACCAGTAGTAATCTTTATTTACATCTCAGCATTGTACAGTTATACATACATTTACAACATAACATAACATTTCATATAAGATACAATGCCACTCCATTATGGAGTTATAAGAGATGAGTCTAAATGCGATAAGGTACAAGACAAACACATCTTAATTAAAGATATAAAGAAATCGACCTATTTAGAACAAGAGATCATAAAAAAGGATTATAAACAAAAGATACAAAAAACTAAAAAACCTATCATTACATTATAAAGTTATAAAGTTATATCTACAAGTACTAATGGGATAAAAAAGGAAATGATTCTAAATGAACAGCAAAGATGACATACTTAAAAGGAAAAAAAAATCATAATATAAAAAAAAGTAGTGATTTTACAATAAAACTATCTAGTGAGATGATAGCCTGGTTAGCATTAAAAACCTTATTTCATATTATCAACATGAAGTCAGTTCCAGCACTATAATGGTTTGTCTTTGTTATTATAATGCAGTCTGAGGTAGAAAGATCGTATTGTTATTTATTCCATTCTCCTTTTGCGAAAGTGTGACTTGTCAAAGTAGAAAATATCTACAACGGCAATGGTGAAATATGACGACCCCTTCTTTGTAGAAATCGCTTTGATTAAAATGGACCGTTACAAGCAATTTATCTTTCTGTTACAATGGTTACTTAAATCGTCTTCAGCAGACGCGGTAAAAATGAGGTCTAATGATTTAAGCATTTTTAAGTTCAAACTTTATACATGTATATGGGACATGCTTTTCACAATCTTTATATTCTTAGTTTACACTCCATTAGGATGTCAGACATTTTTCTCTGCAAAATATTTTGTAAAATATCTCCTAAGCTTCTACATGAGTGCGAGCATCATCTGTAATTCCATCAAATATTTCTACTGTCACCACAATGCATGATAAACGATGTTTTGAAATTATTACGAACACCCGAGTTCAAAACAGGTCGCTTTGGTTTACTGACAGAAAGGGTTTAATCATGTCAAAGATGCTAACGGGAGATTTGTTAATGTACATAAAGTTATTAACTTGGAAATATGATGCTAAATGTTCCTCGGAACCCCGGCGGCACACGATATTAATGATACTCCGTCACATGAACGTGAGTGAAGGAGTTTTGTGGAACAATAAGGGGCGCTGCGTTTTCACACGTAAAGTTATTGACACATGAAATACATGTACACCTGTCGGATATAACTTTCTTTGACCTTTCGTTATATCCTAACTATCCTATAAACCATTCGCAACATTATGAGGGTTAAGGAATACGTGTTTTTCGGTTGATACATTGTAATTGCCCCAAACAGAATGATGCGTTCATCGGATGAACACATCCTTCGTTTGGGCAGTTACAATGAACATCATCATCTAATCGTTTTACTGCGAAACACCGTCATGTGTTTGCTGGTGCTTCAGTGTTAAAACGCATCGAGCACATGTCATTTTGCGAAATACGTGCTATATGAAGGTAACAATGGGCAATATAACACAAAACATTGTCTTCATTGTCGGCTTCGGTCACTGGTTTATATTTTATGCTCGTACATCAGTGCTCTGTTTCTATACCAGTACAATTACAAGAACCATATGAAGTAAATATAAAGAGCTTGGTAGAATGTCTTTGGCAGCATAGTACCATGGCTGGCGATACGTGTTATCAGTATTTATTACCAGCCTCGTTTCACATTAGCCTCTGACAATCAAGCGAGTTGTAAAAAAAGGTTGTATAAAGTCGCCAAGGTCATTTGTCTTAACTTCTAAGTTAATCTCGTACATCGGTGCACTGTTTCTATACCACCAGAATTACGAAAATAAACTGAGTTTAATAGAACGATATTGATAGTCGATGACCACATAGTACCATTTGGCCATACGCGTTATCAGTGTAGATACATGAATGAGGAGAATCAGGAGACGCCATCGTAGAAAACTTTAGTACAACATGTTTGATAATGGCGGTATACATGTAAACACTTTGTGCACCTTTTATTTAACCCTCACTGAGCTGGAACTAACTTCATACTAGTGCAAACAGGTTGGAACGAGGCCAGCCGCCAGGTAAATTGGCGGCTGGCCTGTGATCTAACCTGTTTTCTACTCAGACAATCTTTCTTCATCAAAATTAAACAGATATATAATATTTTGGAAAGCAGACGGCACAAAAATGAATTTTAAGGAAATTACCAAGCATTCTATGGGTGAAAATAAACCTAGTAACACCAATTCAAGTTACAAACATAGCGGCTTTCTTGGGCTGACACCATCACAGAAACAGCAGTAGAAGTTGTAAAACTATAGGTGATACAATCTAGTATGATAAATTTAAGTCAAAACATAGCGGCTTTCTTGGTCTGATGCAGGAGAGACTCTCACAGAAAACAGCAGTACAAACTGTTCAAGTACATGCGATATAACGGGGTAAGACGTTCATTAGTGCGAGCGTGCTGGACGAGAGAAGCCCTCTTGGGAGTTTCTTAACGTCCAATTACCTCCCCTAATTGGGTGATCTGTTCCCTGCATCATATGTTTTATTTCCGTGATCAACGCCAATAAAACGCTTTATAACGGATGTCATATACACTTCACTGTCTTTGGAACGCACTTCGTAAAATATATTCGACAGGTTACTGTTGGGGATCTTGCTTTGCTTCGTTCTGGTTAACGGTTGAATGAGAGGTTTTAAAATTTAGATATTTTTAACAGATATATTTTTAAAAAAAGAAGTCTCTTCGCCTTTTTTCAAAAGTCTGCCGAAGTGAGAAAAATATGTTCGTGTCTGGTCCCTGTGATCCTTTACGAAACAGCACGTGTCAAATGGTGCCAATTCAGAAGGATTTGTGGTAAAATAATATTGTATATACACATGTATCAAAATAGTATGTGAGGAAAGTAATTTGATCGTATACACTTTATTGTTTGAAAAACTTGTAGTGCTACTTTCTTTTGTCATACCAATCTAAAAGTCGTCAGAAGAGAGCCATTCGAATCCCTCGATTGTTTATCAAAGAGTCAAGAAGACTAATTGGCGAAGAATCTCTCACACGATTAATTAATTGTCCTAAAGAGCAAAGCAAGTACCGGAATGGAAAGAAACGAAGCGCGATTCTCAGAAATTAACCCCAACGGAATTGACCGTCTTCTCCCGATTCAGCATCCAATAAAAGCTCATTAAATCCAGAACGGGTGGAGAATTTATAATGCTCTCTCTATTAACCCATCTAAACCCACCGAAGAGGTGGTTAAATTCGGTAAATTGACACGAGTTCTGTCAGTAGCTCATCACCAAAAGATGTTTGTCTTGTTGTTTTAACAATCTTTGAGTAATGTCTTAGGGTCTGTAGTATAACTATGATTTTCCTTTCTTTTTTTCTTCTTTTTTTTCTTTAAACTGGCTCTCTCTGCTTCAATCATATCGCCACTACAAGTCGATTATTTCTAAATGCACTTGGAGATAACATAAGAAACTACATATGTATTAGAGAGTCGACTTCATAGGAATGTGGACTCTTGTTTGCCACATATTTTACGATAGATATCCATTCGAAACCATAGTCTGTATCTATTCAATTTGATTTTGTTTGTTGACTTATGAATTGATTGACGAATAAACATTTAATGAAACTTATCAGTTAACTCTTGCTTTATTACACTAACTGCAATTCATAAGGACTAATACTTAATTATTCTAATGTATATAAAGTGACATATAGGCCGAACGATACAGTGTGTTGTTTTATTAAATCCTCACCTAACTGTTTGAACTTAACACATACCAGTGTAATAAATATCAATCTGTGCGTTTGGTAAAGTGTCATCTGCTTAAATATCACTCGAGATAATGAAAAAAGGTTAGTTAGATGTGAAAAACGCCTGTCCTTAACCCTTATAGTGCTGAAACCGACATCATGCCTATGTAAACAGGTTGTATCCAGGCGAGCCGCCAAGTAAATTGGTGACTGGCCTGTGATCTAACCTGTTTGCTTCTCTGAGTATCTTTCCTCGTCAAAATTAAGCAGATATCTAAGGATTTGGAGAGCAGACGACTGAGACGACACAAACACCCATTTTAAGAAAATTACCCTGTATTCTAAGGGTTAAACGTATATGACTGTATCAACTAACGGTCACAAGTTATGGATCCGTTTGTGAAACAATCTGTTGATACTTAACAAATCAACGTACTTAATGTTTTTCCAAAAGCCATAAAGACAAACGCCTTAAAACGTCTTTGCTTCAGACCACGCTTTAAATATATGTAGAATTTGGTCATCACGATCAAATCAGAACAGGACATCGTTCAACTCAACTGTCTTTGCTGCCTATCGTCATCTTGTTTTGACTATTTATTTTTATGTTTTTAACAATCAAATGATACGTGCTTATAGAAAAAGTGCCTCAATATATATAGATGTTCGGTTAACAGTATCAACGACACCAGTGTGAGATATCACAGGGTGTGCCAGAAATCACGTGAAAGGCTGACGTAGGTCAAGTTCAAGTTGAATGCTTGGAACCAGGGTTGTACATCAGACCTAAATCTATACACGTACAGTGTGTATGCTGGCACACAGTTTAGATTCATTTCTTCTTATTTTGGAATTCTTGTCTTGGCACCAATTATGTAAGTAGATGTTGTTTTTGTGATTTGAATGTAACATCGATTGTATAAAGTAGTTCATTATAAGTGGGTGTGCAACAGTTTGAAGAAAGATACATGTAGCTGTTTTTTATTGACTTGAACTACAGTTCTTTGTTATGGAACAAGATAATACATAAACATATTGCTATATTATTAAACGCATAACCAATTTGCAAAAGTGAATGATTTAGTATCGGATACCCTTGCAAACAAAGTTAACTGTTACCATGAACACCCAGAGAGTGCTTAATAATGACACATGAACCACCTTAAGTTCTTGCGAATAGAGAATGTAGAAGAATGAAATATTGATAGCTAGGACAGACTGCAATTATAAAAAAAACATACTAGTTCATCATTCGTGGGATAGGATGAAACATTCTTTGCTAAAGGAGGTTAAATAACAACTAACATAGTATCTGATGCTTGGTCCTTTTAAGAGCACACATGTACTGTTATAAACGTCAGCACGGATAAAGCAAATTCCGTCCATACTTTGGTGCAAATCAAGACAGATGTCTCTGTAAGACATCTCTTGCAAAAGCCATATCCGTAAGATATGATATAAACGACTTGCTCAATGCAGACGTATGTCTCTATGAAACAGACATCTCTTGCAAAAGCCATATTCGTAAGATATGATATAAAAGACTTGCTCAATGGATACGTATGTCTCTACGAAACAGACATCTCTTGCAAAAGCCATATTCGTAAAAAAACGACATAAAAGACCTGGCTCAATCGCGACAACTCGGTAATCAATCACTTCATTTCTCCATTGACCATTCCATTAGTGTGGAGAGTAGCCTCCCCTGGGAGAGGATGGTTCCCGCAGTTTGGTGCCAATTACAGCTGTTTACAGGGCCAATTTGACAAATAAGAGCGTCCGCCCAGACCCTTCCCGCGGGAAACCAGTGCGCGGCTAAACGAGCGCTAGGCGAGCGAAGGGTTTTTAGAAACATCGTGATAAAAGGAGAAATTGCTCATCAAGTTGAGCAATTTCTCCTTTTATCACGGTGTTTCTAAATTGTGAATGTGATGCATGTTAAGAAATATTCATTGATACGCACTTTTCTATGAAACACAGTCTTGAATTGCAGATTGCTTTGGGTTGGAGGACTGTTTTCTGAGAAACGTGTACATAACCAATTTAATTTCCATGGGGTAAAGGTTTAATATTGTTGATTATTCGCCTTCACGCATTTGGGGGCCAATCTTATCTCGTGGCGACACCGTAATTTGGCGAACATCTTCACCAGCTTATAAATTGAGATAATTCGCTTATTATGGCTTTAAGATTGCCGTTTCTCGTGCGACAATTTCGTATTCCGAGACGCATCTTGCCAGCGAATCAATTTGTTTAAAGAACTAAAAGGACTCTCGCTATTAACTTAATACCATATTACGAGCGCCGCCTAGGAATCACGGGGAAATTCAAAAGACGGCGGAAACTCGGTAACTTCACAATTAAGCTGTTTTTATCCGAAATTAACTTAAGTAATCAGAAGATTTGATTAATTTGTCAAATATTTGTCCGCGCTGAATCCACTTTAGAGAGGGGGTTGGCTGACTGACTAAAACATGTTGTCTACTGGGGTCATTTAATTTCCGCCCAGACTCACCAGCGTATCAGTGTGAAAAGGAAAATTTGGGGAGAAGTAATTTTTTTGGAATTGTCGACTAGAAGAAACTTGTCGCCCGCCTTTTGATGTAAGTAAAAATCGTCTGTGATTTTCTTTTCTTTAATCACTAATGACCTGTCACAGACGAAAAGGTGACTTTAGAATTAGTGTCACTGTGTTAGAGAAACTACCACATCTCTTTTATTTAAATGAAGGAGATGTTTTTTTATTCATACTTCTCAGTGTATGGTCTAGAATCAGTCATTAGTAGTTGGTACATGCCAATCCGGAACAAAGATTTATATGTGCTGGAGTTCATGCATTTAACCCATTACCAAACAATAACGACATTTGACCAGTTTGTTGCAGACGACTCTGGAAAACATAGTGGTAAAAGGAGAAATTGCTCTTATCGAACAATTTCTCCTTTACCCATCATGTTTTCTGCCATATCAGAAAATTAGTTTCCAATTTCATCACATTTTAAAATGTTGTCTGCAAACTCTTCCAATTTGGGACAGACGAAAATTGGCGTTTGATGAAGGGTTAAGAAACATTTGTGTTAAATGATTTCATGAAGTGTCATTGCATGTGCTATAGAAGTCATGCAGAACTATTTGAGACAAGATATTCCATCAATTTATTAGAATGTGTTATAACAAATAGTACTTTACACCATTTGTCTTATTGTCGCTAAAGACGTGATCTTGTGTCAGTAGATGTTGGGAGCACACAAGTAAGTGTTTTATATCGAAGTTCTAAGATACATTTTCGTATGTTTGTGGTGACTGTAAGTGTTTACCATTAACTCTTAGAGTGTTGGGTAATTTTCTACAAGATTTTGTGTCGTCTGCTGAATATCTGCTGAATTTTGATGAGGAAAGATACCCAGAGAATCAAACAGGTAAGATCACAGGCCAGCCACCAATTTATTTGGCGACTGGTCTGGATCTAACCTGTTTGCATAAGCATGAAGCCGGTTCTAGCACTATAAAGGTTTTTCAGACGGGGAATTGTCTCCATAGAATAGGTATTAAAATCAGGCGGAACAGGATAAACTATTTGTATATACCTTTCTGGAAGATTGCCGGATTTCTTATTGCCCTAGGGAGCTATTTTGGCAACCATTTTGCGTGTATTTGTGGAATAAAAAAGGGCTTTCGTCATCCAGCCTTATGCATTTCATTCTTCGGCATTATTGTCACAAATATGTGTACTTGGGGGTCTTTTGTCCTTATATTCTGAATTCTGTCTATCTAATGAAAATATAGTTTCTTCAACAAGAGCAACATTCATCATAAAGAAAGGAGATACTTTTTAATTTTGAATTTGTCCTTTTGAAGCTATCACTGAAATGCTTTTTAATAGCACGTGTGTAATTAACTGTCAAAACGGGGAAAATCTAGAATTCGATGATTTTATACAGAATCTTCTCCATATATTTAACGCTCAGTCGACTCTGGCAGTCTCGCAGAGTGTCGAAGCACTTAATTGTACACAAGTTTGTTAACAAATTGTCGATGGGTTCTTGAATGAACGAAATGTCAATTTCCTTTCAACTCGCTACTTTAACTCGTAACCACCACTAATCCAATTCATATGCATCGCAATCAAGGACCGCTTCCGTCTATTGTTCCACGTCGGATATAGTTTCCTATAAATAGCGGACTACCGCCCCGCTTCCGATGTGCCTTAATACATCAATTTGTCAGATGAAAATTCAATCCGGAACTATTTCTAAATGGACACGGAATTATTGGGGAGCGTGAAACAGGGCGGAGAGATTAGTCTGTGTCCAGATCAGAGATTTGTTAGAGCGCACAGCCCCCAATTAGAAGGGATAATTAATTTGATTACCGCGTAACAGCGAATCATTAGAAGCGTCCGTGCTTCAATTTCTCCCATTGTTTCCTGATTATACTACTGACCACCAAAGTGGTGTTGTGGAACTCTATTAACTCTTTACCACCTACAGATGACATATCCTACTTGAAACAGAAAAGCTTTGTAAACATGTGAAAAGCCTTTCTAATTGGCTGCTGTGATATGTGAATAGACTGAAAAAGCATTTTGGCAAAAGGAGAACTTGCTTGTGACATGCTTTTTTCTTGATACTATACAATGTCAAAAGAAAGATTCGATTTCAACGCTCTATGTTTATTTATCTGTTATTGACCACTTCATGTTAAGACATTATCAACGATTCTTAACAAAATATATCTGCTACGAATTTGTTTTCGATGTTTTAAGTTGATATCTTATTCCTGTTTTATAAGTGGTAGCTTTTGTCTTTCAAAATATATTGTTTAGCTCTGAAAAGGAAATGCTTTGACAAAAGAATATGTGAATTTACCACTTGGATATAACTGAGTTTCCTTCTATATGAGATTAACATTTAAATAAATAGTTTAATGAAGTCAATTAGAAAGGCAATTTACATTTAAGCTTATTATTGGTATCTCATCACAGATCCAACTTGATCAAATTGTAAAGCGACCGAGTGGTTTAAATTACTGTTTGCTTCCGCATATATAGTTCAATGGGACATCTTCTAAGACCAAGCATCTTTACAATATCCTCGTAATCACAGCAACAGCAAGCTTGATTTAAAACAAACATAAATGACAATAGTGAAAATTGACACATGAATTAGATTGTTCCCTTTATTTTCTAGGTTCACCATACGCCCGTTTATAACCAAACCAACATACGCCACCACCATGGACATTAGCCGGGCCTCGGAAGCGACAACCACACGGGCCTCCTCGTTTTTTATCGAGGACATTCTACTGAGCAAGCCCAAACAGCTGTGTCGTGACTATGGGCACCTCGCCAGTCTGTCCGCCATTATGCGGCCATCACTTCCGGCCGAGTACGCAGGCTACCACTATTTCCCTACACCGCCCATGTTCTTCCCGAACGTACTACAGCACGTACAGGGACTGGCGGCTAAACATGCGGAACATCCGTTTATGAACAACGGCGTAGGTAGGTGTCTTATTAGTTCTATAAACCTACACTTTCAAATTCATTTTCAATTTATTTTATTTTATCTCAGTTACTGTTGCAGAAAACAAAAGGTAATTTAACATAATACACCTATTTAATATATCACATCTGTAAATCTGAGAACTGTTTTTGTTAGGATTCATTTCAAAGAAAATTAATGACATTTTTATCATACCAAACACCAAAGCTAGTTAGAAGTAATGGCCTCCCCTCACAGCACTCTATGGGATACGAGAATAGAATAAGTCAGTGACTTCATGAAAATTGACCAATCGGCAGCTCTTTTGCGCCTTTAGAGTTGAATTGGCAAAATACATTTACTCATTTCAAGTGTCGTCTGCCGCGCCATCATAGTAAGACGTGGGCGTTCAAAACTTGATGCAAACTCATTAATTATTCCTGAAGAAAAGTTTTACATGTTATTGTATTTCAGAAAAGTCAAAATTTTATATAGGTGCAAATTGCCCAATATGAAAACATTATCTGTACATGATTTACATGTTCAAATTGTCATAATAAATTAAACAAAATCCGTTTCGAGTTATCTAAGTTATCTTATATAGTTGATAAATACAGGTTTATTTCTTAATCTTATCGACTACTTAAGACACCTAATATGCGATAATCAATCCATATAAGTCTCAAATATAGAGTAATCGTCTCCCATTTCCAACACATACAAGCGTTCTTATCAGAGATTGTTCGCTCTCCAAGGATTGTTCTGGAAAAGTATTACTAAGGCGGATCAAACCATCAACGTTATCTTATTGGTCTTTAACTTGTCGCTGTAGACCCAAAGGTTGTATCGCCATTATTGATCCATTTTCTAATTTGGAATTTTGAGACTGTTCGAAATAAAGAACAACAGCTCATGGTATAAACATAGAATGATTATCAATATTATTATAAGATATTGTTCATCTATTTTCTAATTTGGAATTTGGAGACTGATTGAAATTAAGAAAAACAGCGCAAGGTATCAATAAAGAATGCTTGTCAATATTACTATAAAATATTGTTTGACCGTTTTCTGATTTGGAACTTTGAGACTGGTTGAAAGTAAGAACAACATATTTTGTCAATTGGATCATTTGTCGTTTAATTCATTTGATTTAGAAAAATGTTGCTGGAACATTTCAGATAGCATGAAAACCCATTTTACCTGTTGACAATGACAACACATACCTGGCTGCAGTGATAGTTTTAATCGAAATTGCATAATGCTTTTCACGCATGCACACGATGTATTTTGATACGTTCGTCTTATTTACGTTTTGCATAATTGTTGTATAAGTCAATCGCGCTATCGTACGATGTTTATGTTACAATCGATCGATACCATACCTGAGAAAAGGGATGATTGGAATGTTTGAAAGGAGTTACCTACCGTTGCATTTAGCTTAAATCACCTGTTTACATTTTCTGAAACCGACCATATACTGCGTTGCACCTATAATGTTGTTTTTTGCGACAATACAAACAAGAAACAAGCACAGACATACTAACACCACTTGGTAGGGGTGCCAACCGATTGCAATTAGGTTGACTGTCGCCACCAAACTTGTTTGGAATTAATAACAATGACAATAGTCAACAATGATCCTGTTAAGTAGGATTAATAACCGGGGCTCCTGTAGGCTCCTGTAGGGCCTGACCCTTTATTTGAGATGACATGGCCCCTTACAGGATGTAGAGTGCACCCTTTCGTTTTTACCCTTATTTCGTTAAAATCCAGCACATTTCTATAGTTTTGGGGGGCAGGACTTGCACCCTTAATGATTTTTAACGTCATATCTATTTTCCCGTTTAGAACTCTGCTTCTTGCGGTAGTCAACGACATTCAGTCATTTATAATGTGAAGGAGGCAAGCCATCGAATTCTGTTTTTTTCTTTTCGTTCTATCTATTGCAATTTCATAATTTGTCAAGGCCAAAGAAAATAAAACATTGATCTTATCTATTATCTCTTGTTCTTGCTTAATTGAAGAAAAATGAAAATCAGACGAGATAGAACATGAAAGAATGGTTTGAATGATACACACCATTGTACATCAAAAGTGATTTGCTCAAGTATCATTTTTTTGTCTTTGTACAAAAACACTCAAACTCTCTCCGGGGCAGGTGTTGTAAATTCATAGTAACACCGCAAGTACAATTTTTTTTGTAGCTAAATATCGTGATGGTTCCTGCAGATTTTCTGCTCTTGGTTCGCTTAATTTGCAAAATATGGGTTAAAAGGACATTTAAGTACTGCAAGACAGTGTCGTAGTTTACATGTATGCTCTACATATCTAGGCCTAAGTACCCTTTCAACAGTTTCTCCCCCAACTCTTGTAGTCCATCCAAATAGGTCAATGCGTCGAGTCGACATTCTAATGTTATTGTCCTTATTTTTATCATCCATTGATGTTTTATGGATGTAAGCACGGGATCTCCAATTTCCTAAACCTACCATCGATTGCCAATCATTAGGAAGCACCTCCTAAAGGCTTTTGTGAATGGTTCGAATAGATTAAAAGGTAGACGTTAATCATCATGTATGAAATACATTTTGTAACATTTGACAGAAAACATCGTGACAAAAAAAAGGAATTGCCCAACCAAATTCCTTGCGTGTTTCAGTGGATTCTTTTAACTTTTATAAGACACGAACCGACTTCATACTTATGCAAACATGCTAGATGCCGACAAGTAAATTGGCGGCTGCTTTGTGATCTAACCGTTTTGCTACCCTGAGTATCTTTCATCAATAAAGTGTAGCAGATATGTAAGGTTTTGGAAAGCAGACGACACAAAAATACATTTTCCGAAAATTACCCAGCATTCTAAGGATAAAGAATCTTCGTTATATCAATGGTACTTATGAAGTAATGCAGAAGACTTATGTAAATAATAGCTTTTTGGCAAACACAGATTACATTTCCTTTATTGCGCTCACAAGTAGCTTTGTTTGATAGCTTACTGAAATCACATTCAAAGGACTTATGTGCTTGTCCTATTTGTATTGCAATCCATTTTGACTACGTGACTTAGATTGTCCTTCCGTATAAACGTGAAACACCTGCATCACACGGCTGAAGACACCATTGTGATAAATGGAGAAAACTGCATCAATATTATATTCAATTTATGGCGTTTTCTTCCTTTTGAATCCTTTATTTTTGGTCGCATTTCATTTTAAAAAAAACTTAAATCAAGAAAATTATTTTGAAAGTAACGCTTAGACCCAAGAATTGTCTTTTTTTTGTAATAAAACAGCAAAGCCTGGGATCCAACACTTAAATGGATAAAACATTTATAGAATCAGATATCTGTCTTAATTTTTTCCATTACTTATTCGTTTAAACGCCTTTTAGACATATAACTTAAAACGGAATTGATCTTCGATTTCTTTTCTTAGTCACGTTGGGTTCCATCATATATCGCAAAAGAACGTAATCTTTCTGATTCTTCGGCAGATGCTTTCGATTTGTGCTAATTACAAAATATCGTATGACGAAATGGCTTAATAACGTTGAGGTGCGATTTTTTCGTGTCAAAAATGTAATATAATCGCGAAGCCCTGCAGTTAAACTGTGATCAAAACAGTCGGGTTTCCCTCGATGACGTCATAAAATAACATTGTGAAAATTATGATTTCCTCGAGTTCCCGGGGAAACTGCGAATTAATTGCATCGACTGTTAGTTATGATGAAGCTTTTCTAACAATGCACCGGTAATCTGACACCGGGTGATCTACCTTTTAGGTTACCTTTTAACCCTTAGAATGCAAGGACATTTTCCAGAAATAGATTTTTTTTGTGTTGTCTGCGTTCCAAAACCTTTAATATCTGCTTTTGTTGAGAAAAGGTACTCCGAGTAGCAAACCGTTTAGATCACAGGCCAGCCGCAAATTTACTTGGCGGCTGGCCTGGATCTAACCTGTTTGCATAAGCATGAAGTCATTTCCAGCATTATTAGGGTTAAGCAGAAGACTTTAACAAAGGCAGATAATATGACAAGTAACCAGCAATTCACTACAACAAATCGAGATCCAACATTCTTTTACATCTCTTCTTTGGCTTGTTTCTTTGCATTATAATAGAGATGGTACCGTGTATACATGGAAATTAAGCATGATTGCTTGCTTGTGTTAGGATTTGATAATTCATCTATTTATTTTGCCTGGTTCTATGCTGATTTGTTGATTTTTTTAATCAATTTATTTTATTTTCGTTTTTCTTTCGGGGGGGGTGTCTTGTTGCGCCAATAAAATCACAGAAACGTTGCAGCGACTGTACATCATTTCACATTTCCTGGGAACTCCGATGAAACTCTAACAATAACCAACAATGTATATTTATAGGTCTCCCACTAGCGCCACTGTTCCAGCACGACAGTCCGGGAAAACACTGTCGTCGGCGCAAAGCACGGACCGTGTTCAGCGACCAACAGCTTAACGGATTGGAAAAAAGGTTCGAGTCTCAGCGCTACCTCTCCACACCGGAGCGGGTCGAGCTGGCAAATCAGCTCAGTCTCTCAGAGACACAGGTACGATCCTTTTGTCTGTCAAATATGCAAATGTTCAAATAAATAAATGCAACAGAACTTTAAGAGTTTGCGACGTTTATTGAATTTATTCATTTGAAATTAGAAATAACTTAATCAATATGGCCTACTGGAACGTGTTTGTCACCATTACAATTATAAACAATGACTCTTTCTTCAAGAATGTTAAATTATTGTCATGAAGTTATTGTTGATACATATTTATACGTACATGTTTTTATACGAGTAGAAGCTGTATACGCTTACGTCAATAAGATTTTCTATTCTGTTCTATTCCGTCAACTTTAGCCACTCGGGTGTCTTGATCATGTTCAAACTTGCAATGATCAAAATATGGATTAACTATTTATTAGAATTCTGAATAATGAATGACCAGATTTGTTTTAGCTATTTCACATGATCTGTTCATGCTGTTTTCGCAGCCTTTCGGAGATGTGTAAATGAAAATAACATGTGATTAACCCATCCCAGTTATGATTAATTACTACATTGATGATCTATAATAAATAATTGAGACAAAAGGTGAATCCTGATGTACGCAGTTACGCTCCTTTCATCCATTTCAATTGCTTATGCTCTCATGGTAGACTTATGTGCAAACTAGAAATTATTGTCTAAAAGTAGTGCCAAAGTAAGCGTTTTTCGATAATCGTTAACCCGTATAGTGATGGAACCGACTTCATGCTTATTCAAACAATTTAGATCCAGGCCAGCAGCCAAATAAATTGGCGGCTGGCCTGTGATCTAACCTATTTACTTCCCTGAGTATCTTTCCTCACAAAATTAAGCAGATATTGAATGTTTTGGAAAGCAGACGACACAAAAATCTATTTATCTCGAAAATTACCCAGCATTCAAAGGGTTAGCGATGACAGATTGAGGGTGGTCTGAGTGCTCGATTGTCGGATTCTCGAATTATGTTCCATCCGTTCTGCGTGTAGAAATGGCATCAGGTGGACAATGAGAAAACGCGTTAATTAATGGGCAAATGCGACACAATCCGTCGGAAATGGAAATAAAACAACGGTACATGCCGGAGACAGCTCCTCAGTAAACGGTTCACCCGATACGGGGGGATGTTCTATTGTTAACTGTCATGGCACAATTGAAAGAATGAACCAAATATTTTATAAATAGATGGAACTTGTGTAAAACGTGAATTAAGAAAGCTTTTACTGGAACTATTTTGATACTTTTTTGTAAATCATGAATGCCACTATTCTGAAGACTTGGTAATGTTGTGTACACTGAAGTTGTTTAAAGGTGTCAACCCTAAGAACGTCTCTTAGGGTTGACACCTGCAAGAAGAAAAGAAACAACGGTGTTCTTGTTCCAAAAGATTAAATATCCTTCATTTAAATGGAAGATATACATTACCACATGTACTATCTTGAACGAAACCAACGGATGGCAACCTATTCATTGTTTTGTTTTACTATTTTCGATGTTTGGTTTTCCCCTTCAGTTGAGTTATTTCCCTTCAACACAGACTACTTTTTCATTTCCACAGGTGAAGACATGGTTCCAGAACAGACGTATGAAGCACAAGAAACTCCAGAAGAAAGGTCCCAACGATTCTGATGACCTCTCGGACGCCCAGGATGGTAGTGACAATATGAGTTTCGAGGAGGGCTCCAACCTCCCCGACTCACGTGACCTCTCATCACCAATCAAAACGTTTACCGGATATGACGTCAATAGTCTTGTCAAAGGTCAAGGTCAGAGCGCCTTTCCTTCGCCTGGAGCATCTACATCCGGTTTGATACGTTGTCATGACGACTCAGATCACGAAGAGGAAATTGACGTCGTGGAGACCGATAGTGAGAAGTCGTGAGAAACCTAGAACACAAGAAATAAAGCAGTGTTGTAGATATCATACAGATTAGCAGGCAGGACCTAGCAAACACGAATCTGAACTCGTAAGAATTTCTTGCTTTCACATTGCAGGCTAATTTGGAAGACCCAAGCTGTAAATGTGTTAGATGAAATATCTTCTTCTCGATCATTCGGACTAAATGCAGGCCGGTTTTTATGGCAGACGACAAAGCAAGTTCCAATTTGAGCTTTAAGTAGCCGGCAATTCAACGATAACACTTTTTCTTTAGTTAGTCGTCATGTTTTATCAAACCTTCATCAATTATAAAAACAAGCACATTTTCATATTGTAATCTAGTCGATCTGTAGCATTATCTCATGGTTTTTTAAGGGGTTTTATCTAGCATGTGCGGTGAAATGAAAGTAACCCTTGTGCAAGGGTAATGGGCATATCCGGTCGTTTTTTCCCTTAGAATGCTGGTTATTTTTCAAAAAGTAGATTTTTCTGTCGTCAATTCGGCTGGACTGTGATCTTACCTGTTTGCTACTCTGATTATCTTTCCTCATCAAAATTAAGAAGATATCTTAGGTTTTGAAAAGCAGACTACACAAAAATCTATTTTGAGAAAATCATACAGCATTTCAAGGGTTCAAGACTCGGTTAAATATCTAGGAGAACATATTCATATACTAGTACAGAACCAATAAACGATCGCAGCGACATGGCCCAGTGATTCTACATCATTCCATCCTTACCACAAACGAAAGCCACCTGGTTTGAATGCTCTAACATGTTTTATTCGATCAAAACATTGTGACAAAAGAGGAAATTGCTCGGGACGAGCAATTTCTTCTTTTGCCACAAGGTTTTAAACATAATTTGAAAAGTACACTCATCCATTTTCAATATTCGGTTATAGTAAGATTGGTTTTGAGAAAGCTCGACCAGTTACGAACGTTAGGTAGGGTAAAGAGGGCGGTTGTTTGCGGAACATCGCAGTAATCATACAGTCAGTGACTAGGATGGTTGCAGTTGTGTTTCATGGGTGGTGACAGTTTGTTAATCATTAACAATTTAACTTTGAAAAGTGAAGAAAATAGTGTGTTGGATTTAAAAATAGGGGTCGATTATGTTTGATTAGAAACAATGTGTTATATTACTTAAAACAAAAAACAAGTATGAAAAGTGTCGATTATAATCAATATGTTAGTAATAGTTTTTTGTTCCAATCTTTTCTTTGTTGTTTTAAGTCTTTGATATGACATTACTTCGAATATATTAGCGTCACAGAGTAATGTTGTTAAATAATTCTAAAAGCCGAAATGAAATGACATGGTAATATAGAAAGTGATTTAGTATTAGATATAGATAGGAAATACATTGGTAGCTTTAAACCCAAAGTTTGAGCTCATGGTAAGTGGTATTCTCTTACTCAAACTTTGGCAAAAATAACTTTCGTTCTCGTCATTTATTGATTTGTCAATTGATCTGATTTTCATTAGTGTCAAAACTCGAAAAGACAAAATGTTGTCAACAGAATCCTAAGAACATGTATGTCAAGCCGATTCTGCACAAACCTGTTCCTTTCTTGTAACACTCATATAAAAGTGAAGATAATTCAATGTGGACCTTTGTCAAATTATGTGTGCGGTACAACTATCCAGCGAAAGACGGAAGATATCAAGACTTGCAAATGAAGATTTCTTAAAAATTTCAGTAAACGTTTGGACAAGAGGAGAAATTCATGCAATGTGCAATTCTTCTGAAGTGAACTCTAAAATACTTTGTATTATGCCACAGGTGGATCTAAAAAGAGCGATCAACACATATATTACCCTTATGGTGCTTATGACAACAGCTTTAGATCGCAGGCCAGTCGCCAAGTACATTGGCGGCTGGCCTGTGACCCAACCTGTCTGCTACTCTGAGTAACTTTTCTTCAACAAAATTAAGCAGATATTTACAGTTTTTGGAAAGCAGACGACATCAAAATCTATTTTCAAAAAATTACCCAGCATTCTAAGAGTAAAGAATCGCATTCGTGATTCATGCGCAGGCGATCTCTGTGGTTGAGGTTATTGTAAAAATCGTAAATAGTTATACATGTATTGTGCCATATAAGTGTTTCTCATGGACCAGTTGATGCACATAGTAAGTGATCTGGTAAGGGATTGTTTGTTACGATGATGTACAAAGGCACGTTGTTCTCTTACCTTCAAAAGCTAATTTTATCTCTTTAAAGAGGTAATATGCAAATTTATATTAGTAAATAGACTAAATAAAGAACAGCCAGCATTACAAACCCCGATCTAAATCACTGATTCATTTCCTTTAGAAAACATTTCAATTTGACTCTTTACCACTTGCAATCGACCTGTTTTTGCTTGAAGCAGACAACTTTAGAAAAGCTTTGTAATAATGTGAAAATTATTTCAGTTCTGATGTTGTGATATATAAATATATTGAAAAAGCATTGTTGCAAAAGGAGAAATCGTTAATGAAAAGCAGTGTCTCCATTTACCACAATGTTTTTTGAAAGCCGTCTGCTGCAAGACACACAAATGTGACGTCAGGTGGCAATGTGTTAATAATTTAATAGTGCTGAAGGTCGCAGCGTTTGAACACGATCTGCTGCTAAACATTGGCAAATCTGAACCTTATCCAGTATTTACTTGAAGATAACATACTTCCAATATCAGAGTCAGAGTCGTTTGGTATTTGTTATATTGCTAATTCATCATTGGATGTTTTCTGGTCGTTAGAATTGTATAATGTATAAATAGAAGTAGAGTGATAAGTTTTAAATCAATAATTCATCTGTTTGTATAAGTCTCTTTTAAAAAACTCTGAAAAGTATTACAAGAAAAGGAGAATTTGCTTATAAGAGCAATATATCCTTTTCAAAAAATACTTTTATTCCTTCGCGCCCAAAGAACACAACCGACTTTAAAACAATATTTCATTGCAGTATGAAGAGTAATTTGTCAATTAGTCGTCAAGAATAGACATCAGTATTTGCATTAGCAAAACGAAACCCATTCAGTTGTTTATAAGCTTTGAAACCAGTGACCACATGTTAGAATATGCCATTTTGATATTATTTCACAGGTAAATGGTTGTAGTATATGTTTAAAAATGGAATTGTTAGGTTGTCTACTCTTTATGTTGTTTATTTGTGTAAAACGTTTTTTTTAGAATGAATTTTATTACCAGAATGAGCATTGTTTTGTTTCGCATCATCGTATGATGCTTTTACTTTTAACAATCTTAACTGCTCCATCATTCTGTATGAAGAAGCAGCCCAAGACGACATGTGTAATTCCCGAACAGTTTGTAAAAGAAACAACACTGGCTATAATGATGCGACTTGTACATGTGAATTATAACAACTATTCCAGAAATGAGGTTTGTCATCAGGATAAGCCATCACATGCTGATCCAAAACACCACTTTATTGTTCACTTGGTGGTATAGCTATCTGTGCAAGAGTTATGAATGTTTCATGATTTGCTGGACGCGACATGTTTATGAATGTGCTTATATGAGAACGTTTTTGCTTTGAATACACGTTTTGTACATGAAATATTAAAACATTTATGTTAGTTGTTTTTGTTTATATATAAAGTGAAATAAACTATGAATATTATCATGTGTTTCTTTATTCATTGGTATTTAACGTCGTAACAGTTCAGTTAAATATCGATATCTCAAACTTCCGATCGACAAAGTTTTATTCACGTCAATGTAAAAACGAAGTCCTGAATCATCTTTACTTAATTTCTATATAAGTGACATTATGTTCGTCGAAATTCCATTCCTCGAAGACCTCTGAAAGTCGAAATTAAGTGGTATGAAAGCGACAGTTAAGTTATCCATTCTTCCTAAATATTATGACAGAACTAGACTAGGAAATATTGCCCTGCCCTGCGACACCACATTATGAAAATAAACCTAATTTGAACCTTGGTCGATGGATCCCAAGTCTCTAAGTGAACACCATTACGACTTCAGATCCAGCCTAGTTCCTTGCGTTTGCCTTGCGTCAAAGTGATCATAAATCCTTGGTTCACTGTATTTCAAACTATATCTACAGTGTTAATTGAGAACAATGTATTTGATTTTATTAAACAAATTCCGTTACTTATAACAAGAAATGTGTAGAAACTATTGCGATGCTCGCTTCGAGTATTAATTCTGTTGTTACAGTGGTTTCTGGTGCAGATGCACCAAACAGATGTCTTAAAGAAGTGGGCTATAAAGCCTATGGCAAAGGAGCGTCTTGGCTGACTCGAGAAAAATAGTATAATACTCGCGGCGATCAATAATTCATTTGTGATATCCTTATGCTGCAAGATGTTGAGCATAATCATGAGGGAGTGGGGTAGTGATAAGGTTAAGTCGAGGAAGAAAGATGGTTCTTCCCGGTTCCACAATCACGAAGAAACGAACTTATTTGCAGCTTCGTCAATTTAATTTGACATACTATACCGTAACATTCCACTCGAGCACACATGTGGCATAAGACCAAAGAAACCGCTTGAGAAAACAAATTTCCACTGCTTCACAATGGCTTCTACTCGAATAAACGAAGTAATTCTATGAGTGTATACTTAAAAACTGTTGCATTTTGTTGATTTCTATCGGCACCAGTCACAATTATCTATTTGGTAGTTTTTGTCAAAGAAGATGCAGTAAACACAAAACAAATCTGGAAACTCGAGAAGTTGGATTACAGAGGAGATACCCTGCCCTATTTCGAATAGACTAATTCAAGATTGACACTTAAATTTTTTTATAATTCAAACCTTAACGGAATTTTATTATCTATTTTATGGAGGCTTTACATTATGTCAAAAGTATTTCAGTTACATGTATGTAACGATGCCAGTTTCGTTATGATAGAAGACCAAAAATTGACTGCCAATAAAGGCTGATCAAGCCAGGTAGAACCATCGGCATTCCGTATGTCAACCGGGAGACTACCTCCCATGAAATTCCAAATTCAGTCACCATAATTTGATATGGGATTTCAAGTTCTGTACTCAAACCTAACCACTCGGCCGCAGAGGTTCTAAGGTTACTAATGACAAGCTATTGTATGAATCAGAGTGTTTCCAATGGGCCAATAAAACAATGTCTTATGGACCGAGTAATGTGCTAACACTGTAACCTAGAGATGTATGGCGGGTAAGGTTTCACTATCTCAAACTATTTTAGGCGTCTTTTATTGGATCACATGTTGCCATATGTGACACCTGAATCCGTCTTACCATAATGGATAGGACAAAAGAAAGAACTTATTCTGCTATTTCTAGATTCTCTTTTGTTGTATTTTCTTTTTTATGTTTAAGTCAGCAATGTTAATAAGCGTATCTGTAAACCCATTACCAAACACAAACGACATTTAACCAGTTTGTTGCAAACGACTCTGGAAAACATTGTGGGAAAAGGAGACATTGCTCTTAATGAGCATTTCATGAAACCCAGAAAGCAAGCAGTTTATCATTTTGTTAAAATTATATAGATGTTACATTTTAAATGTATCCCGTCAATTCGGATTTGTCAAATACCCATATCAGCGGCACAATCAAAGGGCTACAAGTGCCTATAAGTATAATTCTTCTAACCTCAATCCCGTTCTTAAAGTGCAACCCACTTTCACAAATACTTAACGAGTTTGGTTTCTTGTGTTAAAACTCACCTTAAACATCCCCGAGAAATGGCGTCTAGACAGTTCTATTGATACAGTATGCATAGTTAATTATACGTGTATAATACACGGTCATGCAGTCTCATCTAGACACATGTATCATAGATGTATTCTATACATGATATATATATAGAGAGAGAGAGAAAGAGAGAGAGAGAGAGAGAGAGAGAGAGAGAGAGAGAGAGAGAGAGAGAGAGAGAGAGAGAGAGAGAGAGAGAGAGAGAGAGAGAGAGAGAGAGAGAGGAGAGGAGAGAGAGAGAGAGAGAGAGAGAGAGAGAGAGAGAGAGAGAGAGAGAGAGAGAGAGAGAGAGAGAGAGAGAGAGAGAGAGAGAGAGAGAGAGAGAGAGAGAGAGAGAGAGAGAGAGAGAGAGAGAGAGAGAGAGAGAGAGAGAGAGAGGAGAGAGAGAGAGAGAGAGAGAGAGAGAGAGAGAGAGAGAGAGATAGAGCGCAGTATTAAGCAACATAATAATCATGAGTCTAAGTGAATCATCAGACGATTATAATCATAAGATTGTTTGGTAAAGGGTCAAACCACCCTAGAGAGATTTTAGATATACCTTTTCCAGTTTTTGCGGTCACTTGATTTTCTCTATAGCTAATATGTCAAAATCACTTCATCGCAAAATCTAATTCCTTCAAGGGCTTAACGGCCACTAATGGGCAATTCTATTGTATTTTCGGCAACGCTTAAGTCGTTAAACTTGTATTTGCGGATTAGAAGGAAAATATTAATACACAATTACTGTTGATTCCATTTCGAGGGCTGAGAGGCCCGAAATCTAGGCCAAGAACGAGGCCCGATAATCGAGGGCGATATGTGTGCCACGAAATTGGGTTTTATCAATTTTTACCAGACGGCACAGTTTTGACGCTTGCCTATTCTAAATACAGTGAAGCCTCGTTTATCCGGACCCTGATTATCCGGATGTCTCGCAATCCGAACGAAATGGTAAGGGAACGGAATTATTTGACCAGTTTGTTGCAGACGACCTTTGAAAACATTGTGGGTAAAGGAGAAATTGCTCGTGACGAGCAATTTCTACTTTTCCCACAATGTTTTTGCCATATCAGAAGATTATTTTTGAATTTCATCACGTTTTGAAATGTCGTCTGCAAACTCTTTCAATTTGGGACGGTCGACAACTTGGCATGTGCTATAGGGTCATAAGTATACACATGCTTACAGACTGTTTATGTCTTAATGTGTATAAGAACATGGTCTGATTCATTAGTCCGGATGATTCGGTCATCCGGAAATTTTGTTGGAAACGGGTGTGTTCGGATTAACGAGACATCACTGTAGTTGTGTGACGTACTAATGTTAGGAGCTCTTGTTCTTTTGTGATGGCAATGTTTGGTGTAAAAATGATAAATTGTTCAAATAAACATTCTCTCATTTTACCCACACGTAATTTAAAAGACGTTAACATTGATTTAAAAATTACCCGCATCAGAGTTTTAATTTTATATCATTTTTAAAAGAATAAAGACATATGGCTTTCTTCAATGGACTGTTTATAGGAATGTCTTCAAAGTGCGTTTAATTGGTCAGACTTTTTACGTCAACATTTCCATCATTAAATATTATATTCTACTAACGAAAAGTTGCCCGATTCCATCAAAGAACACCGATTTGGTTTAAAAACAATCAAACTGTCTTACGTAGTTAAGCAATCAATTAATTAGTTTATTAATTCATGTCATTTACAGCCGATGTGAATGCATAACATTTATGTCCTAACCCTTTACTAAACGCCAAATATTCGACTATCCAAATTTAAAGAGTTTGCAGACGATATTACAAAATGCTATGATATTGGAAAATGGTCTCATAATAGGATGGAAATCATTGTGGGAAAAGGAAAAATTGCTCGTCACGAGCAATTTCTTCCTTTCCCATTATGTTTTCCAGTGTCGTCTGCAACAAACTAGTTAAATGTCGTTATTGTTTGGTAATGGGTTAATTGAACGTGAAGTTGAACGCATTGTGAACACAACAGTTGAATAAGTAAACACATTAAACCTCGATGGTAATGAATGCAAAAGGGAAATTCACTCAAGATTAGAAACTTCTATTATTGGCCCTCTATTAAGCAATGTAGGTCAACGTAAAAGGGCAAACGTCTTGTGTTTCCGTTATAAGAAGGAGGAACTTGGTCGAAGTTTGCATAAGGACAGCGTTCTGTCATCGATATTGAAGTCGGTCTACGTCATGCCCAGAAATAGGTGGTTGTTGAGGTTTGTCACGAAAGCAGTCTACAAAGATACAACAGAGAAATGGAATACCCGGCTATAATGGTGCTAAAAATGGCCGCTGCATTCACGAAATGGCGTTACGCTGCTTTGTCATGTAAGACTGCTGCGTCGGAGAAACATGCAAGGGAGACGCGTTGAAGACATTTTGTGTAAACGTTCTTTAGGTAGAATACCCATACTCGGCCATTTTGAAACTAATTATTTCGTCTGATTACTTCGGTCGTTTTCGGTATACGTCGGTCGTGGCCGAGACTATTCGGTGTAAACCGAATAGTTCCGGCACCGACCGATGTATACCGAGAACAACCGAAGTAATCCGACAAAAGACAAATTAGATTTTTACAATGGTGGACCATGCATATTGTACCTTTATTTATCAATTCATTAGTACATACAATACAGTTGAAATTATGTTAAATAATTTCGTTTGTTTGGCTGCCTGATTGGTACATTTAATCGTTGATTGCTTCACTCTTTTGATGAATAGATTGACTTGTTGCTTGGTTGGGTTGGTTGTTTAGTCATCAGTCTGTTATGGACGCGAAAACGACCGACTTCTCTGAGTAGGGCACCGTTACTTTAACACGACAACAACGTCTTTATTCGGAATACAGGGAGATTTTTTTACTTGGAACGTCTTCTAAAAACTAGTTTCTTACACCCAACGCAGATTATATTTCTACGACACAGCATACTGTGGCCGTGTTCAATGGAACAGGCTGGTCATTGAAACATTAGACTGCAATCCCCGGGAGAATGGTCCGTTATATTTGTACGTAAACTATATCTTTGTGGGGAACACTTAAAGGCTCCAGGGGTGTGACACATTGGTTCATTATCATTAGCGAGTGCCAATATACTTTTTATGATACAGCATAATTCATAATAGGCTCAATAATGAGTCGTTAACAAAGCTTTTTTAACATTTGGACCTTAAACATGCTTCGCTACAGTCAAAATAGCAATAGTCTTCGAGACCAGAAATCTGGACTCAGTTTAGATTAACCCTTAGAATGCTGGGTAGTTTTCTAAAAAATAGTCTGCTTTCCAAACCCTTAAATATCTGTTTAATTTTTAGGGGGTAAGCTACTTAGATTAGCAAAAAGGTTAGATCGTAGGCCAGTCACCAATCTACTTGGCGGCAGGTCTGGATCCAATTTGTTGGCATAAGCATGAAGTCGGTTCCAGCATTATAAGGATTAACCAATAAAGCATTAATTTTAAAACCATACCTTAACGGAGATTGGTAGAAGGACGACAATTTAACAATATGTGGGTTACTTCAATGTTCTATCTTCGTTTTCAACATTTATACAATTAAATTGAGGTAACCGCCAACAAATGCATACTCTCTGAGTCCTAAACCGCCTATTTTTTACCTCGACTTGACTATCCAAATTACCCAGAGTTCCATTGTCAAATACCATTCCTTTAGGACTGACACCACAATTTCATTACTTCCGGCGCTCCTTGTACCATAAGGGGTAGATCTTTAAAAACTAAAATGCTGTATTTATTTGCTAAGCATTGGCCCATAAGATACGAAAGGATGCCTTATTCACTGAGTTTGATATTGGAAAATGTATTTCTATGGTTGAACCATTGTTTTGTTGATTTTTTTTCAGAACTACTTGTAGTCGTGAGGATTGCTTAAAGATGGCGATAAACTATGGTGACCCCTGCATGATATGAGGTAAAAATAGAGGTTAGTTTGACAAATCAGTCGATAAGAAAATGAAGACGACCATGCCCTTGTTTCTTTAGTGTCTAAGGACTGTCCTTGTACATGGGTGTAATGGGGTTACATTGTATATTGATATATGCTGAATCTTTTCGTGGTCAAACCTGAAAAATGACTGGTTTTATATAGAACAAAGAAGGGTTGTCGAACACCGAGCTCACACCTTTACCAAACGCAAAATTTTCGAATGTCCCGAATTGAAAGAGTTCGCAGACGACATTTCAAAATGTGATGAACTTGAAAAATAATCTTCTTATAGAGCAGAAAACATTGCGGGAAAAGAAGAAATTGCTCGTTAGAGCAATTCTTCTTTTTCCCACAATGTTTTCCAGAGTCGTCTTTAACAAACTGGTCAATTGTCGTCATTGTTTGGTAATGGCCTAGTGGGTTAAACCATCCTATTATCGAAACCGCAACCTTCCTGGCCACGAGTCGGACATTCTACCCCGACACCGGTTCGATTGTGGAACTATACCGCCCCACACCGGGACTTCTCTCTTTATTGTGTGGTTGTGGGCTCAAAGTGTTACTTTCCCGACAGGTGACGGACGACTTCACACTTAGTCACGATCGCTTTCGGGTGATTTTAGCCTTAACCCATATAGTGCTGGAACCGCCTTCATGCTAATGCAAACAGCTTAGATCCAGGCCAGCCGCCAAGTGAATTGACGGGCGTCCTGAGATCTAACCTGTTTGTCACTCTGATTATCTTTCCTCGTCAAATCACAACTAAGCAGATATTTAAGGGTTTTGAATGCAGACGACACAAAAAATCTATTTTCAGAAAATTACCCAGCATTCTAAGGATTTACACTTTGTCACGCTTGCTTTCTGGTGATTTTCGCCTTAATGTGGTGTTAGTATGTCATATTAAATGGCATTGTCCGACAGTGATGCCGACCGAATCACGAAATATCCATAGAGGGTTAAATGGGTTACCACATGCGATATCTTTACCCGTTCGCTTCCTCGTTATACTACTAAAACTTTAGCTAAATGCTTTATCAGTGGTGTGGGTTAGGAGGTGTTTCCCTCTAGCTAACTTCTTAGTTACTTCTCGATATTCTGTATTGTTGGTACACAATAGAATCCCCCAATAGGGACTGTTCTATTTATCACCAGAAAAATAGAGTGTGTTCACTAAATTTTGAAATATTTTTTGCTAAAATGCCCCATTACGCCTCACCTAGACCCCTGTAAATGGCACAGTTCTCACGCCCCATTACGCCTCACCTAGACCCCTGTAAATGGCACAGTTCTCACGCCCCATTACGCCTCACCTAGACCCCTGTAAATGGCACAGTTCTCACGTCCCATTACGCCTGACTTAGACCCCTGTAAATGGCACAGTTCTCACGCCCCATTACGCCTCACCTAGACCCCTGTAAATGGCACAGTTCTCACGTCCCATTACGCCTGACTTAGACCCCTGTAAATGGCACAGTTCTCACGTCCCATTACGCCTGACTTAGACCCCTGTAAATGGCACAGTTCTCACGCCCCATTACGCCTCACCTAGACCCCAGTAAATGGCACAGTTCTCACGCCCCATTACGCCTCACCTAGACCCCTGTAAATGGCACAGTTCTCACGCCCCATTACGCCTCACCTAGACCCCTGTAAATGGCACAGTTCTCACGCCCCATTACGCCTCACCTAGACCCCTGTAAATGGCACAGTTCTCACGCCCCATTACGCCTCACCTAGACCCCTGTAAATGGCACAGTTCTCACGCCCCATTACGCCTCACCTAGACCCCTGTAAATGGCACAGTTCTCACGCCCCATTACGCCTCACCTAGACCCCTGTAAATGGCACAGTTCTCACGCCCCATTCACCTCATAAATGGCACAGTTCTCACGCCCCATTACGCCTCACCTAGACCCCTGTAAATGGCACAGTTCTCACGCCCCATTACGCCTCACCTAGACCCCTGTAAATGGCAAAGTTCTCACGCCCCATTACGCCTCACCTAGACCCCTGTAAATGGCAAAGTTCTCATGCCCCATTACGCCTCACCTAGACCCCTGTAAATGGCAAAGTTCTCATGCCCCATTACGCCTCACCTAGACCCCTGTAAATGGCACAGTTCTCACGCCCCATTACGCCTCACCTAGACCCCTGTAAATGGCACAGTTCTCACGTCAACTTTCAAAGTATCCTATTAACCTTTGGAATGCTGGGTTATTGTCTAAAGATATTTTTTGTGTCGTCTGCTTTCCAAATCCTTAAATATCTGTTTAATTTTGATGAAGAAAGGTTCTCCGAGTAACAAACAGGTTAGATCATCGGTCAGCTACCAATTTACTTGGCGGTTGGCCTGGATCTAACATGTTTGCATATATAAGCATGAAGTCAGTTCCAGCACTAATAGGGTTAATGATGTTATAGAAGGAAAATTCGAGTTTAGGTAGCTCTGCTAGTAGCGATTCCGTCTTGAAATACGAGGATCTCGAGTACGAAAATAGCATTGGCCCATGTTCTTTCAGACTTTTTATGAGGCCAGTCCGACACGATTTATTAGTTAAACCCTTAGAATGCTGGAATGCTAGAATAATCTGAAGGTCGTCTGCTTTCCAAAACCTTAAATATCTCTTTAATTTTATGACAAAAGATACTCAGAGAAGCAAAGAGGTTAGATCGTAGGCTAGCTGCCAATTTACTTGGCGGCTGGCCTGGATCTTACCAGTTTACATAAGCATGAAGTCGGTTCGAGCACTTTAAGGATAAAACCTATTCACTTTACATAAGTTGTAACATAAAGTCTAACATATTAGATTAATCACTATCTTTGCTATGGGCGATGGTAGAGCGTAGGCCTCTTGTATCGAGGATCCTGGGTTCGATTCCCCTCAGGCGAGGTGAAAAATTGTTAGGACTAGCTATCAAATCGGCGCTAGTACTGATTTAGCATCCTGGAAGCAGTCATCGTGGATGAATTTGATAAGCTTCAAGCTTTCGTCACAATCGATGTAAAATAGATAAGTTTAATCCTTATAGTGCTGGAACCGACTTCATGCTTATGCAAAAGGATTAGATTCAGGTCAGCCGCCAAGTAAATTGGTGGCTGATCTGTCACCTAACCTGTCTGCCTCTCTGGATATCTTTCCTCACCCAACACAATTAAGCAGACATTTTATGTTTTGGAAAGATGACGATACAAAAATCTATTTCTAGTAAATCATCCAGCATTATAAGGGTTAAACTAATCCAGCTTTCAAATGGTCACGTGATTCGGATTTCTCCAGTAACAAGGAGCACTATAACCAGAATAAATGGGGTAACGGCTTAACATCAAAACACACCCAACAAAAACGGGGAAGTGCTAATGTATACAAGGGTTTGAAAGGCACGTTTTCTATTGTGGTGGATGTTTATTCTGGGTACCCCAAAGGGACTATTTTACCGCATTACACAACATCGCCCAATACATCCATAGTATGGGGTTTTGTGTTGTCACCTCTGGTTAAACTGTCATATTCACTTCAGGTGGTGGCCGGACCCTTTTTGCAAAGTAACTCTCGGGATTGTTTGGTCTGTTTCGAAATGTCTTAAGAAACTATTGTGGGAAAAGGAGAAAGCGATACTTTTCTAATTTTCTTTTGGTTTCAGAGATAACTTCGTAACATCGTATATATGGATATACCAGTAAACTGTACATACTTCATTAAGTTCGGCTTTTAAGAGGCGAACGCTTTGAATTCGGAAGATAATGTACATGTATGTGTTGTTTGACAAAGACTTTTCATGTGTGTGTCCATAATGGCAGTTCTGGGAACAATAAACTACAATAAAAAAGTATCTTTATGGGAAACTTCTTTCTTTTCAAATATAAGATTCATCAGTTTTCTATTTTACTTATCCATTAAATGCTTGGTAATTTTCTAAAATAGATTTTGATGTCGTCTGCTTTCCCAAACCTTGAATATCTGCGTAATTTTGACGAGGAAAGATACTGAAGGTAGCAAATAGGTTAGATCACAGGTCAGCCGCCAAATTACTTGGCGGCTGGCCTTGGTCACATCTGCTTGCATAAGCATGAAGTCGGCTCCAGCACTACAAGAGTTAAACGTAAAGGTTAAGTATCATGATGCAGGGATTTGAGATATAGATGGTGGTGATTTCTTACTCCATTATACTGTACTTTGACGCATTGAATACAGGAATCTTTACAAACCACCACCGTGATTTTTCCTCTTTAAATAGGATATTCGGTCTACCACAAGCCCCTATCTGAAAACACCGTTTGTTGCTTCGCACATCGCAGTTCGACAATCATGAATATATTTTTGTTTAACCCATTACAAAACAATAACGACATTTGACCACTCACTTTTTTGCAGACGACTTTGAAACATTGTGTGAAATCCATAATTTCCCACAATGTTTCCTGTCCTATCAAAAGTTGTTTTTAAATTTCATCACATTTTGAAATGTCGTCTGCAATCTCTTGCAATTGGGGACAGTCCAAATTTGCTGTTTGGTAAAGGGTTAAGGTAGGATATCCATAACCTGCCATTTTGAAACGCATTCTTTCGTCAGAATACGGTCGTTCTCGTTATTCATAGATTTTGGGCGGAAACTATTCGTTTTAAAGCGAATGGTTTTTCGCCCCGACCGATGCTTACCAAGAACGACCGAAATAGTCCGATGTATGAATGAATTTCAAAAGCGTTTGTTTTTCTTGCTTTTAGTTTTTGTCTGCGTTTGCTTTTAATTTTGGCAAGTCATGAAATCCGCATTGCAGGGAATAGGTCAAAGTTCACCTGAATTTAGGGCATTGGTCCATCATTAGTCTGATCGGACATCCACTCCTTAACCCTCATAATGCTGGAACATTCTTCATGCTTATACAAACAGATTAGATTCAGGCCAGCCGCCAAGTAAATTGTCAGCAGGTCTGTGATCTAACATGTTTGCTACTCTTGGTATCTTTCCCCATCAAAATTTAGCAGATATTAAGGTTTTGGAAGGCAGAAAGCACAACAATATATTTTTTTTAAATTAGCCAAGATTCTACGTGTTAACGTCCTCAGGTTTGTCCGTAGAAACTATGTACGCTATTTATTTTTTGGCTAGATACTCTTGTAAATTAACGATCATATTTCCCCTAATTACAGGCATACTCCATAAATATGTCGAATGAGCATTTTCCCCTCTGCATTATCACGTGTCACCGATCCACGCGGATTGAAAGTCAATAATTATGTTCTCTACATTTTGACGTGTTGTCAAGAAAAAACAAACAAGTTTCATCTTTATCGAAACTGATTCCTGTGACTTTTCTCTTTCAACTTCATCACGTGTTAGTTTAGCACGAGAGTGCTGTTTTAAATGCTTACGATATAATATTATTTCAATCACGAAATCCCCGATTTAAAAATGAAATAACACAAGCGGGCATTACTCCAAAGTGGTCATGCGCGTTCGATGCACGAGAGTTGGCTGTTGTACAATGATATCCAATGATAGCAAGTATTTCAATCCAAGGTTTAAATGCACAAATCTATGCACTTAGATGCTTTAGTTGCACGAAATAAGTAAGGAAGCATCAAAAATGTAAAACGTTTCATTTTTAGCAAAACTACGATTTTGCTTTGTCTTCTCATCATTTAGATCGACAATAAAACAATTGTAAAGGTCCGCCGATAATGTGTCACCCTGATTACGGTCTGATATAACAGAAACGTCCACCTAAAACTAGGCTGAAACTTTTATGTCCCAATGTTAAAAAAGTCCTTCTCTATGGAACATAAAACCTGGAGAAAAACGAAGGGCCTTCACCACTTAAGTCCAAGTAATCATTAACAACTGACTAGGAAAAACTGTCCGAATCACATGCCATGTAAATTATCCAACCAAGACCTTTTGCAAAATACAGTCTAATTGCCGATCACTGACACCATCACACAGAGAAAAAGGACTGGGATCGGTCTTACCATGGTGATATAGCAGCCAAACATGACTCGTCTGCCTCTACAGTGGAACCAACAAGGAACAAGAAAGAGAAGTTGAGAAGATCCCTGGAACAAGACTCACGCTGGGTAAAGAAGTGTTGGGATGAACCAAAGGCAACAGTCACAGGTCGCCCAAATGGAAAGCCTTGGTGTCGGTCCTATGCTCCTTTAGGAGTGAAGAAGATTAAGTAAGTAATTGTGTCAAATATTCTTTTTCTTATGTGTCGTCTGCTCTTAACCCTTATAGTGCTGGGTACCGTTTTACTAAACAACTTTCGGAAAATATTTGCGTAAGTCATAACTGATAAACATGTATAGTATCTTCAATGAAAGTACAATATTGCAATGTTACACGTCATTGGAAGCGTCTCGGAGAGATGATTCCAATGATCTGTTACTTTGCAACTTTGCTTCGTCCTATATTAAAATAAAAGTAATTGTTGTTTTAGACTTACGCAACTCTTAAGCGTAAACTTTTTAGTAAAACGGTACCCTGGAGCCGACTTGATGCTTAAGCAAACATGTTAGATTCAAGTAAATTGGCGGTTTGCTAGTGATCCAACGTGTTTGCTACTCTGGGTATCATTCCTCATCAGAATTAAGCAAATATCTAAGGATTTGGAAAGCAGACGACACAAATCTATTCTTAGAAAACTATCCAGCATTTTAAGGGTTTACGAGTGAAGAAGATTAAATAAGTGAGTAATTTTGTCAAATATGTTGAGGTGTCGTCTGCTCCTTATAAGGTTGTCTGTCATACTATAAGACAAGACTATCGACCAGATTAAGCACGGGAATAATTACAAGAAATCATATTATACTCTGCAGATGAAAGATTTCTGTATTTTTTCCTCTCTGCGTGGCTTTTCATCTATTCTAGTTTTGATTAATCATATGCATGTATGAAAAGAAAATTGTGTCATTAGTTCACGTGCCTTATATAACATTGAAATACGAATCATGTGCATTAAAAAAAAAGAAGCCCAAAAAAAGAAATCAGAATACTTTGTACTCTGTGCCTTTGTCAAGTTTTGATTTTAAACAAATACATGTAGATTACTCTTTTTGTCAACCCGCTTTCAAGGAAGGACTTATCGATGGCATAGATTAAATAACTTCAAAAATGAGGAATTGTCAAATCTAAAATACATTTAAAGTCGAACTGTCCAAAAATCAACATTCGGCAATATGTGGGAAAGCAGACGGTGTCTTTGGGGAATTTTGTATGGCGGATATTTTAAAGCCTGAGCTAAGTGAAATGGCCGTCGTAATACTACTATGGAATCATTGAAACAACATCAACTCATTAATCAATGCGGTTTAAGGCTTTCGGCTCTTTCAGATTGAATAACACCTAAAGAACTTTATCAAAGAGATCGTTGAAGCCAACTGAAACATAGTAAACATGTTAATGTCTAACTTCTTGTGTCATTGGGCATATGTTTTAATAAAAACGTAAAAACGTTGGTGGAAATTATTGCGTCAAAAATGGTAAATAATCACTGAGTCATTTTCTCCCACCGACCCAACGTTATCGGGTACCAAGTACTGCTAACACATATGTGAGAGAGTGGAACGGCAAACCCGTGTTAAGTATTAAATCCTGACTTGGAATTTCCATCGGATGTCCTTAGGCAAGACACTGTAGAGGTTTGCCTAGTAATAACGTAGGTCAGGATAGCCTTTTGTTGACATGGCGTTCAAACTCCATACAAAACCAAGCGATGCTACCACATTGAACATAAGATTGTACACATAGACACGGGGGCGAAGGGGCGGCAACCCATTGGTGTGTGTCTAAGCCATTGTGAAAATGTACACAGAGGTTGTTTCAATATGGTCAGCGATTATGTCGGGTGTTTTACCTGCTACCGGAACGCTATGTCCACCTATTGTCCTGAGAGGGAGTTATGGGTAGATACACTATATCTGACTCTGACCATTACTTTCGGATGGAAATAGGTTGTATGGAGCGGGCAACCATTGAGGCAACATAAAGATATCCCCACAATAAGTCAAATTTGGAGCAGGCTGTATATTATCCAACGAAATCTAAATTTGATACACAAGGCTAGAGTAAGACCATTGGAAATGCTTGATAGTTTAAGTCGGCTGCGGATGGTAAGAAAACCCTGTAATGTAAGGGGCAATCGACATTTTACCCCACAACTTTAAACTGTCAGTATTTACTTATTAAGTCTCAATTATCTTATGTCTAGAATTTGAAATCATATCCGTTTATTAATGAAAACACACTTTGTCGAACCGGTAGCAATAGTCGTAAGGACCCATCGTGAATAAAGGAGAAATGGCAAGTGACCGTGACTATGGTTACGACGTACATTATACATGGTTCGTGAAGAATATTTTGGTAATTATTGTTCTAATGCAATTCACGAAAACGTTAAGAGAAACAATATCGTGTTGATGTCACGGTATGTCTTATTCTTTTCCTGCAATAACACGTTGAGGTATTATTAGTTGAGCCACTTTGAAATGCGTTAAAAGGAAAACAGAATATACAAATAAATCGTTTACGCCATTTTCTCTGTTATAAGCGGGACAGACGTTGTTACCATTGTTTACAATGTGGACAAGGCTTTACGAGTGTTGAAGATCGGGGCTTCCTGTCCTTGTTTACATACCTATTGACGTCTTTGGACCACAGGCGCCGCGTCATAAACTAATACACCGTTTTGTCATTGGTTGGTACGTTCCACCTGTCCAATCTGTCTAAAATTAATTTGTTAGATACCAGTGATTATTATGTTGCAAATTCGTGCTTTTTAAGGGGATAAAATCACACTTGATGGGGAGGAATCCGTAAGTACCGTGCGAGCCAATACAGAAAACTATTTTTGAATATATCCATCCGCCATTCATATATCAAAACCATTTAAACATGATTAGTATTTAATTGATTTGATTGTTATAAACGACACCTGTAGTTTAAGAAACGTTGATTTTATTGTTGATTAGGTTTATGTATATAATTAAAGGAATAACATGGTGTAGTATCTTCCAGTGGGTTGTTATTTGCTTTTTTACCTCGATGAAAAATTTGCATCAAGCATGACCCTCGGTCTCACAAGATACACGTTTTCCCACATAACTCGAAGCAAATGCAAATCCGAGGAAAGATACTACACTAAAATATTCCGTATATATAGGATACATAGGATCAGACATCACGGAGAGCTATGTGATCTGATCTGGGGCGTCAGTATCTTTTCTTTGTTTATTCTAAAACGATTGTAACGGTAGCCTGAGGACTATAAAAATCACTCTCAGTGACTGCTTTCAGGATACTAAACCAGTACTTGCGCCGATTTGTGGGCTATTCCCGGCTTGTATGTACATCCTGTTTCATGTATATACCACATTATCGCGTATGTGGGCAGAAGGATATCATTATAATAATCATTAATGTCATGAATTGAGTAAGTCACAGACTTCTCAATGTGTTTAGATTATGGACGTAGGTCGACTTTTGCGTGTCGCAGCTCAATTCAATTAGCGACCTCTTAACGAGAGTCCGAGAGTTAATACAGTAGCCATTTTAAACACACTCTGTCAACTCTTACTGGTCTTTCTCTTACCGCTACCAGTTACCCTTTCCAACCGAGAAGGAAGCGTTGAGAAAAGAAAAGTATTTCTGGTCATTGTTATAACAATTACGATGATTTTTTTCAGTGAACTTAACATTTGACCACTTACACAAATATAATTACAACAAATAACCCATATGCAATAACTGTATATATAACCGATCATATAAGTGTTTGTCTGGCCAAAACGGGAAACAAAAACAGACCATGGTCAAGGGGATGAACAACACCATTTTCATCGTGCGCTGTTGTGAAGCAATCATTTCATCAAACAGATTATTTCCTCGTCCAACGCACTATGAATTCTTGGATCATCTGCTATATGTTGATGGATTACATAGACCAAAGATTAAAATAGTTACTTAGATAATTGTTATAAATCAAAATAGTCTTTATTTGACAAGTACAAAACTTGTGATATTGGTAGTCCATTGGAAGGAGTTTCTATGGTGTTTAACGCCGTATCAACAATTTTTCTTTTCGAAAAAGACAATGTTGCGAGGAAATATGAACTTGTTTACCGGCAATCTCACTCTCAAACAAAACAAAAAGTAAAATGTCAAATGAGGAATATCACCATTTTCGTTGGAGCAAATCTGTGTCAGACTTCTATGGAAATATCCAAACTGTTTAATAGGTTCATTGACTTCCATTAGATATATAAATTAAGAATTGTAAACATAGGTAAAATAACTTAAAACAAAACGGACTCGCCAAGGTTTTGTTGTATACAACTATAAAAACCATGGAATTATGAAACAACATGTTGGAAGCACAAATAGTCAACAAATACAAAGTATAAAGAATAGGATGTTATGGTAGAATATTCATAATCCGCCATTCTGATGCGAATTTTTGCAGGATTACTTGGGTCGTTATCGGTATACATCGGTCGGGTCGGAACTATTCGCATACAACCGAAAAGTGCGTACCCGACCGGCGTATGGAATAGCTCGTCATTAGCAATTTCTTCGTTCGATATATATATCATAAATAGGTGTAAAACATTTTTTTAGTATTTTTTCCCCATCATATCAGAAAACATGGGCAACAATTTGATCATGTAATGGTTGCCTATGTTTCTGATATAAGTGCATCAAAACCAGAGACATAGATAACAGAGATTGGCAACTCCGGATTTATCGCCAAACTCTCGCGTGTCGCGAGCTTCTGCGAGATAAGGAAAGTGCGTACCTGTTTATCCGTTGCCACGGGAGATGTCAAGCGAAATTGATACTTCTTTATTACAGTAAAATAGCTATGTTTTGGTTATCTGAAACAACTTCTGGACATTTTGTTTTATTTTCATTTTATTAAATTAATTTTATGTTAGAAACAAAACAAAAAGTTCAGTAGGCCTTCTTTTTCAATGACAGGCTTGATTACCATGCAATTCAGAATTGTACTCATAACGACAATGTCTTTCAAGCAAAGGTTTGAATAATATTTTGTAATAATTCAAGTGACTCTATTTAGTTGCAGTTAATAACCAAAGCATGAACTTTCGACTAAGACATGATAGTTTTTGTCAATATTAAAGGATTGCTTTCTCACTTCATTTCATTTATTCTGTGTCGCAAAACTGTTTACAGTGGTAATTTTGTCAAAACAAAACACATTTTTCATCATGACATTATTTCAAGCCAAATGTTTCAATTTAAGAAAATTAAATTATTTCATGATGTTAAAATGCATGTTATGATAATTTTTGTAAAAGTGGTTTTAGTAAACGAAAGGACACGTAAGAAAAACTGACGTGCGAAGTTTTTCAATACACCTTTTACCGCAGATTCCTCTAATATTGATTGCAAATCAATAAGTACATACTTATTCTAAAACACGCAAGGGTCTGGTCTTATCATGATGCTGACCGAAATGATTTTAGAAAAAAGAAATGTGAGCTTTTTGAATGTTAAGCTAAAGCAAATAGTGTGTCTTGCACCTTCGTTTTTATTATCATTTCTCAACGAGAAATTAAGTCAAAGCACACTACTTTTAAAACCAGACAGACGCTTTAAACAGAACAAATCCTCCCTATTTTGTTTTCGGGATCTTTAGGTCATTCGATTTGAATGAGGTGTCAGAGAGTGGACACAGGGTTAGCGCCACACGTTTCTTGTGTAATCGCCCTAGCATCAAAAGGTTTTATGACATTAAACTACATATTTTATGGGGTGGCAATTTACAATCATAGCCTGTATTGTCCACTACCGTGATTGACTCTACCACCCTTCGTTCTTCAAATGACATATTTCACTTGAAATATTTGCAAGCGATCGGAATTAAGAAGAAGTATGATGCAAAAGGAAATATCGTGGTGTTTTCGATTAAGAAGATCTATCCATTCCCTTTTGTCCATTAATTGAATGGATTTTCTTCTTCTTATATAGGAATATCACTTTGAAAATACTGGAAACTATAGAACTTAGTCAGCATTTAATACGGGATCAATTCAAACGCATTCAGACGTTTTCAGTAATAACAATTTTGATAAAATCCAAGTCACACAATTTAAGTTTTAATTAATGCAAAAATGAAAGATTTTGATTGAAAATAAAATGGCTGAAATCATGATTATGTTATCTATGTCTCTGTCAAAACTAAACAATAAGTGGATAAAAGAACATTTCTTAAGCACCTTCTCTTGTTATAATTGCAAGATATCATTTAATTGCCGGGTTCGTCCGGTAAATATTTCCATTCCCGAGTGACTTTCTTGGTTAGATAACTGTAGCCGCGTGTACTTAAAAAATTAATGGACATAATGGGGTGGATAACTTATGTAAATACAGAGTTCTGAAAACTCTAACTATATACAAACATTTCAAATCCATATTATATATGAACAGAATTGGTTAATCTACCAAAGGATTTCTCTCGATGATAGTTAAAGAAAGAATTGATTGATTTAGGCTTAACGTCGATTTTAACACGTTGTGTCCGTTTCATTTATTCAATGTGGCTAGTCAATACAGGTCGATAGCTATTTAACATCGACCCTTTTTTCCTCCCTTGTTTAACTCATTACCAAACAATAACGACATTTACCACGTTGTTGCAGACGACACTAGAACATTGTGGGAAATAGAAAAATTGCTCGTAACGAGCAATTTTTCCTTTTCCCACAATTTTCCCTGCACTATCAGAAGATTATTTCCCAATATCATCACATTTTGAAATGTCGTCTGCAAACTCCTTCAATTTGGGACAGTCGAAAATTTGGCGATTGGTAAAGGGTTAACACATTACCACCTAATGTCACATGTTTGCGTCTTGCAGCAGAAGAATTTCAGAGGGCATTATGGCAAAAGGAGAAATTGCTTGTCACATCCATTTTTTTTCCTTTTGCAACAATGCCTTTTCAATCTATTTTTTTCACATGTTTAATAAGCTTTCTTAAAATCGTCTGCTTCAAGTACAAAAAATGTTGTCTGCAGATGGTAAAGATTTATATATGGATACATTGGAAAAGTAGAATAAAAAACTGAATATAAATGATCCCACCAACAAGCAAAATAGAAGACCGTATAAGACAATATTGGCCAGGCGACATGAAAGGTATGCGACAGGTATATGCGTGTAATAAGCGATATTTTGAATAACGTACGACGAATATGGTGTTACTTTATGCAGACGTTAATGTTTGTTTCCTTACTTAAATTAAAATTATCTATTTTACATCGAAGCTTGAAGGTTAAAGCTAATTGAATTCACTCTCGATGTCTGCTTCCTTGGTACTAAACCAGTACTCGCGCCGATTCGAGGGCTAGTCCCAGCAATTCACAACGAAGATCGAACCCAGGACCCTCGGTTAAAGAGGCAGACGCCATACCTTTGCACCATTGTCACACACTGACCACTACACTCAAGAATTAGCACAAGTTTTTGTTATGTTGTTACCGTCTGTTTCTAAACAGTGTTTGATAAAAGGGTGTGTGTGTTTGTTCTGGGATTGAAATTCTCTTTTTTAACAAGTTTTCATTGCAGCTTCTTATATTCTTGTTTCCTGTGTAGCTGAAGTGTCCGTAATTTCTCAGGAATTTCATATCAATCACTTTAACTATCCATGAGGCACTATCAAATGAAGTACCAAAGATACTATAGTATTCTTTACATTTTAGTTTAAAACATATCGTATTTGCAATAAATACAAAAATGATTGGGACGAAAGCAAAATGCCCATAGTGTCCCTTTCAAATGAATATCACCATATACAAAACATCAAACATATATAGAACTTGAAACTACAAACATAAAAGAAATATATATATTCAAAAGGAACTATCTAATAGATTGATTTTCTTTTTAAATTAGATGTCTCATACAAGTAAATTGACATCACATATACATGAATATAGAGTTACATAAAAACTAGATTATTGATACAAGTATCAACCGCTTTAATAATGGTGTGGTGGAAATATAACGTATTCATGCAGAAAATATGTTAAACCGTTTATACGCTTTATTTCATAAACACTGGTTTATCTTTTAATTACACATAATGCATTCAAAACTGTAAAGATGGATAGCATCATGGGTAAAAGAACAATAGTGCAATGCAATACATCATTGAAAAGTTTCTCGGCGAGACGATTCCAATGATATTTAACTTTGCAAAACTGTTCATCTTAAAATTGAAATGAGAGGGACTGTTGTTTTAAATTAAATTTAGTAAAACGGTAATCCTTCAAGGTTGGCATTACATTCATTGCAAATCCAACAGCTGCTTTTCCATATGAACCCAATTATAAAGTGGTGTATCTAACCATATAACCTGAATGTGGTAACACACTTCTACATTGGTTCATTGGGTATAAAGTGTTTAACCAGTGAGTACTTGTTATGTTAAACAATTATGGTTGGATAGCGTAAGGGAGATAACTCCATGTTTGAACTCAACAGCTACTTTGAACCGACATAGCACCTCCGTTGTCTGTTAAAGGTATCTGATATTCTCATCCCAAAATTCGTCACAATAGCTTTTTAATGGATACATTGCATTCATCTATTTGAAAGAGATGACTCCCTTTTAAACTGCAGTGACGAAATAACTGCGACGAAACATATAGTGGGCCTTTTCGTGGTCGAATATCTCGAATGCACATGCTTAAAACTTACATAGGGCCTCCATTAGTCGAATCGATCAAGTCAATTTCTCGCAATCGCCAGGGTAATTCGAAAAAAGTTGCAAGTTCTTCTTTTCAAAGAAGGAGATGTAACCTTTTTATTACTAAGGTGGTGAAATAACTATAAACCAAACTAGAGTATCCATGGTCACCTATCTAAACCTTACAGTGCTGGCATCGAACCCCATGCTTATGCAAACAGGTTAGATCCAGGCCAGCCGCGAAGTAAATTTGCGGTTGCCTGTGATCTAACCTGTTCAGTACCCTGAGTATATTCCCTCATCAACTTAATTAAGCAGATATAAAGGTTTTGGAAAGCAGACGTTACAAAAATCTATTTCTAGAAAATTACTCAACATTCTGAGGGCTTTAGTCGAAAACCACAAGCTTCAGGTGACTAAACAACGTACGGAATATATTTGCGTAAGTTATAATTGATAAACATGGATAGTATCTTAAATGGAAGTACAATGTTACAATGTGGCACTTCATTGGAAGCGTCTCGGAGAGACGATTCCAATGATGTGTCACTTTGCAATATTGCTTCATCCAATATTGAAATAAGAGGAATTGTTGTTTGAGACTTACGCAAATCTAAAGCGTAAACTGTTTAGTAAAACGACACCCAGATACTCGGCCGGGCGATTTGGATTTCATGGGGGAATTCTCTTTGCTAAGCTAACGAAAAATGGATTGTTCTATTAATTCATTATTTTTCATTTAGACTTCATGAACAGTTATGTGCAGTTTTCATATATCTATTATTATACAGTATATGCCGATAAGCTGGGACAGTTTTGAAGCTTATATAACAGGGGAAAGATTCTTGATTGTTTTCTTCGGAGTATCGTCCCTGAACTATTGAGATGAGCGTTTTGATTGGTGGATACTGATAAGAATCTTCTCAACAAGACCCGTTTTGGGTTAGCTCCCACATTATTAGATCTACAACACATGTTTAAAAATAACTCTTTTAGGCAGATATGTACGGTTTCTTCATTTACTTTATCTTGCTTTTATTAAGAAAAAATTGATTGCCGTGATGAGTCGTTTGGCAGTTCGAACGCGTTTGCTACTAATAACGAGTTAGTATATAAATCGTTATTAAATCGAGAAAATAAAGTCATCTAAGTATTAAATTGGAAGAATTACGTCTTAATCAAACAACGACATATGTATAATAATTGAATATCATTTCCCCTCCTCAGAAATACTTGGAATTGTCGTTGATTAAAGTATTTCAGAATGTCACGATTACCATCACTTCCCGGTGCCTTTTCATGTTGTCAGGGAGGCAACTCATCCCATTGACCAGATAGTCATTGAAGAGTTACTTCCCTTTTATCGATTGAAATGGGTTTCTAATATAGATGCATTAATAAGTCTTGTATAAATATGCAATTTGATAATCGGCTAGCTAGTATAATCACTTTTTGAAAACTTATGAAATTCATGAAAGATTCGAACATGGATATACACGAATTTCATTTCATTTAGATATACGGAATCGCAAGCACATACAAGGATCTGCAGGTACATTGCTCGATGTGAATTACGTTTTATAAATGAATGGAAAGATTTTTACAAGTTATATAGTGGTATAGCTGATCACATACTAAGCTCTTCGCGAACCCTCATACACGTACATCTACTAGACATACATCACTAAGCAAAGACGGTATTGACACTACGGGTTACATATATCAAGTCATCTTCATCCATGGCGGAATGGATTATCTACCGTATTGAAAAAGAACAGTTGTCGACAATTTCCTTGTATAAAAGGGTAATATGCTGTGAATACGCAACAGTGCTAGAATATCTTCATGGACATGTATGTAACGTATCCAATTGAATGATTTAACCCATTACCAAACAATAACGACATTTGACAGGTTTGTTGCGGACGTCTCTGGGGAACATTGTGGGAAAAGGATGAATTGCTCGTTAATTTTCCCATTACATTTTCTGCCATATCAGAAGATTATTTTTCAATTCCATCACATTTTGAAATGTCGTCTGTAAACTATTTCAATTTGGGACGGTCAAAAATTTGTTTGGTAAAGGGTTAAGAAAAATTATTCATACTAGTTAATGGGATCTTTAACCCATAGAATGCTGTGTAATTTTCTAAAAATAGAATATTGTGTCATATGCTTTTCAAACCTTAATCATCGCCTTAATTTTGGTAAGGACAGACACTCAGATTAGCAAACAGGTTAGATCACAGGCCAGCAGCAAATTAACTTGGCGGCTGGCGTGGATCTAACCTGTTTGCATAAGCATTAAGTCGATTCCAGAGCTATATGGTTTGCTAGCTATATGATGATAATTGGGGTAATACGTTTAGGGAAACCAAGACGTAAATACATGTACGAATATTAGAGGTTTTGAAAAACAATGTAGATGGTAACTATATATGTCAGTGTAGCGTTTTGACCTACTCTTTTCCAATAGCTGATAATAAAGGAGATAAAAGATTTTACTTCGGCAATAGAATCAGCGACATTAAGAAATTGGAACATCATTTGTATCCGTACATTCTGTAGACAATTCAACATTTTCAACCCATGAAATGAAAACTTCCATATAATGTCCAAGCCAGGCCCTCTTATATGCAGGGTTTATCAAATATAAAAAGGTCAAAACATATAACTGAACATATACGCAATTTCTTGACCACGTCAAACCGAGGAGTCAGTGCACGACTTTTGTAAGTACTTCATGTTCATGAAGCACTTACAATAGTCTTGTATTGAACCCTCGAAATAGATTGACGGTTTTCAGGCGTTTTTCTCATAAACCGGTTAATATCTCTTAACCTGTTCATTTAGGTCGTCTACTATTAAAGAAATTGGTGCGCAATTTATGGGGAATGAAGTTGATTCTGATATTTGGACTTTTTCTCAATTCTGGTAAGTATTAAGTGAGGCCAATTAAGTTCGGTAGCAATAAGAACCTTTTATTTGGATATACAGGCACAACATTTGGTACAAATGTGGCATATGATAGACCTATTTAACCTTTTTGCGAACAATTACGACATTTAACCACTTTGTTGTAGACGACTTTGGAAAACATTGTGGATAAAGGAGAAATTGCTCGTAACAACTTTTCCCACAATGTTTTCTGCTCTATAAGAAAGATATTTGCCATTTCACCGCATATTGAAATGCCGTCTGCAAACTTTTTCAATTTGGGACATTTAAACTTTTGGCGGTTGTTGAAGGATTTAAACAATATGCTATCACTTGGGAAACATATTTTGGGTGTAAAACCTACATGGATAGAATGGTGAAAACAACCCTAAGTTTGTTATGAAAGTATTCTGACAATACGTTTTCAGTGAAACCGAAATACTCCGGAAATAAAATGAACTATTTAGTGCATCTATCGAGCAAAGATGCACTGATAAATGCGAAAGCATAGAGCATAACTTAATTTAGACATTAGGGACAAAAGCTCATAGTCAATACTAATATACAATGTAATTGCATTTGATGAATATGACACCGAATCTATACATAGACACATCAAATGGATGTTAAAATAACAACAGGAAAACGTTTGGCTCAAGTCGTGTTCAAAAACCGATAACTCACCATACATTTATTATATTGCTTGTCCACTAAGCTCACGTGGTTCATTGTAGAATGCAACACTATGTCATTGTAGAATAGATTCTCAAGGTGCTTTTGCTCACCGAGCTCTTCCAAAGAAGGATGGACATGCACTTAAACTATTGAATGTATAACCGCTATTGGCAAAACCCTGAACGGGTTAGTTCTGTATTTGATGATATATATTTATATGTAGAAGTAGAGGGTCTGCAATGCCAGGATGGGTTTGTCCGACACGGCAGTTCATGCTACCATTTCAGTCATGACACGGAAACTTGGGTCGACGCAGCCGTAAGTTAATTATATAACCACCTAACCCCATATTTCATCACTTCGATCACTTTGTCGCATCCATTTTAATTAATTTGTTTTAAATTGAATGTGAAGGAAGCTTAAATCTTGTTCAAAGCCACTCCCGGTGACTGCTTCCTGGATTCTAAACCATTAATCACCCCAATGCGTTGGTTAGTTCTGGAACCCGAGACCCTCGGTACAAGACGACGCTTTACCACTGCACCATTGTCCCCTATTTAGAAGACATAGGGAACCACTTTGACTTAAAGACAAATTACTCAGATTGAAGACAAAAATCTATTTTTTAGAAAAAATTCTCAGGGTTAAAAAAGAAAGAATGAAATTACAAATGGTCATTTGTTTGGTGCCGGGGATTGTTGAAATCACATTTATAATGTTTGTTAATCACAAAACATACTCTGTGAGATAGTCCCTTTAAAGACTGGGAATCGTTCTCATTGCAAAACGGATCAGTCCATTTGATCAAAACTAAATAGAATTATTGTTACCATAGATTACAGTGTGGGATATTAACAAATGTTGGCCTTTTTCTGTATTGAATCAGAATGTGTGTGCGATGATATATGGCGGAATCTTGGCTGAGGTGAATGATGCTTTCGAAAACAACTTTCTCGTCAGCATGTCTGGAAGCAACAACGGTAAGAAATAATCTTTATAATGCTGGAACCGACTTCATGCTTATTCAAACAGGTTAGATCAAGGTCAGCCGCCTGGCCTCAAATCTAACCGTTTTGATACTGGTAAGATACTGTTTGATACTCTGGGTATCTTTTCTCAACTAACTTAGCATATATTCAATGTTTTGGAAAGCAGACGACACAAAAATCTATTTGTAGAAAATTACTTAGCATTCTAAGGTGTAACAATTTGTGACAAGACGTTACATAGCATGCTGTCTGACATTATATACAACATGCATCTCACCCTTGGTATGATTGACTCACAGTGTAAGAGGAGTATGTTTACTAGCTTATGTTGCAATCCATTTTGTCATCAAAGAAATAGCATAACTGAATGAAACTTATATTAGATGTCCTAATTCTTTTATGACACGTATATTTCCCACATAAAACAACAACCGACAAAATAGCCCCTCTTAAACTTAATTTCATTAATTTGCAATACGATTATATAAACCAGTTCAGTTCATATGAAACATCTGTGGTATTGTATCTATTTGAAATATGTCGCCGATTTGAAGGAATCAAACAATGGTACGTTTAACCATGGCAATTTTAAATGAACTAATACAAGTAAACATGATCCTGATGAAAATACGAGTTTACTCTGTCATTCCAGTTGAGTACTGGATCGGGGGGAGTGACCTAAAGGTGGAAGGAGAATGGAAGTGGTATCATTCTGGCGAGGCCGTGTCGCCCAATCTCTGGGGCCCGGGGGGAGTTGCTAGTAACTCTTACGGCGACGAAAATTGTCTCGAGATTCACTTGACCAACTGGAACGATGACTCCTGTCACAAACCACAACATTATATCTGTGAAGTGACGGCAGAGTAAGAGTGTTAATTAATTCAAACTTTTATTGACTGACTGACTGACTGACTGACTGACTGACTGACTGACTGACTGACTGATCGATCGATCGATCGATCGATCGATCGGTCGATCGATCGATTTATTGATTGACTGATTGATTGCTTGATTCATTCATTCATTCATTTACCGAATGTGTGATAATTTATTTGTTTGGATAAGATTTTACTACATTGCCTGGACACATGGATGTATTAAAGATGCTTGGGTTCGAGAGACCTGTCTTGCTTTGGTAATTTGTGTGACTGTCTGAAAACTGCTTGCTGTGTTCTATTTTTTCTCCTTTTAAATTAATTTCTACTTGGGTCCTTTTGCGGATTTGTTCAGTCGGCTATTTGCACTAATATTTGGCCATTCGAATTATTATTTCAGCAGTTTAAATAGCCTTTGTGTCGCAAAATGACTAAGTAGATATTGAAGCAACTAAAAACTAAGCAATATTAATTTTTTAGTAGATTTGAATACGAAAGTTTTCATCTTTTTCGGGAGAGATATGTCCGCTTTCACTAGAAAATGTCTCTCCCGAAATAGATGAACACTTTCGTATTCAAATCTCAGGTGATGTTAACCCTCTTATTGATGTTTGAATTAGTTAGTTTAATCAACTGACTCCTTTTGTAGATATGATTTAAACAAAGGTTTTCAGAGGTATATGCGAATATCAAAAGTTTATATAATTTATATTTCAAGATATTAAAGCAATACCAAGTGGACGTTTAGAAATCCGGTTCAGTGTAGTTTCTGGGTTATAAACATGTTTATAATGAAACGTTCATGTTTGTTTCCAGAACAGTGCAGATTGTCGGTTAAAGATGAGGACACGTGGTTGTATTTATCTGCAATGATCGGATTAAACTTGGAGTATACCATACATTGTTATTTTCGTTTTGTTTTTCATTGATTATGTGAATGCGTCATGAATAATTGGCCAAGTGCGGATGTAAAAAGTGTTATACATCAGCACAGATGCAACATATGCACCAACACACATAATAATTTGGAATTTTCTAATTAAAAAATAAACGAATTAGCGAAGGACGATTATAGAGGGTGTAACGTTTTCTAAGCGAAATTGGAATAAGTCAATACTGACCAAAAATTGCTCATTTCCTCTTTTTTTTTATTTATGATTTAATTACAAGTTAAACACATTTCTTATAATGAACTTTGTGACTAGCCTGAATTGGAATAACTACAAAAACATCGAAAAAGTAAAGAGCCTTTTCTGTGTCAAATGAAATAGAAACAATTGTGACAAAAGGATAGATTGTTCTTTCAAATCAATCTTCATTTGTCATATTTCTTAAATTTCATACTGCAAGTGTGTTGAATCGAGTATGTATCACAAATGAATTAAGTAAGAGGCGTCAATGTCACTTCCGTCGATAGAAGCAAGTATAGAAACCATAATTAAAAACATCCGACTAATTTTCTGTGTGATGTCCGTGTAGATCGGCTCAAAGCCGAAAAGAAACTTCGAACATTCGAATCAAGTACTCTCAACACAAGACGATAGACATTATGGAGTAAATGAATCCGTACCTTACAACGGTTTTATCAACCATTGCAGTGCTGGAATCGACTACATGCTTAGTAAATTGGCGGCTGGCCTGTGATCTAACCTGCTTGCTACTATGAGTATCTTTCATCATCAAAATTAAGCAGATATTTAAATGTTTTTTGAAAATTACCAAGCATTCTCAGGGTTAAAGATACTGCATTTCACTATCACCAAACAATGACTTACTTATAATTCGGATTTCACAGAAAACTATAACACATTGACACGAGTCAACCATCAATGCAATAAGACAATAGGATAAAAACAAAACAAAAAAATAAATCTCAAGTAACTTAATGTATTCGGTGAAGAATGCATTTGGCCCATTACAAACATGACATTAAAAACAATTATGACTATGTGTCCAAAAAAACTGCACATCATTATTATCATAGTAGTAGAATTTTTCTACGTACTATTCCAAATTGTTAGTATCGACAGCCTATGATAACTTACAATAAGAGTTAACCCTTATAGTGCTGGAACCGATTTCATGCTCATACAAACAGGTTAGATCCAGGCTAGCCGCCAAATAATTTGGTAGCTCGCCTGTGATCTAACCTGTTAACTACTCTGAGTATCTTTCCTAAAATATATAAGCAGATATTTAAGGCTAGGGAAAGCAGATGACACAAACATCTATAGAAACCAGCCTTTCCTTCTATCACCTGAAGAGGTATTTGTTTCATTGCTTTCGGAATGTTTGGCGATGTAAGACTGTTCGTTCTCTTAGAACGCTTCTTTAGGGCTGTTTCAGAAGTGGAAGTTATAAACGCCAATGAAAGCTTGAATAGAGAATAACAGCTCTTTCCTTTTTGGCTTAATTAATCCATTACCAAACAATAACGACATTAGACCAGTTTGCTGCAGACGACCCCGGAAAACTTTGTGGGAAAAGGAGAAATTGCTCTTAAGAGCAATTTCTCCTTTTCCCACAATGTTTTCTCTTCTATCAGAGGATAATTTTCCAATTTTACACACCTTGAAATGTCGTCTGCAAACTCTTTCGATTTGGGATAGTCGAAAATTTGGCGTTTGGTTAATGCTTAACTAGGATGATCAATACTGTAATTCTATGTCTTGAGCATTCGGGTTACTTTTTGCTACGCTGTCTGGATGGATTCCAAGAAAGGGACATCACCATGAAAGATTACTTTCCACGAGTTAAACAACAACAGATTTGAAATGGATTACCCAACCACATCGAATATCTTCAGCGAATTTCTCCCCATCTTTTCCCAAGAATTCTTCAACACACTATGTGAGTAATAAAACGCTTTAAAGAAAAAGCCATCTTAAAAGCCGTTCTATAAATGGTGAATTGAAAAATGACAACTCTTATTGAATGCTTCGTCTTACCTGCTGCAAAATACTGAGAATGGGCAGCAGTTTCACCCATTTATTGTCGTCTGCGGCACAAATCCGATAATAAAGGATACACATTTTTCACACCCTTGCTTTGGCTTTAGTTTTTCCCTTCTTAACTTTTAACCTTACACCTAATTTTCGACTGTCCCAAATTCAAAGAGTTTGCAGACGACATTTAAAGTTGTGACGAAATTGGAAAATAATCTTCTGATAGGGCAGAAAACTGTTACGAGCAATTTCTCCTTTTTCCACAATGTTTTCCAGAGTCGTCTGCAATAAGTGGTTAAATGTCGTTATAGTTTGGGAAAGTGTTAAGACAAAGGAAGGCGTAAAAATTCATTTTCTGAATGATAGATAAGACAGCAGAAGAGATAAAATGTATTTCGCATGAAACTACAATTAAAATAACATTCTGAACATACAATAAAAAACATACCATGAATAACATGCACAAAACAAGCACATTGCCACAAATTGCCATTTAAAAAAATAACCCAAACTGCACGTGTTGCATTTTCACATCGTTTATGACTAGGTTGCGTTAAAACAATGTGTTTAAACAATGTTTTATCTAACAGATTCTTTACTCCCAACGCGATTTTAAAAAATAATGCAAAATAAGAATTTACTGTTTTCGGCGATTTCCCTATGTAACGGAAGTTTCCCTTTTGACAGTTTTCCTTTGTAAAGACAGTTTTTGCATGTATCAGGATGTTTGTTAAATGAATGATATCCTAAAGCTATAACGAGGGGAATCACGTGAAAATATTTGAGAAAAATGGCCGGCGAACCCTCACTTCAGGTTTTCAAACAGGTACATCTTCCTTATTATTTACTTGTTTTTCATCGGATATCGCCTGTAATATGGCCAGTCGGAAGCGGTTTCAGCGAGTATCAACAGTTTTCTCCTGGATTGCATAATAACTCAGGTAACTCATGGAGTGTTTTGCGATTTACAATTCTGTCTTCAACTCATAACATGTGCAACATTTTAAGAGATTCACACTATGGTTTAAAAGCTGGGTAAAATCCGGGCAAAGTAAATCAAATTAGAAAAAAAACATTGACATTTTGAAAATACATAGACACATGTGGCGACTGTATAAGAAAAAGGCAGTTTTCTTATTTGGGCACAATAGTTTCTACCATGGCGCATTGCAACATTTATAATAGATATCTAGAAGTTATGCATACAAAACCTAGGATAGGAATGAACATGATCCCCGTTTGATTCCATAAACACTTTCTCCAATGAAGAAAATATAGAAATACAACAATAAAACTTTCACTATTTTCTGAAAGTTATGACATAGGCTTCGTTTCCTTACGTAAAGCACATTATTACATAAACATATTAAGAAAAAGCTAGCAACAGTTAGTAAAGACATCATAAACTTTTATAAAAATAGAAAGAGATACAAGTAAGTTCTTTATAATGTGACGCGAAGTACAACCTTAAATTCTCCATAGCTGATCCAAAGGCAAAGCCTATAATACAGATTTTGCTGTAGTTCTTGCCACGGAGGAAGTAATTCAAACACAGAAAAGTTCAATAAAGAGCAACAAAAAAGACATGGAATAGATTAACAATCGTTTCCACATCAATAAAACTCGACAACTCATATCACAACGTCCGTCAATTATGATTGCCGAAACAATTAATTTTGAACGCACGTACATTTTCCCCGCAAAACAACATACTTATTTAGCATGTTGGAAAGGTCATTCAATTCCTGGATTTCAACCGCCAATATCCACTTAGAAAATACCTATTTATTGTCTTGCTGCATGTCTGATTCAAACTCTAGCGTAAACTGATCTTGTTCTAATGGTTTCTTAACCCACTGACCGAGTCCAGAGTCTATAAAATGTTGGACAAGTTTCTCCTTGTTATTCTGGTAGGCTGTGTTCAACGACTTGATCTCCGAGTAACTCAAGCCAGCGTACTTCTTATCTCCTATAGGCAGAGTTTCTGTCAGCTTCATAAACCGCTTGAACATGTGTTTCTTACAGAGGATGGACTCGGAACCAGCCTCCAGTTTGCCAGTCAGCGTACTGATAACTTCATGCTTCTGGTCCCCGTCGCTCCAGTTGACGGCGAAGCTTGGCGCCTTGCCGAGTTGCCGTTCTTCAGGGCTGGAGATGCCGCTCATGTCGGGTTTATGAATGACGAAGGGCTTGATGACTCCCTCCAGATTGGCCAGACGACCGTACACGGCCCTCGTCAGATGCTGGGAGTGGTACAGCGAGCCGAGGACCAGCGTGTCGAAGTAGACAGGATTGATGAAGTGATTGAGAAGGGCGCCTGGAAAAAGAAAAGATGTAAGTAACTTTTGCACATGTATATCATAGCTTCTATTTGGACAATTCAACATTGACTTAGCCATTTCCTTAATTCAATCATCTGTTATTTATCGGAAATGTTTTCGCTTTCATTTTTGGTTTCAATATCTACGTTTGTGATTCATTGTGAACTTATTTCAAATGTAAAATGAGGGAAACAAAAGTAGATGATAATGGATCGTTGTACTTCAAAGTCGATAGAAACATGAGTACTCAAGCCGAATGATCAAAAGAACTGCAATGGGACTGGCTTGCACCAACCTTAACACTTTCCACAATAGCCATTATAATAAATATTACCCATATTACTGTATGTTTACCATAAATTTTATTAAAAAATAATGTTGTTTTATTTCCATTTTCTTCCTCTAAACCGATCCCAAATATCGAAGAACGTGCCTAGCTCCCAGGTGCAGTTACGATGTTTTTACAACGTATGTCACACAGTAAAACACCTGTGACAAATTACCACATCTTTTGACAGTTTGCAAAACGATTAATTCCTAAGTGTGTAAATAGTCGATTTTAAGCCGCTAAATCTAACACCTTAATGATCTGCACTTGCTCCTTATTATCCAAAACAAGTCAATCACGCTAATTGACAATTGTCAGTGTCAACCAATCACGTAACTTGTTTGTCGTGAAATTAAACAATTACTCTTTCAATAACCAATCGTAATCATGATTGCACATGCACGAAGACCAATCAAATAATGTGTTAGAAAGTATATTTTTCTTCAGAATAATTTGTCAAACTAATTTTCATTCTAATTTCTACATCTATTCGATAAACATCACAATGTCTCCATCACGTGTCTGGAATTACTTTACTCGTTCTGCCGAACATCAACAACTATTTAAGTTTCTGATGGACCAACTCTGTAAGAAACTGGAAAAGTTGTCTGTTGATAAAAACGAAATAATGGTTATTACTGCTTTGATATTGCATGCACGTACATGTATACAGATATCGGCTATACACAAAAGGTTTGAACAGAGGACTAGTGTACTAGTATTGGACATGCAGACATTCGGACATCAAAACGAATTCTAAAATCGAATATTCGAATAGTTGTAGTCGAATATTCGAATAGTGATTTCACTATTCGTTCCCATCCCTAATAATAATCCAACACTTAAAAGGAAAAAATAAGTAAGCCGACTGAGATTTTCTTTTATCTGTTAGCGTTTTGTTTCATTTTGATGACGCGGTATATACATGCTTCTATCAAAATGCTGGATTTTTTTTCACCAGTGTTGTATCTTCCGATTAACAATTCGAAGTAACAGACATTCGCCCTCCATTAACTAAATTTCTAAATTCCCATTTGCATTAGAGAGGCCAACACCTTCCAAACACACCGGAAGAATTCGTAATATGTTTTGCCTTAACGCCTTCTTTCTTCAATAAATGACAAGGAGTCTTATCTAATGAAGTCCAGAAAATGAACAAAAAACAAATAGGACAATGTAAGAGACACTTTTTAAAACACCTCAAAAAAATCTAATATTTCCTAGAATAAATCGTAAGGTCAAAACAATTCAACATCAATGGCGAACAAACCTTGCATTCCTAAGAGATTCCAGCGAGCTATCTTGTCGCTACAGGACATCGTCAAGAGTCGTTCCCCTTGCATGACTCCATCCCACGTCTGTATACCGGACGAAGATTTCACTGGGATGGTTCCCTCTCCAGACTCGATTTTGGTTCTCAGCTGACCGCGGGCTTTTCTGTTGGGGTGCTTGTCCCCGGACTCTGCCTGTTGGCCGGGCCCAAACGATTTGGGTTCGTGGGGGGAGAAGATCCTGGAGTCCCCACAAGGGGCGGTGCTGATGTACAAATGGAACTTATATCCGTCCTTGACCTTGTACAAACCCGTAGTTTCGCACTTCTCAAATATTGAATTGGCCGCCTTGTTGTCGTCCCCTGTTGCCACCAAATCAAGCTGAGAGTACAGGAATCTGAGCATTGCCCTGCGGGCGAGGATTTCCGCATGAAAGTCGTTCACGGACATACCTTCGTGACTCAGGTATTCGCCATTAATACACTTTGTACCCGTGGTCACACAGATGACCTTGGCGGTATGAATGTCTTCATCCTTCGTCATCACGATGCCGGCCATGACCTTACGACGGGCGTACTGGCTCTTTAGACCGTCTGTTAGGGCTGCAAACTTCCCGAGAACAATCTTGGAGACGTGGTCTGCCAGCGCAGAGGGCATGTTCTCGCCTTTTTCGCTGTTATTGACGGGCTGTGCCCCTGAAAACGGACGGAATGATTGCAATTCTGACTATTTATGAAACATTTCAATATTAATCATTTATGTCATAGATTGGACTAAATGACACTTGTGATAAGTGTAAACGTTGTTTGATAAAGCAATTGGACCTTTGTTAAAAATGTTTCGACCCCAAAATATCGAATATTACTTGTGTGATTTTGTTGGCTACAATCAATGTTATTGTACGTCCATCAAAAAGGTAAAGGATTACAAATATTATATGAAACAACTATTCTGAACATCAAAGGTCTTATGCCTAGCAGCTGATTTCTTTAACAAAGAGTGTCCATGGGAAAGGCGTTTTTGCCGTAAATGTAAATCCGTAGAAAAGGCCAAACCGATTTTCATTTGCAAGAGATTTTACATCGCGATATAACTGAAGCGTAAATTAAAACATCATTTAATTCTAATTTTAGAAAAAGAAACCAATGAGATCGAAGAAATCAAACCCTGGACTTACCTGGTCCCCATCCCCAGTGGAAGTTTAGGTTGAATAATTTTGTAAGAACCGCTTCTGCACATCGTGCCTTCGCCATTTTCTTATTTCTAGCTGACCCTTCAAATGTCTGTCCATCCACCTCAACAGCCATCGTAAACATCTTTGTGTGATTGTCCCCTTCCTCGGAAACCAGTGTGTACTTTAGTTCCGGCTTTAGCTCATTTAAGATCACAACAGGATGTTTTCCTCCGGTGTTCTTGAGTGGCTTGCCGTTCATGGTAGCGACAGAGGACGTTCCATTGGGGTTCTGGAGCTGTGGTACTTGGACATCCATTTGGTCTTTACCGTCAAAGTTTTGCAGGAACACTTCCGGGTTATCCGATGTGAAGTCAACGTTCATCACTGGTTCCCGGCCAAGAGCCGCATGTGCATCTGAGGCATTCGGGAATTGAACAAAGGATTTCAGGGCTGACTCGGCGGTTGCGGCTTTCGCGCTTTTCTTGGAGTTACCTGAGCCGACAAATGTCTGTCCGTTGACCTCGACTGACATGGTGAAGAGGGGAGAATGGATTGGTCCAGTTTGGGAAATCAGATGGAATTGAAGACCTAAAACACAGAACGTAGTTATAGCGATCATGTGGGTATATAAAAAGACAAAATAAGGAAGACAATGATTTAATTTGCTCGGTTCGTTACACAAACTTCGAAAAGCAGAACCTTTATCAAATAGTTCATAATGCTTTTCAAATTTCAGACAGAACATCACATGATGTACTTCTTTTTAAAACCAGCAATTTCTCCGACAACATGACCAATGAAAGAACCATATCTTAAAACAATATTAGTAATGACATTCAGTTTGGTCAAACCGTCTTTTCAAAATGATCAATCCATTGGGAGCCATACCCCTAAAATCTGTTTTGTTTCCATTTTACATCGGTCAAAAGTATTTTAGTTTTATTGTTATATCAGTAACAAAATCAATGGCACAAGATCCCAGGCATAACTTAATGAAAAGGCTACGTACAGGAAGACTATCAAGATAACCCGATGTAGTACAGATCATTTATATATCAATGGACCACAACTTTACCTGGTTTGAGTTCGTAGAGATGCATGAGTGCGTTTTTAGTTTGTCCTGACTTGAGTTTCTTGAACAGACCCCCTCCTATCTCTCCGTCTAATCCGCGCTTCTTCCCATGCATCCCGTCTTCTACGTCCTCCTCCCCGTCTGAAAATAAACAAATACTGTATAATCCAAGGATGTTTATATTTATTCCAAATGGAACAATAAATAGACGACACAAAAATCTGTTTTTAGAAAGCTTCCCATCATTCTAAGGGTTAAAACGAGACGTCTCTTTTCCACACAGCATGTTTCTACCATCCATCATGATACAGTGTGAAAATGGCAATTTGTACGCGTAAGTCATGAGAAGTAAAGCAACGACACGTATAGGCAAACATATTAATAATTCCCTGAATATACATCACATCTACCACTCCCATTGATATTGGAATATCCGTTGTTATATAGGAAGCACAAGAGAACCCTGCATGTTATGGAAATTACACACTCTTTAGAACATTGTTTACAAGATACCACCACCTTTTAACCCATTAAGGAAAAATCCCAATATGAAGACGTGTGTTGGTCTAATATAAAATCAACAACGGGCGATGAAAGTTAGCAAGAAAATTTCGAGATAAAGGTATATATTCCCTGATTAAAGTCGGTAAACATCGCCAATTCCGACATCGTCCGAAGAGTTTACGGACCTTGCTGGGCGATTTCCGCGAATGTCCTCGACATTCGCGGAAATCGCCAAGTCGCGTCCGTAGATCCTTCGGTGATTGTCGGCGTCTACCGAGATTTGTCCACATTTGCTGATCTTTATGGATGGAAACAATTTCAACATTGCGACAAAGTAGGCTTTCTCGATACATTTACCCCAGACCTCATTCCGAAGTTTTTTTGAACAATCTTAGAGTATATATTAACGTCCGTTTTTCAAACATACTCTCTCAATAACCATCTTGGCCGAAACATAGAATTCGAAGGAGCTTTTCAAATGTATTAACCCTTAAAACGCTGGAAACGACTTCATGCTTATACAAACAGGTTTGATCCAGGCAAGCCGCAAAGTAAATTGGCGACTCGACTGGCCTGTGATCAAACCTGTTTGCTACTCTGAGTATCTTTCCTCTCAAATTTAAGCAAATAATAAAGGTTTTGGAAAGCAGACGACACATAAATCTGCTTTCAGAAAAGTTATCAGCATTCAAAGGGTTGATAGCTCGTACCCAGTATGCGTGTCGTCAAGGAGTCAAAGAATACAGTCAGCGTATATCACAAGCTGGTCCAGACGTATGTTAATGAAGTTGTCGTTAATACACTAGTTTCCGGTTCTTGGTATACATGAAGCATTTCTATCTGTATTAGAAAGAATCCATCCTCCTAACTTACAATTGTCTTACACCAGAGGCGGGGCGAGAGCAATCTGACACGTGAAGTAATTACTAGAAATGAGCATTTTCCTGTTTTGCCAGTTATGTTTTATCCAATTTTCTTAAAACACAAGCAGCGTTTTGTAATTCAAAGGTATCGTCTGCTTTTGCCTTTCGATTTTGACATTGCCAAAAGTTTTCTTCACTTTCCCCAATTACCGTTCATCGTATATGAAGCCCAAATACAAAGCTTCCGATTGACTCGCATATCTAGGTAAAGACAACCGTATGTGATAGGTCCTCAACCATAGTTTCAATTCCTTTGCAGCAGACAAATATATTTGTTCTGTTCTAAATGTATTCTGTTTTCATAGCACACATGTAACCATAGAATTGTATTAACTATGAGCCTATGTGCTTAATGTTGAAATAGAATTATGTTATGTTATATTCCAGACAATACTTATAAAAAAACAAAAGGAAACAACACAGGAATATAGCGTAAAGAATTATTGATACAGTAATAAGAAGCATAATAAAGACAAAATAAGATGGCGCACAATACGATCGATATCTGATTATCACTCCGTTCATCTTATTATTCGTCCGGCCATAAACGAGTTTTTTTCTAGCAAGCTGCATTTCCCCCATGTGTCGTATTAGGTCCATATACTGGTCCAAAACGAAACAACAACAAACATAGAGTTAAGTACATGTAAAGTAAAAAAAACAACATTTATTTCGCAGTGGCAGGTAGAAGCCATTACAGTTGGTTAATAGAGAAAACATGCAGTTTAGCATTAGAATGCCGGGTAATTTTTCAAAATATAGGTTTGTGTTGTCTGCTTTTCAAAAACCTTAGCTATCTGCTTAATTTTGTAGACGAAAGATACTCGGAGAAGCAAACAGGTTAGATCACAGGCCAGTGGCCTGACTGGATCCAACCTGTTTGCTTATGCATGAAGTGGGTTCTAGCACTACAAGAGTTAAGCTCGAAAAGCACTGCTTTGTATTTACAAATGTCGCCTGATATTGCTTTAAATTAGGACAAATCAGAAAATCCCAAATGATGAATTTATACCTGAAAAGCCACTCGTATATATAGATCCGAAACATGTTTCATAAGGAGCATCCATTATCAGTACTCTATACCGTGTATTCACCTCCGTATAAAACACAAGTCTACACGAAATGTCATGTCTTGAGAAATGTGTTAATTTCTTCTCTTAGTGTTTTGTGATAATCATCAGAAGGGAAGGACCACACACCCATTCCCTCATACAGGTGTTTGCGATTGGTTCAAACTTAGAACTACAGAAAAAATAGACAGTTATAGAAAGAGTTTTAATAAATAGCTATTGTCGCAAGGTATTTTATTTCAGCGTTTTATGTAAGCAGTTATGTAAAAGGAAGACCATAGTACTCTTTGCTGATCATTTCCTCCAGTTTTAATCGTGATTTTCAGTATTCAACTGAGTGCATGTGATGCTTTTCAAAACCTTAAAAATCTGCTTAAATTTGTTGAGGAAGGTTATCCAAAGTAGCAATCAGGTTAGATCATAGGCCAGACGCCAATTTACTTGTAAGCTGGCCTGAATCTAACCTGTTTGCATAATCATGAAGTCGGTTCCAGCACTATAAGGGTTAAAAAGGCTCACCATGGGGTACCCAGTAGTCAAGTCAAAGAGCTTGCACTTGTTGATCATCATCTTCATTGGTGGGACCAAAAGCTGGATGATAATCTGCAGCATTGACAAAGGTGCAAAGAGGTATATACAAAATATACAACGTAGGAAATGCTCCCACAGCCGACTCAATATTTCCAGTAGAGTTTTAAGCCCAGTGAGATGTTCAGTTTGGCAAGGAACTCAATATAGATATAGAGTATGGTTTAACATACAAGACAACATGAGATATGTTTTAGAATTTTATTACGATAAAATAATGGGACAAATAAAGAACTTGAAGTTGAAACGATGAATAATGATGTGCAAAAACTGTTAAAAACATGAATCAATTTATTACACAAATATTTGAAATAATGAAATGAGTTAATGATTGATACATGATTTATACGTCGTTACTTATGTTTTGATCAATTACCATAAAGAAAGGGCTTTCACATGCTGATAGTTACCTACAAAAAGGATAATAAGCATATTTCATTATTGGACACAAATCAAATTTGTGAACACAATATGTTATGTTTCTTTGTAATGAGGTGGAGAAGATACTAGTGAAAATGTGTGTAATTTTGTCAATTCTTAGGTAAATATGATATCAAGTGGTCAGTTCATTTATCATTGGATGCTTCTTCTCTTTTTCACCACCTCACTTACTTTAAAAAAAAAAGACAATTAAGTTAGAAAAAACTGAAAAAGGATGAAACAACTCAGGTGCCAGTTAGCCCTAACTACAACACTCTAAAAGGCAAGTCACAAGTGACACCCTGAACTCCATGGATTATTGTATGAACGGATCACATGATATGAATACCATTGATTTTGTACATTGAAATTTATCACTACAATTATAATTTGTCTGTCAATATAAAAAACAATCCCTGTTTCAATAATGATCAAGGTGGATACTATTTAAAGAGGATGAGTAAAAATATTTGGAATCAAGTTAACTCTACAAAGTCAAATAAAGATATGAAAAATGAATTGAACATTTCATTTACATACATTTTAAAAGATGGCTAAAAATTTCAAGCATGTTATAGAATTCAATTTTCAACTATTACATTTAATCTGAAACTACTTCACAGTTATAAGAAATAATGAATATAGCATTGAGCATAGAATAAAAGTTTCAGTTTTTACCATGTTATCAAATGTTTCAGAGCTGCAAATCATACTCTTCAAGGTGGTTGTTCGCATGCAAGACAACTAGCAAGTAAGAATAAAATGTCAATGACAATAGACAATCTTAGTTTTGCTGTATATTATATAATGAAAAAAAAAATGTTGAATAAAAAATTATTCAAAATGTGTCAGTATATCTTAATTATGTACAGACGTTATATGATGGATTTAAAAAATTATTGCAATGCTTTTGGATCTGAATAAATGTTTATTTAATGTATTCAGGCTATCAATACTTAAATAAAACTTAATTCACTTCCAATGGCTATTCTCCTTATGTTTCACACAACAGTACAGCTACAATTCAGTTTTAAAGAAATCAAATTTAAATGTCCAAGTTTCCTTACATCATTGAACAAGACGCTTTAACTTTATATGTAGTTTTTCCCAATGAAAGCTTTTCAAAGTCAGACACCATGGACACTAACAATTCTTTACAGTTAGGATAGTAAATTGAAATATATATGCACAAATGTTGACAATATAGGCAGAAGAAATATTCAGGTATGTTGGTAATTTTTCATGTTTTATACAGCAATTGTAATCATATCTTAGTAAAAACTGCCAAAAAGGATAGTTTGTTATCATCTAATCATCAAAAGCAAATTATTCAACACTCATTTCTTACAAATGACAGACAAACACAAACTAACACCAAGTGAAGTACAGTGTTGGTCATTTCTTACATAGAATGTAGGATAATTCTGCAAACTGCAGCAAGCAGCCGCCTATTTAACCCCATCTAGTGTCAATATGGACACAGTACATAAGGGAATGGGTTACTAATTAGGTTACTAATTAGGTTACTAATTAGAGCAATACCTCTTAAACATGAATAAGTTTAATTGTAAATAAGTTCAATCATAAAAATCTATTGTATGGCAAGTAAATATCGATTGCAAGTAGAACTGAATTCCACTCCAGTCTATATCTAAACGGGTGTGTTTAAATTGATAAAATTAAGAATGCAAAATGAAGCATAAACAAATGAAATGATCAAAGATGACTGTTCAGTGTTTTCAAAAAGCTCTGTTAGGCAATAAGTATATATATATATGTGTGTATTTACAAATAATCAATGACTGTAAGGATCAGTAATTGAAGTGTTTCAAAAACATTAAATCTTCACCACCTGCAGACATTTTCTTAAATAGAAACAGACAACTTTAGAAAACCTCTGTAAACATGTGAAAACCTTTTCAGTTCTGTTGTTGAGATATGTGTAAAGATTGAAAAAACATTGTGGCAAAAGGAAAAATTGCTTGTGATAGGCAATTTCATCTTTTGCCACAATGCTTTTTGAAAATTGTCTGCAGCAAGACGCAACAATGTGATGTTGGGTTAACTATTACATGGGATTCATCTGTTTCATAAAGAACTATAAAAAGTAAGAATAGATATACATTCAGCAAATGGAAAACGGAAATGGTTAAAACATTATATTTTTAAAAAAAAAGTTCTGGTTCTATTGTGCTTTTTGAGCCAATATCATATTTCAAAGAATATTGATGCACATCTGACAAAAAGGTAATTTAACATGATTATCTGATAGTTTCCATCAGCTCCAATGCTTTTAATATTCCCATGTTTATAAGCAATTTGTAGTAGACAAGAACAAATTCTTTCATCAAAGTGATAAAAATGTAAAATGAAAAGCTTGGTACATCCACCAAAATCGAAATAATTGTGAGAAAACAGGAATGTGCTAATTCAGAGCAAAGCCTTCTTAAATCAAAATGTTCTCAATTGGCATCTGATGTTAAGGAGTTTACACTCAATTTTATTCTCAGATTTAATTGCACAGTGCATTTAAACGATTTATCATTACTATAGAAGGCTTTTTTCATGTTTATCAAAGTGTTTGAAAGCTTACTTTTTTTTTTTCAAAAAACTCAAATACACTTTCCTTTTTTGTAACTTTTGACCTGATGTAAATCTTTATTTGAATACATTTATTTCTATAATCCACTGTCATGATAGTTTCCTTAACATAATGCCTTAGGCAACTGTCTCAGGCTTAGCTTCAGGCTTGACTTCTTTTACCTCCTCTTGTTCCATCTCTTCTGTGAGGTCCACTGAAAACTTATCCACCTCCTCTGGTTTCTTTACCCAGTGTCCGAGACCAGTATCTACAAAGTGCTGAAGTAGCTTAGCCTTGTTGCTCTGGTAGTCTGCATTCATGGCCTTGACCTCCGAGTAGGTCAGGTTCTCAAACCTGTTCCTCATTGGCAGGGACTGGGCTAGCTTCAGGAACCGCTTGAACATGTTCTTCTTACAGAGGATTGACTCGGAACCAGTCTCCATTCTCCCAGTCAGCGTACTGATAACTTCATGCTTCTTGTCTCCCATGCTCCAGTTGACAGCGAATGTTGGCGCCTTACCAAGTTGTCGCTCCTCGGGGTTTGAGATTCCACTGAGGTTTGGTTTGTGAATGACGAATGGCTCGATGATGTCCTCCACAGTAGAGAATCTTCCGTACACGGCCCTGGCCAGATGGGCAGAGTGGTACAGCGAACCCAGGATCAGTGTGTCAAAGTAAACAGGCTTGATGAAATGGTTGAGAAGAGCACCTGAAAGTATAAAGATCAAACAAAATTAATATTTCAATCTACAAACAGTTCTCTTAGAACACCTCTAGCATAACGTTAAAGATTGATATCAATGTATTTTCCACTAAAACCATAGAATCTAGTCACTCCCTTTAAAAATGTTCATATGTAGCGAGTCAATAACTTGCATTTGACGATTCTCTATTATTCACAATATGTCAGTTTATAATCAAACAGATGTTAACAATCTATCATTTTCTTTGTCAAATTGTGTAAAAAAGAATTGTGAAAAGCTAAAAATCAAATAAGTACATGTATACTTGTAGAAAGGTTGCAGAGACTAGTTTTACGGATTGATTTTTTTTCCTCATAAAAAATTCACAAAAATTGTCTGTAAATCTATTGATAAGTGATATACTTATGTTTGCTATTTGTCTTGCTTGATTTTCAAAATAGGACCTTAACTCTCAACCTAACCGAGGGTTTAGTGCAATACTATAGTAAGTGCTTCATGTTTGTGAAGCACTTACTATAGTCTTGCAATCAACCATTGTAAAGATCCAGTGTAGGTTTCATCAACAAAATGTTATACATGTACTACCAACCTTGCATTCCCAGGAGATTCCAGCGAGCAATTTTATCACTGCATGACATGGTGAGGAGCCTCTCCCCCTGCATCACACCATCCCAGGTCTGGATCCCCGTCGGTGACTTGACAGGGATGGTTCCCTCGCCAGAACCCACATTGGTTCTCAGCTGGCCGGCTCCCTTCTTGTTCTCTTTCTTCTCCTCTGCAGGCTCAGCGATCGGTGGCCCGTACGTCTTGCCTTCGTGGGGAGAGAAGATCCTGGAGTCTCCATTAGGAGCAGTGCTGATGTACAAATGGAACTTATATCCATCCTTGACCTTGTAAAGGTCACTGTCTTCGTCTTTCTCGAAGATAGAGCTGGCTGCCTTCTCTTCGTCTCCTGAGGCGATCAACTCAAGTTGTGAGTAGAGGTATCGAATCATGGCCCTGCGTGCAAGTATTTCAGCATGGAAGTCATTCACAGACTTTCCTTCATTACTAAGATGTTCACCGCTAATGCATTTTGTACCGGTTGCCACGCAGATGACCTTGGCAGTGCTGATGTCCTCTTCCTTTGTCATGACAACGCCAGCCATGACCTTTCTTCGGGCGTACTGGCTCTTCAGACCTTCTGTTAATGCTGCAAACTTTCCTAGGACAACCTTTGATACATGATCAGCCAGGGCGGATGGCATATTCTCTCCTTTCTCATTGTTAGTGACAGGTTGTGCCCCTGAAATAAACAGATTACACCAATGTCATAACAGACTGTTGATTACTTGTTAGTTTGAACATCTAGAGTAGATATTGACAAGCAAAAATGTGAATAACTCTCTTCTTGATTAAAAGCAAATAAACTGTGACTTAAGGTAGAACTGGTCTTATAAAACAGTGTTTTGAACAAACCAACATTACCGGGTACTTATCTTCAGTTTTTGAAAATTAACCCACATGGGAAACTCCAACATTTACTTATTTATCTCTCGAGTGGACGCAACAAACCTCATGACAATTTGTTAACATCACAGCATTTATAAAGAAATTGGCAAAATTTTAGATTTTTGGATATCTATCACTTTTGATGATAGTTTAGTTTTTGAATTCTTTTTTTCTTTTGTCACTTAAGCTTTTATATCATCTTCAAATTACATCACATCATGCTTGAACTTAGCAACTGCCAATAATTAAACCAGTCTATTGCATAGTTCATGCATGCTCAATTTAATAGCATTGTTTTTCAATGTGTACTTTGCATCTGACATCATTACAAGTATTCATGAAAAACAGTGTGCATCTATATCTCATAGGAACGTCAATCTATGTCTTATACTAAACAAAGTGAGAGAAATTGAAAATCTATTAGTCATAAGCAAATTCTTAATTTGTCAAGATAATTGTATATGTTGTTTGAAGCAGTTGTCTGTATTAGGCAAAGATTTAAACAAGAATTACCTGGTCCCCAACCCCACATGAAGCTGAGGTTGAATATCTTTGTAAGGGCAGCTTGAGCACACCTCGCCTTAGCCATCTTCTTGTTTCTTGCTGAGCCCTCAAACTTCTCTCCATCCACCTCCACAGACATGGTGAATGTTTTTGTGTGATTGTCTCCTTCCTCTGATTCCAGCGTGTACTTCAGATCAGGCTTGAGCTCATTCAGGATTACCACAGGGTGTTTGCCTTCAGTGTTCTTAATTGGCTTGCCATTCAACATGGCCACGGACGTGCCATTTGGACTTTGAAGCTGGGGCACTTGTATATCCATGGGCTCTTTGCCATCAAAGTTCTGGAGGAACACTTCTGCGTTGTCCGAAGTGAAGTCGACGTTCATTGTCGGCTCCCGACCCAGAGCCGCATGCGCATCTGAGGCATTCGGGAATTGAACAAAGGATTTCAGGGCTGACTCAGCTGTTGCCGCCTTTGCGCTTTTCTTTGAGTTTCCTGAGCCGACAAATGTCTGTCCGTTGACCTCAACAGACATGGTGAAGAGGGGAGAATGGATTGGTCCAGTTTGGGAAATCAGATGGAATTGGAGACCTAAAACAAAGACAGGAGGAACATAAGGATCAAGCCTATCGGACTAGTAACACCAATACTTGAATATCATTTGGACACCATATAAAACAAAAAAGATATAGGTTGAACTAAAGAGAATACTAATAATCTACCATAACCAAAACCTATTAATGACTGTTCTATTGACATATTATCATATATACCCCGTAACCAATCTTTATAGAATTACTAAATCAGTTATATAAGAGGCACAAAATAATGCTGTGGGTAACTTAACATGCTAAGATGATTTAACCAATCACACGCCAATTGCAGTTCTAACAGTAGGATTGAAGCATAAATTTAATGATGAATCCAGTAAACATCTTTCATCCTTTCTAAGCAAGCTGTGTGTTCAAAGCACACAAATGTTGTTGTGCTTGGTTTCAACCCTGTGTGCCTAAATATAACTTGCTTCAGTTTCATATGTCCCACTTATGTGATATGTGTCAAAAGCCATGAAACCAATTTCAAATCCTTTGCAAGAAGGCATCAATTTACTGGATTCTGATTTAAGTTGAACGTCTTCATTTGTGTACCAGTAACTTTCAAAAAGAAAGATACAAAAGGACGTTAATTTGAGGATTTTCTTCCATATAACAATAACTTTCGTATTAAATCCTTTGATCTATCAATATGAATGCATAATCTATTGAAAGAATTTCAAGAGATCTGAATTATTGAATTCCACCTTCACATTGCTTGCAAACATCTCGAATCATGTTTTCAGCTTGTGTAAAACTATTACAAAATTTGCTCTTTTGTAAAAAGAGACTTGGTATGCACTAGATTTTAATAGATCTTATGTAAGTCTTATGTAAGCAGTCTTAATATATCTATGCCATAATTTATATAAAATAATAGGGTTAACTTTACCTGGTTTGAGTTCATAAAGATGCATGAGTGCGTTTTTAGTTTGTCCTGACTTGAGTTTCTTGAACAGACCCCCTCCCTCTCCATCTAATCCGCGCTTCTTCCCATTCATTCCGTCTTCCCCGTCTTCGTCCCCTTCTGTAAATACAGTCGAGCCTCGTTAATCCGGACACTTTGGTTCCCGATGAAAATTTCCGGGTAAGCGAGCTTTTCAAAACTTTTAACATATTGAATACTGCTATTGTTGCATTTATTTGGAGGAAAAAATAAATAATAAACAAACACAAAACTAAAGTGCTGTTTTTGTTGTTTTTTAAGAGTGATAAGAAAAATGTTTCTAATAGGTTTACCCATTAACAAACAATAACGACATTTAACAAGTTTGTTGCACATAACTGGAAAACATTGAGGGGAAAGGAGTTTCTCCTTTTCCCACAATGTTTTCTGCCTTATCTGTAGATAATTTTTTAGTTTCATCATATTTTGAAATGCCGTCTGCAAACTGTTTCAATTTGGGACATTAAAACATTTGGCGTTTGGTAAAGGGTTAAGGAAAGGGCTTCTAACCTTGCCCTACTCCCATAGTTGGAGAAAAGATATTGAATATTTCTATAATTAACTTCTCCCTTAGTGGTAATAAATGTCTGGTTTTAGAGTGCCTGGTACAGGACTACACCCACCAGTTATAATCAAACTTTGAGCATGTTTCATTAAGTCAGTGGAATACTCAACTATCAATTCTAGTGGTATACTCAACTAGCAATGCTTGTGATAGGCTGAATTTCACTTGGTTTGGTTTTCCTTACTGACCAATACCTCTTGGATCATCTGGATGAGAATTTGTGACAGATCCAAATATAGGTAATAGCAGAAAGCAACAAAGGCGTGAAAAGAATTCAAAACATCTTTTTATAATATTGGGTAGAAGCCATTGTTACCAAAGGATAATTCACTCTTTACAAGCAATTCATCCTGTTTTCATTAAGGTTTCTAAGGTCTTTTTCATCAGAAGTACTATAGAGTAAGGGTTAGTTCTGTTTTCAATAGTTTTTCGATCATAGTGCGGTGGGAACTAGAGATGGAAACTGTCATGGTCAAACTACCAACATGCTTTAAGATTTGAGAGGCCAGCGTGATAAAACAAAACTGCTTGTTAGTAGCAATTCTTAGTTTTGTGTGTATAATTTCATCTTATTTTCAAAGAAAATGTCAATTTCATTCTTAATAATGGTTGTATGCTGCCCATTTAATTTTTGGATCAGTCACAAAATATATTATGATTGCCTTGTTTGAAGCAATTTAACCCAAAAGCTTATGGGTTAAATTGCTTCAAACAAGGAAATACATTTTTTCTTGTTAACATAATCAACTCTTCCTTTTTTCACTTTCTTATCCTATCTATCCAGTGTTGAGCCAAATGCAAATAGAGAAAAAAAATCCAAATGAGGTAATAGGCAATGTGCTGTTCTTTTGATAAAGTAGATTTTTGGCTTCTAATAATTACCAATTAAGTCAGTTATCTTCCTAACTTGCTTTTATTGTTTAGCTAAACCCCTGAGGACTTTAATTCATTTACGTTTTTATGAAACATTCTTGCGTTCAAACTAATTACATGTACTCCATCGATAAAAACTGAGTCAATACAAGAGAGGGTAAGAAACATATATTGCGGCAAACAAAATAATTCCTTGAAAGCTATTTCTCCCTTAGTAATTGAAGTTATTTGTAGTTTATCCGAAAGAAGAACATCATTGGTTACATTGAAAAATAGGTGTCTGAATTTGCTTTTAAACTTGTTAACCCATTACCAAACAATAGCGACATTTAACCAGTTTGTTGCAGACGACTCTGGAAACATTGCTTAAAAAGGAGAAATTGCTCGTTTCTCCTCTATCCCCAATGCTTTCCATCTTATTAGAAGATTATTTTTTAATTCTATCTCATTTGGAAATGTCGTCTGCATACTCTTTCAATTTGGGACAGTCGAAAATTTGGTGTTTGATAAAGTGTTAATGTGTATGGTAAACTGATATCGTCTGTCATACAACTGTGAATTCCCTTGTCACAATGACTTCAGCTAAACCTACTACAGCAAACAAATTGTTCCACAATTGCAGTCTGGTATTGCTTTCTATTTCAACCTGTTAAGAAATACAATGGGTGAAGATACAATGACTTAGTATCAATCAAGGTAGCAGTAAAGGTTATTTATATCTGACAGGAATGATGTACACTTCATGACCTTATCTGATAATTCTCAAGTTTTGTTTTCTCATATTTTAGCACAAAGGAAAATCCAGAAGTGTGTAAACCAGAATACAATTATAATCATGCACAAGTTACAGTTACATTTGATTCAGATAATGGACAATCTGGGGTCAAACTATGGAAAACCAATCCCAGAGGATTTTGGGTAATAATTGAATTGCTGTCTATCCAGGCAGTACATCAAACATTCCTCCATAGACCCATATCAGTCACTCACTTCTTGTTTAGGTCATCCAACAGGATTTTTTCTTTCTAAATAAGTTATGGGACAGAATCAATCAAATTTAGAGCAAATGATAGTAATATTTATAGTTATAAATTTAACCCTGACAGTGCTAGAACCAACTTCATGCTTATGCAAACAGGTTGGATCCAGGCGAGTCACTAAGCAAATTGACGGCTGTCCTGTGATCTAATCTGTTTGCTACTCTTGGTATCTTTCCTCAACAAATTTAAGCTGATATTTAAGGTTTTGGAAAGCAGAAGACACAAAAATCTAATTTTTGAAAATTACCCAGCATTCTAAGGGTTAAGGTAGAAACATGTTGACATAAGAAAATCAGCCAATTCCAGATGATGAACCAATTAAATACCTTTTCAGCATGTAAGCCTGGAGACAAGTACTTATAAACTATCTTAGAGATACCATACCCTCTTATAAAAACCTCTGAACTCTTACAGTGTTGAAACTTATAACAATCACTACATGTATTCTAATCTTATGAATACCTTTTTTGTATAGTGTATATCATTGTGTCAAAATTTTTTCAGTTAATTATGGCTGTCCTGGATCCACCAGTACAAGGCTAGGGCTCTGAAGTGACTTGCCAAAGGTCACTAACACTAAACCAGAGGTGCTTGTGGGGCTCAAACCCATGACCCCCAAGTTTTAAGTCCGCCATTTTAACTGCAAGGCCACTCAGGATCCCTATGTATATCTAATGCATCTTGACATACGTTCAGCAAAATATCACATAAAAAAGTCAAAATGTAGTTCACTAACTTTATCCTGCTGTAATGTTAATGAAAACATTCAATTCCCTTGACAATGTGAGCAAAATAGAGCTTGAAGGATAATAGACACAATTGTCAAGTATGACAGAAACTGTTTGGTTATCATGAATTATTAATACAATCGTCATTTATTCCTATCAGATAGGAATCAACTAAATGGTGTCTGGATTTATTTTCTGTCTTGGCATGAGAAAAACCAAACATTGAGAGCTTAGTGTAAAAAAGTGGTTTCAGGAGTATTTTGCTATAGAGACAGCAAATGAAGTCATTGATTCTTTCATATCATTTGAACAATGATTTTATCATACTTTCTCATATTAATCTTGTTTGATGTTATTGTCACTTCGAATATTCAATATGATATGTCAGAGTCTTTCCCAGGCCTGTAAAGTGCTGTTGGGGCTCAGTGCCTGAATTTTAAAATAACAACCAACTCCCCCCAACGCCTTGATTGATCCCACTGTGCTTTAAATTTGTCACACAGCCAGTCTTCTGGCTTCTGACATTGTTTGATAAACTTTGGTTTAAGAGTAGAATCTTTGGTCTAACTATTCCAAAATAAACCTATTTAGATTGACAGGGAAAGGGGGTTCCCATCCCATGCCCCTCACCCCATCCTCTGACAAAACTTCTTGTAAAAAGATTTTCAGTCATATGATGGCTTTTCTAGGGTTCACCAGTATCAAGGGCTCTAACTCTCAACAAAACCAGCAGTGTCAGAGGGGATTGAACATATGATCATCTGAGTTACACATCCACCACCTTAAAAAGTGGGCAATGCAATATAGGAACTAATGACTGATGAAGCCAATTCAGGATCAAGAAAGTATAAAGAAACACCTGTATTTCCTATTAGTAACATCAGCTCAAAAGTGTTGCCAAGGAACTCTTATTCATGGACATGATCATATCTTCTTTTATCTGTAACAATTTCCCCTAAAGCATTGTTAAATCGTTTAAAATATGTACATAGAAATTCCATTCCTCTTAGACACCAGGTATTGTTATTAACCCTTTCCAACCCATAAATAAGCCATTTATCTAGCATGTCTGTTACAGACAATTAATTTAGGGAAAAGCATAAGATGTTGAGATGATTATTTCCTTCATTTCCAACAAACATTCTTTTTTATCCTACCATAGAAAGATGCAATGATTATATTCAAATTTCAAACAAGTTTCAAACTGAAACTCATGAAAAAATGTTTATTGATTTGAGAATCCCAGTCATAACAAAAAATAAATAATGTATGTAATGGTAAACCCCCAAAATTCATCTGTCTTCTTCTTTAGGGTCAGACCTTTGAGATTACAACTAGGAGCAGAGGTTTCATTAAGAGCCGGCTGGCGATTTCCCACAGCTGCTTTGACCAGAAATCACAGCTTCTTTGCTCAGTTTCATGATAAATCTACTGATTAAGTCCCCCAAACCCCGCCTACTTTTGCAAATCATCTTCCTAGTAGAAATGTTAATGAAGCCCATTTAGGAGGGAGGGTTCAATGGTATATACTAGTAACCCCTGCACTAATGTGAAGCAATTACTACAGTATAGTACTTAACTCTCAACTTATAAACTAAAACTTACATGCAGGTTAAGAAATAGAATTGTTCCATAAATATTCACGTCTAGCTATGGGAATACAAAATACCAGTAAAACAAAGACAATGTTTATAGATGGCTATAGATCAGCTATGAGCAAAACTATAAACAATAAAAGTAACATCTCTTTTCTAAATTTCCCAGCAATCGCCTTTAAATAGGCTGAAGCAGTAGTGTGAAATCTTCGAATTGTTCACTACCTAGTATGCCAAATTCAACATCATCGCCAGACGTTATCCGACAAAGTGCTGAATGTATGAATTTGTTATCACAAGCAAGAACAAGATCATATCCCAGAAAAACCGCTTCACTGAGTACCAAAAAATAGGTAATATCCCCTCTTGTCACAATTTCTTTCACATTTCAAACAGAAAGCAGTGTTGTTAATACTGTATCACTGTAACCTGCAGTTGATTTCAAATAATGACAACTCAAAAATGGTAAAATGATTTTAACTAAATTCAATCTTATAGAGCCAATTCCTTTTTCCTCAAGCATTTTTTATAACAGTCTGTTACCGATGCCAGTATTGCTATAAGACAAAAGGTCAAGACTTTTAACCAGGTAACTATGATAATTATGATATTTTCCTGAAATAACCAAACAATTTGATCAATATTTCTCTTGTTTTACAAAATTTAACTAACAGCATTCATTATTCATAAGAAATAGCCAGCTTCACTCAGTTGGTGAACTTTCTGGATAAAACACAATTTTCTCTTGAACATAATCTAATTCATTGGATCTGACAGGACATAATTCAAATACAAAGCCCAGGCTTTTCACAGGAAATCTGTTTTCTGAGACAGTTCCTTAATACTAAATAACTGAGTAATGCGAAAACATTTCATTAAAAAGTAAAGCAGCTCACTTAAGCTTAACTCTTTATCACTTGAAAACAACGACTTCAGAAAAGCTTTCTTAACATGTTAAAAAACTTCCAGTTCCAATGTTGTGATATATGAATAGGTTGAAAAAGCATTGTGACAAAAGGAAAAATTGCTTGTGACACACAATTTCACCTTTTGCTACAATGCATTTTGAAAATTGTCTGCCGCAAGACGCCAAAATTTGGAAGTTATGTGTTAAATAGATTTCTAGGACGGACCATGGATATCATTTTCACTATATACAAATATTAAGAGTCAAGTTGTCCTTTTAACCCATTCCAAAACAATAAAGACGTCTGACCACTTTGTTACAGACGACATTTTAAAACATTGTGGGAAAACGAGAAATTGCTCGTAACGAGCAATTTTTCCTTTTCCCACAATGTTTCCTGTCCTATCAGAAGACTATTTTTCAATTTCATCACATTTTGAAAAAGACTGGTTGAAAACTCATTCGTCACAGACACTCTGAAGACCGTTTCTGTAAAGGGGCTGCTTGTACATAATCACAGGGGATATTATCTGGAAATGACTGGTCTGTACCAGAGGAAGGCCTTCAGACAAATTGAACAGCGGTCTAATTTACATCACTTTACTCATTCCCTTATATGTTTATTCCCTTACTTGGATTATCTCTTCTTTATATCTATAGGCTTCAGCCCTAAGTGAAAAAATGTCATCCTTGTAAGAGTGTCTTGCCAAAGGACACTCCAATGAAACCAGAGGTATCAAATATAAGTGTTGAACCAGGGACTCCCATATTTCAAGATACCAACTTTATCCATTAAGTCACATAGGACCATCTCGACGGTTCAATGCAATACTATAGTAAGTGCTTTATGACTGTGAAGCACTTACTATATAGTCTTGCATTGAACCCTCGATCTATTATCCATTCCCATAGTATATAGAAATTTGCGACAGCAACAACAGACAACAATCAGAAATGATAAAATGATTTTTTTTCTATGGTTCAGACTGTAATGACGAGCAAGCAACTTTCCAATTTGACACATTGTTTCGATAAATCTACTGGTGTGACTGCATTTAATCAAGACAGTTTGAGGATTCAGTGCAAAACTATAGGAAGCGCTTCACATTTGTAAACCCTCAGATTATACTTTTTTTTTTTTTGAAGTTAGGTTAGGACTCAGGAGTCAAGAAAATCCATTCAACTTATTAATTTCTTATCAACATCAAATCTAACGGGGAAAGGCTCAGCCCTTTAAAATAAGATGGGTGTTAAAAAACAAGTAGGATGAACATGAAGCACATTGATAAAGCAAAGTTGGAAAATGCTCCTATCTAAGATGACAAAGATCTTATTAATAATTGATAAATCCAATAAAACCTGGGGGGATTCTTGCACATCCATTTTCTCAAGAAGATTGGATCATATCAGATAGGAATTCCCCAGGCACTGCAACATATAACACGAGGCAAATCATTCCCAAATTACAGGATTCCTCGAGAAATGAGAGCATATTGCTGTGCCAGGAATCATTTCTATATGTCACACTATTTCCAAATATTTTTGATGAAATGCTTTACACAATCACTCTCTGTAAATAGACTAGGCAGTAAACCATCGTGATAAAAGGATGTATTTTACAAATTTCTCATTACAAGCTATTTGTGTTCTTATTTCAGAGATTTATCTAAGGGGCATTTGGCTTTTGACACAAATGTTCGTTCCAATAAGTATGGGTTAAAGTATCTACCATTTATGAAGCATTAGAGCATTTTATTTTCTGTTAAACATAATCCTATATTGTGGGTGTCCATGAATAAACTAAATGAGACGTTTCAAATGAGTATCCATTATACATGGTTTAGATAATCATAAAGGAAGTAAGTTGAGATCTGAATCTCTGGCTTTAACCTGGCTTGATAACAGGAAGCAAAGACCAATCATGATTAATTGAATTTGTTGGGCAAATGGATTTTCTCTGTATTTTGAATGATTATATACCAAATTGGAATAATTCAAGTTTGGCATTACTTTTCATGTCATTTGAAAATGATTAAGGAGGGTTAAAGGCTTGGTTTCAAAACCTCTTTAGTTAACCCTTAAAGTGATAGTACCGATTTCATGCTTATGCAAACAGGTTAGATTTAGGCCAGCAGGCAAAGTAAATTGGTGGCTGATCTGTGATCTAACCTGTTTGCTACTCTGAGTATCTTTCCTCATTAAAATTAAGAAGATATTTAAGGTTTGGAAAGCAGACAATATTTTTAGAAAATTACCCAGCATTCTAAGGGTTAAGGAGGGTTAAATAAAAGGCTTGGTTAGAAAGCCTCTTCATTCAATACCTGAATCCTATATTGTGCATACTTATAAGACTAGTCTCCCAGATGAGAAATAAAATAAGAAATTTCTATCCCACAGATGGCTCTCCTTCCAATATTTAAATTAAACCTCTCCTGTTTGGGAATATAATTAGCAGGCTGTTTTATGTTGTTACTCCTGCATTATTAAACAGTTGATCCTACTAACACAAGTCCGTTTAGTAGTCCAATTCCCTGTAATAGGATGTTTAAATTTTTCAAAAACATTATGTCACAAATATTTTTTTGACTTTCATTTTAAAAGAACTTGTTTCAATTATTGTTACGAGCAGCAGCTGTTTTCTTAGTTGGACTTGTTACCATTTCAAATTCTGAGAGGGACGAGTTTCCTTATTGAACCAATTCTTACATCTCAGGGCTCTTGATTGACTGATGCAGGCATCTTAACCTCAATTTTTTTCCCAGAAAACATTCCTCCTAGTAAAACAATGGCTTCTGTTTTTAAAGTGGAATATAGCAAAATGTCAACCCAAGTTAAAGTGCAAATTACAAACTTTCCCTACGTCATACCTTCAGAAACTTGATAGAGTTCAGGAGTAACCAAGGTGCACATGTGCTCTTATAATCAGATGCCTGGCTCGTGAAGATTTACGACACCCATCTATTACTGATATCACTAATATCCCTGGCTATCATAACTACTTGCACGGAATAGTGATAGCAAGGGTTCAATACAAGAATATAGTAAGAGCTTCACATACGAACAGCACTTACTATAATATTGCACTGAACCCTTGATGGTGTGTCAAAACAATCTGACACCCTACCAATCAGGTCCAGCGTCCATGTAAGAGCTAGCAGCTGGAAATACTATCTTTGTCCATCCATCCACTTTCACATACTATTTCTACCAACCAGAGGTAGAAATTTCTACTTTTCATTACTAAATTATGTTGCCTTGTAATAGAGCAAAATATGAACATAAGCTAAAATATAAGCTTCATGATATAAGTAAGAAATGAATTAATTCTACCAACCAGAAGTAAAGATTTAGACTACGATTCATTAATATGCTGCCATGTGATAGAGCATAATATGAATATAAACCAAAATGATGTTAGTAAGAAATTGTTGCGACCAAATCCAGGGTTCAGTGCAATACTATAGTAAGTGCATTGAACCCTCGAAATGTTCCCCCAGAGATTTACACTACAGTAAGCCCAACCTTCCCCCTTCCCCTACTTGAATTTGGTGATGCATGTATGGCATCTTTAAATACCATAGACAATAAGGAATGTTCCTGTGAAAATGTCATAACAACTATGCATACCAAACAAATTTGTCCATTATCCTTCTGACATGACATTTACCTGGTAAACCTTAGAATGCTGGGTAATTTTCTTAAAATGGATTTTTGTGTTGTCTTCTTTCCAAAACCTATAATTTCTGCTTATTTTTTATGAGGAAAGATACTCAGAGTAGCAAACAGCTTAGATGACAGGCCAGCCGCCAATGATCTAACCTGTTTGCATAAGCATGGAGACGGTTCCAGCACTTTAAAGGTTAAAAAATAATGAAATCTTGGAATTCATTTCTTTTTATCACAATGGTTCTGGATGTTCTAATTTTAGAAATGAATTAGAAATTTGATAGGTATGATTGCTACATTTTTGTTATGAACTGTAATATCGAATTCCAAAACATAGATAAAGGTTTATAGTTATTGCTTTTAAAGAAGGGTTTGCAAAGGTTACCCTCCAGTTGGCTTCTGGCAAATCAAGGAAGAGCAAAGTTTGAAAAAAAGAGTAATTCAACTTCCCAATAACATTCCATTCATTTCTTGGAACCTAAATCTGCTCTAGGCAACCCTATGAGTATTATCTGCAAACTGTTTAAAAAATTTAGGAGAGAATAGGAAATAATTTCACAGGTGCAATGTCTTTTAGTTTCACAAAATGATCCAAGGAATTCATCCTTGGTTCAGGTGACTTAAGAAAAATATTGACAATGAAGTGACAAGTAGCAGTCAAAAGTGGGAAGTTCTCTATGAATAACATTAACAATCCTATACAGGATTATCTTCCTATTTTGATATAATCCAAACTAATGTCTGCAAAGTCGTTTTTATAGAGATGATTAGATATTTGGTAATAATAAAAACAGATCCTTGAACAGTATGTTCACCATGTGAAATTCCACATTTTGAGAAACATGTTCCAAAATAAAATCAGCTTACCATATGTATATAGATTTTTAACTTTCCCTTTTTGTAAATTTGATATATAAAAAAACTGCCATTTTCCCCCAAATAACACATGAAAGCACTAATTTCCTAAAAATAGATTTGTTGTCTGCTTTCCAAAACCTTTAATTTCTGCTGAATTTTGATAAGGAAAGATACTCAGAGTAGCAAACAGGTTAGATCACAGACCAGCTGCCAATTGGCAGCTGGCCTGACTCTAACCTGTTTGCAGAAGTCGGTTCCAGCACTATAAGGGTTAAATGACTCCTTTTCCCACAGCAAGTCACTTTGAAGATGTGTCTATTCTCCATGGAATCATTTTTTCACAGATGTTCATGCATGATGGGGCACAGAAAAGAAGGGTGCTATATCAATATTTGTTAACCCTTATAGTGCTGGAACTGACTTCATGCTAATGCAAAAAGGTTAGATCCAGGCCAGCCGCCAAGTTAATTGGCAGCTGGCCTGTGATCTAACCTGTTTGCTCATGCTAGTACCTTTCCTCAACAAAAAATTAGCAAATACTTAAGGTTTTGGAAAGCAGGACATAAAAATCTGTCTTTAAGAAAGTTACCCAGCATTCTTAGGGTTAAGTGCTCTAGCATTTGGGATTTTCTTATGCAGCATGACAGAACAGATGTAATGACAATTAACAGCATGACTGATGTAAAGATAGATAATTAGCAATGTAAGTAACAATGTAACCTGCTGCTCATGAGCACCTTTTCAATTAATTGAAATAAACTAGTTCAAAATAATTCAGGAGTAATACAAAAGCCATCAGTATTCTGCAAAAATTTAATATAATTTTGTTTGTTTTCTTTTACTGGAAAATCTAAAGTCTCTATACATTATAACTCACAATAATTATTACATACCGGCAGGTGAATAAAATCTATTCCAGTAATTGAATTTGATATAATACATTTACACAGGTGTTGGTATCCAATCTCAAAAATTAAAAAAACTTTCCATTTAATCACTCAAAAATGAAAAAGGCTAGAACAAATCACAGGAACATTTAAACCTAGCATTCCTTTTTAACACTAAACCAGCATCTTCCTGTTCACTGTAAAATTCTCCATTCACTCTGAAACCAACATCCACAATAAACCCCTGTGATGGGAGAAACCAATAGTGCTCCCCAAGATAACTCTGTTTGCTATGAACCCTTTTAGTCATATAAATGCTTTTCAAACTGGTCTTATTCAAAAGCAATTATTGGTGATGTTGATTAAGAACATAAAATAACATCTTTGATGTATTATTGGAAAAAGACCATTGGAACAAAATCATATGTTGCTTATGATGAGCAATTTCTTCTGTTGTCACAATAATTTTGTGTCCGTTTTGTTGTAAATGTATATTGAGTATGTCAGTAATTTAGCAAAGGAAAAATTGCTTAGTATCAGAGCAGTGTTTTCAAATCTAAAAAATATTTCACACACAAAAATACTTTCATTTTTTAACACATTAAAAAACTCTTTACCAACCTAAAAAGAACCTAATCAAAGTCTATGAGGGAACAAGTTACACCAAGACCTTAATACCCTTTAAGTCTCAAAAGAACATTAACTTCCACTGAGCCAGACAACCATTTCTCACACTGAACTTAGGTAAACATGTTCTGATAATATGTGCTTATAGATGGCAGAATATCCATTGACTAAATCACAAGCTGTGATTCCCTACTGTAGAAATTATCATTACAGGTACACAAGAGCAGCAACCATTATCAAATACTGACAATAACTCAATACAAGGTTTACAAACATCAACTCATAAAAGCTTTTCTGTTGTAACAAAATTCTTCAAATGATCTTTTACGGAAGTTTCACATAATTTTTGTTTGTTTACAGACTGATGTAAACTCTTAAAATCACTGTAGCTGCAGTGTTTTGAGTAATATTTGAAGTAATAGATCAAGGCTCATGTCTAACTGACAACCCTCTTTTATCAAACTTTATGACTGGGCATGAAGTAACCCATTCATAAAGGATTTTAACTGATGGTTTGAATTGGCAATTGGTTCATAATGAAAACCCTGTGTGGGTAGATTTTTTTTCATATATGCAATTTCTTCTTTTTGCAAGTTTTATTTCTATCCAACCAGTGATTTCTTGTTTAATTCCATTATCTCAAGTTCTCTGTGTTAATCTGACATAATAAAAAGAAATGTTTGGTAAAAGACTCTTACATTCATAAGAGGAATTTTGTGAATGGTCCAAATTGAAAGATGAAAGAAAGAGCAAAAATAAAATATTTTCTTAAAAGTATTCTTGTATCAACAATTGTGACAAAAGGAGAAATAACTGTAACAAGCCATTTCCACTTTATCCATGTTCCTTAAAGGCATCTCAGCAGGTAAATCAAAAGCAAGAGCATGTATAGCAGGGGAATTATAGAGTCACTCTCTGACAACTATTCTGTTCCTCCATTTAAAATGTGCACATGGTGCAATATGGGTATGAAGGTAAACTTAGCTTGATAAATACAAGTTGAAGACAATACTGCAGAAGCTCTAGGTTATATGTAAAAGATAAAACATCTTCATCCCAAGATCTTCATCTTAAATTTGAATGTCAAGTTCATGATTCATGATTCTGAAAGCAGGTAAAGTAGTCAAACAAATCACCCATCCCCCTCCAAGCTTAGTTGCGGAGAAGATTGTCTCAAATCAGGGTGATTTAACTGTTTATATGTCAAAAAGATACTTTATCAAGTCAAAACTACAATTATGTCCTTCATCAAACCTCGGCAATTTTTAATCTGATATGTTTTGTACCGTAAAAAGGACCCTTTCCAAACAAATTAAATGAATATTTTTCCCAATCTTCAAATACAAATTTCCCAAATTGACAGTAAAATAAACATCCGACATTCCTAAAATTTAAAGAAGAAAAAAAATTGCAGAAAAACTACACAATATTCTTTTCAAACCACTGAATGCTTTTATATGAACATAGTTATCTAGTGGTGGAAGACAAACAAATACAACATTTGGTTTAAAAAAAATATCGAAACAATAATGACAACGCCCGGGTTGGAAGCTCAGGAAGGTTCAACTGTATATGCCATGTATTTCCCTATACTCTAGATGACACACACAACAAAAGGTTAAAGGAACTAGACATAGAACGAGGAGCATAAATCATCGGGATCATCATACTGTAAAAGTTGGTGCAAAGGCAAGTTCAAAATCAACATCAAAGTTGAGGGTTCAATGCAAGACTATAGTAGGTGCTTAATAGAAGTGAAGCACTGACATTAGTATTGCACTGAACCCTTATAGTAATTTTAACACACATTGATTAGAAAATCTAAGGAACCACTTCAACAATGCCCTCTGATTTATGAAAACATATTCTTAGTTATGGTTATCATTCTAAACAATGTTGTCTTCTCTTGCTTTCACCATAAATAAATCAAATTATCCAAAGTAAAGTAGATAACGAAATGATGACAAGTGTTGCAAAAGAGCTCCAGCAGTGCTTTCTTCACATTTTCTTCTAATTCATTTAAACTCATTCAAGGAAAAAAGGCACTTGCAGTTGCATCACTGCTGTCAGTCCCTAAATTACTGCAATATATTCTTCCTGTTCCACATACTTGTCTTCTTCATGAATTGAATTGTTTGGCAATGACTGACAAATACATATATCTCATAGATTTGAAAGAATCAAAAGTTAATCATTTGGTAACAGGTATATAGACAACACACACAGATAGATGGACTTACCGATAGTGCCCTTCTTGGGAAGGGTTGCTGGCCCGGGTACATAGCCATCTACAATAAATATCTTGGCCGTCTTCAAACCGTCCCCTTTATCATGCGAGATCCACGAGTCGGTGGTGAACTCGAAATGTTTGTCCTTGGAGGGGATATCAATCTCCACCTTCTTCACAAACCAACTCTGGTCTTCTTCAGTACCTTCATGTCCGAGCTGGTAACAGAGGTATAGAAAGGTGTTTAGAAATGTTTTACTCAAGACTACTTCCAAGGTTTACCCTTATAGTGCTGGCACTAACTTCATGCTTATGCAAATAGGTTGGATCAAGGCCAGCCGCCAGAAAGTTGGTGGCTGACCAGTGATCTAACCTGTTTGCCACTCTGAGTATCTTTCCTTATCAAATTAAGCAGATATTTAAGTTCTATTTTTAGAAAATTATTCAGCATTCTAAGGGTTAAATACAAAACTATGTTTAGTTCATTTCCTAGGTAAACCTATAGTTAGTCTTACACTGACACGTTTAATGATATGTTGGTTGTTGGAAAGGACATTATGAATATAGAAACTTCAACCTTTTTTATTTTATTTTATAAGACACCATATTCAAATTCATTTCAAATTGTAGCTCGTCAAAAGCTTCAGAAAGTGGGCGATGCATATCAATTTTGTTGCAGGTCAGTTAAACCATGATCAGGAGATTCTTTATTATTCATAGTAGGAGGGTAATTTGCAAAAGAAGGCTGGGGTTTTGGGGGGGTCTCATCAGTAGATTAATCATAAAACTAAGCAAAGAAGCCTCTTAATGAAACCTCTACATGATTATTTTAATCATTTGCCTTTCAATCTCCATATAAGGTTAGAATTAAACTCTTGTGTAAACAGTTAACCATATTGTCAAAGTAAGCTTACATAGATCTCATAGAATCAATCATTAAACAAGGGTCCAGATCTTTGAACAAGTTTCTTATTAGATAACCAATCTCACCTCAATTTTCCTGATCTGTTCCAGGCCATAGGCCTCGATGGTGAATGTTTTTGTGGAGCCTGGTTCGAACCATTGCCCTTCCTCCTGGACGAGTTGCTGGCGCCCTGTGTGCCTCCTGCGTGGACTCATCATCTTGATCCATCCCTGGGCTGTGGTACCATGATCAGGCTGGTCCCCTGTTGTTATTGTCACAACGTATTGAGTAACTGGAAATATATATGTATAATTCATTAAACCTTTAATTCATCGTACATCACAGTCACTTACTATAGTCTTGCATTGAACCCTCGAAGTGTTAATCAAGTTGGTTGGTATCATTTCCCCAACAAGCCACCAGATGGTAGTGTTCAGTCATAAACCCCTGCTGTCAGTGTGTGACAGATCAATAACCAAAGGAAATGTGACAAACAGTTGGTGGTCCCCAGTCCAAAGTCAAATAAATCCATCTTCATTACTGAACACACACTTGATACCAGGAACCAGAACTTTACAGGATTGTACTCTTTACCTCATGAATAAACAGAGACAAAATAATATAATGTATTAGGCCTTAAAAAATAAATTGTTTGTTTAGGGTAACATCTTCAAAATCAGTATGTAGGGTAGGTAGGGATTTCTTTTTAAGCTACAGTTTTACGAGCTGTTTCTTTCTTCTTTTTTTTTAAAGAAAATAGTTAAACAGTACATAGAACTGTCTTCTGACACAGACTAGCATCCATCAAAAAAGATTTTCAGAAGTTGTTGAATTCAAGCGCTGATAGAAGACACAAGTAAACATACCTTTGTCTTATGTTCTCAGTCTATTAAACTTGTAAACTGGCCTGTCAGAAACGCGTGAGAAGTTTCAAATGGATATGGTAAAAATACGGCGCCAATTGATTTTTTTCATCCAATTGCTAAATAAAATCTTTAGGGTAGGCAGGTTTGGCTAGGAAGGGTCGGGTTACCCTAAACAAACAACTTTTTTTAAGGCATTATGTCCATAAGTTTACAAGCATTTTGCCTTTGTCAGCTATGCGAGTTAATTGTCTTAATGCAACCATTCCCTATTTTACCAATCATAATTTCAAAAGTTGATTAGTCTCGAAGCCAAATATACCTAAAGTTGACTTACTTTACAAAATTACTAGCATAAAACAACAGAATATGCAAATCATTCTAATTAACTCTTTACCACCTGCAGATGACATTTTTTTTTTACTTGCAGCAGACAACTTTAGAAACCCTTTGTAAACATGTTAAAAAACTGTCAGTTCTGCTGCTGTCAATAGATTGAAAAAGCATTGTGGCAAAACAAGAAATTGTTTTTTGAAAATTGTCTGCTACAAGACGCAAAACTGTGGCATAAGGTGGTAATATGTTCACTAGTCTCTAGTTCCTTGTTATTCCCAGCAGACAACTAATTCAATCATGTGAAGATTCTTCTTTGTTCAAAACTAAAAAAAAAAAGTTTGTTGTAATCTTGTTTAAAGTTTTTCTGTTTAATGGCATACATAATAAGGGTCTAATGATAAAATCATCAAACATCTATTTTTGTTTGGGTTTTTTCTATCTAAGATTTACAAGCAGTAATCAATTACTTTTTTTCTAGAAACATCTGCTGTGTCATACAAAAATATACCCCATATGGTTGCATTCCGCAAATTTTTGGTCAAGAATTGAAGGTAGTCTCTTAACAATTTACAGGTTCATGTTCTCCTTCACAACAGTTTTACTAAGATAGTCTTTTCATTTAACATTTACAACGCTGGGTAATTTTCTTAAAATCTATAGCTTTTGATGTCATCCATTTTCCAATATCTTTAACAACTGCTTTTTCTTTGGATGAGGAAAGATACTCAGAAGCAAAAAGGTTAGATCACAGGCCAGTCACCATTTTTTTCCAGGCTGCTGACCTGGATCCAACCTGTTTGCATAAGCATTCAGGCGGTGCCAGCACTATGAGGGATAATGGAATTTTTGTAAAGAAATTGTGAGGAGAGAGGAGATAGGGAAACTTGTTCTTGAGAAATACTTTAATCTCAAGTTACCGGTGTTTCCAAAGACCTAAGCAGCAGACATGTAAAAGTTACTATTGGATTAAGTCTCTTTAGTTCATTTTCTTGTGTCCCTTTTTTGCAAGCCTTTGTTAAAGAGCTAGAAATAGACCGTTGTCTTCAACTGAAACCTCTGTGGAGCAATGTGTAAGATTTATTGAAGCAACTCTCATGGCTTCACTTGACAATTGTGATTTTCTCTAGCTATAATCATTGTAAACGCTTCTTACAACAGGAAGCCACCCTTCCAGACAGATAACAAAGGATGAACTTTCAAGATTCTTGTTCATAAATGAAAACATTTAAAAGTTGAAATAAAACGTCATTCAAACAATACAATACCCCTTTGAAATGTATGAAAAATTAGCTCTACATTGAAAATTTAGGACCTAAGCACAAGGCTTTTTTCCTTGAATTCGGAAGAGGCATAGGCCAGTAAATTTTGGGAAGTTTTACCACTGAAATTGTCAAATGAGGAAACACAAAAACTGATATGACTTAATTTTTGGGAAAACAGCATTTTAAAGAAATTTCCTATTGGGAAGGTGCCTTTTATTGAGTTATTAACGCAAAAAAAACCCGCCCTGAACCTTTATCACAAAAAAGAAAAATAACATTATGAGCAGATTCTCCTTTAGCCTTATAAGTTTCTGTAATAAGACCATTGAAATGTGTGAAATATAATGTATGGATGGAGGTACTGTTAAAAAGAAAAGGTATGAGAGAGAGAGACAAACAATCAGTCTAATCTTGTATCTACAAATTGAATAGCCAAGATTACAGGGAAGATGAACCTTTCATGTCCTGATGGATGTATATAGATTGGAGGGAGTGCGAGAACCCATGTCTGAGGAACCATTGATGTAATGTCATTCCCCAACAACCGTGTTGGCAGCACAAAAGTCTGATCTATACTTAATGTGTGGTTCTTTTCCTTTGTCAAAAAAATTAGCCCTTCCTTTTTAAGCCAAAATATCACCCAAAAAAGCTGTGTAAATTCAGTAATATATAACCAATTATATAACATAGCAGAACACCATATGATCATGGTTCTATAGTACCTACTTTATTTGTAATCTATGTTTTAAAATTCTTTTTTTGACATGAAAGTGATGAGACAAAATCTTTCATTCAAATTGAATGAAAATGCCAAAAAATTTTTGATTAGGAATGATAATCTGAGTAGCAAACAGGTTCGATAAGAGGTCAACTATTTATTTGGCAGCTGGCCTGGTTCTAACCTGTTTTAATTAGCATGAATTCGGTTCCAACACTAGAAGGGTTTCTTGTATTTCAGTATTCACTTTTATTGTACTAGTACTCCCGATATATTCATTAATATGATCACCAGTTGAAACTTTCACCATTCCAAAAATCAGTTAATCACTCCATTTTCTAGTTGCAATTTTTACTAAGAAGCATTGCCCTTATGATATCTGATATTAAACATGTTTTTCTGACACTTGAAAATATTAAAACAAAGTAAGAATGTGTACATGATGCTTTCATCTTTTTAAACAATTACCTCATCTTAGATTAACCAATTTCAATTACTTATTCTCCTAGCTCACATTATTTTGTCAAATATTCAATATTCAATAGAAAGGGTACAGATGCTGGAAGTCATTCAACCCACTTCATTACCTGGTGGGACCAGGCCAAATTTATCAAGTCCAGAATAATTTAAATAGCCATTAGGACAGCATCTATCTCAGTTGTTCTAGATAACCAATAATTTCCCATCACATATTGTGACTTGTCTAACGAGTGTTGCATGCTTATACAGCACACATTAACCCTTACGGTGCTGGAACCGACTTCATCCTTATGCAAACAGGTAAGATCACAGGCCAGCTGCCAGGTAAATTGGCGACTGGCCTGTAATATAACCTGATTTCAACTCTGAGAATCTTTCCTCATCAAAATTAAGCAAATATTTGAAGGGTTTGGAAAGCAGCCAACACAAAAAACTATTTTTTAGAAAATAACCCAGAATTCTAAGGGTTAATCCTTGTGATAATAAGGTATAAAGGCTTTTGCATGCAGATATTAATCTGTACAATCGAGCATCAATGTAAGGAGAAAACAGTAAAGATCATGTAAACATGTGAATACCACATGTGTGTTTCCAGTCATTATCATCAGAATGTCCCCCACCCCATCAGTAAATGTTGCTACAAGATTAATATAGATGGTCAAAAATTAAAGAGTATATCAAAGCAAACATTTCTTCCTTTAACCCTTTCAGTGCCTAAACATACTTTGTGCTTATATATATATATATATATATAAATGTAAACAGATTACATCCAGGCAAGACACATAGTAAATTGGCAGCTGGCCTGTGATATAAGCTGTTTTTACCTCTAAGTACCTTTCCTCATCAAAATTAAGCAGATATTTTAAAAGTTAACATTTACTCCTATCATGCACCTCTTATACAGACTTTACAGTTACCAATATGACAAAATGAGCACCAAATCTTATTTATCACATTGATGTCTATCAAATATCTTATAATTTTCAATTCCAATTTTTAAATGCTAAATTTTGTAATAAGTTGTTGCTATCAATTTTGACATGAACCTTGATTCAGATCTTTTAAACCCATTCCCTTTTTATGCAACTTGGAGTTCAACATGCAAGTCATGAAATGTGAAGTGACCTTTATATCAAATTTTGGCTGGATTTACAACCCCTTCAATCATTTTTGAGTTATGTGACATTTTTCTTGGATTTACCTGGAACAGACTAGCTCTTAAGCCTTTTGTCTTGACATAGAACACAACCTATAACCAGAGCTACAGGTGGGGCTCAAATCCTGACCCCAAGACTGATACCGTAACCACTGGACCACAATGGACCTTTTTTATAAAGCATGATTATGTGTAGAAACCATTGTGACAGAAGGAGAGTTTGTGAACAAGAATTAATTAGTTCCTGTGTTTCTGAAGTTAATCTTTATTTCTGCTGTTATATTCTTTGAAATAAGTAATTAAAAGGTGAAAGGGTAAGACTATTTGATAGTGGAATGCTATGTTTAGTTCAGTTCAATTGATTTATAATCATTTCCATTATATGGTATATAATGATTTGTCAAATTACACAGAATCTTTTTTGAAATATTTTATATTGTCTCAGTGCCATTACATTAGAAAATATCTATCAGGAGGCAAAGTTGAGTTTTTACTGTAAGTCTCCTTTTATCACAATAGTTTCTAAATTATCTACTGCAGGTGATTATCCCCAAAACAAAAAAATATTTGTACTTACTTTGACTTGCTTGTTCTTCAGCAGTAAGTTCATCTGAAAATGAAAGAGAAAACACAGTGTTTATTTTTGCTCAATAAATGTCTCAGTTTTAACCCTTAAAGTGCTTGAATCGACTTTGTGCAAACAGGCTAGATCACAGACCAGCCACCAAGTAAATTAGCAGCTGGCCTGTAATCTTACCTTTTTGCTACTCTGAGTATCCTTTGTCAATAGAATAAAGCAGAATGATGGTGTATATTTTGAAAGTCAGACGACACAAAGAACCCAGGATTCTAAGAGGTAATCTTGTTTGAAGCACAGCTTTACATACAAGAAATATAAACAAATAAGGCCATTATTGACGATTATTGACATTGGATCTTCCAAGATATAATGCAGTGGCAGAAAATTCTTTTAATCTTTTTGCTGTTTGCTGGAAGTACTTGGAGAAGGAAAAATTTTCCTTGTAACAGTGAAGCTTGAATAAACGCCCTTAATATCCCATAAAACAGGGAGATATAGAGTCTTATCCCAGAGATTATAACAGGTGAAAGCAATCAAAGCACAATTAATCCAGGGATGCAGGTATCCAAGATAAAATAAATCCTCCAAAGCAAAATTCTTTCTAAAAAACCGAGTTGATATGAGGCATTTGTTTTGAAGAACAATGTATTATAAATTGCATATCCTCATTTGTTTTTCTGTCCTAATTTGTCAGGGGATTTAAAGGGATCCATAGACACACATTGCTACAAATGGGCCTCTAATGACCTCTTTTTCAAATGATCCAAATTGTTAGTCTTTTTTTTTCTATTGTAAATTTTCAATACCATTTTTAAGTGGAACCTTAAATCTTAAATAAAAAATTGCCAGTCAACCCTTTGAAGCCGGGTAATTTTCTAATGAATTTATTTTTGCTTTCTTCTTTCCAAACCTTGAATATCTGCTTGATGTTAATGAGTGAAGATACGAAGAGAAGCAAACAGGCCGCTAGCCTGTGATAGAAACCAGTTTGCATAAGCATGGAGGCAGTTCCAGCACTATAAGGATTAAATGTATGGACAAGTTTGAGTCTAGACAAGGACTTGCCGTATCTCACCCATTCAGGTAAGAAACTTTTATAAGTAAATATAAACCATGGATAGGCTCCTCTCAAAACATTCTTGTCAAAGACATTTCAATATGCTCTAACACAATTGTAGTTTTCAAAATAAGTTTGAGAAATACTGCTTAAAGAATACCAATGTTTCCCCCACATACCATACCCTGCTATGTGATGCAAGAGAAACTGTGAAATTGATTTCTATCTAATGGATTTGACAGTGACTGCAATTCAAAGGCAGTAATGTTTCACAATTAATTACTTTCCCTTGTTTCAATCAATTAAGGCATCACTTCCATATACGCACACAATTCAACTTCAAACGCATCTGTGACAAATGAAAACATTGCTCACAAATAACATTTTCTATATTTAGCACACTGAAAATGCTATTTCTCATCCTTGTCTTTTGGTTTTTCTTTCACATTGGACCAATCACACAATTCCATACAGAAAAGGGTTAATTAGTTCCCTTTGTTTTCCCGAGTGGCATGGTGTAAATTTAACCCTTATGGTACTGGAACTGACTTCAAGTTTATTGGCGGCGGACCTGTGATCTAAACTGTTTGCTACTCTGAGTATCTTTCCTCATCAAAATTAATTAGAAAATTAGCAAGCATTCTAAGGGTTAATGAAGAAACTCTGTCCTTTATTGCATTGCCCTAATTGTTTTGTAAAGCAATTAACCAGGTGGCAGTTTTTGCATGGGTCCATTTCTGAAGCACAAGAGGTTGATGACTGAAAACAATGTTGAGAAACCTATTTGTGGAAAATTGTGTTGAAGCTCAATGACAAACAGAGAAATTGTCACATTTTAAAGGTTTCTGCAACATTTGTTTTATAAAGAGGAATGAGTTAACCCATTACCAAACATCAAATTCTCGACTGTCCCAAATTACAAGAGTTTGCAGATGCCATTTCAAAATGTGATCAAATTGAAAAAATCTTCTGATAGGACAGAAAACATTGTCGGAAAAGGAAAATTGCTTGTCACGATCAATTTCTCCTTTTCCCACAATGTTTTCCAGAGTCGTCAGCAACAAAGTGGTCAAATTTCATTATTGTTTGGAAACGGTTTAATATCTTACATTTACCTCTTTTATAAACAATATAACAACTTATGTGGTCTACTACAGATGCATTTTAGAAATCATTTATGAAGTGGGTAAATTGCTCCTGTAAAGAATTTTCTAACTTTTTAATTAATTTCAGTTTTCTATCAACAATATTGTCATTCTGATAAATAATGCATTGATTTGTACAGAACAAATTTATTTGTCATTTCGAAAACACATCTATCATTGAAGGCAAAATAACTCTTTTCATTATTGATAACAGAAGACAGTCATAATTTTGACAAGGCAAATCAATAGTGCAGCAGCTACTGCACAATGTGTTGTTCCATTTAAAGCGTAAATTCAAGTCTTACAATGTTTGATAATTTTTTCAAAAATAGATTTTTGAGTTCTGATTTCCAAAATCTTATATATATCTGCATAATTTTGTTCAGGAAAGAAACACAGAGAAGCAAACAGGTTAGATCACAGGCCATTAAACCATTTGGCCGCAGGCCTGGATCTAACCTGTTTGCATGAACTCGGTTCCAGCACTGTAAAGGTTAATGGATTAATTATTCACAAAGGCTTTTGTGAAGCCCTTCTTTAGAGTCAGGATAAAACAGTTAAACTATCTATCAAAGTTCAGACATATCATTTAAAAGCACACTAGAGCTCAGAAAAAAAATGCAAAACTGGGTAATATGAGTTACAAATTATGATAAAATATATTAAAACATAGCAAAAAAACACAGGATCATGACAATATAACACCTGCACTATTTATTATCAATTTTTCAAAGCGCTTTTTTCACAAATTTGGTGCTTAGCAATTTAAAGGTCATATTTCCCGATGAACAAAATTTTCTTTAATTAAGGTTTTTGAATTAGGTTATGGTTTCGTTATGATGGAGGTAATGATTTTTTTCTCATACAGAAGCGAAAAAGGTTATTTTTGACTACTTTTATTCACCTTTATCGATTTTTGTGAATGACTTATCTCCCTTGTTGTGACGTCATTTGTGCATCAAAGTCATATGAACTAACAGTAAGAAGAATCTAGTTCTCAGTAGCAACAGTGTTTTTCCACAAATTTCGGACATTTTAAGCATTGAATTGGAAACGTAAATTGGACTGGTCTTATGGTGTTATTTTGCTTTTGGTCGCAGGGATGCGAGTTTCTCCTGTTTTCCGACGAACATAAAAGCTGCAAAAAGTTTCGATAAGTAAACTGGACCGTGTTTACTTTACAAATAAGCAAAAGATAGAAGCCAAACAAGAACAGTAGGCTGTGTTACTTTCACTTCGAAGACGGCAAGTTTACGCATTGTTAGGCGTTTCCAGAGAACTGATTTTATTGATCTATAAATGATCAGACTCAATTCAAAGTAATTTATAAAGGTGAAGACGCTTCAAATTCATTCTACTAATTGAGTAACTGTTATATTTCCCTTATTTGAAACACACCGACAACATTCACTTTACCTTGATGTATTGGTTTCAAGGCTGTCAATGCAAATCAGACAAAGCTAATCTCACTTTCAAACACCTATCAAGCCATAAAGCACACAACCATGTGTCAAGACATTTGTGTGACGCGCGAATGTGTACACTGTCTATTTCGGAAGGACTCCAAATATCTATCAAAAGTCGTTGTTTTATAACCCAATGTACCAAGTTGCTACTGATAATTTAAGCCTGAAGTCCTTTTGATACGCTGTTTCCCACATGATCTCAGGTAAAGGAAAATATTTTTCAAAATTAAAGTTGGTGAACTGATGTTCGTGATTAAAACAATTCCTGACTTTTAGTTTGGGATGTTTGAGCCTCGTGTAGTCTTGCTAGATCTTTATATAGAATTTGCACTGTGTAAATGTAGATAAATTCAAGAAAAGGATATATCACGTTGATTACACCTTTTTTGAAAGTTAATTTCCTTGAATGACTGTCTTACTCGCCAAGCTAGTTTTGTTTGGAACAGATTAACTATGCTACATACTTAGTTAGAAATACTTAATAAGGCTGCTTTACGATTATATTGCCTAAGAATTCAAAGGGTTGCAAGAATATGTTGATTTCATCCAACATCATAAGTTATTGTATTGCAATGTCTTTGGGTTTTAAACGCTTAAATGCATCTTGTTCTTATTTGCAAAACTTGTTTTATGTTTTAACATAATCTTAGTAACGTTGCCATTGTACATAAATGAGACAAAATGAAAAATGTACGTTGATTGCTATGATAACAAACCGATTAAAACAAGCAAGTTTCTTTTATCTGCCGCTGTCTTTGAATGAAAATTCAAATTATAATGAATATTTGATATCCGCAAACTGTCTCTGAACTCATCAACACAAATGATAATGGGTTCGATCTTAACTTAAGCGTCTGCTTTTCGGAATTATTTAAATCACACACCTCATTTTTTTGCCATTGGTAATATTGGTTTAAATGACGTATGTCACACTGAAATGCAGGTGTTCAAACATGATTATTACAAATTTATATTGATAATTTAGTAATAAGATCACTAAATATATAATTTACACATTTGAACATAATCTCTTTGTTTACAATTTAATTGGTTATTGTCAGTTTACCTCACACACAAAGGGTCAATCAACAAACACCGGACATTACAAGGATTAAGGGTCGTGATGCAAATTAACACCAATCTGCCACATTTGCACAGTATGTTTCAAGTCTCAAGTCCTTTATTGTTTAGGCGATAGATAGCCTCTGGCGTTAATCTCTTAAATATCTTTGTTGTTAGACACATTCTGCTCTTCCAGACATGAAATAACAAGCGGCACATCTCACACTTTCAATGCGTGGCAATGAAATTTTGCTAAAGAATCCATTGTTAAGATATAACCAATTAAGACCAAACTCTCACAGGATGCTTGGATTAATAAGGTGTCAGGACATATTTATCTCTAAATGTGACTTACGTCTGATACTTTGTCATTATGATATTCAAAGAAGTGAACATGTTGTCTTTTCTATTAGAATAGTTTGACACTTCAATAAGTATATGATAATCAGTATTCACCAAAACGGTATTAACTCTATGTTTTCAACAAAAAAACGTTTTATCATCAAAATCAAGTTTTGTCAAAATGATATTTCAATTCCAAAATCATTAAAAATAAATTCAAATATGTTTATTTAAGGTTGTTAGTAAAATAAACTATGACGATTTTTTTGTTTTAGCTGTTAATTATTAACCCTGTCCGAAATTAAATGCCCAATATGTCGAGGCTCCATACACGAGAGAAAACGAACATAAATGTAAAGTGAATATGAAGAACAATTCTTAAGTCAAAACAGTTGATCTAGTAAGACGACATCGGAATCAATTTCGAAGTCATAGACCTCTTACTGGGGGTGGAATTACTGGAAAGTTGCCGGATGATTTTAACAAATACTCTTGAATGTGCCAGTGTTTAAGTTTGAAATTTGGATGTGTGGTGAAAATGTGAGTTAAAAGGATAACCTTTGTATCACAAGAAAGTTGATGTGTGGTGAAAATGTGAGTCAAAGGATAACTTTCGTATCACAAGTAAGTTGGGTTATAATACCGTTTGTTTGTTCGCAATTTATGATCTTCTCTCGTTTCATTTCATGTATTGATAAGACAATGCAGGGTAAATTTGACAGTTAATAGTTATACCATGTATGGTTTTAAGACAATTCGTTTATTCAGATCTATGTCTTTGTTTACTGCTCAATTAAAACCTTAATGCTAATACATGATCATTGACGAAAAAGTACTCATGGTTTATTTTCAACAAATATTAAAAAAAATAGCTGTTTTCACAATTATCGTCAAAATTTCAAGCCGATTCTTACATATGGAAACATTTACAAATTTTTGCTAATTCACTAATTTATTTTTTTCAAATGGATATGCTTATAATATGAAAAATATCCAACAGAGAAAATTCACGGTCAATCCGAACAATGACTTAAGAATCATTTATTTCAAGGAAAATCATCCAAATTTGAAGCCGTTCCTTTCATTGAACAGGTTTACGCAATGACAAATCCATGCAAATTCATGGGTTAAGTTACTAATTTATTTTCTTTCAAATTGATATTCTTATAATATGAATCATATTCAATAAAGAAAATGCGCTGTCAATCCAAACAATGACTTTAGGATCGTTTATTTGAAGAAAAACACCAATTTTAACAAGCGATCGCTCTTCACGCCCTTTACATGGTGCATTCAGTGGATCAAGAATGACGTCACAGCAAAGGGAAGTAAGTCATACAAACTTTTATCAATCGGTGCGCTATGACGGTGATTTATGACGTAATGCGTTATGCTAAAATGTTGCAAATAATTTCAATGTGATTCTTTAACTTCAAATCTTAATTTTATGAAATAAACCCAACCTGTACATATGACCTTTAACTTCATTGTTTACATTTGAGTAACATATAAAATATCAAGGAGCACTTTGATTAATGAGTGGTGATCACCTGGTTCAAAAAATCTGTTAAGACACATAAAAATACTGTCATTTATCCAATATTAACAACAAGAGCATTCAAAATAGAGAATTCCTTGGGTTTTATTGGTTCCCCACATTTCTCAGATGACCTTGTTTTATTTCTAATTGTAAACAAACCTTATAGTATTCACTCTTTTAAAAGCATCATGTGAATGTGTTACAGACTCCATTCCTCAATTCCTTTTTAAAAGGGAATTTAAAGTACTTAAGTTAATTTTTAATTATCCTAGAACTTTCATAATTTAAGTGTAAATGAGCTTATGGCTTTAACATTCCACCTTAAAATGAAATAACTGAAGATATCACAATATATACATATGTATTCAGCCTTTAATTCATAAAGCATAATTATGCAAACCAGTCTAATTCTTTAGTTGCTTGATAAGGCCTTTAAGGGTTTTAATTGTCACAAAAAAAGAAAACAATTTCAAATTAACCTGAAGTAAACTGTGATTGCTGTATACAATAATCTTTTTGAGAGACCGTACTTGAAGTACTAAGTAATTAATGTTATGTTTACATTTGGTTTTCAGTTATCCTTCATTCCTAACTATGGTCCATAATCTTTTTATCATTTATATTCAACTTTCCTTGATTTCATGCATTTACAAAATACTCCTTTTACACATGAAATTGGCTTACGGATAACAGTGTCCCACCCATCACAAAAATTCACATGACTTTATATGGTATAAAACAAATATTTCAGATCTAACATTATTTATTTTTTTCCAAATGCAGGTTATATAATAAGTCAATATAATATCAAAATACAAACCTCTGACATGTCAAAATACCAATTAATCTGTCCAAAACAAAAATCTTTTTCAAAGGGAGCACACTAGAAATTCAGAGGTTTTGAGTAAGATGAGAATTTTCAGAGAGTTATCCATCTTGTCAGATATAAATATTGATGTATCAACATAGCGCCAGCATCGGCATATTCACTTTTTGCTAAGTTGCTTCTTTGATTCAACAATATTCAAGATTTAAAATATTGTTAAAATAATTTTCAACTATATATCAGATTGGTTCGTATCTTTTTTCCTTTTCTTAAGAAAAAGGATTATGCGAGAAAGTGGCTGATGTCAATTTTATCAGACTTTATGACTGGGCATAAACAAACTGATTTACAAGGGATTTGACCGATGGTTTGAATCGGCAATTGGTTCTTAAAGTAAACCCTGACTAAGGGCTATCAATCAATACCTACACAAGTTATCTTTATTGTAATTCATTACAAGACATTAACACTACCCAAGGATAGGATTGTCGTTCAAAGCATCGTCTGAACTATCTAGTTTAACCTTTAACTCATATAAACATAAAATCATGTACATCATGTCTCTCATCTTAATGCCTGCTAATGTTAGAACTTGTGGTTCCGAAATCCAAATAATGCACAGGATTTTCCTTAAAATTTGAAGTAACAGATCCAGGTTTAAAACTAGTCAATTAAGCCAGACAACCCTTTTTTATCAGGCTTTAAGGCTGGACATGAGGTAACTGATTTACAACAGATTTTAATTCACAGTTCGCATCGGCAATCAGTTCTAAATGAAATCCCTGAAAGCTGTGAGATTAGTCTTTAGCATGGCAATTAGATCTTAGAACAATAAGCAAACAAAACTCACCAGGAACCACCAGCATGTTATAGAGCTTAACGAGAGCATGTTTGGCACACTCATTTTTGGCATGGCGTTTGCTCCTTCCTGTTCCTTCAAATGTGTCCCCATCAATCTCTACACTCATTGTCCAAAACTTGTTGGAGCCTTCCCCTGATTCAGCAATCAGTTCATACTTTAGGCCTGCAAAAATACAAAATATAAACATAAATATAAAAAAAATATGCTTCCTCAAAGAAGATCACAATAAATCGAAATATGAATGACTTGCGTTCGACAAAAACATTTTGTAAGAGTCAATTAACGCTAAGAACAACAGCATTTTGTTCATGCTCCTTTCTTCTTTATTCAATTATAAATGTAAAATCTTACTATGATTGGTAGAAATTTGTCAAGTTCATAAAGAATTGAAAAGTTTTTTGAAAATGGCAAATCAGGCTGACAATTTCCATTCTTTTGATGAGAAAGAAATCAATCAAATGAACAATTAAGCTACTCCCGCTTTAACACATTACATCCCTACGCCACAATTGTTTGGTTCTTGCAGCAAATGACTTTTTAAAAATGAATTGTGGCAAAAGGAAAAATTGCTTTTTCAATCTATTCCCATAATTTTCACATTTTTACAAGTTGTCTGCTTCAAGCAAAAAAAAAAATACCATATACAGGTAGAAAAGAGTTATGTGCATCAAAAACAAATATACAAAGGAAATAGACAAAGGGTTTCATTAGTAGTCTTTGCATCAAAACAGAGCTGCAGCAAATCAATACTCACCCTTCCTTTTTTCATTGAGCATCATGACTGCGTTTTTCTTTGTTACATCAGGCAGGCCCTCTTTGTTGTCCTCCTCGGTTCCCCCGTCTCCTTCACTCTTCACTTTCTTCGGCCCATCACCTCCCTTGTCCAGCTCCATGTTTTCAACAGAAATGCCTTCTGCTTTCAGCTCTTCAGCAGCCTTTCTAAGAGCCTCATCTGTAAACAGAGTATTAAACCCTTAAAATGCTGGGTCAATTTTTACAGAGAGATATAACAAAATTCCACCAACTTTCTGAACAACCGTCATATTAACAAAAATTATGTTACAAGACGCCTGGACCAGCATGTGCTGACTTCTTTCCTTGATGACACTTAACAATTACTTGGTACATGAACCCTAAGAATGCTGGGAAATTTTTATATTAAGGATTTTTGTGTCGTCTGCTTTCCAAAACCTTAAATATCTGCTTAATTTTGTTGAGGAAAGATACTCAGTGTACATAGAAAACGTGTTAGAACACAGGTCAGCTGGCAATTCACTTGGCCGCTGGCCTGTGATCTAACCTATTTACAAAAGCATGAAGTCGGTTCCAGCACGATAAGGGTTAACTCTTTGCCTGTTATGAATCAATAGCAATAGATAACATTAGTCTGTCTAACATTTCAATAAACATTTAACCCTTCCCCAAACAATAACGACATTTGACCACTTTGTTGCAGAGAACTTAAGAAAACATTGTGGGAAAAGGAGAAATTGCTCATTACGAACAATTTTCCCTTTTCCCCCAATGTTTTCTGCCCTATCAGAAGATTATTTTCTAATTTCATCAAATTTCGAAATGTCATCAGCAACCTCTTTCAATTTGGGAGTCGAAAATTTGTCGTTTGGGAAATGGTTATACGCCAATAAGATGCCTCTGAATATATCAATGGGCTTTTCACTGATCAAAGATAAAATCATTGTTTCTTGTCAGACTAAACGTGCCTTATTCTTATTGAAAATTTATCTCTATAAAAAAGAGTTTCCAGCACCTTATTAAAGCCACTATGAACCTTCATCGAAGTTAAAAGTGTGTAAACATGGATCCTGAAGTATTGACTCCCAACAAGAAGAATTACACTAACTTACCTATGGAGACCTGTGCATATGACGCCATGGCTAAGTTTGATCCTGCATTGAATGAAAAAGAAAACAGCAAAACATTAAACAACTGAATTTTCATTCATATAATCATTCACATTTCTATCCAAGTTTGTACCCTTATACTGATTCCTTCATCCTGCTTTTTCAAGAAACAGAACACTTATAAAAGTTTCAATAAAGACCTGATGAAAACCTTTTTTCTTGTCTTGAAGCAATTGTTAAAATATATGTCCTAAAGCGAAAATATGACTCTGTAAATTTGATCAAAATTGGTTAAAGAAAACATATCAGATAAATAGGTAAGTTTCAATATGTGGGTAAGAATCTTGACTGGAATTTTGGGACCCGAGTTGAAAGCTTAAATATGCAACTTTTCTTATTTGAAGATGATGAATTCATTTTGAAATCAGAAAGAAGTAGTTTGGGCCTAACAATCTTCTGTTTTATTCATGGTTTCCTTTTGTGTTGTAAGAGTCTTTGTGTTGTGACTTAAGATGAGATAAACAAAGAGCATTAACAGTAACATCTTGATGCTTTAAGTTTGAATAAAAAGGTTTCAAAAATTATACTAGACTGGACTAATCGTCATATACAAAAAGTTACTGAAACAGAAAATTACCCAAGGCTACTTGTAAGATCAAATGATCTTCCTAAATGTGAAGAATTAAATGGAATGTCTCAATTGTTTCATCATTAAGAAAATTTGAACACAGTAATCTGTTTCATGAAAATACAAAGGTAAAAGGGTATAAGGGTATTCTAGGCAAATTTCAAATAGTGCAATTCAAATTTCCTTTTGAATATTTCAATAAAATCAAACAAATATGCCAATCTAGACTATAACTCTAACATCATTATAAAAACAATATATGGTTAAAATGAGATATCTGAAAAGCAAAAATTGCACATGAATCATATAAAATATGTGCATTTTTACAAACTTTTAAATCTTTATCACCTGTGAACAAAATTACATCTTGTCACAGATCAGTTTGATTGCATGGCTTACTGTTGGGTAGAGTATTAACCCTTAGAATGCTGGGTTATTTTCTAATAACTGATTTTTTTGTGTAGCCTGTTTTTTTCAAAATCTTGGATATCTGTCTAATTTTGGTGAGGAAAGATACTCAGAGTAGTAAACAGGTTAAATAACAGGCCAGTCCCCAATTTAATTGGTGGATGGCCTAGATCTAACCTGTTTGCTGAGACATGAAGTCGGTTCCAGCACTATAAGTGTTAACAGTTTAAAAAACATTGTAACAAAAGGAGAATATGATTGACATAAATTCTTCCTTTTGAAACATGTTTTCTATGAGCAATCTACTTCAAGAGGTTAACAGACATCTGCAGGTGATAAAAACTTAATCATGTATAGAATTCCGTTAGTTGTGAGGCTTTAAATCTGCTTCGCACGGTCTCTGGTTTTCTTTTCACATCACTCCCATGTTAGCCTGCTTCCTTTATTTTCCCTTTCGTACAATTCTGAATTTTGAATAAAATGATAAAATATATTAAAGATATTTTTCAAATGATTTTTACTTGTAAAGACCACTGACATCATTATGCAATCATGAAAAGAATAACATAACCAATATTAAATAGCAAAATTATTCAATTCAGTCTTATTCAATTCAATACATAAAAAAAGATATTTTTTTTTAAAAAAGAAGATAAACTTGACTCAAATAAGCATCAACTGAAGTCACACACCCTTACTTAACTAAATCTGAACCAAAATCACTTTACCATATTCATAATAGTAAAATGAGCGATTCATTTGGGAAACAATTCCAAAATGCACAACTGCTGGACGAAATGACAAACTTGGATAAATAATTAACTGTGATTTACAATTTATTTTAAGACACAGTACAAAAGCATGTATACATGACATTTTAGATATCAGAGATTTTTGGGGATATTTTCTCACTAGTAGTCACATTTTACTCCTCTTATGAGGTAGCAATTCAAAAACTTTTAAAACAAAACAATGCTTAAAAGTTTCCCATGAAACTACTGATCAAATTTTAATCTTTAAAATCTAAACATGTTCTGAAGCGATGTAAGCATGTGTGGAAAAAAAACCTGTTCCTCCCTTTTTCCAATTTAATGATTTCTTCATATTCTCCATGCAAGGCATTTTGTCAGAGCAGTTCGCATAAAGCAATTAAATAAAAAGTCAATGAGAAGAAACATTACACATGAATTCCTCAAAGTCTTACTATTTATGACAAATAAATGAGTTGTACAAATCGTAACTTTCAAATACAAAATTCGGATTTGACAATCAATTTACATCATCCTAAATAGTATTTGTGAGAATGATGCATAATATTTACTTCCTTGGCCTTTTGTATAACATTTGGACAGAGTTGATGCCATATTCTTTGTGTGGGGTATTTGATGTTGTTCACTCACCACTACACTCATCACGAGACCATGGATGGCATCACTAGTGTGATATATTTGACCTGTCCCATACAGACAGATCTTGGGCCAGTCTTCCATTCTTGACTGAGTCAGCTCAGCTTGCTGTCCAGAGATATATCAAAAGCAGTCATTTCAATTCATTCACATTCTTATGATTTCTTCCTTAATCATCAAAGATTTCTTCCTAAATCATCACATTGGCACAAACTTAACAGTTACATTGCAATAGAAAAATGTGATGTACATAACATGAGATTTGATAGCACATGATATTGAAAGGGTCATGTGCATGACTTGAGTCAAACCTCTTGCTACAAACAAGTATTTCTACAAAAGGAAGCCAAGTTAGACAGTTTTGCATCAAGCCATGGACATGTCTCATTTTAGTATTTTTGGTGCGGTAAAATGCCCTCTCAATATCAGTTCTAGGCTTGATCCCAGCAGGTGAAGAAAGCACTCAATCCTGCACTAACTTTGTTCAGATCAATTAGAAAAGTTGTTTGTTTAGAACATGATGATTTGGGGCAATTCATCTGAAATATCATAATTCCATTGCAGTTGTATATCCAAGACAAGGATAAATCTCCAGTCCCTTCTATCTAAGAGCAGTAACTCACACATATCCATACCCAAATCCAAAGAAGGTGGCCAAATGAGGAACATGCACTATCAGACAAAAAGTAATTCATGATTTTCTCATTTTACTTACTGAGGCATGAATTACAAATATAACCCTTTCCCTCAATACAATAAATTTGTGACAACAAATAGTTTGGAAAATGTGCCAAAAGAAGATAAATTGAAAATAAAGAAAACTTCAGTTATCACGTTCCAAACTAATATTCATCAATTACACTGTTAACACCAATGTTCATAAACTTCAACAAATAATTTCAGAATAATTTGTGAAAAACATTCTCAAGTCAATTTCTATTGAGGTCAGAAAAGTTACCCTGAATCTTTAACGACAAACATTTTGCGAAGATAACTTTGCTGTTAAAATAATTTTGAATTTCTACTTAATATTTCTGAATCTTTCTTGAGCTTGTTTTGCATGAGGGAAAGGGATGAAAACGACAAAGGCTCACGAGTCATTGGAATTGAAACGGACAACAAAGTACAAGTTAATTCTTCTTTGATGTTACAGAAATATAGCTGCATTTGCAGATAAAATCCAAGTAAAGTCTGTGGCACAACTGTAACGACCACGAAAAAGTACAACACAACACATCAATTAGACAAGGGGAATATTCAATCACAAATGAATAAAAAAAAATCAAGACCATTAAATTGTAAAAGGGCACAAATGACAGATCTATACAGCCAACTCGACAGTTTCGGATCATCGACAGTTCCGGATCATCTCATGTTTGTTGTCAAATTTCTATGAATGCGAAGAAACTTTGGCCTTAAAAACTTTACAGCCATTAAGCATATACAATTAGCTCTTGACAAAACCAATATGACATTTCCACGTCTGGTAAAGCAATCACAATCAATTTGGAACGGTTAATTAAGACCGAGACAAGTCACCAGGAAGTTGACCTAATTTCAACGATTTTTTTTTCCGGCGATTAAGACGCTAATTTAAAAAGATAATGTGCACTAAACATTGACACCATTTGTAAGAAAAACTATTATAGATTGTATTTATTCAAAAAATTTCACGCTAAGACGGGTCTGGGATTGTAAAATTGCATGATGAAGGCAGGTGAACTCGACAGTTTCGGATCAACTCTTTGATTTTATAGGGGTCGTCTCAACATTACATTCCGGTCATTCTCGTACCCTCTTTAAAGGAAAAAGTAAAATAATTCTTTAAAGGGAAATCGCACAAGCCATGTGTTTGATGAAAATAAAGTATTAATTGGTGATATTATTTTCTGTTCTAATTGTCTCTTTATGAAGTTAACCCTTTTTACAATAAATGATATGAAAATGAACACGATTCAGAACTGTCACATTTAATCCCAAACTGTCGCGACGACCCCGATCTTGTTTTCTTCAAAAACTGAAAAATGGTAAATAAAAGCGGTAAATCATTGGTATGAATAGACAGAGGAAGAATTTTTCGTTAAATCCATATGTTGATTTCTACAGTAAATTGGTTAATACAAGAAAAAAAGATATATTATCTATTAGTGATCCGGAACTGTCGAGTTGACTGTACCATTGTTCTTATAGGAAGGTAAATCAAGACAAGTTTACCCTGGTCAGAACAATGAAAATAGTTTTCATTTCGAACAAACTTGCAGAACAAAAGACTGAAGTTAAATTGTTGTTATCAATGAGAACATATATATCGTAAAATTTCTTCAGAATCAAACCTTAACAAATGAAATAAAAATGATGGCAAAAAAGGTATTTTTGTGAAATAAAGCCATGAAATACTGTTTCATACTACCTGAATTTATATCAAGGTATGTTAAATCTCACACTAGACTTGTTGAATATGCACTAAAGCAACCTTTCTAAAAAGCAGGAAATAAAAATTTTGGACCATTGTGTTGCGATTCGTCCTTACAGCCTTCACCGGCCGGCAATTAACAATATATTGTACCAAAAATAGTAATGCATGCAAACACTTATAAAGTTAAAGAATATGTTTACTAGTTCTTTAAACAGGTAAAATACAATGGATCGTCTTTATTTTCTTAATCAACAAATGGGAATCCGTTTGAAATGTAAATTGCGTGCACAAGCATGCCGATATGAGGTCGCGGAAACCCATTTCATAAAAATCAATGGCTTAATCGCTACATTTCGCTTCAGTATATGTTATTTCTCTTCTCTAATGATAATGCTAAATAAAAGATCATTGAATTGTTTCACAAATCATACCCAAAAGTATATTCTTTACCAGTAAATCGTCCTTCTTTTAAACAAAGGTTGTCTTTGCTTCAGTAATTAATGGAGACTCGTTTTGGCTTGTGACGCGTTGTTCGATGGTTCCCCTGATACGAACATTTATTCCAGTTGACTTTGCAGGAGCCCGGAACAAGTTTCCCGTACTTACCCACACACCTGTCAAAATGGATGAAGGCCGGCGCTCGTATTTGTGGCGGATAATCGCTAGCGTTATTGGACTATGTGTTGGGGTGTCAGTCTTTTTTGTGTTTGGATTTAACTTTAAAAACTGGAATGCAAGTCTATGGGGCCTTTTGTCAGGTAATCCAGTCTTAATCTCTTCAACAGTATGTCATTAAACATGTCCTAGAAAGTGGATGATGAATCATTATTAATATTATGTAACATATTGACTACACCTTTAATATACAGCTAAACCTTTGCCAGTATAGCTGAATATCGTGAAGAAATTAAAGTTTGACAACTATAGTATTCTTATTTTATAAGCTAAGCAATGACTATTAATTTTGTTGGACACGTTCTTAGGGCTGACCTAACTATTAAACCTTCAGTTGTTTTATGTCCCAGTTATTGACATAGGATGATTGATTTGACTTACCTGCCTGTCATGAACCTTATTTTCATTACTAATAAGACATTCTCAAGGTTTTTTCAGGTTTATATAGCAGCATGGTTTAAGATTTCTTTTATTTATCATCATATGGAAACGTTTTTGTCATAGCAGAAACATTCAATCATTTCTACTTTGATCTATTACTTTTCGTTTGCAAAAATTCTATTTGTTAAAAAGGAATCATGGTTTGTAGTTATAGTTCAACGTGAAGATTGCCTTTTATTATCTGATGGGGCATTCTAACAGAAATATTGCGTAATGCGTAATTTGAGGATCATGATTAGGGCTGGGACGGGTACTCGAGTACCCGGATAAGGGCTGGGTACAAGCCACTACCCGGGTAGCAAATTACTACCCGTTACCAAACATTATTTTTACCTAGGTTAAATGTTAATGTGAGAAGAGGCACTTGTTGACGAGTGAATCAGAAGTTTCTAAATCCCAAACTACCAATTATTTATCCCCAACCAATTTCTCAAAATCTGCACAAATATGTCACACACACTATACTCTCCAACTTGAAGGCTGCTCATCAGCTATCAAAACTATCAACATTTTCCCCCGATCATCCCAGTAAGTCATAAGCTCCTGGAACCATTGCTCACGGCCATTCTACATTTGACCGGTCATCTAAGGGAGGGAAAATTGATTGATCTAAGGGTGAACAATATCAGCTTGGGTACCCAGGTTCCCATGGGCAACATCCCCTCGGGTACCCGGGAAGTAAATTGCTACCTGTCCCAGCTCTTACCAAGATATAAAAAATCACTTTGGTATAGATATTATCATATAATGAGTATTTGAAAGCTCCATCAAAAAAATATTTATCAATAACTTGTTTATGCATTCATTTGAAAACTGTGTTGTCACATTTCTTTGTGTTTTGATTTATATAATTATCAAGGACAGTTCAGTAACAGACAATTGCACAAAATAATCTTACCAGACTTTTTGTAATTAAAATTGAAATATTTTTTAAATAGAACATGAGTTTGTGATTTATTTCGAATACACTAATCTGGTAAGATGGTTTTAGAATTAGAAACATTGACCTATTGAGGGTTCAATGCAAGACTATAGTAAGTGCTTTACATTTGTGAAGCACTTGCTATAGTCTTTCATTGAACCCTTGATATATGCCGTATCTAATCTGAACATCTGCATAATTATGTATGTTTCCATTTATAGGTGTTGAAGCAGCCATAACCCTGTTTGTTCATCTACGAGACAAGAAGGGCAAATGGGAGCGGAATCCTCGACCATTAAAATCGTTTATGCTGAGTGGATGTTTTATGCAGTTAGCGGGAGTTTGTGGATTTGTCACATACATGACGTTAGCAGTAACATTTAAACAAGGTAAATGTTTCTTTCTTTTATGCGATAAAGCAGAGATTGTTTACTGCATTACTCATCAATAACAAGATGGATGTTTCCCTACTTCTAATATTAGAATTGTCTCATTGAGTCTGAATAAGAAACATGAATTGAATGATTGATTGATTGCAAGATGCTTACTGAAGGAAAACTTACTAAAAATTTTGACATACAGAGTACTTGGTCATCTAATCTCAGGCGCGTAGCATGGATTGTTTTCCCGTTGAATTGGGAAGACAACAAGGCCTGTTGAATTTGGGAAGTTGCTGAAATTGCCAAATTTGGAAACCAAAAAGCTGTAATGATTCTATTTTTTTTTCTGTTCTTTAAGAAATGCATGATTTTAGAAAAAATCCAATTTGGAAGGTAACTTTTATATACCTTTGTCATATTGCACGAAAAATCCCTGAGGGGTATTGGACTATTGGTTTACTTTGTTTTGAATACCTTTCAGGCCTTATAATCCATGGGAATGGTTTCTATCTGACGTGTGTTTGGTGCTTCATGACGTGGAAGTGGGGGTTCCTGTTGTTCTTTTTCTCCAGACAATACCACAGACAATATGCCTACACAACCCTCCTATCAAAGGACGGAGAGGAATCAAAAGTGAACAGTTACGGAAGTTGAACATTTCCTTTCACCCTTTTTGTACTTTTCACAGAAATCCAGATGATGATGCTACTGTTTATTGAACAATTCATGTATTTCACAGATTTGTGTTAATGCTTGACCATTATATACGCCACTTTTTTTACTGTCCCAAATTGAAAGAGTTTGCAGATGACATTTCAAAATGTGAAGAAATTGAAAAATAATCTTCTGATAGGGCACAAAGCATAGTGAGAAAAGAAAAGTTGCTCATTAAGAGCAATTTCTTCTTTTTCCACAATGTTTTCTAAAGTCCTCTGCAACAAACTGGTCAAATGTCGTTATTCTTTGATAATGAGTGGAAAGAGAAAAAAATGCACAAAATTTATGTGCAATTTCTTCTGTTTCATTGGTATTGTTTCATGTTTCTACCCACAGGGATTGGTAGTTAGGATTCTTTGGGGGTAATGGCTAGACCTATAGCATATATACTGGTAGCCATTACCCCCAAAGTATCCTATCGACTAGCCATTACCCAAATGGAATCCTAACTATGACTTTTCTTGGTATATCAAGCCAGAAGTCTGTCCATCAAGTTAGTGTTAACTTTTATGATTTCTAAATAATACATTGTTTGGCAATATTATTTTCTTTCCCTTCTCCACAAATTATCTTACCTGTGCAAATGAGAGAGCATCATTACGCTACAATTTGTATGTTTTACAAACATGACATTGCCATCTTTTTTTATATCATTTTAAGTAGGAACTATGGCTGTTTAACAAATGACATTTTCATCTTTTTTATCAGTTTAAAGAGGATGTGCGAACAAATTCACCTGACGCTGATGACCTATATTATCATAAATCACACATTGGATTCTTATATTTATATATATCATTGGGACTGTTCGTCAATTTTTTGCACATGAACACACAGAGTAAGTACGGAGGCAAATGAGGTTAAGATTTTGTTTAGCCATAAGGAATTTATCGACCAATCCCATCAAAGTACAATGTCTTAGCGTTTATTGATTTATTTATTCTTGCATCATTAAAGGTCAACATCAGGTGAATTTGTCTGCTCTATACCAAAGACTCGTTTTTGGAGAAACAATGAATGTTTGACATTTTTCAGATCAATCTCTCATTTCAGGTGTATATACAGTAGCCAAGTAAAAGTGGTAAAGGCAGATAAGCTGGTTTATTATTTAACAAAAAATACGCATTTTACTCGATTTAATTTCATTGTCTTAAATTGAAAGAAAGAATTATGAGATGATGATCATGAGTTATTCATGACATTAGGAAATATATGTCTGATTTGAAAGAATTATTTATTTTTAAATGAGGAATGGCTAAGGAACGATTTGTCCTTTCCAATTGGTGCTTTCATAAAAGTCTTCTGTAGCCATCCATTAAAACTTTTGACTTTTTTTTTCTTTTAGTAATCCTGGTCAATGCAAATTGTTGGAAATTAAGGACAGGGTACCGGTAATGGTTTATGAAAATCTTCTTTTGTCAGATTTATATTCATTTTGGACAGTTAAAATAATCATGCAACATATTTAATAGTTCCTTACTATTATAGTGCTGGAACCAACTTCATGCTTATGTAAACAGGTTGGATCCAGGCCAGCCGCCAAGTAAATTGTCGGCTTTCCTGTGATCTAGTCTGTTTTCTACTCTGAGAATGTTTCCTCATTAAAAAGAAGCAGGTATTCAAGGTTTTTAGAGGCAGCAGCACATATTCTATATTTATAAAATTACCCAGCATTTTAAGAGTTGAAAAGCAATTTACTGCTAATGATGTTAACATATATGTATGTATCTTAAAGAATATGCTGTATGTAATGAGAGATTTATTTGTGTAATGCTATTTCTAGTTGATTTCACCATGAAAGTGCAAAGTGTGAAGTTCTTTAATAGTTGTATGAAATTAGCCATAAATAGAGGAGAACTTGTTAAGTAATGTAAATGCTCTACACATTCATGTTTTGACAGCCTTTTGGTGTATATAAGGTTATAGAAAAAATATAAATTTTGATAATGATCAAATTTCTGTGATACATTTATCTTGTTTGAGGTTTTGAACAATTTTGTGCAAAAATGATACTTTGTGCTAGCTTTCTATCCTTGGAAAGTGCTGTGATATTAAAATTTTACAATCTTATAAATAAATATTTATCAATCTATGCTGTTGTTGTTATACATGTGTGTACATTATTCTCCTGTTCGGTTTATCCATAACATCCGTATACTGTACTTTAGGGAACCTAATGCATTGTTGTAGAGAACATGCAGGTATATATATATAGACAACACAACCGCTTGGTGTACGAGAGTGTTTTTCACTGATCGTATGTGTTGTGTCTGAGAGGTTCATTTGCTGGGTTCGTTACATTGGTGGCAGCGGTGAGATGAATCTCCTCCTTCTATCTGAGCTGCCTTTCCCACGTATTTCCCACAGGCCAAGACTCGGGACGAGTCTTCTCGGGGATGGGAGTAATGCAATGTTCGTTGAATGTTTATGCAAACTAGGGAACAAATGCATTGTTTGAGAGAACATGCTTGTATATATAGACAAAGCAGCCGCTCTGTGTATGACAGTGTTTTTCACTGATCAGATGTGTTTGTGTCTTTGAGAGGTTCATTTGCTTGATTCGTTATATCATCAACAAAGAGATATGACAATTCAGACTTACGAAAGTCACAATTTAAAACTGCCTCTGCCAAAATTCTTGAACTCTGTGAACAGCGATGCCAGTCTAATCAAGATCTTATTCTAGTGACCTTTGTTTGAACTATTTCTTTTACCATACCTGAAGATTGTTTATGTTGGAAAGTAACAAGTGGCTTTGAAAGAAATGCTTGAAATTGTGGTGAAGAAAAACCATGGTGCAATTTTTACTAAAATACCTTTCTTTAGCCCATTACCAGACATTTGACCAGTTTACTGCAGATGACTCTGGAAACCATTGTGGGAAAAGGAGAAATTGCTCTTTACGAACAGTTTCTCCTATTCCCACAATGTTTTCAGCCCTATCAAAAGATTACTTTCCAAATTCATCAAATTTTGAGATTTGTCTGCAGACTCTTTCAATTTGGAACAGACGAAAATTTGGTGTTTGGTAAAGGATTAATATTAGAGGAAAACTATCTTTTCAAAAGAAGCATTTGTGTAGTTAGATTAATCTTTCCCTTCCACCAAAATCCCAACTTTGTTTGCAGCAGGCAACCCAGGAATGATTGAGTAAAAGGTGTGTCTTCTGGGTTGTCATTAAGAGCCAGATGCCGGTTAATTTGACAGCTTCAAATGACTTTTTGGTTGTCTCAAATTACAAAAATAATGAAAGGCATTCATAAGAAGTAGTTAAAACACCTAATTTTTGTTGGGTGTTCATCCGCTCTCTCAAATCAACAATTGGCATCTAACTCCAAAAATTAATGACAACCCTGTGTCTTTCTAAAACATTTTGAAAAACTCATTGGTGACAACATAGATAATAAATGTACACACAAAAACATTTCATATTTTTAATCTATATCCAAACAACTCTTATGTAAACATCAATAAATATATTAATAATCATCTGTCCATCTGGGTTGAAACATCACAATGTTTTTAACCTATTCTAATGATTCTATCATATGGGATTTTTGGACAAGTCATAATTGAAGCAGGAGCAGATAACAAGTATTAACCCTTAGAATGCTGGGTAATTTAAAAAAAAATAAAAAGATTTATGTGTCATCTGCTTTCCAAAATCTCATATATCTGTTAATTTTTTATGAAGAAATATACTCAGAGTAGCAAACAGGTTAGATCACAGGCAAGCAGCCAATTTACTTGGCGGCTGGCCTGGATCTAACCTGTTTGCATTTATAAGCATGAAGTTGGTTTAAGCACCATAAGGGTTCAGTATGAAAAACTGCATCTTCTTTTTGACTTCGAGTAGGAAGCAATTTCTTCTTCAATCTTAATGGTTTCTGAAGGTTTGTTTTGGGTGCTAATAATCAAGAAAAAGTTAATTTATCGCTGCCTGCAAAAGATTGATCTAAGGACATGGGGGTGGATGAGGATTATTGGTATAAAAGAAGTGGTTTCTAACAGGTGCTGTTTAGTCTTGTAACAGCTATAGAATATTTTTGTTAAAGTTGAAAGCTTGTTGAAGTTCCTTATCCAAGAACAACAAAAAAAAAACCACATCAGTCTAAAAGAATTTATGACTATTTTTCCTTTTCCTACAATCTTTTAAAAATGTCACTTCTTCCACTATGCAGTGCTCATCATGTAACAAAAAAGTGCAGATGTACCCTCAAACACAAACAGTAATATACATAAGGGAAATGTTTTGAATAAGAGAAGAACATGTATGTAATGAAACACGTCATTGGAAGTGTCTCTGAGAGAAGAGATCCAAATGACTGTTGTTTTGTGCTTATGTACTATTTTCACACAAGATGTTTAATTACACTCTACCTTGTTACACAAAGTAGTAATCCTATAGAACAAAGCCCCTTCCAACAAGAGTTTTTGTACACCGACATTGTGATCCTTCAAAGGCACATATCCTTGAAAGGTTTATATATGGATGATAACTTGATGATTCTGTGCTCTATCTTTTATTGTTGCGCAAAATAACAACAATTCGGATGATATGATTAAACAGTTAATATTGAAACATAAACCCTTCACACAATAAACATAACTCCAATCATGAAAAAGTGTTTTCCATGTCAAAACCATTGGGTATCTTTGGCATTTTTGAACACCCTTGGTATTTATCGTTTATACCGTTTGTATAATTGGATACTATACTTTTAAGATTACAGGTACTTTGAATATCTCTGCAAACAGTCATCAAAAACTTTTAATTGCACTAGAATTGGCATGAAAAGTCCCAGGCTGTTCTGATATCAAGTCCGCTATTAATGGAATACAGTGGTATCTAAATCCATTAGAAGCTTGGTATTTCGTGTCAGTCAAGCTCCTTGATCAATCAGAGTTAGCAGAGGCGATTCCAGAATCTGGATGTCCAGGTTCATCACCACCTCCATCTTCATCATCGTCATCATCATCATCATCGTCTGATCCAGAACTGGAAAGACAGATGCATGTTAAACGTAAATCATTTACCCCAAATATTCATTTCAGTATTTAATTAGCAGTAAATATAAGAAGCCCTTGGGGAAGAGGGAGAAATCCTACAAAACAAGCAGGGTGCTTTATAAACATTCAATTGATTGTAATAAACAAACATTTTTAGAAATAGATATCACAGTGATCATTAACGACAAGTATTTACACAATTGATATTCTAACCATATTAATCAATACACTACAAATATAAACCATGATCAAGTCTAGAACATTCTATATGATGTCAAACTATTGATCACGTGACTCCTATCAAAATAAATTTTTGAACAGCTACTGCCTACAAGTTGAGGATAATTATCAAGGTGAGAATATAGGCTACCTGTCATCATCATCATCACTGTCTTCACCTGAATCATCACTTTCATCATCAGAGTCGTCACTCCCACTGCCTTCTGGCTCTTCTGCATCTAAAAGTGAACAAATTCTTTATGACAAGGATGCAGATAGTATTTTAGTATATAGAGGGTTTGCAAGACAATGGCAAGTATTACATTATTTTTGAAGAAATGCTTTTGTCTAGGACTGAACAGTCCATATGGTTGAGGTTTCATTTCCCATCAATATAATGTCAATTTTTGCATGTTTGTTATAGATGGATGAAAGCCCCAACACTATCCCCATCTACCTAGATGGTTTGTGAGTCAAGCTTCCTATTAGAAACAATGACTTTCTACATATCCATGGGTGAAAGTTGTAAAAATAACGGAAACTGAAACCCGGCGGGTCAAGGGCAGAGCCCTGGTGGAATGGCCCTAATGGAGGGTAAAACAACAACATCAAAACTCAAGTTCTTTTCTAAAAAATCAACAGGTTTAATATTCTTGGATGGTTACCTTTTCTAGCTCTTTTGTGTTACTGTCAGTGTTTAGAAATCTCATGATTTCATTGATCTTTGTATTGCCTAACGAAGTAAGTTATCTTGTATTTCCTAACGAAGAAAGTTATCTAAACTGATGCAGACGATTCCCGTAAAGCAAACTTAATGTCGTAAAATGTCCGACTGGTTTCCAATACGCATTGTCTGTTGATATATAAATGCACCAAAATACGGGTAACCAGTCTTGCGATTTGTGACATCACTGATAATTGGTTTATTATCAGGTCACGCTGGGTCCAGACGTTGCTCGCCATACTGAGTCGCCAAAATGACTCGATCATGGTGCGAGGATAAACAAAACTTAATTGATTAATTGGGTCCAGGCATTGATTGCGGCTCTCAAACCCCCCCCCCCATATTTTCTCATTGATAATCTGCAAATCTCAGAAATGAACCCTGCTGGAGATTTTCATAAAACAGAAAACTTTCACCCATGCATCATATCAGTAGAAAGACTAACCCTCATAAAATCCAATCTTGCCAAAGCTTATAACTGATCCCACGCACAGGAGGGCCCTATGCTTGTGAGTCAAAAGATTTAACCAATAGACAAAAGAAGTCCTTAAAGTTGCTTGTATGTTGATCATCTTTCACTGGGCAATGATGACAGCTGGTTGGTGCCACGTGTTTGAAAGTCGTTCATCAAGCCAATAAAACAGTTCTTGTATAAGAATGTAAGAAATATATGTATAGACGGAAAGTGTTAAAGGAACCATCTCCAAAAATTGATAATTATTTACATTAGTTAAGTTAAAACAATGATGGCCTACCAATTTCTCTTTTCTCTTGGATCACAGGAAGGAAGCTAAGGGCTTCTGGATTATCTGGCTCGTATATCAAAACTGAAAAGGAAATATATAACATACATGAGGTTATATTACAAAGAATATTTAATGATATTTAATAAATGGCAAGTTATTTAACTAAAATATTGAAATCAAAATTCAGTGTGAAGTTATTTATTTCATGATTATGATATATCACTTCTGTTGGAGTAAGGTTAAAATGCTCATTTAAGGAATTTCTTCTTTCCCTGCAATAGATTCAAAAGCTGTCAGCTTGAGACCCATTAACATCATTTGTAGGGAATCAATTGAGTCCTTGAGCCCTTTTGCATTTTGCAGAATTAAATTTTCATTTTAAATTTGCCCATCATAAACCAAATGCATTCCTTGGTTTGTTGCTTTTATCAAATATGTATCATGCACAGGTTTTCATCTGGTTTGGATACTGGGTGTTAAGTAGTTGGCAAATGCTAACTTCACCAATAACCAAAAGAAATATACCTGCAGACAAATTTGGACATCGTAGTTAAAAGAAGAAAAACAACAAGTTTCTTTCTGAAGCAATTTCATATATTACTAAAGGTAACTTCCAATGTTCGAACAATTTCAATAATGTTGTATGATTCTCTTTCAAATTTCTGTGATGATGATAAATGTGTCCTAAATAATCAACTCTTTTAACTTATTTCTATCAGGATCAAATTGAATCTACATATGCAATAGTTTGTCTGATCAAAAGTAGCTGAGTACATAATCAGACATCTAGATCAAGTGTTAGCAAGGGTTAAGAAATGGTCTTCGGAAGGTCCTTTATTTGTCTCCTGGTTATTTTGTGCTTTGATAAAGGAACATACGGGGTTGTCCCAAATATGTTTGTGAAAACTGTTCTAGCTGATCTGTCATAAATCTCAGTAAATATATACAGGGATTGGTACAACTTGCAAGACAAAAATTCTACACAACATTGAAGGACTTTTGTTATAGTCTTGCATCAAACCTTAGCTATAAACAATGTAAGAATAGCTCGAGGGTTCAATGCAAGACTATAGTAAGTGCTTCATGCACTGAACCCTCGAGCTGCTCTCATCCTCATATGAGCATATCAGAACTAAATGCAGGCCTAAATAAAGAATTTTGCTAAGTTAAAAGTAAAAAGTTAGGATTTTGTTTTGCACTAATTCCTTTTTATTAAATTAGATAAATAGAGGACTCACTCATTTTGCACAATTTCTCAGCATTCTCATAATCCTTTTCCATCAAACATGATACAAACTGAAACATAAAACACATTTTTAGGTTTTATTGTAGAGAATGCACATAGGAAAGATGTCCTACTTTATAACAGTTATCTCTTCAAACCTCTATTGAATTCCACCTTTACTGGAAACTTTGACATCAAGACAGACTGGCATTCAAAATGGATTGGTTTTAAGAAAGAAGGACTATAAAAGTAATGCTTGATACACCAATGATGTATCCAGTAAATAGTAATCTCTATGTAAAAAGTATATTGAATACATTATATTTGAGATGTTTTCATTTTTCTTGAAAGAACAGTAAATTAATGAACCATAGCAGATATTCTAGGACACAATGTAAAGTGAAACTTATTTCTACCTCATTTTCTTTTATTCTTATGGTCCATAAATGACATTTATAATTCAATATCAGTCTCTTTTTAGATAAGCAACAAAGTCTTAACAAATTGAGAAAAGGCAACTAAAGGAAACACAATTATGTATGTTTAGTAAAAACATTTTTCACAAACGAAGCACTTTGATGTCTTTTAAAATATAGACCTGCTGTACTCAACAATGCCAGTGATTTTTTTCTAAATTAAATCAATGAGATTTTTTTACCACAACTTAAAAATCAATGGGTTTTTCTATAAAAAAAATGATTAACATGAATGAAAGAAATGAGTTTTTGGATAATTTAATGAGATTTTTCGGTCAAAAATTATCACTGAATGCATTCAACTTTTTCTTCGGTTGCAAATGAGATCGAATACATGATCTTCTGTCAACAAGAATATCTATCATAACCTTTCTTAGTTCACCAATAACAGCAACATCTTGAAAATTTTAACTTCCATATATCAAGATCAATGGGCGCTTAACATTATTCAACAATACAATTATACCAACTAAATTTATCCTTCTTCACCAATACAATTAACATTCTTACCTCAATAAAAAGAGCTTCCTAAATCTCTCATCCAGGAATAAAAAAAGCAGCTGAATCATTCCTACTATCGTTAAAATTCCAGTTAAAAGCTTTCCACCATTCAGAAAAAAACTTGATCTTTCATACCATCACCAGAAAATAATTGGACTTATTCCTTTTTCACAAATACAATCAGCAGCTGAATCATATTTTCCTTTATAAGAAGAGTTAGTAACTTGAGAATTGAAGGTTCAACATAAGACTATTAGACCTCTAGTGAGACCTTAACTTAAACAAATGTCTGATAAACTTTCACTCATTATTAGTGGGCGACAGTGGTGCAGAGGTAGAGCATTGGCCTCTTGTACCAAGGGTCCCATGTTCAAATCACTGTTAGGCGAGGTGAAAATTGCCGAGACTAATCCACAAATCGACACGAGTACTGGTTTAGCATCCAGGAAGTAGTTATTGAGAGTGACTTTGAACAAGCTTCAAGCTTCCTTCACAATCTTTGTTAAACGATAAGTAAATAAATAAATATATTTACCTCCATAAGTAGAGCATTTGGCGCTTTTCCTCGTTCTCCAATCAGATCTTCTTCTTCACTGTCCTCATCACTCGAGGTATCACCAGTTTTAGCTGAGGCTTCATCCTTTTTACCACTGTAAAAGTATTAACACATTACCACTTAATGCCATCTTTAATCGTCTTGCAGCAGTCAAAAGATCAAAAAGCAATGTGACAAAAGGAGAAATTGCTTGTCATTTTGCCACAGTGCTTTATCAATCTATTCACATATCACAACAGCAAAACCAGGGTTTTCCATTGACCCCTTGATTTTGATAATTTGGGGGACTTTTGAAACCTTATACATGGTATTTTGAATGGAAACAAATGATCTTAAGGGGTCATAATTATCCAGGATTTAAGGGCCATTTACTATGTAAGTTTGGGGTCAAGGAAAACCCTGCAGAACTGAAAGGTTTTCACATGTTTACAAAGCTTTTCTAAAGTCATCTGCTTCAATTAAAAGAATGTCGTCTGCAGGTGGAAAAGAGTTAATAATTGTCATTGAGTCTGTTATGAACTTTCAGGTTTGTAATGAATGCAGATTTGAAAATATCAGCCGATGCAATTACGTAGTATGCAGAAATGTCATTTAAAAACATGATAATATAAATCTTCTCTCATTAAAGTGCCAGGACATCAAAATATTTTTTTTCAGAACTTACGAAAGTAAAGAAATACACATCTAACTAATATTTCAGCAGAGAAAACAATCAAATACTAGCTAACTTTGTCCATGTTTATTATTTTATACAATTCCTGTGACAAGGCTACATGACCTAGATAAAGCTCGCATATATGTCAAGCTATAGATTCCTGGCCCGAGATACTCAGAATACACTCTGAAAGCAAATATCCACGTTCTTGCAAGAAGCGTTTACATCAAACTAACCGGGACAACATACAGTTGGCCATGTAGAGCATACACAGAAAGAACAACAATGTATACGGGAAACTAATTATGATACAGTGGATGTAACATCCAGTAACTGATACTGTGGGGGTTTTCTGTCATTATCTACATTTATAGAGCGATTGCGGTTATTTCATTTTTATGAATATTTGTTTGGAGCATAGCTGAATAAAATATGCCAAATCCACATTTAACATATATATATTTATATTGTTATCATCTGGCAAGTTTAACCTCTCAAAAATTGACTAAATAGATGGAAAAGAAGATGAACAAACTTACCTCTCAGGTACTGTAGCTTTGTTTTTGCTTTTTGAACCTGTAAAAAAGAAAAACATACAAGTAGATGGTATCAAACCAAAACTGTTTGTATAAAAGATTGTTCCTTATGAACGAAGAAATCCTTCATGGTTGTCATTTTGCATTGAGCTATTCTTTTAAATCTTCTACCTTTAACAATAAGAAAATATCCTAAAATATTGTATCCAAGTTTTAATTTCTTCTGATTTAGGGCCATCATTTTAATTAGTTTTTAATGAGGTACAATATGAAATACCTGAGCTTACGGCAGTATCCTTTACTTTATCCATGGCATGTTTGCCTATCACATTTTCACCTGTTCTTTTCACTATAAGAACATCATCTATTTCCTTTGGGTTCATGGTCCTCCTTTCATCTCTTAAAGCATCCTTTTTGTCACTATACTCAAACACATTTCTATCACTAATGCTTTGAATATTTTGCCCTTCACTATCGTTTGATTTCAATGGAATTTCAGCTTCTTCTTTTTCCCTCTGTTTTTCTCGCTGAAGTTCTATCTGTTCCAATTTTTTTGAAAGATCTGCTTCTTTGTCATCTATTCTACAAGTACTCAGAGCAGACGTCAAGTCTTTTGCTCTTTGCTCAACCAGGGCCAGACGGGCTTCTTCTGACATTGGTTCCTGTCCTAGTGACAGCACATCATCAGAGTCACTGTCTGACTCAACAAAGGTTGGTATTCTACAATACATAAACACATCACTCATTTTAACACATATTCTCATGAATTGGTTATTCAACCCATTACCAAACAATGAAGACATTAACTAGTCTTTTGCAGACAACTCTGGAAAACATTGTGGGAAAAGGAGAAATTGCTCATAGCAAGCATTTTTTCTTTTTCCACAATGTTTTCTGCCCTATAGGAGATTTTTTTCCAATTTTTTTCACATTTTGAAATGTCTTCTGAAAACTACTTCAATTTGACACAGTCGGAAATTTGGCGTTTAGTAAAAGGTTAACTGATTACAGTTGAAATCTAAAGACGAGGACAATCATACAATTAATGTATATAAAAACCATTGCTTCTTCTATTGACACAGTGGATTCTTAAATCATTTTTAACAGCAGCATTTACATGTGTGTGTGTGTGTGTGTGTGTGTATTGAGCAACACGCTATAATGAAGACATTACCAATATCAAAGAAGAAACTGCTTTTGGAGAAGGAGTATTTCGAAATTCAACACAGTGTGATTAAAAGAGAAAAACAATGTTTGCCTTACACTCTTTTCTTATGTTGAATTCATAATGAGTTAGAAAGAGAAAAGGTAAGTATTCATAAAGCAAAGAGTTAAACTAGTTTTCCACAGTATACAAACCAAAACGGAAAAAACCCCGAAACCTATCAAAATAGGGATATTGATCAATACTTTACTAAAATTTAATTTTGGAAATGTGTGCACTATTTGCAATCTTTTTGTCGACATAACAACTTATCTTTTAATTGAACAGAAGGAACAGAAAACAGTTTAAATTCTTCCCTAGTATACACATAAAGACAATGAGGGAGAAATGAAAGAACAAAACATATAAGCAATATTCACAAAACAGAATTGTGTTCCTGATTTTACTATCATTTAATCAAAGAGCACTTCAGCCAACATTCAAGTTAGTTACAGGACTGCTGTAGATGACCTTTGGAATCATTATATCAACAAACTCTTACCTTTAAAATGGTGGGTAATTTTCTGAAAAAAGATTTTTGTGTTGTTTGCTTTCCAAAACCATAAATATCTGCTCAATTTTGTTGAGGAAAGATACCCAGAGTAGCAAACAGGTTAGATCAAAGGCCAGCCGCCAATTTACTTGGTGGCTAGCCTGGATCTAACCTGTTTGCATAAGCAAGAAGTCGGTTCCAGCACTTTAAGGGTTAAATCATAGAGGGAACAATAAAGTACTTGTCATTGGAAACATTATTAAGGTTTACAGAGATACTCACCGACATTCATTCTGGCTTACAGCCCTGTTGAAATCATTCCAATCGATTGGCTCCAAGGGTTCATCTCTGTGAAACAAAACTTGCCTTTAGTCATCTATAAGTTCAATCTGAACACATCGTGTTTATCCAATGAAAACATCTCTGATATAATATGGATGCCACTGTATTGTTTTCTGCGAGACTGACGTCACTTTACTTTCGTTTTCAAAAATAGATCTTAAATGTGAAATCAAAAAAGTCATTAAATTTGATTAAGGTAACAACTATATAAGTCACAACTTATAGTTTTACCATTTCGTATGAGTAACTGATTAAAAATGATTGGAAAGGATGTCCAACACTTCCATACACATGGACTACTTAACGTGGATGCTTAAAAAGAGTGTTATATGCCGGGGTCATTTACCCGAAAAATTGTAACTCTACACTAATATCCTAGGTGTATTTCTCAGCTCATGGAAATACCTGAGTAGTTCCAATTGCTATAAGTGCTCTTTATCCAATTTCAAACAATAGCTCATTTATGTTACACTTCAGAGCACTCCAAAATCTCTGGTATACATTCAAAAAGATATTTCTTGTGTAAAAGAAAGTTTTAATCATTTACGAATGCCTTGATCATGCAACTGAAAAACTTTAACCCATTCTTAAGAGAATAAATAATCTATGAAAAATCTCAAAAGGTATCTAAGAAAATATTTTAAGCAGAGAGCAACTTGTTTATTATGAGCATATCTTCCTTGCATTTGCATGTTTCAAAATTGCAAGTAGTCAATAAGATTAGAGCTAATTGCCTATTACCAAAATATTCAATATTGTGCTCATTCCCATTTGAAGGATTCAGAAATAGACAATTTTAAAGCAATCAATACAAAAGATCTATTTCCTACCAAGAGTTGCAGAAACCAAAAAGAATCTGTAACAGTAATATTCTCCTTTGTCATTTTGGTTTCTTAAATCATCTGCTGTACAAGCCTTTAAATGAGTATGTATGAAGGAAATGATCCAAAACATCTTCAAAAAGACTGTCACAAGCAATTTCTCCTTTTGCCACAATGCTTTTGCAATCTATTCACATATCACAACAGCAGAACTATGTATGTTTTAATCAAACCCGCTATAGACGATTCATCATACCACTGTATCAAACTTACTGTTATAATAGGCATTGTCTCTTTTCAACTCTGTCTTTCATGTGGTCTCTTTCAATTTGGAAAGATCACAAAACCCCATACGAGGGGGAGGGGATATACACATTCATACTTACACTTCCTCTTTTCTCTTCACTGCCTGAAGGGAGATCTGTTTGGAAGGTGTTGGGGTTCTTCGAGATGTATTTGATACAGGACGGGACCCAAATGAAGATCTGAAAATAAAAAAAAAAACAGACCAATTACCTTAACCCATTACCAAACAATAACGACATTTGACCACTTTGTTGCAGACATCTTTAGAAAACATTGTGGGAAAAGGAGAAATTGCTTGTTACAAGCAATTTTTCCTTTTCCCACAATATTTTCTGCCCTATCAGAAGATTGTTTTCCAATTTCATCACATTTTGAAATGTAGTCTGCAAACTCTTTCAATTTGGGACAGTCAAAAATTTGGTGTTTGGGAAAAGGTTAAAAAAAGGTTTGATTTTGTTTTCAATCCTGAAATGAGTGATAACTGCTAGAATTTGTTGCTAAGACACCCTGATACTTTAACAACAAGATATGCAAAGTCTCCTTTATCCATAATCTACCATCTGTCTCTTGTTAGTTTTCAGAAGTTGCTTAAATTAACCACTAAACTACCCCTCTTAATTTAGACATTTCATGAAAAAAAAGTTAAAATGAAGAAAATTGATCAAACTAACAACTTCTCATGTTTTAATAATTCATTTCTTTATTTGGCAAAAACCAGCATATAAATACCTTTTGCCAATACAACACTTACAAATAAAGATGAAGAAGTCCCCAAACATACAAAACACAAATAATCTGATCTAAGACATATTAATACAGAAAAGTGGATAAGTCCAAAGGTTGCTTCCATTTCACATGGTAAATGCATTAAATAATTTCATCTAAAGCTCTGTTATTAGAATATGAGGAGCTTTAATCAGAATAATTTCTACCCAATATCACAAAGAAAATTATTATTTCTCAAGATTTATAAATGTTCTCATGTGTTGCTTTTCATTTGGTAAATTCTCAAAATAAAAAAGATAAAGGTATGGAAAATGCTCTGAATTGCTGAAAGAGTCATGTTTGACAGTAAGTTATAAATAATCTGTTGACATCTCTTTTACAATACACGATTAACTGTTTCCCTACCGACTAGAGGTGGGCGTCGCTCTGTCAGACAAAGAACCATTGGCATTCCAGAGTTCATCCTCAGACATCTCCCCTGACACAATGATAAAACACAGTATAATTAGTATAGAATTCATCGTTTACACATTGTAATGAAAGGGAAATGATACATTGATAAAGATAATATCATTAGAATGGAATTCACCGTTCAAAATATAAAACATTTCTTTTATCAACATGTTTGTAATAGGAGACTTCAGGAACAATTGTGACAATAGGAGAAATTGCTCAAAATGATCATTGGTTGCGATCTACTTTTGATTTCAATTTGGAACAATTTCAGATTCCCATACAAAGGAAAGACTTAACTTTAGCTAACATTTAACTTTATACTTTGACCCTTTACCAAACGCCAAATTTTCGACTGTCCCAAATTGAAAGAGTTTGCAGACGACATTCCCAAATGTGATTAAATTGGAAAATAATTTTCTGGTAGGGTAGAAAACATGGTGGGAAAAGGAAAAATTGCTCCTCACAAGCAATTTCTCCTTTTCCCACAATGTTTCCCAGATTCGTCTGTAACAAAGTGGTCAAATGTCGTCATTGTTTGGTAATGGGTTAAAGCAGAATTAATATTCATGAAAACTTCAAAACCACATTTCTTTTTACCATTACATATGAAAGAACATTATTGTAAACTAGAAACTAACTTACTCTCTTGTCCAAGCACTTTGTAACCAGCTGGACTTTTCTGTAAAAGGAAAATGATGAAAATCATAAAGAGAGAACTTCAAGAGAAAATAAAGCACACTATCAACTTTTACCAAATCACAACCGGTTTTTTTTTCAAAACTCAACCAAAGCAGAGTTTGAAATGAAAACAGAAATACAAGGAAAACTGGAAGCTATTGCTCTGGTAGGACCTTACATTCAAAGGTCTTTTTCAGTCAATTCACTAACTTAAATGCAATAAAAGTTATTCTATGATAACAATAATCTTGAATAGCATATTACATATATGTAACACGTTTTTGGTGACTACAGTGCTGTAATTGTCAGACCATATTGGCAATATACTGAAAATGATAATAACATCTCTAACACATATATACAAGAAAGACAACTCTTAAACACTAAGAAAATTGCATACCAGTGGTCTACAGCAAAACCCCAGGCAGTGTGTGACAAATGTAAATGATGAAAAGAGGTTTATTTAGATGAAGGTCATTATGACAAATGACATTCAATGCCTTCTCCTCATTCAAATTTATTAAAGTCTCATGTCCAGCAAAAACATGTTTCTATGGAGATACAGCTAACAAAAGGACAGTTGACGGCTTCATCGGTTCAAATCATGTGAATAGCTGTGTCCACCTTGGCAGTTTTCTTTAACACAAATTTGGTATTGGTTTTAGTAAGTGAGAAGAATCATAAGCAAATAACATAAGTTGTAAGAACTAGTTCCACAATCCATGTATGGTATGTTTTCTATAATTTAATAATGTCTATTCAAATTGGAGTTCACAAAAAATAGCTCCAGCATTAGTGATTTTGAACAGCTAAATATGGTAAGGCAGCACTGAACGTGTCCTGAGGTCCATCCATCAAAAAAAATGCCCACATTAATCCTTTACCAAACACATTATTTCGACTGTCCCAAATCGGAAGAGTTTGCAGGCAACATTTCAAAATGTGATGAAATTGAAAAATAATCTTCTGATAGGGCAGAAAGAAATTGTGGGAACAGGAGAAACTGTTCGTAAAGAGCAATTTCTCCTTTTCCCACAATGTTTTCCAGAGTCATCTGCAACAAAGTGGTCAAATGTTATTATTGTTTTGTAACAGGTTAAAGAGACTCAAGAACAGAATAACAAGTGACTTATCTTGTGAATCCTTATTTCCAAATCAAATTGAGAAATTAATTTCAGCTTTACCCTTTTACAATGTCAACGAAAATCAGTAGACATACCTGTGTGGGTTGTTGTTTGCTTTCTTTCTTTGTGGCTAGGGACCTGGCATGAACAAAATATCAGTAATTATGATTTAAGATTTCATGAGTTAACTTATTTCTTGATACTGACTTATTTTGACACAGTAGCTGTAGATTTGTGAAACCAAAATAACAATAGAATTAATAGGGTGATACCTCATTTATTTCAGTGGTTTGTGCTGAATAACACAGAGAAATTTCGTTAAAAAACTTATGCTTTGTTTCTACAGCTCCTTTTAATTCAAACCATTCACAAGTTCCCATCCCAAGTCTGACTCACCAACAACTGAGATATTAAAGCTTAGCAAGCAAACTATCAATGTTTCACTAACAGAATTATCCTTTACTTTATATGTGAAGAAAGATGTAAACCACGGTAAAAAGAAATGTAACAAATTTGAAAGAGATTCCTCCAATAAGTAAGTCACAGTTGGAAGAAAGATAAATTTTGTCTTTTAAAATGATAACTTCATATGACCTGCTACAGATAAAATTGTTTGACAAGGATAATTACCTTTTGGTGTTTGCTGAATTGCTGTTGGACACATTTTTGTCTAAACTGCTTGAAGAGGATCCTCTAGAGGTTGCCCTCCTAGACTGAGACATTGTTGTAGTAGATGTCTATAATCTTGAAAAATAAAATGAACTGGATTCACTATAATGCATATTTCTCAATAACAATTAGTTAAACAGGCCAAAAAAACCTGAACAGGCTACTTGGAGGGGGAGGTGTCAATGGGGGTTCTTAACATCTCGGCACATTTGAACCGACCAAAACATGATTTGATGCGGTCATTTTGGCCTCCAGCCTATTCTTAATGAGAACAATGATAATGGTCCACAAAGGATATTAAACAAAGTTGTCAATTTTAAATAAGTTACAATCTCACCTTTTTGGTGCATCAATAAAAACACTTTTTTTTCTAGATTTAGAAATTTACGTATTTCTTCCATAATTGTACAGTGCTCAATTTGTCCATCATAGAAAATGTCCCCTTGGGTATTTCACTAGTACTAGGCAAGGGTATAGTGTTGCCCAAGTCCACTACACAGATGAATATGTGGACTTTGGGTTGACTCATATCAAGTCAATTATCCCTACACGGCCATCATTCCTTTGGATTAGTCAAAATAATTTGATGTGGAGATTGCTTTTTATTTTCTGATGGGGCACAATCTAACATAGAAATTTCGAAGGATCAAAATAATGTATGACATTCTTAATTCTGATTTTTGGATTAAAAGCACAAAATGGCCGTTCAAAGTCAATAGATAAGACAAGATGTGTAAAATAAACTTACATACTACCAAATAATGACATCAATTGCTGTTAAACAATTAAAAAACCCTAAATTAGGTTTTCCACTATTCAGTGCCCATGAGCAATGGAAATTTATTGGGAGCAGAAATATCGTCACCTAGTGTCACTTAAACCGTTCTTACAAAGTAAATATGAGGAATACCAACAGTGAGTTGCATGTATGATCGCTTAAAAAGGGAATAATTCATAACAGTTACTGTTAGTGTTAGTAGTATCATTTGATATTTTACTTTAATAATGGAAATATCAGCCTTCAAATGGTGCGACAAAAATTTTGTCACAGTGCCCTCCATCAAATGAATTGTTCAAAAGTTTGACGTGATGGGAGATATTGCCTGATGCAAAATTTTCTCAATATTTCCAGATAGCTTCAAATTAATTTGATTATCCTTTGGGTTATTGCAATATACTTAAAACATTTCTCTAAATAAATATAAGAAATCTTAAAAAAGGTCAGTAAAAATATTGTCATTTTTTAACAATTGTATTTGCATATTCATTTTAAGTGGTTAGTTTACATGCACTAAGGAAAACACTACTTGGCAAAATCTCTGGCACCTTGTTTACAACTTAGTGTGTATATAAATTATGGCCTTTATTGCGAAGGTAGGCACATTGAAAGCAAAAACAATATGTGTCAGCAAACTAATGAAGAGCGATGAATGGAAGAGCTGTATTTTAAACTCAAAAGAAACGTACGAAATTTCAAAAATATTTCAAGCGCTTGGATCCGCCATGTTGTTTAACCTGGTTACTCTAGGTTTGGGCTAAATCCCTTTTCATCGCATACCTTCGAAATTTAAATTTAGAAAAAAAAAATATTTGATTTTATATCTTTTTTCATTCAAAAGATTGATTCGAATGTGTTATAGTACTAAACAAATCACTAACATGTTAGAAAATATTGGCGAAATTCAAAAAATTATTAGGATAGAATATAGTCTACTCATTTGTTAAATGCGGGTAATTTCTCAAAACGCGGACACTAAAAGGTTAAAATACGGGTACTTTCTTTGGACGGGGTAATATTCATTGTGGCCATTCGATTACGCTTTATTGTTCAAATGCAGATGCTTTTAGATGAAAGTCTGTAAAGAACGTTCTGCTTTATTTTACACTTGTAACCATATCGATTTGTTTCTGCATTATTTACAAATTTCATTTCTTTAAACGTGCAAAATACATTAAACAATTCGTTTTACTGTGTCCATCCGATTGATTTTTCGTGCTTTAAAATATTTCATTCTTATCACCCACATGTCAATATGCTATGAGCGAAACTTGTTTATAACATGCAAGAGAAGACAAAGTAATCACAGAGTAACAATATATATACTCTAGACGTAACAGACTTCTGTGGAAACACCTTGCAAGTGGGACATTCACTATTTTATAGAAGTACTTTCTAGGCTACAACTCCCCGGAAGTGCTTCCAGATCAGGACAGTGCCATACTAATGAAATTAACAATGAGGAATAATTCCATCAGCCCTTTACTTCATGACTCTTCATTTTTGATCTATTGCAAGGGTCTTCCACCCTTACAGAAAATGTACTCTTTTCATATCATTTTTGTCTTCTGCTCAGGGGCCCGTCTTATCAACGATCAATTTAAACAAGCCAGTCTCTAATCCAATTAGAAACAAATGGGTTTAATCGACCTTGTTTTACATACCATTGGGACATTGTATTTAATCGCAACATTTATTTTCAGGGTATATGGATGTTTTCCGTTGCGGGCTACGAGTACCCAAGTTGGGCATAAGCTCTGTGATAGGTTTTTGCCTGTCTGCCCCTCGTCTGTACCCATCTGTGTATGGTGCATGCTGTGTATAAAGCGGAGGGGAAACTCTTACACAGGTTTGTTGGTTTCTGTGGGGTCTGATTTATTGGGGGATGGAGGTTTTATTATGAGTGATGAATTCTACTTGCAAAGGCAAAATTAAAATAGTTCAAATTAAATATGCTGCCATACATCGCATTTAATTTCACGGTCCTTATGTCTTACCTGTAACGAGTGTTTTATCTGTGTCTTGTAGTTGTTGTTGAAAAAGCAGAATACCGTTTTACTAAGTAACGTAAGGAAAATATTTGCATAAGTCATAACTGATACACATGGATAGTATCTTCAATGAAAGTACAATATTGCAATGTGACACGTCATTGGAAGCGTCTCGGAGAGACGATTCTAATGATGTGTTTGGTTTTTTTTCAATATTGGTTCGCCCATTATTGAATTAAGAGGAATTGTTGTTTAAGACTTGTGCAAATCTTAAGCATAAACTGTTTAGTAAAACGGTACCTAGGTGAATAGGACTTTTGATCAATGATAGCATAGCTAAGCTCCACCGAGACCTGTGAAGCTGATACTCATTTGAAACTACAAGATTCTAATGAGCATTTGGCAGCAAAGGGGTTACTTATTATAACCAATATGTACGAAAGGCAGAACAAAATGCTCGCCCTTCGCAAGTTCAATGCAAAACAATAGTAAGTGCGTCACGTTTATGAAACACTTATTTAATTAAGTATTGCATTGAACCCTCGACTTGAGAGTTGTCATTACTTATGCTTCACTGATTCTATTTATATATCATATCATTTTGTAGAAACCATAATTCACCCGTTAGTCCATAGACATGTAATTTGTACACATATACCATGATATCAATCTTTCGGAGGCGATTAAAAGCTTTAAGTGTTTGTAAACTGCAAGATTGGTTTAATCATTTGTTTTTGTAGTACCTAAATAAATCATTGAAAGGGGGGAGGGGGGGGGGGCACATGGGTATTGGGTATCGTTTCTTTGTCTTGTTTTTGCCTGTATGTTTTTGTTAACGTCTTTTATTAGTTTGTCAATCCCTTAACATCACAAAACCCTTACCACTCTTGAAGTGAAACAGACGTATGATATAATAAAAAAAGCTTGAAGGGTCAAAATTGTTTACTTAATGTGTAAGTATTTGTATTTCATTAGTTTTGGGGTCTGATGCTTAAGCAACCAGCGATAGAAATCAAAGCGCTGATAGCGCTGAAGGACTAAGGTGCCTTTAAATCAAGATAATGGAGGATACATTTGAAAATTTCTTTTCCATTCACTCTACTTGAATATATGTCCTTTAGGACTGTCCGTGCAGACCAGGTCACCTTAAACTAACTTACAAACACCAATCAAGCAACGATTTCGCTTTAAGAAGCCGATGGCATACCTCAAGGCCATAACACACTATAAGCTGTGTGTCGACATATTGATGTGACGCGCGTCTGTGTATTTCGGCATAATTCTAAAGTCAAATATTTTCAAAGTCTGTGTTTTTATTACCCTTCCATCTGTATGAATCCATCATGTGAAGTCGGACACAAATCATACAATGTTTTTGATAACATTAATCTTACCAAATCATGTTCGAAGCAACCTTTCGTTTGTTTAATTCACTTTACTACTGTATGATAGGTTATTTAATTAGGTAAAGAAATCATTTCCTATCACCTAATTTCAAAACCCGTTGTCCCCGAAAGTCTTGATCTGCCTGCATTTATGTCAGGTTTGTTCTAAAAATGCATAAATCATTTAGATAACAAAGATAGATTTAAAAAAATCTAATTCTGTCATAGATGGTTTAAAACTGCTCATGCAATCAATGATTTGATAATTACTTTGACGAATTACCTTTTACAATCGTTGCCACATTGAACACGACAGTTATAGTGTATCTTTATTATGGAAGAGTCATGACGTCAGACACCACATTGATTCTTCTCCCTAATTGAAATAGTACAAACATACTGCTTCTCTTGCTGGTATATCTTTAGAAACACAAACAAAATATATTACACGGCAGTTTTCACCCTAAAACGTGATAAACAGACGCTTAGTCGATGAGCAATGGCCAAACTTCGGACCCAAGACGACAAAAAAGACGTTGAAAATGCGAATTCTGAGCGATATTCAGTGACCATTTTCTCGAATTGTCGTCAGCTGCTAAATGTGAAAACTATTTTTTATTGTTGACGTTGCTTTGTGTACGTAAGGAGTGTATGAAGAAAATAAGATAAGATTTGTTCCGATAGAAGCATTATCTACGTGTCAGCCGGGGTTCGGGCTATGGTCGAAAACCGGTTTCTTGAGTGTAAAATGTGCGATATTTTGTCGGGTTAGATGCCTTTAAGCCCGCATTAGATGACATTCCCATGCGATGTTGGTATATGTTGTAGGTTCATGTCCTAGGTACGATTCTAGCATAAAGACATGATTAACAGACGCTTTGTCGATGAGCAATGGCCAAATTTCGGACCCAGGTACATGTCCTAGATACGATTCTAGCATAAAGACATGATGAACAGACGCTTTGTCGATGAGCAATGACCAAATTTCGGACCCAAGGCGTTAAAAAAGAGGTTGGAAATGCGGATTCTAAGCGATATTCAGTGACCATATTCTCGAATTATCGTCAGCTGCTACTTGTGAAAACTATTTGTTATTGTTGACGTTGCTTTGTGTACCTAATGACTCTATGAACAAAATAAGATAAGATTTGTTCCGATAGAAGCATTGGCTAGGTGTCAGCAGGTGTTCGAGCAATGGTCGGAAAACCGGTTTCTTGAGTGTAAAATGTTTGATTTTTTGACTGTTTCGAGGCTTTGAAGCCCGCATTAGATGGCATACCCATGTGATGTTGATATATATTGTAAGAACATGTCCTAGGTACAATTCTAGCCCAAAAACCTGATGAACAGGCGCTTAGTCGATGAGCAATGGCCAAATTTCGGACCCAAAACCGTTAGAAAAAGAGGTTGAAAATGTGCCTTTTGGGCGCTTTTCAGCGGCCATTTCTCGAGTTATCGTCAGCTGCTACTTGTGGTAACTACTTGTTATTGTAGGCATTGTTTTGTGTACATGTAAATATCAAGACAGTTTTGATACGAGCATTGGCTAAGCGCCGTTCGGGGTTCTAACATGGGTGGGAAATGAACGGGAGATAAGCTGTGATTGAATATGAGGAGACTGCAGAAAGTGCATTGAATTGGACTGGTGTCGGATCTTGATGTATGTTGTAGTTACATGTGGTGGGTAAAGGGTTCGTTAATGAGCATTCGGAATATCAAGGAAAGTCTCCAAATATATATAAAATTGTTCCCGCATGTATCACTTTGAGATGTCCAATTTAAGAGCAGAAGCAGACGCAACGTTACAGCAAGTGGTATACAGTGCTTTTTCAAACATTATGGGTAGAAACCAATGTTGGAAAAGGGGAAATTGCTTATAACAACCAATTCATCCTTTAGTTACAGTGGTCTCTAAAACCCTTTGAAGCAGATGCGATAAAGTGAGGTGTGATGCAGACTCTCCTTTGCCATAAGGAGGCATATCCATTTAACATTCAATATAAAAAGCATTGATACACAGAAGCATTGTTTCTCAGGAAAAAACATTGCCTTCTTTTATCACAATGTTACGCTTTGGAATGTGCCGCAAATAAACAATACACGTTGTTTACAACGAATACGAGGAAGACTAATTGTAAATTCTGGGATCAACGTATAGCCTTCTGCACAGGTCATCCTACATCCGAGCGTGTTCTTGTCCGTGCCCTACTTCAGTTTTGAATCGATCCCTCAATGTGTGGATAAATAGCTGCGGGCACGCTTTTCAAGGTTTCATTATGCCAATCGCTTTTCTGCTAATTCTCAATCTGTCCGATCAGCGCCGAACTACAGTGTCACACGCACGCATAAACTGAAGTGAAGTTCGGTCCTTTGTTCCCAAGAATATAAGATACTTTAACCCTTTACCAAATACCGAATTTTCCACTGTCCCAAAGAGAAAGAGTTTCAAACTATGGTTCAAACAGTGATGAAAAAGAAAACACAATCTTCTGATAGGGCAGAAAACATTGTGTTTCACAATTTAAGTGTAAAAGAGTGCAAGTATGGCTTTAAACATTAGCTCTTAGTTTTCCTTCATTCCATTCACAAGCCTCGATAGCCTATTGGATAACGCTATCGCTTGTCACGCCAGCGGTCCAAGTTCGATTCCGGTTATAACAATATATTTTCAAAACTATACATTTATTGTTTAGTTCTTTCTTTTTAATTATCTAAACTGCTCAGTAAAGCAATAATCTAATAAATAATTGGACGAATTGTATTTTACAATAGCTGCCAAATTGAACCACGGCAATTTAAGTGTATCGTTATTGTTGGAAGAGTCATGACGTCAGTCAAACTCTTGATTCTTCTCCCTATTGGTGCCATCACGCCGCTTCTCTTGCTCGTTTATATCTAGAAACACAAACAGAGGATCATGATAGATTCGGTTATTTAGCCTTCGGAATAGCATATGAATAAAGATACGCATGCATAAATTATCAATTGTTTTCGAACATATTTATGCACGAACACACTAAATACTGTCAGGTATTCCATTCTTACTTTGTATCTCGATTAGTAAGTATAAGAATAGACATGTTGCGAAAGTGGGCATTATCAAGGAAAGTCTACAAATATAAATAAAATCGTTGTTTAATCAAACGAATAAGAGATCCTTCAACGAAATGGCTGAGTATCAAAATGGTATTGACCTGACAACAAACATAATCAGAATAGTTAAAGATCATGAACAAGCCTCGGTAGCGTAGTGGATTACCGCTACCGTCTCTCACGCCTGCTTCAAGTTCGAATCCCGTGAAGGACGATTCTTTTTCAAAACTATAGTGTTGTTGTTTAAATCTTTCTTTTTAATAATAACTGCTCAGGCAATCAATGATTTGATAATTACTTGGACGAATTACCTTTTACAATCGTTGCCACATTGAACACGACAGTTATAGTGTTTCTTTGTTATGGAAGAGTCATGACGTCAGACACCCCATTGATTCTCCTCCCTATTTGAATTAGTACCAACATACAGCTTCTCTTGCTGGTATATCTTAAGATACACAAACCAAATATATTACACGGCAGTTTTCACATTAAAACGTGATAAACAGACGCTTTGTCGATGAGCAATGGCCAAACTTCGGACCCAAGACGACAAAAAAGGTTGGAAATGTGGATTCCGAGCGATATTCAGTGACCATATTCTCGAATTATCGTCAGCTGCTACTTGTGAAAACTATTTGTTATTGTTGACATAGCTTTGTGTACTTAAGGACTCTTTGAAGAAAATAAGATAAGATTTGTTCCGATAGAAGCATTGGCTAGGTGTCAGCAGGGGTTCGAGCCATGGTCGGAAAACCGGTTTCGTGAGTGTAAAATGTGCGATATTTTGACGGATTAGATACGTTTAAGCCCACATTAGATGACATACCTATGTGATGTTTGTATATGTTGTAGGTACCTGTCCTAGGTACAATTCTAGCCCGAAATCATGATGAACTGCAGCTTAGTCGATGAGCAATGGCCAAATTTCGGACCCAATGCAGTAAAAAAGAGGTTTGAAATGCGGATTCTAAGCGATATTCAGTGACCATATTCTCGAATTATCGTCAGCTGCTACTTGTGAAAACTATTTGTTATTGTTGACGTTGCTTTGTGTACCTAATGACTCTATGAAGAAAATAAGATAAGATTTGTTCCGATAGAAGCATTGGCTATGTGTCAGCAGGGGTTCGAGCTATGGTCGGAAAACCAGTTTCGTGAGTGTAAAATGTGCGATATTTTGTATGTCGAACGGCGTTGCTTTCGGAACAGATGGGAGATTTTTGGATACGACATTTGGTAAGGTTTGGGAGTTTTCCAAAAATATTTTGACAAAAAAAGACCGTTAGATTTCTTAAAGTACTTTTAATGCATATTTTAGAGCGGCACATGCAATTTTCACAAATTATATCATGCAGAAGATCTGTTTACAACTTTTCAATTTCAATTTTCCGCCCTAAAATCTTTACTTGGTCGATTTTAGGAAGGGTGTAACTTTTGGGTTAAGTCTAATAAAGTCTGTTCTCAGTTTTTGTTATTTTTTATTTGTTTTCGGGTACATTTAGTAGCAAGATTTCACTGATTCGCATTTGAAAGTTTGCAATACATCATATTACGAAGATAACCATGAGTTTGATAAAGCCATAAAATAATGTGACTTCAATGCGGCATTGTCAGTCAAATTGAAAACTTCGCATTCACACAACTACTTCAGTCTGATCAAGTCTTCTTTTTTCCATTCATTTAGACCTCACTAATATAAAGTTTTAGTTCAAGAAATAATATAATATCAAGAAATTATTTCGATTTTTCAAATTTCTATTCTGCTTAATGTATTGATAAATTTACGATAAAATTATGTACAGTTTTCATATTTGTTAATGATAAACATGAGTGAAAGGTTCAATGGTTCAACTAAGTAAGTTAGATCTACTTGCTAATTTCGCCAATTTCCATCAGTTTATGCTTCTAATGATAGGCCTCGTATGTTTGGCGTACAGTATAGTTTGAAGATAATAAACAAGTGGCAGATTTAAACATTTGTACACTTTTGTACAAAAGGACCAATATCTATAGTGATTTGTGATATAGCGTTGCAAAAATAACTTAGGTCTTAGACAGGAATTGGACATAAAAAACAAAATACTTCTTTGAAGTAACATAAAATGCTTATTGCCAAAAAGTTAGTCAAGTTGAATAGACTTCAAATATAACAAGTAATATTTGATGCTTATGCATCAAGTTGCCCGCAGAACTGGGTTTTCCTTTTCCTACCATAGATACAATTCTAAAGCGTATCAAATATACTCGCCCGCACTGTTCATCAACATTTGTTGTTTACTTGTTATATGTTCTAAAACACCTTGTATGGATATACGTAGTTTCATTTTGTACTTTTAAGAGCAACTTTCTGATTGTTGTGAAGTGAATTTGCCGTGGCACTAAGATCTTTAGACATATCTGGATATGGTTGAACATCGCTCGTGGCCGATTCCGCCATTTTAAAATTCCACGGGGTAACAATGTTTACGAAATCTATTAATATGTTTAGATCGCCGCAACGAATGGCTAACTGACAATATATATATAGTGTAAGCTACACCTACCATCAAAAGTTATACGGCGTAAAAATTCGAAGCTGGCATTAATCATGCATGCATCTGCTTGTCTGAACGAGAGAGATACATGGACTTTTGGGAACAATGTTTAGCTTTTTTCACTTTTAGGAAACCCTACGCCCTTACGTTTTAATTTTTATTGCATTTTTCGGCCACTTTATTTGTTCATTTTCTCCAGCCAAGTATACGCCATGGCGTATTGGCGTATGCCTGGCTACGCGCCTGTAAATAAATGACCCCGGACTGTGAAAGACACAGTGAACTATTATAGAGCACGAGAAATCAATCGGATGGACACAATGCAACTTTTTAATAGCACGAGAATACAATTGGATGGACGCAGTTAAATGACACCGGAACTCGGATGAACACAGTGAAATGTTGTATATCATGAGAAATCAATGGGATGGACTGAGTAAAATTATACAAGGACTTGAATGATTTTTTTTTATAGCACGAGAAATCAATCGGACGGACACAGTAAAATTATATGTTTATTTTGCACATTAAAAAATCAATTATTTTGTAAATTTACAAATTGATGTGGTTATAAGTGTGATATAAAGCAGACCAGTCCTAAAGGATTTTTCATCTAAAAGCATCTGCCTTTGAACTATAAAGCGTAATCGAATGGCCATAATGAATATTACCGCGTACAAATTAGTACCCGCATTTTATCCTTATATTGTCCGCGTTTTATAAAATATCCGCATTTTAACCATCGTTACAGATCTATTTATAGATATTGGTAATCGGATGGTAACAGTGCATAAGTAGTTGGATGGAATCTTAATTTTACGATCGTAAACATTGCAGAAATGGAAATTGGTGGACCTGATACTGAGCCAAAAGATGCAGAAAAGGATGAATTAGAGGTCATTCTAAGTAGAATTTAAGCGAAGCATCAAGCTGGAATAATACTGTTCACCATTTTAATTTCTGTTACTTTGCTAGAAAGCTTTATTTGTGAATCAAGCCCTATTTCGATCATCATAGTTGTCTGGCAAACTGTCAGCTGTGATTTGTAAAACAACAACCCACACAAAAAGAAAAGGAAAAAAAAGAATAAATGAACATCTAAGATACATTTGAACTAGAACCTTCACATGTTTGATAAGCCTTCACAGGCTTCATAGCCTCAATGAAAAGAACTCTAAGTCTGGGTGACAATTTTATTTGATTTTTTCAAGAAAATCCCAATGTAGGAGGTTAAACTTTTCCATTATTTAGTCAATGTGCAAGAAAGTATAGTGATTTAAGTGGTATCAGAAAACTCCGTTTAGATTATCTTTGGTGGCTAATTAATTCATTGGATGGGCAAGACACTTTTTTTCTGGCATTGCACAGGTAGATAGCCCTAGAAAGAGTACAGTACATTAATGTAACAAAGGGTCTGCTGCTGCGTGTGTGTTCCTTGTTATGGGTTTTTTGGACTGTTCCAATTTTGAAGGAATAACACTCAATCACATACGAAAATGTCCCATATTGAGCCAGGTACATTAACGGAAGAAGATAAAGCAATGTTATCAAAACGCATGATATTAGGCTGAAACTATAAAGCATTGTTTCAAAGGACCCAATTCATTATCAAGCAATTCTTCTTTTAACTGTTGTGATTTCTATTGTCTTAAAGCTTATGTTTTAATTTAGTCCTTCCTAAGGATTCCCAATTTTAGAGAATTTTCCAAATTTGTCTGGTACCGTCACCATTTCCAGAACTTAAAAAAGATTGCTTTTTGTAAACCTGTTATTTTTTCACAGAGTGGTAGTATGATGGTGCTGAACGACATAATTGACGAAATCGCCCTTGGACTTTGCTTTGAGGTGCACCGATCATGTAAATTGGGAACTCTCTTTCTCGGAGACACAGATCCCCTCTCTCAAAGGGAACATGAAATCGTGGACAGACCAGGAGTTGATGTTTTCGGCAACCCTCCTGCCAAAAAGCAGCTGGAGTGTGTCTGTCCAAGCTGTAAAAGGAATTTAGCTGCTTCACGATTTGCTCCTCATCTTGAGAAATGTATGGGAATGGGGCGTAATAGTTCAAGGATAGCAAGTCGAAGGTCACAGAAAGTACTCAAGGACAGTGACTCAAGGTCAGGGTTTTATATCAGAGTTTGATATTCAAAGTTGATGTCTTAACTTGGTGATGCTTGAATCAAATTTACTTTACAATATTTTGAATGCATAAGTTACACAAAATACATGAGATGAATTTGTTTCATAGTTAATCATTAGATTCAACTCAACAAGATGAAGTTAGCAGGGGGAAAAATTATCTTATCTTGACCTCTATCTTAAAGAAAATGTACCAGAAATTCAGAAACATACTCAACCAAAGTAGCTTATGTAAATGCAGATAAATTGCATATACAAGCCATAGGTTACATGTATTCTTGAACCAATTTCCTGAGATGGAACTTTGTGATTTTCAAAAGCTATAGAAAGAATAATAAGTATTGTCAAATGATGGTTTGTAACCCATGCAACAAACTCATAAATTGCTTGTTATAAGCATAATCTTCTTCTCTTATAGGCAGGGATTTCTTTGACCCCCAACTTATATAGTAAATGACCTCCAATTCCTTTATGTGACCCCTTCATATAATTATTTTCCTCTCATAACTCCATGCATAATGGGGTCAAAGGTCCCTCAAATTAGCACAAATCAAGGGGGTCAAGAGAAAACCTTATACATGCATAGGGGTTTCAAAGCCTCACTGGGTAATTTTATAAGAGATCTTACTTAAGCATTTCACAGAAGATGCTGAACAAGAAATATTGGTTAACAACAAAAGATGACTGTTACAATTATGAAATGTAAGAATTGGGATTGATTTAATAAGCATGAACAACAGATTTCTATCCAAAAGACTCTTGATTTTTTAAATCTGTTGCTTATGACATGGAAAAAATGTGTTATTTGGCATAATCCTTATAGTGCTGGAACTGAGTTCATGTTTATGCAAAAGGTAAAATCACAGGCCAGCCGCCATATAAATTGGTGGCTGGCCTGTGCTCTAACCTGTTTGCTACTCTGAATATCTTTCCTCATCAAAATTAGGCAGATATTTAAGGTTTTAGAAAACAGATGACACACAGATCTGTTTTTAGAAAATTACCCAGCATTCTAAGGGTTAAGTTTCACACAGATAATTACTGTATGTTTACAGGTCTGGTGATAAGCGAGAGAGTGGAGAAAGTGATGATGACTATAATGATGTGGACTGGTCGCTTTATCCAGACAAAAGATGTAAGCATCATTAACTCATTGATACTTGGGATACCTGTTTATGTATAAAAGTCATCAGAAGCTCATAAAAATTGATGTGAAGAATATAGATACATGTATCTTAACATATTCTGACAAAACAAAAGCCAGGGAAGCATTTTAAGGATGGCTTTTCTCCTTTGATTTTATGTTGAATTTCTGATAACTTCATGTGGTTTTCTTGTACAAAAATAAAAAAACATAATTATTATTTAAGATTAAATGTGTGATGAATTTTGTTTTTCAAAAACTGAACATTTATAAGCTAATGATGATTTCCAAATCAACTGTAGCATTATTCTAATAGGAATGTAATGAGCTATATACATGTCTATCATTGTTTGTTTCAGTGATTTCGTCATATCTTATTTGTTTGTTCCTGCAAAAGGTCCAAAGTCTACATGGGTGTCAAATAAAACTGTTTGTATTATTCTATCACTACTATTATTTCAGTAAAACGGTTGAAGAAAGAAAAGAGAAGTTATTCACCAAAACGCAACAAGAGTTCAAAAAACAGAAATGGTGCTTATATAGGAGGTCAGTAAAATACTTAAACACTATCGTCATATATCTTAATTACATTTTCATTCTTTGCAAATATGTTTATTTTCATGTTAAACTAATGGAGAAATATTTTCAAGGTTAAAATCTTGGTAGTATCTAATAAAGAAAGGTTATATAACATGCTATATGAAAAGCCAATATTATTCTGAGAAAAAAAATGATAATATTTCTATCTTATAGAGCTGATTGTTGCAGGTGACATAACATTGAACATCCTGTTTTCAACATGATTCCCCTTTGTTTATTTAGAAAATCTAAGTATGTTATGCTATCATATCTAGTCAATGGAAATGAATAATTCTTCAATGTGTAGTCCTTTGAATTGTGATGCACAGAGGTTCTCAATTTGAAACTATTGAACACTGCATTTGACATATGTTTAGATGCTTACTTAGATTACTTACCTGGTGATATTCTTCATCTTCCAGGAGAGCCATCATCAAGTCTTTTGTTGGATGCTTTAATCAAACCTGAGAGAGCAGACACACCTGATTCTATAGGTGGTTACGAATACATGACAATAGGTGGGTATTCTACAATATCATGTTCCCAACCTAAAAATACAGGATTTGTGCAGAAGCTAGATTAATGTCCAAGAAATTTGGCTTTCATCCTTTCATGACATAATGTTTGTTTTGTCATTTTCTCAAATATTCACTGATTTATCTATTTTCTGCTGTTAAGTTACCCAATGATTGTTGAAAAAATATGTCCTAACTGTCAGGTCTTGAATAATAGTTTTAATTATTGATTTCCCTCAAATCGTATCCGTCACCATGGCCTAGTGGTTATGGCGTTGGCCTCAGGACAGGGAGGCAGAAGGTTTGAGTCTGACTGAAGGCGTTAGTCCAGAAAATGTTTCTCGTTGTATTTGTTTGGAACTTGCTGGTTCATGAGCAGTGAGCTAGTTAAATTAATGATTATCTACTTGTATCCTCTTGGGGCCTATAGATATAGAAGTAGGAGGTACTTGGTATAAACAGTGAAGTGTCTCACAAGCCAAACTGGCTGGCCCTTTCATTAGGGTTGACACTCATAAACAAAACCTTTACCATAGATATCTATAAGATTTACTTCACTTATATCTCACAACTATTAATGGATGTCATCAACTTGAACATCATGATGTCACAGTTGGAGCATGTATGTTTAATAGAAGTTAGGCTTTTTGTTGCTGAATGGTAAAATAGGTTTACAGAAATCAAATCTTTTTAGAAATTCTTCACTCAAGTATTCAGTAAATATAGTAGTTATTTGTATACAGTGACACTTGCTTTCGTTATCATGGTAAGGGAGATACTTTTCAGGTTGGAATATGTGCATGTGATGAAAATGAATTGTCTATCAAAACCTCACATTTCCTAGCAACAATTAGATGCTCTCTGTCCATTCTTCAAGAGTAAACTGTTTGACTAAGATGTTGCTTTCTTGCCATTTATACACTACTCATACCATGTTGTGTATGTATTAACATGCAATCTCAGTTAAAACTTGCTTGTCTTCTTATTTACAGAAGAGAAAAAGACTTTACTAATGTCGGTAAGTAGAAATACTATTTTTCTTAATCAGAAATAGTTCATGTGTTGTTTTGATTAAATGCTATTACTATATAGAGTCTCAGGGCAAGGAATACACTCCTTCCTGTATTTTTATTACTGATTTACTTGCTCAATACAGACTACTAGTACATGTATGTAATCAAGGAAATTGTTAATAGGGATCATTATCATGAGATATATTTCAAAAGTTGCTTTGTGTAGAAAGTTGGGATATTGGTTGAGACTGAAGCATAGGGCTATTGGAACTTAGTTAACATGCTGTAAATAGGCAGTTATCACCTCACTGCTATTTGTCATAATCTTTACAGAATGATTGATTGAGTAACTGGATGACAGATCTGTTTATTTAACACAACTATTCATTTATCATGTTTCTGTTTCAGACATGTGGAGTAATTTCTAGCAATACTAAAAAAATGTGTACAAGGTATGTTTATTTTCAAACATTAATTGGTTAAGGTATTCAAACAAAGTCCAGTGTCATCTGCTGAAAGATACAGCAAACACTCTTAACGAGAGATGTGACCTTAAATAGATGGGAATTAGTGGTTTGAGATAAAGTAAAACTATTATTATATTTTTAAAATAATGTCTTTTTTAGTGAAGGTGTCCTATTTTTAAGTCAATCCAAGAACTGAGTATAGCAGTGTCATTTGAGGGTGAATACTTTTATTTTGGTGAAATAAGAAGTTAAATATGATGTGAAATTTTAAAACATCACTTTTCTTGTGGTGCTAAAAACCCAAGTTTTTAAATTGATATATTATAACTTATTAACAAATGTTTGGAGTCAACTTTCAAGTTTCACTATTCTGTATGCTCATTTAATTCTACATTTTCACAGGCTTTTTACTGTGTTTCTAAGGCCTTATAATGTATGTTTATTTGTTTACAAGTGTGTTATCTAATCATGTTTCATACACACATATATTCAATATTTTGAGCTAAATGAGATTTTCCTGGTTATTTACATCTATTTTCCTGGTAACACAAATTTGTGTTTGTTCATTTCAATATATTTTCTATGCTTTTAACATGTCAAATCAAGTCTGTTTACCTTCATGTTTTCTTAGTATTCTACAGATCACATTAATGTGTTTATCAAGATGTGGTCTGTCTATTTTAAAGGTCACATAAATGTCCGCAGCACACAGATGAACAAAGAAGACAAGTTAGACAATTTTTATTAGGATCAAGGTATGTGTGTTCTATTGCGCTTTAACCCTTAGAGTGTTAGGTCATTTCTTAAAACAGATTTGTGTGTTGTCTGTGTTCCAATACCTTAAATATTGGCTTAATTCTGATGAGTAATAATAATAAGAGTAGCAATCAGGTTAGATCACAGGCCAGCTGCCAATTTACTTGGATCTAACCTGTTTGCATAGGCATGGAGTTGGTTCCAGCACTATAAGGGTTAAGATTTAAGGATTATCAACAATAAAAAGAAGACTGTCTTGAATTGTCAATTTGACCATTTATTTTTCATAATTATTCTCCTACGAAAGAACTTAAAAATCATCAATAATAGATTTAAGTTGATATCCAAGTAGTTTATCAAAGAGATTTCAAAAATGTTTTTGGAAATGCCATAAAAGCCACAAACACTGAAGAATATTTATAAATGCTTATAACATAAAATATCAAAACCTTTTTAAACAAATTTTGTCCCTAGAAGTAACTTTTCTTTCATATTCCAAAGCTTCAAAAAGTAGTCTGCAGACTTTCAATCTTTATGATTCATACTTTCTATAGTTTTATATCTTTGTTACATATTTGTATTCAAAGATACTTACATATACACATAGTGACATTATCAATTTTATTACTCAACCCATTACCAAACAATAACAACATTTGACCAGTTTGTTGCAGACCATTCTGGAAAACATTGTGGGAAAAGGAGAAATTGCTTCTTATGAGCAATTTCTCCTTTTCCCACAATGTTTTCTGCCATATCAGAAGGTCATATTTCAATTTCATCACATTTTCTCTTTCAATTTGGGACAGTCGAAAATTTGGCCTTAGGTAAAGGGTTAAGATAATGATAAACAATCTATTGAACATTTTGAGACCATGATGAAATGTCTATGAATCTACTCAAATGATCTTTACTACAGAACTATGGGTGATGATGATGACCAAGTTGACATTGATACATACATGGACGGAGATAGTCAATCACTGAGGGAATCACTGCAATGGGAGGCCGCCTCTAACGCATCGTCTCCCACTGACTCTATAGCCACATTTCCTAGTAAGTGTTGTCCCCCACTGACTCTATAGCCACATTTCCCAGTAAGTTTCGTCTCCCACTGACTCTATAGCCACATTTCCCAGTAAGTTTCGTCTCCAGTAAGTTGCCCCTCCCACTGACTCTATAGCCACATTTCCCAGTAAGCTTCGTCTCCCACTGACTCTATAGCCACATTTCCCAGTAAGTTTCGTCTCCCACTGACTCTATAGTCACATTTCCCAGTAAGTTTGATGGAAGGGCTTATTTACAGACTGTAGAAAGGCCTTTACTTTCCCATAGTCTTGTATTAAGCTTTTTAATATATTTAATTGATTAAAAAATCGATGGATATCATTGTTTTAGTTAAACGATTACAGTCAGGTCACATGTCGATTTTCGTTAATTGATGCAATGGTTCGAGTCAAATTATAGAATGTTTTTTTAAAGGTGCTTGTTCACAGATGTGAGGAAATTTGGTAGTAAAAAGTTTAAAAACTGCACTTCAGATGTTCCATTATATGTTATGTACTTATGAATAGTCATGAAAGGCAAAATAAGATTGTTTTTAATTCTTAAAAATGTGTATATAGTGAATTAACATGTATTTTAATCCAAAGCAAAACATCGCTTTTAAGATCTACCACATATTAACTGTACGTATTTAGATAAATTGACTCTCCTGGATTAATTATGCTTTCAATAGCCACTTTTATTTGTATATCAAACAACAACACAAACACTGGGATGTTTCAGCAACATTTTATTTTGACTTTCAAATTGTTTCCCCTGTAAACAAGCATCTTAAATGTGTGTGTAATTTTAGTTATGCACCTGAGTATGTTGTTCAAAACAGCATTAAAAGCAATATGTCCCATATTAAGTGAAAGAGCAATATTTCTGTTTTGTTCAACAGTCTTTTGCACAAGAGAAAAAGCTTTCAATTTCATAACAATTCAAATGGTATTCTGCTTTTATCAAATTTTTCAATAAAATATTTGCTGTTTGTATGAGGTAGAATTGACTACAAGCTGTTATCGCATTAATGACTGTCTTTATTAGATTTAGCCAACATCCATGCCCTCAAATCCTACATTGGTAATGTTTATATTTATTCCCTAAAAGGTAACAGTACAAGTTCAAGGAAAAGACATGGAAAAAGTGGCTCAAAAGCATCCAAGAAACGTAAACTCAGCAAACATCATAGTAATCTTGGCACAGAGATACATCAACTACCTGCTTTGTTTGACTTTGAGTGATTTGTTATTTAGCATAGCCGCCAGGGTTTGAGGTCCAGGGTAGCCTTTTATCAAATTATCTTAAGAAAAATATTTGCGTAAGTCAAAATCAATCTATATGGATATTCCCTTGAACAACAGTACAATATTGTATTGTGACATGTCATTGGAAGAGTCTAGGAGAGATTAATCTAATTGTTTGTTACTTTGCAATATTGCTTTCCTTGAAATTGAAATAAGAAGGAATGTTATATTGAACCTACATATATTCTTATTTAATAAAATGCTACCCAGGTACCTACAGACTTTAACGAGAGAAATTCTCCCAATATACATTATGTTTACCCTAAAACTTCTCACTTGGGTGGATATACTAAACAACTGTGACAAAAGGATAAGTTGCTCATTATGTGAAATTCTATGAAATATTCCTAATGAGCAATTCTAGCTATCAAATTGTTTTCTACCCAAAACCATAAATAAATCTTTTAATATCATGATGTATTTATCATCTGCTAATGCTCTCACTTTGGACCAGTCATTAATTCCCACTTGAAGGAATGGGTTAATCCTATAATTTGCCCAATAGAGATACTCTTATGCTATACCATGTTAACATATCCAAACGTAATGTGTTCGCTTTGGTTCTATTTAACCAACAGCTCAAATGTTCCACCATTATAGGCAGTCTTACAATAGATGGCTATTTACTGGGAATGCATTTAAAACTTGTTGTAAGATGTACCCTTAGAATGCTGGGTTATTTTCGAAAAAAATACATTTTTTGTGTCATCTGCTTTTCAAAAGCTTAAATACCTGCTAAATTTTGATGAGGAATGAACCTCAGAGAAGCAAACAGGTTAGATCACAGGCCAGCCGCCAATTTACTTGATGGCTGGCCTGGATCTTACCCTGTTTGCATAAGCATGAAGTTGGTTCCAGCACTATAAGGATTAACCAACAGCTCAAATATTTCACCATTATAGGCAACCTTGCAATAGATAGCATTCAAAGTTTCCTTTGTTAGATAAAGAAGCAGCATTAATACTTTATACATATTCAGCCAAATTTTAGACTTTTTTGTTTATAGAGTAGCAGCTGCATATAGAAAGAATCATCATATAAAATGTGTAAGAATTGTTTCAGTATAACTGATAATTATTGTTGAAATTGAATGTGTTTCTAAGTAGATGAATGGTTGTGACTTCATAACCACAGCTTCTGATATAGATATCTAAATATTCTATATGAAAAGACAATGAAGACTCAAAAAAAATGTTGGATCTGTTACTTGATTAAAGAACTTTCTTTTATTTGGACATTTGTTTTTACCCAATTTTCCTGCTGTTTTCAGACCAATAAGTATAACTTCGTGAGGGAAATGGTTGAATATTGTTGTTTATGAATGATTAAGATTTTTGAAAGGATGGACATGTGAGAACGTATATTGCATCTTTAGTGATGGAAATATGTATTTTGGATGAACCCACACTATCCAAGATCTTAACTTGTGGCCATTAGTTTTCAAATGTAACCAGCAATGAAATCACTCACCAAGGAAATCACTCGCAGAAATGTTAAAAACAACATTTAAAATGCCAGTTTGATTAGTTATAACATAACTTAAATCTGGTTGCCATGTGCTGTCAATTCTATGAGGAAACAACATAAACACTTGCTGTAGATGGTTTTGAAAATTATGTGAACAAGGATATTTCGCTCATTACTGGCAATAATCAAAATGTTTTTTTTTCTACCAGTTATATGTTGTTTAAATTTTTCAACAACAAAAAATCAATATTGCAGCAAGTTTCTCAGTAAATAAGGAAATATTCAACTTCAATTGAAAAGTATAACTTTACTTGGTTTTAATTATTTGATGAAATGTTCATAACAAATGGTGTTTGTATGACCTTATGTATAGTTATATGAAGCAAGTATATATGGTTTGAAAATATATATTGTTGTTTTGTTGTAAAATTTGATTAAATAATACATACAAAATATCTTGGTTCTTGTGTCTGATTTTTAAATAATGTGCCATAAAATCTTTTAATTTGAACTGTCTGTCACAGAGAAGTTTAAATGCTGGTGAAAAAAGGAAGAATAATTTGTACATGCAATTTCACCATTCGAAACAGCCGTCTTATTAGTGGATAGATTTCGACACACGTCGAGAAAGGTATTAAGAAATCACTTATATAAACAGAAAGTTGGAAAAAAAGTGAATACATTACAAATTTGAGTAATTTATCGTTACAATGTTAATCATTTTCACAATGGTGTCTAATGTAGGTATGCTTAAATGAATATGAGTAACATTTGGAAAAATGGGTTTGTTAAGGCTTTTCATCACACCCATGGCATTTGTTATGACAGTATTGCGATGCCCAGCTCATAACAGATGGAGAACATAAGTGTTCACAAGGACTGGTCAAGCCAGATAAAACATTGGCAGTCCATAAGTTGGCAGGGAGACTACTCTAGTGAAACCCGAAATCTACCATTACCATGATTTGAACCTACATGGAGAGGGGCAATGTGATTTGAAGTTTTCAGCTGGAAACACTAGAGCATGAAACATATAGAAGAGTTATATTAACAAAAAACAAATAAACGTTACCCTTATCAAGCATCTTTTGGCAGAAATTCTTCATAATATTTTGAAATTCATTTACTTGATATTTAATCCAACATATCTACAGCAGAAAGTTTAAAAAACAAAAGTGTCGCCCTTTTGTCAAAAGTTTTTCCCAGACTGACTTTAACCAGAAGTTTGATGCTTTATTATTTGCATTGGTCATGAAAATATGTACAGTCAATCTTGTTTTATAGGACAACTCGATTACAGCGTGAAAGGTTATATAATTTAGGACTATTGCAATACTGGACACAAGATATTCAGAAAGGTCCGCCTGTAGCTTTCTGAATGACTGGTATCCATTTTAAGCTGTTAAATGTCTAACACTACAATTCTGTCTCTTTACTATGGTCATTTAACCTTTATAGTGTTGGAACCAACTTCATGCTTATGCAAACAGGTTGGACCCAGGCCAGCCAAGTATTAGCTGGTAGCTGGCCAGTGACCTAACCTGTTTGCTTCACTGAGTATCTATCTTAATCAAAACTAAGCAGATACCTTTAAGGTTTGAGAAAGCAGATAATACGAAAATCTATTGAGGAAATTTACCCAGCATTCTAACGGTTAAACCAAGATTGACTGTTTAAGGGCAAAAGGCAAGATGAGAGGTCAACCTCTGACAAAGCAAAGGGGTTGAGAAAAAATTGAACAATTTCTGAACATTAAATCAGTCACTTTATTAACTCAATTTTCCTTTAATAATACATTTTGCATGAGAAGTAGACAAAAAAACCTTGAACATACATTGAGACAAAAGGGGGAGTTGTGCAACAGGTAATCAGATACAAAGTTCAGTATATTGCAAATCATTCTGACTTTGTATTTCCTTTTTCATGTAACTTTGTCGTTAATCATCCTCATCACTAATATAACTATTTTATATAACCTCATTATAACACATTTACTCTGGGGTTCTCTCACCACAGTTGTCGTTCAAAAAGTATTGTGGCAAAATAAGAAATTGCTTGTCGCAAGCAATTTCTTCTTTTGTCACAATACTTTTTTCAATCTTTTCACATATTCCAACAGCAGAACTGAAAGGTTTTTCCAATTTTTGCAAAGCTTTTCTGAAGTCGTCTGCTTCAAGTTGAAAAAATGTTGTTCGCGTTAAAACAAAATATAGGGCATTACCGTACTAGCTTTCATAAAATGAGCTCTGAATTAATTATATGGACAAATACTGATTGGGATTTCCTAATAAGGCAAACAGACACATATGGGACATGTTGTTATTAAATATAATTATCATTATTCAAAACAGAAAACTATTTACACAAACATACACATACAATCCACATAGATTTAAGACAATATACAACAGAGTTATTCATAAACCTTTTTGATATTCATTTCATCAAATGAGCCCTGGGTTAATGTCTTACATAGACAACATTTAAAGTCATAAGATGAGGAGAAAATAATCATAGAAAGTACTTCTCTCTTAAAACATTGTTGAGTGGTAAAGTTTTCTGATTACTCTATAAAACTTTATTTTAGCTCTATTGGTGCATGTAATATAAAACATTTTTACAATAAAGGAAAAGGCTTGGGAAAGTCATGTCTTTTGTTATCAAAATGATTTCCATTCACCTGCCAATACATTGATGTTAGATTTGCTTCAGAACTGTAACTGACTTTGTGGGTCAAATAATTTCACAACTTTGCTTGTTTTCTCTATTCATGAATACTGGCAGACCATACACAACAGGGGCACTTCCGACCAAATATTTCATTTTACACGCTTTTCGAGCCTTCTGCACAAACGGGACTAAATATGCGCCATCGTCTGCAGCCAGCCATGTCTTGAGTAGCTCCACAGTGTACTTGTCTATGTCTTTATCAGTCACATCCCATAGGTTGGCAACCATACAGGGGCTGAAAACAGACAACAAAGAAAAAATGATCATTCCCATATAAGCACTGATAAATATTTCCTTGATACTTAATCTTTTTTTTTCAAGGACATGTCTAACACTAAGGTAAGTTGTTTTGTTCACTGCAAATGATTAAGTATCAGGAAAAAGATTCATGGAAAATAAACCATTCTAACTAAAAACAAAGAAAAAACATTAATGAAAATAACTTCTTCTGACCAGCAATTTCTAGTTTATTTTCAAATATAGATAAATTGTATGGCTGTTAATATTTCAAAGCCAGTAACCATGGAAATATTAGTGCAAGAGGTTAGAAACCCTTTTAAGACAGACTTACTATTGCATAGCATTTAAGCCACTGGGATTTTCCTTCCATGCAGTAAGAGCATTCAACCCCAAATCCCCGTTCCATGGGTGTTCAAATTCCATTAACAATAGGATTGGATTTTTATGAGTGGTTGTTAACTTTCTTACTGACTTAAGGAATGCTGTAAAGTGTACCCATTTTAACCTAGTCCTCCGTTGATTGTGACAAAAACATAAGTGAACTACTGTTCTTGCAATATAAATACAAAATAACAAATAAAAACAAGAGGGCCATAATGGCCCTTTATCGCTCACCTGAGTTCTGTTTGAAAAAGAGGTATATTTAAGACAGAGTGGTTGGTATGTTTCAAACTCTTCTAAGTGCTAATTGCATTGAATACTCTAAGCCAATGCTCTTGCTTGTTAACATTTTTTTATGTGTATTGTATTTGTCTTCTTGAGTTAATGTTCACCAAGACAAAGAGAATTAAGATGAAGGAAATTTAGGTTTGTGAAAGCAGGGACAGTAACAATTGGTTGGGCAAATTAAAATAATAACAATTGGAAAATGTATCTCAAAGTCGTTTATTGGTTTTCAACAGTAAATAAATTTGGAAAATTTTAAGACAGTCAAGCTTATGGTAAATAATCCAATCATTCTGGCCAACTTTCATCAAAATTGGACCATAAATGTGGCCTCTAGAGTGTTCACAAGCTTTTTAAATTATTTGACCTAGTGACCTAGTTTTTGACCCCACATGACCCACTTTCAAACATGGCCAAGATTTCATTTTGGCAATCCTTCTGACCAACTTTCATCAAAATTGGACCATAAATATAGCTGCTAGAGTGTTCACAAGGTTTTTCAAATATTTGACCTAGTGACCTAGTTTTTGACCTCACATGACCCGGTTTCAAACTTGGCCAAGATTTCAATTGAGACAATCATTCTGACCAACTTTCATCAAATTTGGACCATAAATGTGGCCTCTAGAGTGTTCACAAGCTTTTTAAATTATTTGACCTAGTGACCTAGTTTTTTACCCCACATGACCGAGTCTTGAACTTGGCCAAGATTTCATTGAGACAATCATTCTGACCAACTTTGATAAAAATTGGACCATAATTGTGGTCTCTAGAGTGTTCACAAGCTTTTTAAATTATATGACCTAGTGACCTAGTTATTGACCCCACATGACCCAGTTTCAAACTTGGCCAACATTTTTATTGAGACAATCATTCTGACCAACTTTCATCAAAATTGGACCATAAATGTGGCCTCTAGAGTGTTCACAAGCTTTTTAAATTATTTGACCTAGTGACCTAGTTTTTGACCCCACGTGAACCAGTTTCAAACTTGGCCAAGATTTCATTAAGACCATCATTCTGATGAACTTTCATCAAAATTGGAACATAAATGTGGCCTCTAGAGTGTTCACAAACTTTTTAAATTATTTGACCTAGTGACCTAGTTTTTGACCCCACATGACCCAGTTTCGAACTTGGCCAAGATTTTATTGAGACAATCATTCTGACCAATTTTGATAAAAATTGGACCATAATTGTGGTCTCTAGAGTGTTCACAAGCTTTTTAAATTATTTGACCTAGTGACCTAGTTATTGACCCCACATGACCCAGTTTCGAACTTGGCCAAGATTTTATTGAGACAATCATTCTGACCAACTTTCATCAAAATTGGACCATAAATGTGGCCTCTAGAGTGTTCACAAACTTCTTAAATTATTTGACCTAGTGACCTAGTTTTTGACCCCAAATGACCCAGTTTCGAACTTGGCCAAGATTTTATTGAGACAATCATTCTGACCAATTTTCATCAAAATTGGACCAAAAATGTGGCCTCTAGAGTGTTCACAAACTTTTTAAATTATTTGACCTAGTGACCTAGTTTTTGACCCCACATGACCCAGTTTCGAACTTGGCCAAGATTTTATTGAGACAATCATTCTGACCAATTTTGATAAAAATTGGATCATAAATGTAGCCTCTAGAGTGTTCACAAGCAATTGTTGACACACGCACGGACGCACGGACGCACGGACGCACGCACGGACGACGGACATCTCGGTATCACAAAAGCTCACCTTGAGCACTACGTGCTCAGGTGAGCTAACAAGTTAATATATTGACTGACCATCCTGCCATAAAGTAGCTCATCATAATTCCGTATGGCTCTAGCTGCCCTTTAACATGGAGTTTCCCACTACTACAACCCATGAGGATGGTGACAGCATGCGCTTGTAACTTCTCTATCTCACCACTGGGAAAGTAACAAGCCCCACTACCATGTCCTAAATAGCTAAAATATATAACAATAAGCATGCAGGATAAAAGTTTGAATAAATTATCATTCTTCACTTTATCTTTCATGCAGTTTCACCAAGCAGATAATAAAGTATTAGAAACTACTGTGACAATGGTCTACGACACAATATCGCAAAGCATACATTTCATACCTTTTAACCCATTACCAAACACCAAATTTTCGACTGTCCCAAATTGAAAGACCTTGCAGATGACACTTCAAAATTTGATGAAATTGGAAAATAATCTTCTGATAGTGCAGAAAACATTGTGGGAAAAGGATTAATTGCTCCTTACGAGCAATTTCTCCTTTTCCCACAATGTTATCTAAAGTCGCAACAAAATAGTCAAATGTTGTGTAATTGTTTGGCCTACATTCGGACCAGTGACAAAATTACATATGCGAAATACATAAATAGAGCTTGAGGCTCAGTCAGTAGTTACTCTTCTCAGGCAATCCACATTGATAGGATTTGATGTGCTTTACCAAAAAACTTGCAAAATAAAAAACAAAAGGAGAAATTTTGTGTAAAGGTCAATATCTTTTTATCTGTAAATGGTTATTATCTATTACTTTAACACAATCTCCTTTTCTCACAATGATTTCAAGCCAACGGGTACACACAGTATCCACAAGTAAGACAAGGAGGTTATTGCCAGTGATAGCCTTATTCTCTACTCTTGTCAATATACATTGTAATAACACAAAAATGCTACATTTTATAAAAATTTCCGACTATTATTTTTTAAATTTCACTCTCTCCATATGAAGAAAGGGTTAAACAGAGTTGTTCCTGACTTACATGAGGAGATCTCTATCTGTGATGGCCTCTATAAATTGCTCCTTAGTTGGCTCTGTTCCACAGCTCCCTTTCCAGCCTTCCTCACTGAAGAAAAACAAAGTAAATTATTACCTTAATCCCTTACCCTGCAATTATTACTTTACCTCACCAGTCTATAACTAGAAACTATAAACATGGCAATGATCATTAACTTTGCCTAAATTTAATGAGTTGGAAGAGCACAATTAAAATGGAAATAAATTTGAATAGAATTAGGAAACCTTCTTTTTGTCTTGATATAAAGAAAATAAAAAGTTATCATTTCTATATTCATTCCAATTGTTGTCAGTTCTAACACTCCCTTTTATGCTTGCTTGACAACAGTTACATACTGATAAAAGGTTCGAGAATCATGACAAGAAATTGACCAAAACAAAACTATATGTTTTAGCAATTGATAGGCTTGAAGATGCTTGGTGTTCTAAATTATATTACATATTGTCACTATAATAAAAAATTGTTATATTATGACAAAATTCATTCTCTGACTGACTTACCCATTAAACCAGTCTTTAAACTGTTCCTCTGTGTGAACCAAATCCCCACCAGGATTGACTATATAAAACGTGTTGCGTGGATTAACTCCCTTGTTATATACAGAACTCTCCTTCATACAGATGACAGAAAGCTGATAGTAGAGATGGGATAAGCATGGCATTCTGGACACAGATCTCTCACTGAGTACTGGGATACACTCCCATGGTAAATGTTGTACACTCTGAAACAGGCAGCAAACATCAGATATGTTAGTAAATGTGTTTGAAGCAGCAAAGATGAGATATGTAAGTATAGTGTTTGGATGTGTTCAGTGTTCTAGCCATGTGACAATTCATTCATCCATCTCCCATGAACCAAAACAGTTCAGTTCATTTTATGACGATGCCCTGACTTTCCATTTGTATTGCTATCACTACATCCTAGAGGTACAATGTTAGCAGACACTAGAATCATTGTCGTTGGACTCTGGTATGCAAGATTATCCCAGTAAATGCTACAAACTCATATTTATAAACCTAGAATGGAGAAACAATGTTTTCTTTTAAGATGATTCTACTTTGTATGACGAAAAAACCTTTATGTTTTCATTCTCATTGATTGCGGTTTGGAAATGTTTCTTAAGGAAGAATTAGAAAATTCCATGTGATTATGTTTAACCCTTATAGAGCTGGAACCATCGTCATGATTATGTAAACAGGTTAGATCCAGGCTCCAAGCCAGCCACCAACTTAATTGGAGGCTGGCCTGTGATCAAACCTGTTTGATACTCTGAGTACCTTTACTCATCAAAATTAAGCAGAAACTTAAGGTTTTGATTAGCAGACAACACATAAATCTATTTTTAGAAAATTACCCGGCATTCTTAGCGTAATAAAGGTTGAAATAAGAATAGAAATATTACCTTGTCTAGTATGAGAACAACATGATGTTGACTAGTCAACTCTATATCTGGGAGAGAGCATTTCTTCACTATAGCTATAATGGACTCTATGTCTCCCTCTGTACACTGGGCCTTTAAAAGTCCTTTTATACACGTCTTCAACTGGGCTTCTGTCAATATACCTTTCGAGAGCAGAATCAACTGAAATTTGATGAAGAGAAACGAGCATGATTGGAATTCATTATTTTACTAAACAAACTATGGGTTTCTTTAACTCTTTACCACCTTTTTTTAACTTGAAGCAGACGACTTCAGGAAAGTTCTGTAAACAAGAGAAACACCTCAGTTCTGCTGTCGTGATATGTGAATAGATTGAAAAAGCATTTTGGCAAAAGGAGAAATTGCTTGTGACAAGCAATTTCTCCTTTTGCCACAATGCTTCTTTAATGTTGTCTGCTGCTAGATGAAAAAATGTTACATTAGATGGAAATGTGTTAATACATTATCTAATCTCATCAAGACAGTTGGAGATTACTTTTGAAAATATTGCTAAAAAGATAATTTTGCTTATATCTTCTAATTTGGGATGCTAAAACAAAATGTCTGATGAAGATAATTTACTTTGTTGTGTCTATAGCAATAGCAGAAGCATTTAGAAACCATTTTAATTAGAAGCAACTAATCCTTAATAAAAAAAAAAATCTTGCAATTTTTTATCATTTGTTGTTGCACGCAAATTGAACCATACACAAATTTTGTTATAGAAGAATAGGCAAAGGTCTTAGCCCATTTCTAAATCAGCCACCAATAAACAATGTTTTTCATTACATCAGTTGTTAAATAATCATTTACTCACCTCTAACTTATTGCAATCTATTTCAATCTTTAGAGCTTTCTTTATCTCATTTTGGACAGATGTGATAACTGTTTCTGAGCCGATTGGTGGTAAAAACACCCCCTTCCAAGCACCCAACCAAAACTTCTCCATATTCTCAATGCATTCCTGAAATTAACAGTTAAATAAAAATCAGGGCCTTTGGCATTCAGTATTTCAAATACTTTAACAAATTCATAATTCATGTTAAAGAAAATATTGTAACAGTAGGGTAAATTGCTCTTAGTAGGCAATTTCACTTATAATTATCTGATTATGACATTGATGTAAAATAAATAGATTGTGAAACAAGTTCTTACAACTTAGATTAATCACTCTCGATTTCACTTTCTGGTTGGCTAACAAGTACTCAAGCCAAAAGTGTATTAATGAAAGATCACACGGTGGATCCCGCTGCTCACATGGGTTTGAGTCCTGAGGCATTGCTTTACCCCTGAACCATTCAAAGTCTCATTTTTCTCGCAGAACTTAAAACACTTGCCATCTGTTAATGTTTTCATTATCTGTTACTCTTAGAATTCCAAATATCGGAGTGCGTTAACCATTTAAGGTATAAAAGATATTCTTAGGGAGGTCCATTTGTCATAACCTTTTTTTTCCTTTTTCAAAAAAGATTCTTACTTGTAACTCTGTGTCTAAGTCAGTTCTCTTTTTCCACCATTCTGACTTGTCTGTTATTTCAGCAAAACCCATATTTTGAACCATCACATTCTCAAAGCCTTTGAGGACATGGCGACCCTAAAACAATTGAATAATTTTCAAACTAGAACAAGAGAAATGTTCACACACCAACTTTCATTTTTTATCAAAACAGTTAGGGTTTAGTACACATTCCATTCCTGGGTTAATACTCTTTCATTTCATATCTTTGAAAATAAGTGACAATAAGGCAATGCTACCTAGAAAAGGATTACATGACACAATTAATCTATCAGTATTAGAGAAATAGCAACACCACTCTGTAAGTCTGTTATTCCTTTTAATCTATCATTACAAGCATTAGCAAAATTCTTTGAATAAAAAAAGCCTCAACATATACCAAGTTTTTGAAAAAAAAAAATATTGAGGGAAGGACTGTGAAATCCACTCAATAGTTGAATTGTAGAGGTATTGTATGAAAAGAGATGTTAGGGAAGGTTCTTAAAGCTTGACATCTGATGCCAAATAATAATAACTTAACAAATGCTGACAATAATAGAACCAGGAATCTAAATTGATCTCTGGTGATAAACATTAGACTACATTGGTGTACTTCCATGTTGTTTAACATACTTCGTTCAAAAAGGAAAAATGCACTTACCTGGGGTGTGCTAAAAGCAGGTATTTCTATTACAACAGGTGCTTTACCATGCACAAACCTCGTCAATAAGAAGTGTTGACAATTCAAAAGGTCAATGATCACAGACAGCTGTATAACACACCAATCTGTAGACAAAAAAAAACATATTCAATAAACAATTGACATGGGAATATTTGTAAATAAATGAATACAGTTCTCACAGAACTAACATCAGACATAAGCGATTTATAATGAAAAGGTTAACTAGTATAACAACCAAATGTTGTGCTGTTCTTATACAAACATTGATCCACCTTATGTTGAACTTTAAAGTAATGAAAATTGGGTTCATTTGCTGAGAAGCTTTATGAGAGGGAAAATAACAAATTAAGAAATTGCTTGTGAAATTGCTAAATTAGCAAATCACCATTCTGTTACCATTCAATATTAGAAAAGTTTACAGACAACAATTTAAAGAAAAATGTCTGCAGGACACACATTATACAATATCTCCTTTGCAAAACAAAGTTTTGAAAGTTTTCTGCAGCAGACCTTTAAAATCTGTTGAATGTTTGGCCAGGAGTTTAGCTATGTTGCACATATACACTCTTCAATTTACAGGTAGGAGACAGGAAGTACTTTACTTTTGGACTTTCGTCAGTCGTCACAGTGGTGTTAAGTCATTACCTATGACAATATAATTGTTCATAGTTTATAATCAATCCTGTTGTTGAAATCAATGTAGACCCCTCACAATGTCAAAAAGAATAAAAATGTGGGAGTACCTTTTGGCAAGATGATTAAAAGATACCCAATTCCATAACTGAAACATTATTGTCGCAGCTTTGAACCAGATAAACAAAGTAAATACACACCGGGTGGGATCACATTCACCATGGTCTGTAGGCTACTCTCATCCTTGTCAAAGAGCAGGTTTTCCTTGGTACCTGGCACATTCTCCGACATGGCCGCATCTCTACTCATCCTTGTTGACTGGTCAGGGCTCGAACTAGACCTGCAAAAAGAACAATTGATTCATTTATATTTTTTTTCTAGTAAACTCTTCAGGATAACATCTGGCCCTGGATAATCACTTGGTTGGCCTTTCATACTCATGGCCATTAAAAATCGTGCATCAACCATCTAAAGCTATCTATTTAGCTTGTAGACTGTCCAGATCTAGACCTGGATCTTTTTTCTGTTGTTGTTCTAGTTATCTATTTTTGTCCCTCCCAGAAATGTATATGACAGTGTACCCACAACTTAAAAAACACATGACCTAACTTAAATGGATACTTAGAAAACTAATGAACCAATGTGGCAAGTATCAAGTTGTCATTTAATGATGCTTTTTTCAATAAGGGATCAAAGAGTTCTTTAATCTTTTGAAAAAGGAAAAAAATCATTTTTGTTCTAATCTATTCATGTTTCTTCTTTCTGTCTCTGAAGGTTATTGTCTAACACAACATTCACCAATCACACCATGCAAAGCATTAGAAACAGATGACAACTATAGGGGAATATGCATCATTATTTTGATTGATCACTCACTTGTGTTTCCCTCTCACAACTGCGGCATAATGCCTGAATGACACAGCTATGGATTCACTCAGGAGAAAGGCAGCTCTTTGTGGATTTGTGTCCACATATTTGGCTGCGAGTACCTGACACATTTTGGGATACTGCGGGTATGGAGCAAAATGTGCAATCCTTCCACATAGATCCTCAAGTAACTTGATCATCTTCTCCTCCTGTACAGTCTGCGTCTCTACAAGATATTTAACCAATTACCAAACAATAATGACATTTAACCACTTTGTTGCAGACGACTCTGGAATGCAGTGAAAAAAAAGGTGAAATTATTCGATAAAGAGCAATTTTATCCTTTTCCCACAATGTTTCTTGCTCTATCAGATTATTTTCCATTTTCAGCACATTTTAAAATGTCGTCTGCAAACCCTTTAATTGGGGACAGTCGAAAATTTGGCGTTTGGTCAAGGGTTAATTCACATATTTTCCCCCATGTATGATTTTGTTACAAGTCTAAGTTGAATAAAAAGTAGATAGAAATAAAATATACAGTAAAACATGTTCTTTGTTATACTGAGTAAAAGGCATAATTACAATAAGAAACGCTGTTTATTTATAGCATATACAGTACATTAGTATCTAGCAAGCAATTTCTCCTTTAGTCAAAACTGTGTATATCCAAGACTCAAATGAAATATGTGCATGCTCGCACATTATTGGAACCCCTCAGCTATACTATTTCAAGTGCACAAGCGTTTCACAAACAGCCCAATATCATTCAAATAGCCATAAAGCATATTTATAACTTAAGAGGTGTATCTTTGATTCTGTGTAAAACAATTGCGTATCATATCATAATTCAAATCTTGTTTTTAAAATTTTAGAATGACATTTTTGTCCTCTTTGCAACATGTATTTCTTCATTTGTCTCAGTGGTTCCTTCAATCTTTTGAGGTGGATTAACATAAATGAGGGAGTTAAAATTTTCTTCCAAAGTTACATAATTCAATGCACCTGCTGCAGTAGATTAAAGTTACCATTGTAAAAAAAGAGGTATCTGATTGTAACAAAATACATTATTGGTATAACTGGGTACAACCAACTGCCATGTAAACAATGGTTATTTTTCATGCTTAGCTAATTATCCTCTGATGATGTTGCTTTTATCTCAGTCAAGTCACAAACTCTTTTGTTACTGTGTGAGTTTAGATAAAAAGATTACTTACCATTTGTGACAGTTTCAGACTGACTGGATACATTGACTGGACAATCCATGGTAATTTTCTCCATTAAATCTTTCATAGATACAGAGCAACTGCTTCTAACCACCTCCATATCAGTTGAAACGGTTCTATTTCTGTCTGACCTCTCTTCACAGTCTTTCTCAACTGTTTTTGGTTTTGCTTTACATTTGTTTTTCTGTCTAGCGCCACCCCTCATAATCTCAATAGGTTCAATACTGTTATCAGATGGCATCATGTCATCTTCAGGCACTTCCTCTACACTTAGATCAGGGTCATACTCAGCAATCATTATGGGACTATGCAGTTGTCCAAGACTACAGAGTTCTGTTATGGACATATCAGCTTCGACCTCTTCCGTCTCCACTATATCAAGACTGACCGGATAACTGTAGTCATATTGTAAAACGTCCATAGTAGAAACACTGACACTTTCTTCCACAGTTCTTGCTGTTTCAATATCACTTCGAAGGTTTCTCCTTCCCCTAGTTGTTTTACTGTTGGAACTTAGTTTGCTTTCATTTGCCTTAGACACTTGAGTTTTTTCCTTTTTCTCTTTTGAGATTCCTGATTCAATCGCTTTTCCCTTGGTGGTTTTCGTAGAACCTTTTGCAGGCTTTACTTTTGTTTTACCTTTCCCGGGTTTATCAGGTGTTAAGTCAAAATCAAATATGTCACCCTTTAACTCAAGAATTGCATTATTTTCAACTTCATCACTTTTTGCCTTCCTCCTACTTCCTTTAAAGGCAGAGTTTGTGATACTTTTCCCTTTCACATTTAGAACACTGCTAGCTGTTTTAGGTTTACTTGTATTTTCAGGACCATCCTCCTGATCCAGAATTTCACTTAATTGTTTATCACTTTCAGATTCACCTATCAACAAATTCTTTGAAGCACTGTCACTTAAGTTGCGTTCCGGAGACACTGATGATCTTATATCACTTTTCTTCCCTTTTCTTGATTTTGAAGTTGATTCTTTTGCACCTTTTACTGTTGCGCCTTTTACTTTTGTACCTTTTCTTTTGGCTGGTGTGACTAATTTCTCTGTTGGAGGGCTGATAAAATCATCGTCTTCATGGCCATCATTTACAGAGTTTGCCAAACCATCAAAATCAAAGACATTTTGATCTTTCAAATTAGCCTCTGGTGAATTTTCAGACTGTTTATTTAAATTTGGTGTATCTTTACTTTCTGCATTATTGTCAACAGCAATCTTACGACTTGATCTTTTGCCCATAGTTTCATTTTTCCTCATTTTTCTGCTTCCTTTTATTGCACGAGAAGGTGACGCCGATGTTTCATCAACAGGGATTTCAGGATCTGTTGGAGGTTTATCCATGAGGGTAATTGATGATGGCCTAGTTTCAGATTCAACTTCAGTCAAACTTGTTTTATCAGAGCTACTTTTATCTTTTCTGGACCTCACTCTTCGTGTTTTATCTGATTTCACACTTTTTGGTGTAACAGGTTTTAATGCTGGAAACACAACGTCTTCCTCATCATCTGACGCCATTAGAAAATCCAGTTTCGCTTTGCGACCAGCAAGAGGTGTGCCAAACACCTGATTCAATTTCTGTTTCTTAGAACTAAGCATCAATTTCCCAACCAACTTGTCGGATACATTTTTCGGTTCCTGGAAATTATTAACCTTCAACGGCGTGAGGACAGACTTGGAATTAGAGAAGGATTTTTTCTTGGTTATTACTGGAACATCAATGGGGCAAACATTTTCTTGATCTTCTTCAACCAGCTTAGTTGTATCCTCAAACAGCTTATCCGGCAATGGTTCAGTGAAATTTACCTTCTTCTTTGATGGAATGGCCTGAATATCATTCAAATGATCAATCATGTTATCTGTAGTGTTTGCAGCTTTGCTGTGCATCAAGGCATCCGTAGCAGACTGTATAGATAACATGAATGACGAAGCTTGACATAGGGCCACCCTAGTCATCAGTATGTCACTATGTATCACATTAGTCCAAAATCCCTTATTTTCTAGATCCTTCAAGGTGTTCCACAACATGTCAACCTTTTCAAACTTCTTCTGATTCAAAAGCAACTCGGCTTGCAGACAAACAGCTTCCAGACTGAGAAACTTTATATGAGGGTCGATTCTGTCTGCATCTAAACACTGTTTACGGATAACATGCTGAGGTTTATCCCATTCATTGGCATATATTCCTGGTGATTGATCGAAACAGTTTACATATGTCGGGTACCTAGATTGTAAATCAGAGAGAATCCTACTGACATCAGACTCCATCTCATTCTGGGACAGGAACTCGGAGAGAACAATTCCAGCTTTAACATACAGTCTGTGCATACTAACATCACATTTGGCACCATCTTTACCACCGAAACAACCACACTCTGGAATTGCCAATTTAGATATCTCATCTCGCTGAGCAGCATTTAGCTCCTGTGGGACATTTTTCTCTGGAGTGACATTCACACCCGAGGGTTTGGAAGGTCCAGTTTCATTACGCGATGTTTTGGTAGGTATTGTCCCTGACAGCTGTTCAGTTATGGTTGGACCAGGAGATATGTTATCTTTCTTTTGATCCTCCAACTTTGCATCAGAGCTGGCATTCAGAATACTCTTAATTGAATTGACAGCAGCCATTGATCTTATTCCATTGGCCTGCATGGATTCTGACTGCAATGCTTCAAACATGAACTCGCATGACCTGTAAAGATTTAGATGAATGACTAACTACATGTACATCATTTTTTAATAAGACTTTGGCTCTGTTACACATAGTTTGCTACATGAATCCTGATAAAAAATGCTGTAAACAAATGAAAGATATAAAATCAAGATAAGGAGGTGCATTGAAAGCTTTTGAATATAATCTAAATCCTATTTTGTTGGTACTCATTAAAAAATAAATTAAATCTTATGAAAATGCATAGTGAATGATAAGGAGAGGAAAGTTAAAGAAGTTACAAAGAGAAATGAACCTATCAGCACCCCTGAACACATTAAGCTTTAAAAAATATGGCTGTTCAAAACTGATTAGAATTTGGATATCACATCAACACTGTTTCAGTGATTTATTGAAGGCAGATAAAAGCATTCAATCAAGTATTGAAGTAGAATTATTGACCATTTACAAAAATATGGCTGGAAAATCCCCCTCATAAAAATCCCAATATGCCCAAATTAGGAAAACTGAACCCAAACTCCATTAGTCACCCCATCGTAATTGATCAATACTTCTAGAGAGAGATTTATCAATGTGCAGGAATATGGCCTCTTCAATCTTAAGTCTCAAACTCTAGTTCCATAATACCTCACTTTACCACATCTGCTGTTGAAGACTTAAAAACCACTGTGACAATTGAACGTTCATTAGGAAATGGTACTTGTGTTTGCAAAATAGAGTGAAGAAAACAGAAAAATACTATTTTTTGTCTTTCAGTTTTTTAGTTTTCAATTTATGTCACAGACTTTCAGGTATATTTTAGGCAGAAAGGAGACTAACTTTCATGAAATTTCAAATCCGAACAAAAACATTTTTAAGCAGATGGTACCTAGAATATTACAGCCTCCTGTTAAAAAACTATCTTACCAGCGGGGTAACCCCTGTGCTTGAGAAATCTTGATTCCCTCCTTTATATAACATGTGGCCATTCTTGGCAGGCCTGTGTAGCGATACAGTTGGCACATGTGTAACAGAGACTGGAAAAACTCAAACATCAACACCCATTTATCTGAAAAGGACACAGGAAAATCAATTATCATCATTTTCCGTAATATTAACAAATAGATAGTCAAATACACCAGTGGCAGACGACTCAGGAAATACTTGTAACAAAAAATGATACTTCAAAAGCAAATCATTTGTTGTTCACCCAAATATCATAAACAATATATTTGGTTTCATTTGAATTGCCTTCTGCTATTACTTACATGTTGGCTTAGTCATAAAACCCCATAAATAAACCTTTCAAAATGGCTTATGACCTATTTCAGACAAACAAAGTGAAACTATGTATCAGATATGAATATATGCTGTGTATACACATAGTTACGTAACTATATAACTTGGTTGTTTCTCTACATTTAAACTCCAGGTGCCTTACGACAGGCACATATGAAGGAAATTGGTTGACTGCCTATCATATGTCACAAAAAACATATTTTGAAATACATTATAAAAAGAAAACAACTTACGAGTGTTGTTTTTACAATACTTTTTTAACATTGACATAATTACAAAAAAAAAACCTAATCATAACTTCTGCTATTTTCCTTTCTTTATAAACCCTTTATGGCTGGTACTCGCTATTTTCCTTTCTTTATAAACCCTTTATGGCTGGTACTCATGAAAACCATCTAATAAACCCTTAGAATGCTGGGTCATTTTCTAAAAATAGATTTTCGCGTTATCTGCTTTCCAAAATCTTAAATATTTTACTTAAATTTGATGAGGAAAGGTACTCAGAGAAACAAACAGGTTAGATCATAGGCAAGCCGCCAATTTACTTGGAAGCTGGCCTTGATCCAACCTGTTTGCATAAGCATGAAGTTGGTTCCAGCACTATACGGGTTAAGACAATTCAAAAGAATGCACACAACAAAATATCTGCCTATCTTTTAGTATCTAACATGCTGCATTTGAATATGCTCTTTTACAAGACCTCCGACTTCATAAATTTTGCCCAATCTTACCTTGACCCTTGCTCTCCTTTTCATTCTTGGTTTCCACTTTCAACACAGTGAGATGTTGTTTCACAGCCTCTGTTGCCAGGGACAGAATGTCTTCATTAACTGGGCCCATGTTGTGTCCCTCTGGGAAACAGAGAAACATAGACAGGAGGCGTTTTGCAGTGCCGTTCACTAAGCAAATTTTGGGTGTCATATTTCCACGTGGTTTGGCTTGTAAAATCTTCTGAATCAGGGACATCCCTTTTTTTCTCTGCAAAAAGTAAAGTACATGAGAAAGGATTTTTGTACAGGCCAAAACACATATCTAGATTTGAAAAAAGTTTTTCATTTTTAGCAACCATTGTGAACAAACTTTATTTAAGTGGGTTTTTTCATCTTCAGCCTAGTGTTTACATATAAAGAAGGAAGTTTACCAATTTTGATTTTTTTTTCTTCAAATTACACATTTCTTTTTAAGGTATTGACCTATTCTTGTCGTCTGCTTTCCAAAACCTTAAATATCTGCTTAAATTCAATGATGAAAGATACTCAGAGTAGCAAACAGGCTGGATCACAGGCCAGCTGCCAATTTACTTGGCAGCTGGTCTAGATCTAACCTGTTTGCATAAGTATAAAGTTGGTTCCAACACTATAAGGGTTAAGCCTTGTACTTCAGGTGTCATAAAGTCAGCCATTGATGATGAAGTAACATCACTCCGTTGTCTTTTTGGAGTATCCAAGGAGTAGAGTAGTTCTGTTCTTGTTAGGTTATGGTTGGCAGTCTCTAGTGGAGTCTGATGTTATCACACAGAATGAATCATCACACATAAACACATATTTCTATATATGTACACGATAAAGCATGCCTATTTTTTACATTATATATCGGGTGAATTATGAAGTATGGGGTTAAAAGGGGATGCTACCAAACCGTCATTTATAAATACCTTTCCCATAAGAAGAAACAGTTCAGCCATGAGCAATAATTTCTCAGATGTCTCTCCATCCACCTCAAAAATGTTGATTAGCTGCTCAGATTCCTCAAACCGCCCTAACAGCATTAGAGCATGGGCTGTTTTGACTTTCAATCTCAATGCCTGTTTTTTGTCAGATGTCTCCTTTATCTGTTCACTTGCAACATTTAAGACTTCTAGGGCAAAAAACGGCTGGAAAATAATATATTGTTTTTATGATAACTAGTAAACTTATTTCACCTTGCAATATAAGATTGATTTGAAACATACATGGTGATAATGGAAAAAAGCAGTTTCTGCTACAAACACATGTTATTCACATGAAACCTATCTTTATTCCACTATCTAAACTCTTTCAGAATTTTAGAGCATTTTCATTCCACCAATGATCAAATTTATTGATTTTGTGACAGGTCTGAAATGAAACCTTTTTATAAAGATATCTGTAAAAGGGTAGCGGCTAATTTTTGTTAACCCATTCCCAGACGTTGGAATTAGTAAATGGCTCAAATTGAAAGCAAAAGGAAACAACAGAAATAGCTGTAGAAATAGGAACAGAAACACAAAAATAAGCCATGAATGGTAAAAGAAAACTGCGCTCGGTTTTCAGAATGCCAAATATCTTTTTTTTGTTTGTTTTGGTTTTACATCATATCAACATTATTTCAGTTATGTAGCGATGCCCGACTCTTAATGATGGAGGAAGACCCCCATACTGAACAGCCAATAAGGGCTAGTTAAGGCGGGTAGAACATTCAGCATTCAATAAGTCAGTCGGGAGACCTCTCATGAAAATCCATATCCCTCTCAGAATTTGAACCCATGCGGAGAGGGGCCATGTGATTTCAAGTTCTGAACTATAACCATACCTGTTTCATTGCTATCAGTCTAGTCCCACATGCTATCATTGTGTCCACATGAATCTCTAGATCAAATAATGTGTCTCCGCTACAGTCCATTTCCTTTGATTTCTGTTTGGCCCCTGTTTTAAAGGCAGATTTCCACAGCTCCAGTGCCCGTATAAGGTAAGGGAGATTACTGTGTTCTGTCTCCAGTGTATAGGGAGTATCATACTTAAATGTTTCCTCGTCTGTGACCTGTTTCGTCCCCGGTGTGTTCTCTTGACCCTCTTCTTCCACTTCATTCTCTTTCTCAAACATTTGAAGTGGACAGCGATTCTAAAGTGATAAATTTGTGTTTCATATAGATCAATTTACAAAATCCAAACCCTGTAGTTTTTTCATAACATAATACAAAATTTTCTGACTGGTTAAATGAGACAAAATAAAATATGACAATCATAAAGAAAATTATTTTTTAAGTGATATCTTATAGAAACCGTAATGTTAAAAAGAGAAATTGCTTGTCAGGGGCAATTTTTTCTTTAATCACAAGGGTTGCTTTAACTTTTTACTGGAACATAAAAAAAATAATATTTGGACTAAAACACTGTCCAAAATCTTTACAGACATTCAAACTTGAAAAGATTATTATATGTATCGTACATGGAATAGATGGACATTGTAATCATAAAGTATGACAGCATTGGTTATTGTAGCTTGTATTCGAAGTAAGATGTTCATTTTTAGGTAAATGTTCACTCTTGAACAAAGACATTAAAGAGCTCAAAGAAATTTAAAAAGAGAATTCATTTAATAACTGGAAAAAATACTACAACAATAAAAGTGTGTTTAATGTTCTATGTTCAACTTGTTTGAACCAATTTTTTTTTTTCTTTTTTTTTAAATATGGGTTTTACATCACATCAACAATATTTCAGTTATGTAGCGATGCCCGACTCTTAATGATGGAGGAAGACCCTATACTCAACTGCCCATAGGGGCTGGTTAAGGTGGGTAGAACCATCGGCATTCCGTAAGTCAGTCGGGAGACTGCCTCTCATGAAAATCCATATCCCTCTCAGGATTTGAACCCACGCAGATGTTTGAACCAATGATTTAATTGTCCCAGACAATAGAACAAGAGTAAATGCATTTGTATTTATATTGGTTTAAAATTGCATCAACATTTTCAATCAATTTAAGTAGAACCATTGACATTCCATTCGTCAGTTAGGAGACTACCTCTCATGAAAATTCAAATTCGAAGTGGGGCCATATGATTTCAAGTTCTGTACTCTAACCGCTGGGCCATGGAGGTCCTCACAAACGTTAAAGTCTATCACTGATCAATGAATGAGCTAATCATCTTACCTGTAATGTTTCTTCATGGCTGATGATGTATTTTCTATAATGGGCAATAGCTAGAGCTGCTTTATTTTTTTCACTGGACTTATCCAACATAATGATAGCTTTATTTAGCATCTCTCCAGGGGTGCTGTAACAGAGAGGGAAGACATTCAGATACCTCTGTGATGCAAAAAATATTCATGTAAATACCTTAAAACAACCTGCTCAAGTTACACCCAGCACTTCCTTAGTTTTATGGGCATGCTGCAGATACTTTTGCATCTATGGTAGGAAAAGATACATCACTCACTTCTAAAATGTTTTAACTATAATCATGCACATTTATGCAATATCTTTGATAGACCTTCCATTTATTTCATTCAGGGACAAAAAAAAATAAAATTTGACCTCAACATTTGTACCCTATACATTTAGTTACAATTGAGTGTCTTGTAGCAGCTGACTTTTTGAAAGCCGCTTTGGTTTTCAGTATTAAGCCACTTGCCGTTTTGTTATACAATTGCCTCATCCAGTCTTGGAATTCATTAACTGTATATTGTGTGGTATACAGTGAACTATACTTGAACTACAAAACATATTTCAATGTATTTTGATTTGAATCATTGTTAGTCAAACCTTTAAAGGAAATGAAATGAAAAAAATAAAAAGTTAAAGAAGTCTTAAACTTAATAATCTACAAATGAAATGCCAACCACATCAGCTTACAAACACCTTTTTTTCATATATTTTCATTCATACCATTTCTAAAGGATAACATATCATTTTCTTTAAATAATCACATTGTTTTTACCTGTCCTTGTATGTCCGTCCTGTGAGGAAAATATTCCCTGACAATTCCACCATAAATTCTGCCTTCTGAACTTGACTTGTGGATACATCCAGCAATTTTGTCAGTAAATCATACTCTATTTCCAGTTCCCTCCTATCAAAAAGATAAAGATAGGTCCAAGGTTAATAAGCAGTAAGCATAGTATGAAATATGAAAGGCAAACTCAATGACTGTATGATCTGAATGTTCAATATAAGACTTAGTCTAAGACATGTATTGATCACACACTTTACAGAATCCTTGTCCATTGGAACTAGATTGTTGGTACCAACTAAAAAAAAATCCTTTGATTGTGCAATAATTTCAGAATTGGGCTGATAAGAAAAAAGAATACCATGTATGATTAAGAACCAAATTAGTTTAAATGGGCTTCTACTATCTGTGTCAAATTTGAACCCTTATAGTGCTGGAACAGACTTCATGCTTGTACAAACAGGTTAGATCCAGGCCAGCTGCGAAGTAAATTGGCGGCTGGCCTGTGATCTAACCTGTTTGCTACTCTGAGTATCTTTCCTCAAAAAAATTAAGCAGATATCCGAACTTGGATTCAACCTGTTTGAAGTTGGTTCCAGCACTATAAGAGTTAAAAAAAAGTTAAAATTTCATGTTTGGTCAAAATGTAATCCAATTTCTATTGTAATGTGTGTATATGAACACTTTAAATGATTGTTTCATTTGTTTTATTGGGAATTAACACAGTCAACAATATTTCAATGTTTTTGCAATACAAAGCTTTCAATCGATTGGAGGATGACTTTTAAGCATAACAACCATTAAGAGTTAACAAGTTGGTTAGAACCAGCAACATTTTGCAAGTGACAGTAGTGCAGTGTTAGAGCATCAGCCTCTGTTCTGAAGGTCCCTTGTTCAATCTCCGTTAGCGATGAATTGAAAATGATGGGACTTACCCAAAAACCGGTGCAAGTACAAGTCACGTATCCAGGAAGCAGTAATGAAGAGTGAATTTAATAAGCTTCTGTTGCTATTGATGTAAAATAAATTGTCAAAATTGATGTAAAATAAATAAGTTTAAACTAACATTCAGTGAACTACATTAAAAACTAGCATTGTTTGTTGATACTGTTAGTAAATGTCTGGACTATTTTTCCGTGAATGGTAGTATTTATTCAATATTGAATACAGACTTTCCTGATTGGTAAAATCTGAGAGTAAAAGCTGATGACACAGTATAAACAAAATTTCCCACTTTAAAGGAGTTAATTCTTTACCACCTGCAGACGACAGTTTTTACTTGAAGCAGACAACTTCAGAAAGCTTTGTAGAATTGGGAAAAACCTTCCAGTTTTGCTGTTGGAATATGTGAATAGATTGAAAAAGCACTGCTTTTTGAAAGTTGTCTGCTTCAAGACGCAATTATGTGGTGATAGGTGTTAATGTGTTAAGAATTAATACATACCTTAACTGTTTTCTCCATGAATTGTATTCAAGCATCAACAAATCCTTGGCTAATAAGTCAGATGGTACACCTGATGCTTCCACTACTGAACTCAATGTTCTGAAAAAAATAGTAGAACATCTGAATCATTTTTACACAAATATGCTTCTCTTCTTAAAGGTCATATGTACAGGTTGGGTTTATTTCATAAAATTAAAATATGAAGTAAAAGAATCACATTGAAATTATTTGCAACATTTTAGCATAACGCATTACGTCATAAATCACCGTCATAGCGCACTGATTAATAAAAATTCGTATGACTTACTTCCCTTTGCTGTGACGTCACTCGTGATCCACTGAATGCGCCATGTAAAGGGCGTGAAGAGCGATCGCTGGTTAGAATTGGTGTTTTTCTTCAAATAAGCGATCCTAAAGTCATTGTTTGGATTGACAGCGCATTTTCTTTATTGAATATGATTCATTTTATAAGAATATCAATTTGAAAAAAAAGATAAATTAATAACTTAACCCGTGAATTTGCATGGATTTGTCATTGCGTAAACCTGTTCATATGAAAGGAACGGCTTGAAATTTGGACGATTTTCCTTGAAATAAATGATTCTTAAGTCATTGTTTGGATTGACAGTGAATTTTCTATACTCGATATTTTTCATATACTAAGAATATCCATTTGAAAAAAATAAATTAGTGACTTAACGCGAGAATTTACAACGATATGTCAATGCGTTCATATGAAAGGAACGGCTTGAAATTGGGACGGTTTTCCTCGAAATAGCAATCCTTAAGTCAATGTTTGGATTGACAGTGCATTTTCTTTATTGAATATGTTTCATATCATAAGAATATTCTTCTGAAAAAAAGAGTAAGTGACGTCACCCGTAAATTTGAAAGGATTTGTAAATGTTTTCATATGTATAAAGAATCGGCTTGAAATTTTGACGATATTTGTGAAAACAGCTATTTTTATTAATATTTGTTGAAAAAAACCACGAGTACTTTTTCGTCAATGATCGTGTATTAGCATTAAGGTTTTAATTGAGTAGTAAACAAAGACATAGATCTGAATAAACGAATTGTCTTAAAACCGTACATCGTATAACTATTAACTGTCAAATTCACCCTGCATTGTCTTATCAATACATGAAATGAAACGGGAGAAGATCATAAATTGCGAACAAACAAACCGTATTATATCCCAACTTACTTGTGATACGAAGGTTATCCTTTAACTCACATTTTCACCACACATCCAAATTTAAAAACTAAACACTGGCACATTCAAGAGTATTTGTTAAAATCATCCGGCAACTTTCCAGTAACTCCACCCCCAGTAAGAGGTCTATGATTTCGAAATTGATTCCGATGTCGTCTTTCTATATCAACTGTTTTGACTTAAGAATTGTTCTTCATATTCACTTTACATTTATGTTCGTTTTCTCTCGTGTAAGTAGCCTTGACATATTGAGCATTTAATTTTCGGACAGGTTTAATAATAAACAGCTAAAACAAGAAAATCGTCATAGTCTATTTTACCAACAACCTTAAATAAACACATTTGAATTTATTTTTTATGATTTTGGAATTTACATATCAATTTGACAAAAAAATTTGATGTTAAAACGTTTTTTTTGTTGAAAACATAGAGTTAATACCGTTTTGGTGAATACTGATTATCATATACTTATTGAAGTGTCAAACTATTCTAATAGAAAATACAACATGTTCACTTCTTTGAATATCATAACGACAAAGTATCAGACGTAAGTCACATTGAGAGATAAATATGTCCTGACACCTTATCAATCCAAACATCCTGTGAGAGTTTGGTCTTAATTGGTTATATCTTAACTATGGATTTTTTAGATAAATTTAATTGCCGCGCATTGAAAGTGTGAGATTTGACGCTTGTTATTTCATGTCTGGAATAGCAGAACGTGTCAGACCTGTTAATTAACAACAGAGATATTTAAGAGATTAACGCCAGAGGCTATCTTTCGCCTAAACAATAAAGGACTTGCGACTTGAAACATACTGTGCAAATGTGGCAGGTTGGTGTTAATTTGCATCACGACCCTTAATCCTTGTAATGTCCGATGTTTGTTGATTGACCCTTTGTATGTGAGGTAAACTGAGAATTATCAATTAAATTGTAAACAAAGAGATTATGTTCAAATGTGTAAATTATATGTTGAGTGATCTTATTACTAAATTATCAATATAAATTTGTAATAAACATGTTTGAACACATGCATTTCAGTGTGACATACGTCATTTAAACCAATATTACCAATGGCAAAAAAATGAGGTGTGTGATTTAAATAATTCCGAAAAGCAGACGCTTAAGTTAAGATCGAACCCATTATCATTTGCGTTGATGAGTTCAGAGACAGTTTGCGGATATCAAATTTTCATTATTTTGAATTTTCATTCAAAGACAACGGCAGATAAAAGAAACTTGCTTGTTTTAATCAGTTTGTTAAATAGCAATCAACGTACATTTTTCATTTTGTCTCATTTATGTACAATGGCAACGTTTCTACGATTATGTTAAAACATAAAACAAGTTTTGCAAATAAGAACAAAATGCATTTAAGCGTTTAAAACCCAAAGACATGGCAATACAATGACTTATGATGTTGGATGAAATTAACATATTGTTGCAACCCTTTGATTTCTTACGTAATATAATCGTAAAGCAGCCTAATTAAGTATTCCTAACTAAGTATGTAGCATAGTTAATCTGTTCCAAACAAAACTAACTTGGTGAGTAAGAGAGTCATTCAAGGAAATTATCTTTCAAAAAAGGTGTAATCATTGTGATTTATCCTTTCTTGAATTTATCTACATTTACACAGTGCAAATTCTATATAAAGATCTAGTAAGACTAGTGAATGTTGTCGGTGTGTTTCAAATAAGGGAAATATAACGGTTACTCAATAAGCAGAATGAATTTGAAGCGTCTTCACCTGTATAAATTACTTTCAATTGAGTCCGATCATTTAAAGATCAATAAAATCAATTCTCTGGAAACGCCTAACAATGTGTAAACTTGCCGTCTTCGAAGTGAAAGTAACACAGCCTACTGTTCTTGTTTGGGGAATATATCTTTTTCTTATTTGTAAAGTAAACACGGTCCAGTTTACTTATCGAAACTTTTTGCAGCTTTTATGTTCGTCGGAAAACGGGAGAAACTTGCATTCCTGCGACCAAAAGCAGAATAACACAAGATGACCTGTCAAAATACCATATTCAATATCCAATTTACGTTTCCCAAAACACAATTCAACACTTAAAATGTCCGAAATTTGTGCAAAAACACCGTCGTTACTGAGAACTCGATTCTTCTTACTGATAGTTCATATGACTTTGAAGCACAAATGACGTCACAACAAGGGAGATAAGTCATTCACAAAAATCGATAAAGGTGAATAAAAGTAGTCAAAAACAACAGTTTTCGCTTCTGTATGAGAAAAAAATCATTACATCCGTCATAACGAAACCATAACCTAATTCAAAAACCATAATTAAAGAAAATTTTGTTTATCGGGAAATATGACCTTTAAAATGACAAACTTTGTAAAGCTATTTGGCCTTAACCCTTTACCAAACACCAATTTTTCGACTGTCCAAAATTGAAAGAATTTGCTCACAACATTTCAAAATGTGATGAGATTGAAAAATCATTTGGAGCAGTTTGTCCTTTTACCACAATGTTTTCCAGAGTCGTCTGCAACAAACTGGTCAAAAGCCGTTACTGATAGGTAATGGGTTAAATCTGAGCAGATGATAATTGAAGATAACAACAAAAGCACCATCAAACACCCATAATTTCTTTCTTTCTTTTGAAAAATTTGAAAAGTGTATCAGGCTTAAATGAGGACAGATGATAAATGTAGATGTATACAAAATCATGCTAAAAACTCAATGACTATTTTCTTATTTTGTTACAAATGATAATGTCATTCAATACAGCTAGAGTAAAAAAGACAAAGAACTTTATATGTATATAACTACATTCTACCATTTAGGACACATTTCTTTAACGAATTTCTTAATAAACCTGCAGATGAAGTTTAGTTTTATAACAGGCAAAAAATAAATATACAATTTTTTTCACAACTTTTATGCAGAAAATGTGCAGAATGTCATTTGTATATAATTCACTTGGCGGCTGGCCTGGATCAAACCTGTTTGCATAAGCATGAAAGTCGGTTCCAGCACTATAAGGGTTAAAAACAAAGCATAATAAAGGTAAAGAGATAACTAAACAAGTAAAATCAACTCCTTACAGTTCAGTGAACATGGTCTCCCCATTAACAATGGCGTCCTTCTTCAGCTTGCACCACAACCCGATGGCAGAGGCCGTGATCTTTGAGCCTGTGGACAACATGTCCACAATCACTTTGGTAGCATCAGACCACAGATGCTGTCTTCGATAACACTCCACACACCCATCATACTGCTTCACAGCTGCTGGCTGTAATTCGGCAAAGAGGAAAGATTTCTAACCCACTCACTCATATGGAAATTAGCCATTTGTTCAAATTGAAAGAAGACTGCAACAATTCATTGAAGTCCTTAGGGTCTTTACCACCTGTATTGCCTGTAGTACCAATAACTTCTTGCCCTGGGTGGTCCTTGTGACCTCGAGAAATTGACGAAAGTTCATATGAAATCTAAACTTTCCACAGAAACTTGTAAACAGATTTTAGAAGAAAGGAAATTGTTACTTATTTGCTTAATCTCCCATGAGGAACCTCATAATCCTAATCTTATAATATTAAAGAATTGACATCATGGCATCTTAAGGTTTAGTTGAAGTTGTGTAGGACCCATAGGTTGTACAAGTTACTATTCCTGTAGACAGCCTTGGTATAGAAGTTCTATACCCTGTTTACCCCTGCAATTAAGGTTGAAGATTGCATTTTTTTAGTGGTTTTGAAAGGAAACCCACATGGCAAAAAGGGATAGTGTTTGTTATAATCAAAGTCTTAAAGGGGGCAATATTTCTGTTAAAAGGAAAAAAGCTTGTAAGAGTTATGTAGCTTGGAACATGTATGCCAATAATGATAGAAAGACAGTGTACAAAAACTTAATTCAACAGCTTTTGATAGAAGTTTTCAAAAGTCCATCAACATCCAGAGGCAACAACATCATTGCAAAGTTAAATGTACATGATAACCTGGCAAGACAGGTAGAAAGAACCATTGCCATTCTGTTAGTCGACTGAGATACAATCCCTCCCACGAAAATTTAAATCTAAGGCTATCTATGTTTATAAAAAAATATATCTTTAATTACCTTAAGAATGCTGGGTAATTTCTCAAAATATATTTTTGTGTAGTCTGCTTTCCAAAATCTAAAAAAATCTGCTAAAATTGTCCAGGAAGGATACTCAGAGAAGCAAACAGGTTAGATCACAGACTAGTCGCCAATCTACTTGGTGGCTGGTCTGGATCTAACCTATTTGCATAAGCAAAAAGTTGGTTCCAGCACTATAAGGGGTAAGTGGTAAACTAAATAATCGAAAACAAGTTAGTCTTACATTATCACAGAGGTTGAGGTAGTAGGCAGAAATCTTCAACAGGGGTCCAGCATGTTTGAAGTCCTCTATGGCAAACAGGGATTTTGAGAGTGAGTTACAAATATACCCTGAAATATGGAAGTTCAATACAAAGTAAAATGTGTTTTAATCAACAACACTGAAGTTATACTCATTAAATATAATAAATGAATCAATGAAAACAAGTTTATGCACAATTATACTACTTTATGAAGTAATTTATGAACACATTAAGAGTAAGTGAGAACTGACAACTAAAAGATTCTCTACTTTTCACAAGATTTTCAAATTCAATCAACATCTTTTAAGGCTTGAAATGTGTCATTCTTTATGTGTACATCTTTTAAATCATTCTGGATGATTGCTGCATTGACAAAAATATTATTTCTAAACATAGATCATAAGGTGTTGTACAAAGTTTCAAGATTCTTTTTAACAGCCAACAGATAAACAAACTAATATCAGTTAGTAAACTATGCTACAGGAATTGAAAACAAAAACAGTAATACAAGTGGAACAAAACAAAGGATTTATAATTAATCTTTCTAACAGTACATAGAAGTCATCAAAATAAAACTTTACGAATTCCCGTTCAATGATTTAATGATATCTAACTTTAACTTTAATTTGAAATTCATACCGCTTTTTGGCTGACAGCACTATAATATCAGTAATCAAGTATTAAAGTTGCATTTTACAGGTAATGGATAGAAACTGCATTGTAAAAGAATGAAAAATTACTCTCCATTAGCAATTTCTTGTCTTGTTACAGAAATTTCTTTGGTCTCCCATTGCAGATACAATTAATGTGAATATACATGAAATAAGGGGACATGGATTGACATATAAATTTAAAATTATCACCAATGCTGTAACTCTCTGATTGCACCATTTTATCAGTTAGCAGTGGACCATCACGGGCCAGGAGGTCTGTGTATGTCTTTGCTGTCTCTATAGCCCGCTCACAGATGTCATGAGTATCATCCTCTACAACATGAAAACAAATGAAAGCCCTCAATACTATATAAAACACTATAGATTTTCATTCATAAGGCATTTTACTGCAGTCACAAATTGAAAGCAGCATCTGACAACAATAACATATGTGAGAAAAATAACATTTTTTTTATACATGGAAGAATCTATTGTTGCAACAGAACAAAATTCTCCTTTAGCCACACCTGTTTCAAATATGATATCTTCTAGCTTATTCTGATGAAATTCACCTTAGTCTCAATTGTTTCTAAAATGTCCAGCCAGAGCACCTTTAAAAACAATATCATAGGAATTGAGGAAAGGTAAAAGTTAAGTCCTTATTGCCAATTTAAGCAAGAAAGATCTTATTGGTTACCAAATTCATCGTTTTCTGTGATGCCCCAAACAATCAGTGTGATATAGTTGAAAAGATTCTATGGACCAGACTGACTAAACTGGAAATCTATGGTCCTGATAAAGTATCCATGCAAAATAGCAACTCAAAGTCATGGACTTTTTGTTTAAACCATTGTACAGTGCCACACATTTCATGAAGTTTGAAACAAGATGTCTACCCCTTTAGTATTACCTAGTGTGTTCGGCAGAACCTGTTTGTAGAGCTCAAGCTTTTTGAAATTTGAAGACAATCTCCAGACATGTAATTTCTCTATGTACTCAGGTTTTTTCTTGTTGTCCATGCCTTGTCCAAGTGTACTCAATGAATGGGACTGGGTGTTCTCTCCTTCACTCTTTAATTGTTCAATAGTTTGAGAACACAATGATGCAAAGATATCACAGCTCTCTGTCAGAATATGAACACTTCGAATGGTGAACTGGCCCTTGTAGTGATCAAAGTAACCCGCCTTCAGCTGCTGCATCAAGTGATTGTAAGCTCTGTGCACCAACCAAAGATCTACACTGTTTTCAAGCTCCATAGAGATCATCATGGTATTGACGGCTGCCAAATCTTCAGTCACATCCTTCAGACACGCCGTTGTCACTCCACGCATAGATTTCTCAGAGTGCATAGTTAAACTGTACATTTTAGCAACACCATCACAAATTGGCTTCATGTCTGTATCCTCAAGTTCACATAAACTCTGTATGAATTTTTCAGCATGGCCGTACATTGACATCTTGATGAGCCATTCAATAACTATGCATCTTACTTGAGACAATGTTCGCCCATGAGATAAATGTAACTCTTTACTCTCTACCAGGGTAATATGTAACCATGAAAGTCTATTCAAAACGGCCTTGAATGCTGCTAGAATTCTTTCACATATATCAGTGATATCATTTTGAGACAATGCATATTTCTTAACTATCCAGTCTGCACATTTTGTTGTGACAATCATCAATCTGTCGACCAGTAAGTTGTGATGCGGCAAAAGGCATAAAAACTTTGTAGAAATAGCCATCTGTGTAAAAATCTGGGTACAAACAGTTTCACTTCCTGAAAATAAAAAAGGTACAACTATAACTCATTTGTATCCACCCATTTCCTCATAAATGCATTTTATTTAAAAAGCAGCAAACAAAATGAAAAAAAAAAAAAACAAGGAATTTATGGAACCAAATAACAATTATGGATATGATTTCCTTATATCTTAATGAGAGAAAGTGTCATTTGCAAAGATTCCAGTCATTTATCAATTCTTTCATGTTTGATGGATTGCAAATGGAAGAATGAGTTAACACATAACATAAATATTATTGGGGCTTGAACATTTTATCGACTTTGTAACCCTTTTGTCAAAATCAGTCATTTGTGATAAATGACATGAACATGTAAACTATCAATGACAAAACAATTTTTGAGATTTGCATGAACAATTACCATTGCAATCAATTATAATTAAGACAAAGGCATGAATAACAAAACGAAATAACCAAATTTTCATTTAGTTAGAATTAAGGTCAGGGTTAATTGATAAAGATGAAATATACAAGACTTCTAACATAATACAGACAAAACAATGTGATGTCTTGTTTCTGAAGTGTCACTTCCATTAATTTAAAACTAACTGATTTACAGATGTTTTTTAAATATCTTTTATTCATTAGTTTGCAAATGCCTTTGATTAAGAACAATCAATGTATGTGAAATAAGATGTTTAGTTATATGATTACCTTTAGAATCTTTAGGTGCTGCTTTGGCCGCAGTGTTCCACAGAGAAGCATACACTGCATGGGCCACCTTAATGGCCTCATTTGGAATTGGATGTGTCTCTTCTAATTGGAATAGGTCAAAGAGCTTCTCTGACAGTGTACAAATATCTGCTAAATACTCCTATAAAGATAGTGATGAATAAGCAGGTTTGTCATGAAGAGCCAGCTGCTAGCCAATTTGACCGCTTTAAATAAGTTTTTGGATGACTCGAATAACAAAAAATATGATTGGTGGTCATAAGTTACACCCATTTTTTGTTGGGTGTTTGCTTCATTGACCTCCTCCAATCACAAGTTGGCCTCTTACTACAAACATGAATGACAACTCTGAATAAGACAGACATGATGTAGTCCCATACCAAACAATGAGACTAAATAATCATTAAGGCAATTTTAAAATCTAACAAATTTACAGGGCATCAAATTAGAATTCTGAGCTTTTGGGAAAAGTCTACCGCCAAAGTTCAGAACCAAATAAATACAAGTTCTTTTGTCATATTTGGATTATTTGAATAAATATTTATTCTGCTTAAAGTAAAGAAGGCAAACTAACTACAATAAATGGTTTATTACCTCTTTCTTCAATATTTCTCAAAAAATGACACAATTATTTTTAACATATTCTTCAAAATTTAGACAATCAAATGTAAAATATGAATGAACTGTTAAAACATGAATATTTTCGAGTTGACATGAGAATACAAAGGTTAACCACTACATACCTGACCTTCATATTTCAGAAGTATGAAAAATAGAAGTTTTGGAACTGAGTATTTCAAATCAGCAGATGTTTGTCTTTGGACTATCAATGATACATCACAACAAATTTCAGAAGCTTTCAATATCTCCCTCACTGAATTGATGTCTTTTGGTGTTTTCGTCAATGATACTATTCCGTTGAGAAATCGTATTACAAACAACTTGAAACTCTGCAGAGACTGCTTGGGAAGGATTTTCTTGCTGAACGCTGGCTCAAGAAATTCCTGGAAAATACAAGAAATTTATATAGAAAACTGTGACATATTCTTGGTGAGAGAAGGAATAGAGCATGGCCAGATCTCATTAAAGCTTTTCTCCTTGAAAGTGATTTAATGCAGATGATTGACATCAACCCTGATAGTGCTGGTTATTTTTCTAAAAATAGATTTTTGTGTCATCTGCTTTCCAAAACCTTTTTAAATATCTGCTTAATTCTGTTGAGGAAAGATACTCAGAGTAGCAAACAGGTTAGATCGAACCTGTTTGCATGAGCACGAAGTTGTTCCCAGCACTATGAGGGTTAAATACAATTTGGGAGGAAAGTCAATAGAAAAACCTGAAAAATTGTGCAATGTAGTAGTAGAAGTAGTAGTCGGTTATCTTCACCTCCCGTCTTGTCGTTCGATGTTGAGTATTTGTTATAATAGTCCAGGAAGGGCTAGGATCTACTGTTAGACTATTTGCTGATGATACCATAGCATACCTGACAGTAGCATCAAACAGTGACTGCCACCGCCTCCAGGCGGATCTGGACAAACTCGCCTCCTGGGAGACCAAGTGGAAGATGGAATTTCACCCCAACAAATGCGAGGTCCTATCCATCACGCGAAAAAGGAAACCAATCATCCACAACTAACTCCTGCATAACCACACCCTTAAACACGTCACCTCAGCTAAATACCTAGGATGCACCTTCAACAGCACACTCGATTGGGGCCAACACATTTCAAACATCACATATAAAGCTAGTAACACCATCGGCTTCCTAAGAAGAAACCTAAACATAGCCTCTACAAAAACCAAAGAAACTGCCTACAAAGCCATGGTAAGACCAACATTAGAGTACGCAAGCTGTATTTGGGACCCATACGAAAAAGGCGACATAGAAAAAATAGAAATGGTACAACGACGAGGAGCTCGATTTGTCAACCACCGCTACCACAACCGCTCCAGTGTCTCCGACATGATACAATCACTCAATTGGAACAGCCTAGAACATAGAAGAAAACAATCTAGATTAATTCTACTATACAAAATCATCTGTGAAAAAATAGCCATTGACCCAGCAAACAACCTACAGAAACCAACCAGACAGAGCAGAACTAACAGCACCCTCTCGTATGCAGTCCCCTACGCCAGCACTCTCTCCCACCAGCAGTCCTTCTATCCTCGAACCATCAGAGATTGGAACTTACTACCATATGAAGTCCAGTCAGCAGGCTCAGTTGAGGCCTTCCGTGCCCAACTAGCCACCACCTATGCCTAACTTCATCTTTGTCTTTTATCTTCACCCTGTATATACTTCACTCTTTTAACTTTTTTTACTACCTCTATCATGCGCACACACATACCTGGTAAAATATTCAATATGTTGAATGTGACCAGTAATGGCAGAAGAAGAAGAAGAAGATAGTCCTTTCACCATGCTCATTGTGCTCTCTTATTTCATTAGAACTCCATTTAGAATAAGAGATGTCAATGCTGATTTACTCAATCAGGGTGTTCATTATGTTTGAATTCAACAGGCCAATTGAACCAATCAACAGGCCATCTAGGGGGGTCCGGAAAATTTTGAAATTGAGGGCTTAATTTCCTGCAACCTGGGTCATTTTAGAGGTGTAAGAAACATCATTTTAAAAGCAATTCTATAAACAAAAATGTTTATAAATACCTCAATTTTTGCAGAACAAGCGGGACAATTTCTAAATTTTTCTTTATATTGTTAATAAATTGTACATCTGAAGATCAGTTCAATAGATACTTTATAGAATAAAATATTGATATATATATATCAGAGATGATTAACAAGGTTTGACAAACATATTTTTATTCATTCATTTTAACAGTTAACTTGGAATTCATATATTTTAACAGTAAACTTGAAATTTAACAAAGCTGAAAGAGCTAGTCTGTTTCACTATCTGTCTCCTCATCATCATAATCATCACCAACCCCTTCACCTTCTAGTAAAATCTGTTTGATGGCTGCCCTTAAATCCTCTCTTCCTGGGGTAGTAACAGCCGAAGCAACTTCATCAGTCTGAGTCCCCGTAGTTGTTGGTGTTCCACTAACTGTTGGTGGTCCAAGTTTCTTTCTTGGTTTCATGGATAACCATCTTTCAACAGCCTGCTTGATGACAGAGCTGGAGTCTTCCACAGCTGGGCCATTAATACTAACATGAAGAAGACTCTCTAGCATTGGGCCACTTAGTCTGTTCCTTTGTTTTGTTTTTATTATTTTCAGGATGCTGCCACCCCTTTCTGGCCATGCATTGGAAACAGGGAGAGACGCTGCTGCTTCTGCTACAAATAAGAGCTCTTTGTTAAAATTCTGAAGCCCTGAATTTCTCAAAAGCTGTAGCAACAACCACTCTGTTGCAGTGACTCTAGCCTTTCCTTGTTTTACTTCCTCAGGCATGTCTTGAAGGAAAACATCATGTATATGGTACTTTACATTTTGCCATTGTGTTGCTAGCTTTTCTTTTTTCAAATCATCTGAAAAGAAGTGGTCGGCTAACTCAGCTATCTGTCTGTTGCCATAAGTCTTAAAATCCACTTCTCCTGTCGTTGGCAATGCTGTTGGGTCAAAAATGCTGAACGCTGCAACAACAGATGATGTGTCCGAAAATCGTCGGTCAATGTTAACTATTAGACTGTCAACATAATGATTAAGGAGATTGTACAGTTCATTTGATGTTTTATCATTTGGTTTTATTTCAGAGCACATTTCAGCGAACGAGTCAATGTCCTGAGCTAGCTTATTAAGGGGAGCTTCTGTTTCCTTAACCTCCTTCAGTTTGTCTTTGCAGTGGTTTATGGCAGGCAGGATCGCAGAATAGTTCAAAGAATCAGACTGAAAGTGTTTGGACAGATCTGACAGGATAGGCAGAATGTCACGGAGAATGTAAATGGCACCCAAGAACTTTACACAGCTGATTTTTTTTAACAGTCCATGTGCTGCAGCATCCTTCTCCTCCAGCTGAGCCAACGTCTGTAAAATTGATTCGAAGTCTTGATGGACAGCATTGACAGCTGCGTTAAGACTCAGCCACCTCGTTCTACAGGCTTTCTTCAAACGCTTGGAAATCTTTCCTTTTTGCTCATCTCCAAGTTGAACAGATTTTAATCTCATTTGGACTTTCATATAAACAGCCATCTTCTTTGGAGAATTTTCAAAGAGTTGCCACAATTGCCTTAGGAGTAATTCCACAGTTTTAATGTAGGAAAGTTTGTCATTTGAATCACTGCAAGAGAGGGCTAACCTGTGGCATACACAATGGATGTTCACCATTGATTGGTGATCCCGTCTCAATAGAGCTGCAACTCCATTGTCCTTACCAGTCATAACACTAGCTCCGTCTGAGGAAAATCCAGTCAGCTGTGATTCATTCAAATGGAGAAGGTCTTGATCAAGGACGGATTTGATAGCAATAGCATTTGCACTTTCAAAGGTCTCCAATATGTTTCGACATGAAAGAAATTTGGTCTCCACCTTTTTTGAATCTCTACAAAAGAACTGAACGAAAGTCACGAGGTTTTCAGTCACGGCTATGTCACTCACCTCATCAGTGAGCAAACCAAATGCTGAACTCTTGTTGACTTTCTGACAAATGCTTGATTTGATTGTGTCTCCAATTGTTTGGAAGATTTCTTGGTGAGAACCTTTTGACTGATGCCTGAAATACTTTAATGTTTCATCTCCAGATACAAACTGAATGAAGTTCAGCATAGGTTTAAATTTTCTATTGGCAATGAATTCTTTCATCAAAAAGTATGCAACAGAAAATGCCTTTTCAATATGGGTATACTCAACATCTGACTTTTTCAGGAACTCTTGATGGAAGCAAGATGACTTTTGCAGTTGATCACTTTTTATAGCAGCACTGTGCAAGTTACTGTCACAATGAGTTTTTACAGCATCATGCTTAAATCGGACACTAGGAGTACCCGAAAACACCTCCCTGTTATTGAGGTGTTTCATCATGTGCTTTTTACAAAGCATACAGTACATCCCCTCCCCTTCCACATACACCAACCACCAGTTCTTCCTGTTTAAGATACTGTGACTAAACTTCTTTGGGTGTAAACGATCCATCTCTGTTTTACTTATCGCATTACAATGGCTTTCTGAGGTGGAACACAGGTATACAGAATGGACCTTCTGTGTTCCAAATAATTGGGCTATCAGGTTCTTGCTGTCATCAGCCGTCCAACTGTATCCTAAAAAAAAAGAATGCGAAAATATCACTTATTGATTAATTTATGCTGAATAAAGAGCCAACAAAAAAAGTCCAATAAATGATTAAGGTATTCTATCTAAATGTTTGCTACTACTGCCTATTATTTATAAATTTGCAAAAATTGTTCCTGACTTTCAATATCTACTTGTTACCAGGTGCATAAGCCTTCTACTTTAAACCTAACTGTGGTTCACAGTCACTCATTTTAATTATAAATCACTGGATTTACTTCATGTTTGTAATAAATCTTAAAAGAAAGTCCAATGTTACAAATCAAATTGGGTACTATAAAACTAATTTATATAATTACCTGTATAAGAAAAAACCTTCAATGTGATATGCTGTACATTTAAGTCATAGATTTAAATGTAAATTCTGATGGACCGGACTATTTAGGTTACTGTATGTTTATACAAACCATATTCATTGAATCTGTTCAAAAGCAAGAAAAATCATTGTCTATCTTCAAAATTACCTGATGCTGATAATTCTGCTTGTATATGTGAAGTCCCAGTGGACGAATGACTGGATTCCTTTGGTGGCTCCAAATTGGCCGACTGCCCTGAACATTTGCTAATGGTGGACGGATGAACATTTTCACTGACATTTTCTTTCGTCTCATCTATGGATGTTGATATTGATATATTATCATTTGTATCTGAAATAAATTGCTAAAAATTAAAAGAAATTCCCGTAGAATTTATTATTTGCTCAAAACATCATATTAGTGACATCAAATGAAAAGACACTTTATAATACTGTTGGTAAAGTGGCAACAAATGAAATGACTTATAGTCTACAATACAAATTAGCATCATCATAATGAGGGTTTAACATCTCGTCAACAGTACTGCATTGTAATTTCAAATTCATAATGATGGGAGAGGACCTCAAACTTGACTGCCCTGGTGGCCACAATTTCAAGTTGTATATTCAAACAACTAGGCTGCAGAGCCAAATTGCAGAGACTAAGATACCGAAGTATTTATCTTTAGGAAAGCCTTACACCGTCAAATTGAAGCTTACGATTACAATATTTTTTATTGCTGATTAATGATTTTCGTGATTCTTCACACAAGTGTTCTTATTTAAATTCAAAACAGAAAACACACAATATAAATCTTTATCTGTAATACAAGAAACATCTGACTTACCAGTCATTATTATTAACAATGATGAAAACTGCAACAGATATGAATAAACTTTCAACAAACAGCAACAACAGCATCTGTAGTAGGTTTTCCCAGGGTAAATCAATGGCGGTCTTTTAAGGAAAATTTAGGACACTGGCAATATTAAAAGTCGAAGATGTGCAATACACTATAGGGGCGAAAAATAAATATGCATGTTGTATTCAAGGTATTTAACCCTTAGAGTGCTGGAGCTAAATTCATGCTTATGCAAACAGGTAAGATCCAGGCCAGTCGCAAAGTAAATATTTTATTGGCAGCTGGAAATTTTGATTATTTGTGTTGTTATGATATGTAATTGATGGTTTGTACATGTTTTTCATGAAGAAAAGGAAGGGAAAAGGGTTGTGAAGGGGTTTTTTTTGGGGGGGGGGGGTAAGTTCATTCATTTTATACCATACTAAGAAAATGATAATTGAAGTAAACCATATAGGTCCAATCGTGCTATCACTATTCAGAATGAACACATATTTCGTCGATAGGTAGGTGGGAAGGGGTACGCGATCTTATAAAAAAAATTCAAATTCAAACACTAACAGAAAAAAGTCAAAGTGGTAAAGATTTAAGGAAGTGGCAAAATATGCTGCAAAAAACAAAGTTATCAGTGGTTAAAAGAATTGCTCCATATGTTCCCGATATTTATTTTAGATTTCTATCAAACTCAACCAAATCCGTACATCTTTTCCACTTTCGTTTATTCAACGTCAAATAAACAAACAAAGAAACGTCCGAGTGAATATTGACTGATGCGTGCATGCGTTTATTTATGGCCTTCACGTGATTAAAGAGGATGTGGGGATCTATTTTTAGCGATTCAGGTCACGTCAACTTTACCGACTTGAAGAAATAAAAAGTCAGTGCAGATTAAAAGAAAAATAAGAAAATACCCTATCTTTCATATAAAATCGAATTAAGATTGTCAGTATTTTCTCAATTGACAAGGAAATATTGTTTTTCCTTTTTTGTTTTTATATTTCTGACTTCTTCGAAAAGACTTTGCAGTCGTTGCATTTGAATGCACCGCCAAAACTGATGCTTTCTCCGAAATAACAAGAGGTCGAGGGAAACAAAACAAACAAAAACAAAAAGAATGTGTTGTATCCAGATGCATAGATAACGATATATGCCTCTGCTGTAACAATATAACTGTGACACTCACTAACTACGGTAAAAAACGAGTTTATTTTGTTTTTTTGGGTCGCTGTTTTTCGCCTTTTCGAGTTTGACGCCATTTCACGGTAAACGTCGGCGACTTGGCCCCGCGCATTTCTTAAATCGGTTGACCGTCTATACTTCATTCTTATAGGAAAGTGTGTAACCAGTCCAACAGGTGCTTTGTTCTGCGTGGATATTGTACCGATTTAATATTAGCACAGGAAGGGGGAATTTCCATAGAAAATAAGGAAAATATCAAGATAGATTTTTTCCAACTTTGAAAATTCCAACCGGCCTAAAACCAATTCCAAACGGTCATTTTGGCCGGCGGCCGGTTAATAATGAACACCCTGCTCAATGACCAACAACTAATGACCTGTTTTATGAAATAAATGTCACATTTTGTAGTTATGATATCATTATTCTTGACCAGTACTGTCATCATTCACTTACTCATCTCATTGTGCAAATTATGGTTTCATCATTTTGTATTGCTTTTAAACATGTACTTATCATTGTCATGCAGTCATTTTGTATTGAATTTCATAAACATTTTATCTTTCTTCTTTTTATTATCTCCTTCGAAACAGTCGTCACTTTCGCAGGATCTGACGACCGATCCTGTTACAGTACGAAGCAATCTGTGTACGAAGCGAACATATCATTTTTCGACAATGCTTCTTCGATTAGAAGGTTTAAACCTAAAACCCTGACATATCGTCACGTTTTCGTTGTTAAAGTTCAAAGACACTTTGTTTCGAAGCTCCGTGTGTCTTCAAATGATTGTTTGAGAATGGTGTTGACATTTGATTTGGGTCCTTTTCAAATGTCATCCTTGAGATTTGTTCAACTCACCGCTAGCCTTTCTTTCAGTCCCAAAAAATTATACGAAGTCAGTGACTTCATTATCTCCTCTGCTTGCGCCATTGTTTGTATGACTTATAATGTCAGGACATGGAGATTTTTTCAGTTTGTTATTAATGTGTTTACGTAGCTCCGTTCGAAAGAGCCGCCATTTTGACAGTACGGTGATTGAAAGACCGAAATTCCGTGTTTTCATTGGTCGAAACAACGAAAAATACCGGAGTTGCAGGTAAGTTGAAAATTGCCGGGATTTTCCGGTAGGAAGTACCACGCACGGGCCAAAAAAGAAAACGAACGCCAAAAAATTTAAGAACTATGATAAACAATTTTCCAGAAACATTTGGGATAATGGATATATCGATTATTAGCAACAGCTACTAATTTGTCGCATTGGTTTCTTAAGTCGTCTGCAAGATATGCACCACCGGGCCGTTAATTTCTAATTAGAGGTCATTGCGCAACAGCAATCCATGCGAATCGGTATCATTCTCTTCATCTCTACCAAAATTTGGATTTAAGTGACAAAAGAAACACCATTAAACAATCATATTGCATGCATTCAGCACACATGCATATATACGAATGCTTACTGTGCAGAAACGATTGCCACAAGCAATTCATGTATTTGCCACTGGAATTTCTTTTATTTTCTGGTGTGAGTGTTTAATAGTAAGTGATTGGTCAAACAAACGATCGTGTAATGCATCAAGGGTAAATACGGAATATAAGTTAATTAAAAATGTCGAAAATCGAAAAAATTAACATGTCGTCTTCGTGTAATGTGTACAGCTAGAAAACCAGACGGACTAGCAATTAATGCTGAACATTAAAAACAATTATTTTGTGTTGGCGACATAATATTGAGCGACGTAAACAAATTTAGATAGATAAACAAAAAAAACTAAAAAAAACCCCAAATAATTTCAAGTAAAACCACAGTCAGATGTAACATGATCACCTGAAAATTGAAAATATCGAACTAAATACACATCGAATATCGCAAACATATTCGGGCACGAGATAATTGGCCGCTTACGCTAGGTTTCCGTTTTGGAGCTTTCTATTCATTGTTGCCATTTAATCCTTTACCAAACGCCAAATTTTCAACTGTTCCAAGTTGAAAAAGTTTGCAGACGACATTTAAGAATATGATGAAAATGAAAAATAATCTTCTGATGTGACACTACAAACAGAAAACATAGTGGGGAAAAGAGTAATTGATCGTCAAGAGCAATTTCTCCTTTTCCCACAATGTTTTTCCAGTGTAGTCAGCAACAAAGTGGTCAAATGTCGTTATTGTTTGGTAAAGGGTTAAATGTGCTTCTTCACAGGAGTTATGAAAGTTGGAAATTAAATTCCTTTTGAACTGCACCACACCTGTACTGTTATTATGATACGCGCTGAAGAAAAGTATTAACTTTGAAGCAAAATTAGATCGTTTTTAACTCTTTAAACTGTATCTACAGTGAATAAACATGTATTTTAATTGAAAAGCGTGACATCGCTTTTGAGATGTACCACAAATAAACTGTACATACTGAGATGAATTGACGCTTTCTGAATTAGGTATGTTTACAATAAATACTTTTAATTGTATATCAAACACAAATACAAAAAATGTATTGTTTCAACGACATTTTATTCTAACTTTTTATTTTTTTCTTCTGTGAGCAAGCACCTCTGATGCTCTGAAAGATTTGAGTACATTGTTTGGTTTCTTCCTCAATGTAGCCTATTATCCTTTAAATACATTTCAGCAGAGTTGGCCGTCCAAGATGCATGCATGTGGCTTGGTTTGGACATCAACCCTTAACCAAACGCCAAACTTTCGACTGTCACATATTGAAAGAGTTTGCAGACAACATTTCAAAATGTGATAAAATGAAAATCAATCTTCTGATAGGGTAGAAAACATTGTGGGAAGATATGAAATTGTTCGTTGCGAGCAAGTTCTCCTTTTCCCACAATGTTTTCGAGAGTCGCCTGCAACACTCTGGTCAATTTTCGTTATTGTTTGGTAATGGGTTAAAAGAATCAAGGACCTATCGTCAGTCTTATGTGAATACGGCGGCAACAATGATCGTACATCCAAGTTATTAACTACATGTATTTCCTTTATTGTACATAACGAAAGAATGTGTCATGTGACATATTGACTAGCTAAAAGAGGCTCTTGGAACACTTTCTTATACGACAACTGAACTATCGAGGAATAAAACAGAGAGGCAAGTCGTTCGAAAGCCACGTGTAACACCAATCTGAACACATCGGGTTTATCCAATGCATTATCCCGGCAATTTTCACCTCGCCTAACCGGGTTTCGAACCCGGGATACTCGGAACAAGAGGCCGACGCTTTACCACTGCATCCCTTAGAGGAATTTAAGATTCAAATATTCCCAATAATGCACATATGGCGTTCCAACGGTGTCAATTTTTTCGAAAAGTGGGTATGTCCCCTGACCTCGTTCACACAGATGGGTGTAAACTTAAAATTGGTCCGGACACGTCCCTGAATTATGTATATATTTAGTATATATTAGAAGTTTATAAGATATTTACCAAACAACCACATTCTTTCAATGATATATTCGAGAATAGAAAGGATTGTTAGAACAAGATAAATTGCTAAATTAAACAACAATGATTCCTGCTCTACCACAAGTATCTTTTTAAATGATAGACATCGTTGTCCGCAGGTGTTTCTCTAAAATAAATAACTAACCGTAAATCTACAAGGAACTTGCTCTTTAACCCCTTTACAAAGTATATAAAATATCTCCATATATGTAAATAGGGTGTAATGAACAGGTTCCATGTGCACAAAACATCACAAACGCTTACTGTGGTAATTGTGTGGAAAATGAAGCCATGGGAAGAGACAAGTTCCCAAACTAGGCGGACAGTGTTTCAAAAACAAAGTATTCCTGTGTGAATGTAATTTTGAAGAGTTTATATCTTTCCCGAATTTGATGAAGAACAGATTTCTTTGAGCTGATTGAGACGGAATCATCAAAAAACAATTAAAAAAGGAATAAAATGTGCTGAGTCCAAATAAATTACCGCGAGATTGTTGAATAATAGTTTTGTTAAACAACTATATAGTTTTAAAAGAAAAGTTTCTATTGACTGAGGTGAATAATATTATGGTACATGCGCAGCGAAACGAGTTTTATATGCAATTAATGAATTAGTTCGAACAGTCTTTCATCTTCATCCCCGATGTGTGATGAGGTAAAGGCGAGATAGCCTAGGCCAAAAGTCCGATTCTTATGGGTTTGATTCCTGTGTAGAGAAAGTCAACGTTTTTAAAACATTACCAACTACCGCCACATCTTTGCGTCTTGCAGCAGATGAATTTAAAAAAGCATTGTGGCAAAAGGAGAATTTGCTTGTCACAAGCAATTTCACCTTTGCCTCAATGCCTTTTCAATATATTTACATATCACAACAGCAGAACTGGAAGGGTATTCCCACGTTTACTAAGCTTTTCCAAAGTCGTATGCTTGAAGTAAAAAAGATGTTGTCTGCAGGTAGTTAATAAAAGGCCCATATGCAATGATGCCAGGGGTGTCCGCATTGCCCAGCTTGTCCAAAAGCTTTAATAGACGAGACCTTTAACGGACAAGTGAATTCTAACTGACAGTAGCTATATAACCATTTTAACACGGTCACGTGCAGAGGAAAGTTTGGCATCTACAAACAAGTTCGCAAATCAAAATAGGATTTCACAATCCATTGATATTTCTATGTTAGTTACATTCTCTGTTGTGCATTGGAAAGTTCCAAACCAACATCGTCAACTTTTTGCATTGTTCAGGCCATCGTACGCAAGTATCATGGTGGTGTACATAACGCGAGTTCCTTACGACATTGTAGTTTGTACCTAATTATAATTGAACCGTTTGCTTGTACTCAGGTGGAAGATATACTTATTTCGATTCTGTGACTAGATATATAGAATAATAAGTCCTAAATGCAAGAATCCAACGACAGTTACGACACTTTGATAAATTCTGAATTGATATACTCTCCAATTCTGAATGAACTTTTCTGGTTAATGCTACAGAATGGCTTGGATCGGAAACATATCATTTTCCGTTTTATATTTCGATTAAATTTAGACAATCACTTTTAGGTGCATTTATCAATTAAGAAGTCATAAGCACGGTCATCTGGGTACCGATCTACTAAACAGTTTACGCTTAAGATTTGCGTATGTCTAAAACAACAATTACTCTTATTTCAATATTGGGCTAAGCAATATTGCAAAGTAACACATCATTGGAATAGTCTCTCCGAGACACTTCCAATGACGTGTCACATTGCAATATTGTACTTTTATTGAAGATACTATAAATGTGTATCAGTTACGACTTACGCAGACATTTTCCTTAAGTTGTTTAGTAAAACGGTACCCTGGAACCGCATGGAGTTCCGGTAAATGACGTCATATCCTGTGACATGCGCTGTTTGTTTCAAAATGTCGTCTGTAGTTTGCAGCGTGTCGATGAAGAATTGGTAATAGACATCCATGGACAAACTGCGTAGATTCGAAATCGATGTCCGTTTTTATACGAACAGTGATAGAGATCATAACTGTTGTTTATTTCTGAATCCGTGAATATATCGATCAGGGTAAGTCTATTTTCTTAAATTTTAAGAAGGGCCTTAAACTTGGTTTTCCAAAATTCACGTCGTTTGTGACTTTAAAATGATAAAGTTTGAAGTCTAATGCTGTTTTTATACAATTCTTAAGTAATGTTGAGTCTCAGGCTGGCATTAAATCATGACCTTGGATGCCGATCTGAACCACCGTTTTAATTCTTATATATGGAACTTGTCTATAGATTTAGTCTTAGTATAGAGAGACTTTTGATGGCTGATAAAAAAATGAATACCCAAAGGCCAAATTATTGTAGTGGCCGAAAGGAGACATTTGTACAGTTTCATTATAAAGCTAAAGAAACATAAGATATTAAATGATAGTCTTCATCAAAAAATGCAGAAGACATAGTTCCAGGTGATAGACCTATATCAACAGTGACTTCATAATCCAAGAGATGCTTTTTGCCAGAACCCTTTCAAACACTTTCTCAGACTCCTTGGATTGGTGGTAGTATAATATATTTGTCTCTTGCCATTACATGGCGGTAACTAGAGAAGGAAGCATATATACAGTAACCATTCTTATGATCACAAATTCTTACTTTGCCATGATTTAACCAACATAAGAGGATTTTGAAATAACATGACTCCCTCCACTTTGATGCCAAGATTTATGGTCATTTGTACACACAAAAGTCAGAATGTAATAAGGTGAATGATGCTTGGCATAATATTTATAACCATCTAATACAGAGGAAATTCAGATGGGTGAATACGTCTTGTATTGCAATTCCTTTTATCTTGATTGTGTAAATTATTACCTAGCAGAGAGGCCAAGAGGATAGAAATATTTTCTTTACTTTATTCAATCTCTTAACTCGTCCTTCCATAAATCTTGCTTTGCCTCATCTCTTGCAGAACACAGTAGAAAGCACAGTGGCAAAATGCTTAATTGTTTGTGATGAGCAATTTATCCTGGAAAGACTATGATTTCTACCCAACACCAAATATCTAAGGTTCAATGGAATGATATAGTTTAAGTGCTTAATATTTGTGAAGCACTTACCATACTATTGCATTGGACCCTTGATATTCTATTTTTTGTTGTCTGCTGTTCCTTCCAATTTGGACTTGTCACAAAAATTGCAATAAGGTATGTACTTCTTAGAATGATCTTGTTGTGGCAATGTTATTGAATACCAGCAGTAAATGGTCACCAAATATGTTTTAAAATAAGGCATGAACAAAGCTTTTTTAAGCCCCCTTTTAAAAGTAGACTCCTGCAGGAAAAATGCAAATTGATTTAATCATGATACAGATTGTCCTGATGATGTTTTCTATTTATGCCTATAACAGAATTTAGAGTACTGTAATTAACAGGTCATGTCTAGATGGGCACTGATAAGTTACTTCATTAAATCTTCTATTATTGGTACTTATAAGAATCGACTCAAACAGACAACTAAAACAAATATCATGAAATAATAATTCATTACAAAAGTTCTATATTTTGCTGGCAAAAGACCTCTGTGCTAAATTTGATAACTGGTGGAGTTAGTTTCAGAACTCAAAAAAGTAATGGCCATTTGGTGTGTTGTAATGTGTCTGGAGTTTGTTGTTATTGTTCCTGAAGGACTCCCTGTAGCATAGCTTGTAGTTTCAGGGATCATCGGAAATGAGACATCAGAAAACCTAGATTTATTATCGTTGTGATATGTTTGCAACCACTGGAATCTGTCTTTTGATATACCCATTTCCTCAATGTATGCACAGTGTATACATACATTGATGATATAGGTATGTCAAAAGACATAGATCAATGTTTTCAACAAGTGGTATACTGCTTTTGGGGTTTTCTTTTGTATCTAAGTTTGAATTTTTCAATTATGCCTGACCTATTGAAGAAGGCAGAAAGTATGTTTACTATGGAAGAAGCTCCCATATAGGACACAGTGTATACATTAATAATATAGGTATGTCAAATGACAGTTTATTGCCAATAAAGTCGGAATCAAGCATTTTAGTAGCTGGTTTTGCCTTGAGCAAGTTAGCTTAGAAAAGCGGATTTAATATATTTTGTCCTCTTTGAAGCTGCATGTTATATAAATACTTTATGAGAAACAACAACAACCTGTGCTGTTTTGAGGAATTACCTTACATCCCATGCCCTTTTATCGGATTTTGAGACTATTCCAAATTCAATACAACAAATGACAACAAAATAAACCATTAAATAAATAAACCTATGAATATAGCTAGAAACCATTGTGACAAAAGAATAAATTACTCATAAGCTGCAATTCATCTTTTGTTTTTTTCATCAGATGTAGTAATCTGAGGTATTATGGAGCACAGGACTTACTTTGCTGCCAAAACAGATGACTTTAAACATTTAGATGACTTTAAACATTTTTTTCTATTTTAGTCATTTTGATAGAGGGTAATCATTATATTTTTTTTTGTCACAACAATTTTGATAGAGGGGAATCATTATATTTTTTTTGTCAAGCGATTTTAATGTGTATATTTACTAAAGAGATTTCTGTTTATTTCTCTTAACTTTACCGACTTTAAGAATGTGCAAAGGAAATGGTGCTTTTTATGATGATCTTGGATGCACAAAGACACCTCTTGTTAAGGAATTATTGGGTAAGCCATTGTCTGGGTTTTATTGGGATCAGTGTTATATAACATCCTGCAGGAAAAGTGCATAAGAGGACATAAATATATTCACAACAATTTTGTTGGGCCATAGCATAGATATCTGTCAAAATAATAAACTCACTTATTCCCTCACACCGTATATTGAATGTGTCCATATTGAAAGGAAGAGCAGATAACAATTATAAAGCATAAATGACATCATTTTCTTTTATATATAAGAAAGGAAATATTATGGCAAAAGAAGGAATAGCTGATTATGAGTAATTTCTCATTGTATCATGAGTCATTTTAGAGTTTTTATGTTGCAGTTGTGATAAAATGTGTATGATCTGAAGTAAGATGTTAATGGAGACAACTTATATCTAAGTGGTGTTAATGTAAGGGGCTTCTTGAACAACTTGCTTCATAATGTCCCACTTAGATGCACTTGCAAAAAGAGACTAAAGAAACAAATGGAAAAATGGAAGGCAACAACAGAAAAACAATAACAGAAAAAACAATTATAAGTTATGAAGAATAACAGTTTCTTTATAACTTTTTAAAAAAGCATTTGACTAAAAGGAGTATAGAATTCATTCTAGGTAAATATTCCATATGAGGTAATTAAAATTCAAGATGAAAGAGTCATTTATCACATCAAACTAGTTTCAGTCTACTAATACTTTGAATGTAGACCACCATGTAAAGGCTAAGGGTTTATGATTTGGCAAAAGGGTTTAAATAAGAATAAATTGTGAAGTTTTATTGTAGAATGTTTGGACCAAGTAGCGATTTTTATCACATGATACTTTCGATTGAATTTATAATCAATAACAAATACAGGCATAATTGAAATCAAATAAAGTGAACAATTGATCAGATTGTATCTGTAGTGTAAGTCATTCCAACTTTAGAATGAGCTGTGAAAGAAATTAATAAATGTGTTAGATTTTTTCTTGGTGGATTCTAGATTTGGTTTGGATTAAAACTGACATATTTAAAGCGCAGGAATTGGTGCTCTTTTTGGATAAAATATATCAGTAGAAAGGTAATACCTTTTTACTAGGTTATTTTTATGACATTTATAGAAATAATCATTCATTTTAAAGTTGTAAGTGCCTGTGCATGCACATTGGCAATTTCTTATATCTTCTTTTCTGCTTGCATTTTAAGCAAAATGGTGAGAAGTTATAAAATATTGTCAAATGAACTTTAGCCCACTTTAACCCATTACCAAACACTCATGGCATTTGACCAGTTTGTTGCAGACGACTCTGGAAAACATTATGGGAAATGGATAGTTTGCTTATTAAGAGCAATTTCTCCTTTTCCCACAATGATTTCTGCCCTAGTAGAAGATGTTATTTTCAATTTCATCACATTTCGAAATGTCATCTGCATACTCTTTCAATTTGGGACAGTCACAAATTTGGTGTTTGGTAAAGGGTTTACAAGTGATTATATGGCTGTATCGAATTGAAACTTTAAATTATAATTGCAATTATAAATTGCACATGTATGCTAATGAATGTTCTTTTGCAATATTTAAAAGTAACCATAGTTACAAAAAGATGAATTACTCATTACAAGCACAATCGTATCTACTCGGCAATCCCCGTAACAAGTCGGTAGATATACCTCGTAAGCAGTACATGAATACACCAGAAATCCTGGGGTAATTCGCCTTTCTTTCCGACGGATAACGCAAAATGCACACAGGCACTAAATATGTTTTTGAATACACACAAATTGGTTAAATATCACTAATGTTTTTTTTACCTTTTTCATTAAATATGATCATATCAACACATCTTTGTTTCATATTTTGTCAATCGGCTCTTTTCGGCAATCCCCGACTTGTACCGGGGATTTCCGAGTAGATACGATTGCAAACGGACATGCCTTCCGTTGCTGACCTACTTTCAAAGATGGCTCCCCATTACCTCCGAGGTTATTTTAAGAAATGGCCGAGGTGTTCCGAATGATTACAAGCATTGTCTCTTTTTGCTTTTGTGGTTTCTTAAAATCTGAAGGAGAATCAAATAGGTTAATTAGAGGGAGAAATTTGTCAATAGTTCAATACATTTGGTTGAATTGCATGATGTATCTGTACAGAGTACAAAGTTTACCAATACTTTCATTTGAAATTACATGTGAAGTGTCAAAAGTTAAATGACAGGAGACAACAGTTTTTAAATAATTTTATACTCTTATAGATGCTGTGAAAACACCAACCTCACGATAGAGAGACATTGCTAAATATGATAGCATTCTTGTTTTGTCATAATAGTTTCCTTAGTTATTTGATTCAGGCGACTTCAATATCTATGTTCTGATTTATTGATCAATACTTTTTTACTTCTGGAAGTGTGTACAGATATGCTGTATATGTGCTATTACACTGTTTATGAACTATTTTGCATGTGTTCTAATATAAATATCTGAAAAACCCAGAAACGTCATAACAGTATGTGGTAGGTGTAATATACTATGTGTAGCTTTGTTAGAAAGTAGGTATATATATAACATATTCATGAACTACAGACATCCTTTATCCTTTCCCAAACACCAAATTTTTGACTGTCCAAAATTGGAAGAGTTTGCAGACAAGTGATGAAATTAGAAAGTGATCTTCTGATAGAGTGGAAAACATTGTGGGCAAAGAAGAAATTTGCTCATCATGAGCAATTTCTCCTTTTCCCACAGTGCTTTCCAAAAATGTCTGCAACAAAGTGGTCAAATGTCGTTATTGTTTGGTAATGGATTGGTTAATCCATTTCTTCAAATGGGAAGTTACAGGTGGTTCAAATTTATAACATGATCAGAAAGCACTTATAAAGAATGGAAAAACAACACTTTCTTCATCTACTATCGGTTATAACCATTATGTCAATAGGAGAAATGCTTGCGACAATAATGCCCTAGGAAATGAATAGGTGCAATCACTGCTGTTATTTGAAATTTCACTTAACATGTGTTAGAATGCTTTAGCTGATCAATGAAGACATATTGTTCGTTGATGTCCTAAAGCGATATATTGTCTCGCACACATTCAAATACTTGTTTAACCCATAACCAAACAATAACGACATTTAACCACTTTGTTGCAGACGACTCTGGAAAACATTGTGGGAAAAGGAGAACTTGCTCGTGACAAAGTGATAGAAAATAGCCAGTTAAGATATCTACCGGTAAATTGAAATATAAAATATCTTGTGACAATATAAGAATTTGTTCCAAGTTTTTATTTTGACACATCTTTTTAGAAAAGATTGTCTTCTGCAAAGGTTTCTAAAGGCATTCATATAAGAGAAAGAATTAGCTAAGCCATGCGGACTTGTAAAGAACTAAAAACTATGATCAAATTAGAATTCAACAATAGATATGTGAGGGTTTTCTCATTATGACAAACCAACTTCAATACAGAATTGTAATTTATTGTTTTGATGTTTTTGAGAGTTGCTTCCCTTTGTTGCAGAGCTGTCCAACATCCATTGAGTATCATTGCCCAATGACAATGGTAATTGAACTGTCACTGATTTGATTGGTTACTTATTGACTGTATGTAATGATTTTGTGCTAGCCTGTCATTTGGTGGTGTTATAAAACATGAAGACCCATATATCATAGAGGCTAGGCCCTCAATATTCTGATTGGCTAGATGTCTATAAATCCTTTCCTTTCTTTATGTCTGTGAAACTACTCCAACATGAGGTGTGTCAGCTACGCGGGCATTGATTGGACTTTGGATGGTGGTTAATCCATAAAAAAAAGTGAAACATGATGATAGTTTGTCATAGTATAAGACATTGTGAAAAATGCAATAATGCCCTTTTTTAATGTTGTTGAGTCCAATACCTCATTAAATATGGACTAATTTCAAAGCATTTACATGACAAACCATTGTGGGCCAAATGAAACTTCATGAGAGTGGCGTGGTAATCTCCCCTTTTGTGAAACAATTTCTACCCAAGTCATACATTTATAATGTTAGTGTTAATGATAATGTAATTAATTTTTGCCTGCTTTTTGTCTGTTGTTGCTTTTCACCCTTTAGCAAACGCAAATTTTCGACTGTCCCAAATTAAAAGAGTTTGCAGACGACATTTCAAAATGTGATGAAATTGAAAAATAATCTTTTGATAGCGAAGGAAACATTGTGGGAAAAGGAGAAATTGCTCATTAGGAGCAATTCCTCCTTTTCCCACAATGTTTTCTTCACTATCAAATTGAAAAAATAATTGAAAAATAATCTTTTGATAGTGAAGAAAACATTGTGGGAAAAGGAGAAATTGCTCGTTAGGAGCAATTCCTCCTTTTCCCACACTGTTTTCCAGAGTCGTCTGCAACAAACTTGTTAAATGTCGTTATTGTCTGGGATAGGGTTAAAGGAAGAGACACAACACACATACAGTGTAAGGGATTAACAACATTTTTTGCTTATATATCTAGCTTTGTGTACACTAGAAAGAAGGATCAATAAGCAAAGATCTTCCAGACAAAAATGACTTATTGATGGATAGCAGCCCAGCATTTTTAGAAATTATTGTTTTCTTGACATTGCATTACACCGACTTAGTACTATATTAAATTATAACATCTTAGAACTACCTTACAGGTATATCAATTTCTAAACTGAATTTCTTACCTATTCTACCTATTTCAAACACCAATTACGCATATCATATTTTCAAAAAGGATTTCATAAAAACTTTTCGTTATTTTACCTTTTTTACTAAAAAAGAAAATGGAAATGTTTTTCAAACCTATTCCCACCTGATATTTGACTTAGTGCTTCAGTTATTTAAGTTGATTCTTCAACCAATTATCTTTACAGCATTTTCAAAAGTCAATTGCTTTCACAAAAACATTTTGCCTATAACAATTCAAGAGTAGGGGTAGAATTTAATATGGAAAGCTATTCATTCATAACATAAGCTTCAAATTCTATTCACCGAATTCCCTCATATTGAATTAATGCCTACATCAAATTGATAGCAGATGACATTAGAAAATGGTTAAAACAACAGTTGCTTTGCGATATCTTTTCAAAGATCTTCATGATGAAGTGAGGGATTAACCCTTAGAGTACTGGGTAATTTTCTAAAAATAGCTTTTTGTGTCGTCTGCTTTCCAAAACCTTAAATACCTGCATAATTATAATGAGAAAAGATAATCAGAATAGCAAATAGGTTAGATCACATGCCATCCGCCTATTTATTTGGCTGCTGGCCTGGATTGAATCTATATGCATACTCATGAAGTCGGTTCCAGCACTATAAGGTTTAAAGACATAGGCAATGAAGTGCAAAAAAGTAATTTAAAGTAAAAGTTCTTTCATTGAATTGAACAAGAAATATGTGGTGGATCAGTTAATCTTGAAGAAAATCATTTCAGCAAATCAAACAAAGCCCCAGACATGTGTATGAAATTGGTGATGAAAGTGGCTACATATGTCACAAGATTTATTTTGTTTGATTTTTGTGCCCTACAGGGAGAAAATTGAACTATACTTAGAAACTGCTTCTTCTATGAACTTGTGCTCCATTTTACCAAGTTTCAAAGAATCTGGTAACTGTGAAAAATAAACAGGAAAAAGAGAGGTCCCCATGAAATTGAGGGGCGAGATGTAGGAAATCTGTCAAGTTTTTCATATGTATTTAACATTGTTTCTTCTTTTTGTGGTTTCTCTTTTCTTTGTTATAAGCTTTCTGGAAATCTTTGTGAGACTTTGTCCCAATCATCAGAAAGGCAGTATTTCTGCAAAAGCACAGCGAAGGCAGATCACTGGGTTAAACTTCATGATACCAATGTTATAAATCTTGTTCAAATTTTTTTAAAAAAACCCCACTTTGATAAGGGATAAATTGGTCTTAACTCTATACCAAACGCCAAATTTTCGACTGTCCAAAATTGAAAAAATTTGCAGTCGTCATTTAGAAATGTGATGAAATTGGAAAGTAGTCTTCTGAAGGGGCAGAAAACATTGTGGGAAAAGGAAAATTTTGCTTGTTATGAGCAATTCCTCCTTTTCCCACAATGTTTTCCAGATTCATCTGCAACAAACTGGTCTTGAAAATGTTTAGTGTTTGGTAATGGGTTAATGAGCCATTAATTCATTTATCACATTTATTGCAAAGAACATGGAGGTTTTTAGCCATGGACCGTTCCGCGAATTTTCAAATAGTCGATGGCGCCTAGTTACTGTTGCTATGCTTCACAACCTCCTTCCAATATGGCGGCGTCAATCTACTATATGGCTACCAAATTGCTTGAATTTATCTCTCACAACATTCATGTTCGACATATATCTATCATGAAAACATTGCCGATGGCATCCCTAAAGTTGCTTTAAACTACTTGTGCCAAACTTACATTTACAAAATTAAGAAAAGAAATGCTTGATGCATAAAATTAGAGTCAGTGCGAGACTGGATAATACTGCGAGGGGGTTCATGGAAGAAGAAAAGAAAATGATTTCATAAATAACGCTCTTATCTTTAGTTGTGTTAGTACTTCAATATGACTAGGGACATAAAAAGAAAACACTACACTATGTTAAAACATCTGTTTTGCGTTAAAAATGTTCAACAAAAGCACTTAAAGCAGTAAGTTGTTAAGAACCTGAACATGATATAACACAATTTGAAGCTTTATTTGGCATTGATCACTAAAATCACCTTGATTAACTTACATCTTTAACAATTATGGCATTGACACAAAGTTTAAACAAAAGTGTAACTAGGTTATATATATAAACATTAACCCTTAATACTTATGAGGGAAAATATATTTTCATTTCTAAAAGGTAATATATAGGCATTTTTATAATTGGTTACAGGTACATGAATGATACCTTGTGCCATTGACAGAACTACAAGTATACTGATAAGCATATTTCTATGCTTGTCTTTCACAAACAGTCTTTGCATAAATATATGTAATATATACCTATCTAATACACAATCTTTATAATTAACAGTTTAGGGGACTATTGCTAAAATGGGGGGGGGGGGGGGAAGGGTTTTATTGTTGGTGTTCCACTTCCATTAGCAAAATGAGATCAAGATACAAATTTGGTGCATTTCAAATTGCTGCAATACTATAAAATAGTTGTTATTTGTCACAGTGCTGATCGTTCTGAATACCTACTATCTACAAGACATGCATCTCGTGCAAAACTACGTGCCATTTATTCTCTTTAAACTATCTTTTCAATCCGTCGCTAAAGAACCGCTTGTGAAGCATAGCAACAGACTATGATGCAGTGAATGTAAAGCTTTATTCTGATTGGTTAAGAATTCGGAATTCGGAACGGTCCATTATAATGGCAGCCTGCTGAGCATGCCTGCAGCTGCATCAAAAGGGATCACTATGGAATATGAAGATGAGATATTTTCCAGCATTGAATAATTTTGATGGTTGTGATTAACTTCCTGTCAAGGGATTATGATGAATGCTCACTATTTCAGGAAATCTACCCCCAGGTGAAATGAAACTGGGATATATTATAATGAAACATTTATATTCCCTTGAAAAGAGGAAGTAATGAAGTAACAAATCTATATTTGGCTTAAAACTGGACAATGAAAAATAGGTTATCTTTGCCTAACAAATCGTTTGCCATCCTTGACTTGAAAGAATTTCATAATTAGCATGTTAGCAAGGATATAATGATAAGATTTATCATGCATGAATCATTATCGCTATTGATTGATAGAAACTGATTTTTCTAGGGTTTGATGCAAGTATAGTAACACAGTCACAAAAGTAACAAGCTTATTATGGTCTTATATGTTGAATCTTAGTTTTGTAAGATAAGTGAAAGATTTTTTGACAAAGTTTCAAATGCATTTATGTATATGCAATTATGTATATAAATGCTTGATTAATCAAATGAAAGAGGATTTAGACCAATTTTATGAGTGACAAGATCTTTTTTATGTTAAAAGTTATTGAATAGAAAAGAAAATTAATCACCTTAGTGTATCAATGCTCATCTTGAGCCAATTCTTACATTCTCAAATTTTGAGAAATATGTTCGAAAAAAAAAAGATGAATGCTGCGACAAAGCAGCAAATAGCAAAATCTGATTATAGTGTGCAAAGGATGAAATCAACATTTAGGTTAATCACTTTCAGCAAATCTGGTGGAATGAATAAATTTGGCATGAAACTGAATGCACTGAACTGTGCATTTCAACTCCACAGAGAAATTAAAACAAATCCTTTATAGATTTCATTTCGTTTCACTGATGCGATCCCAGGATTACACGGTACAGTACAGAGTTTTGGCATCTTTCAAGAAGTATTTTGCTGACAATTTACCATATTTCATAGCTTAAGTTGCAGTTACCTCCAAGAACAATCTTGATTCATTTAAACGAGTATTTATATAATAAGAAAGGAATGACATTTAGCACCAGGCATGCAATGAAAGTTATTCCATTTCATCATAATTTGCTGACCATTTACCATATTTCGTATTTTAAGTTCCTTGGTAGTATCATCTGAATCAAGGCATGAATACAAGCATCTATCTTAATTTTCAACATTTTCCAAACTGACTTACATGGCATGTTCTATGGTTCCACCCAAATTGGTTGATTACTGTCTGAAGGGCCGTTCATTAAAGGGGGTCCTCCTCTATCACTAATAAGTCAAGCATAGCAATAGAGCTCACATATTGTTGATGCTAACATGCAGACATTTTTACAATAACTCGAACAATAGAATTAGATTAATAACAGATAAGCATTGAAATTTATGAGCCGAACAGCAGATCTGTTCCTGAACCTCTGTCACAATGCTCTAAATTGTTGACTGTTTAAGTGGTGCTTAGAACGGTTGTGTTAAAGAATGGGTTAACTCATTACCAAACAATAACAATATTTAACCAGTTTGTTGCAGACGACTCTGGAAACATTATGGGAAAAGGAAAAATTGCTCTTACCCTATCAGAAGATTGTTTTTCAATTGTATCACATTTTGAAATGTCGTCTGCAAGCTCTTTCAATTTGGACAATTGAAAATTTAGCATTTGGTAAAGGAATAAAGAATGGGTAAAACCATATTTTTACTCCATAACATCTCACACTGATGGATCTGCTGCAGCAGCCTTTAGAAACGACCATTTATAAAAAGATAAATTATCACAAGCAATCCCCTTTATGGCCATCAGAGTTTCATGTTCTGTGGGCTACAGGCGAATGAAAACATAATACTGAAATATAAGGGAAAGGTTTATGATGAAAATATTGAACATTATTTTCTTTTGTCATGACATTTCCCTGACAATTGTCTGTATCAAAAGATGTATGCATGAGGTGAAACTTGAAGGAGGAGGGAGATGTGGCTTGTAAGCTAGAGTATTGACTCTATGACATTTATGGTTGATGGAAAAATCGGATCAAATCTTGCGAATAAGTTGTGAAATTAGAAACTAGACTGCGTCTGTCAGGTTCAATTAACCCAAAACTTCAAAGGTTCTCACTTAAAGCCTTTCTCCTTATTATCTACCATTGATGCATCTGTAACAGAAGTCTTTCAAAACCATGGTAGCAAGGGCAACATGTTGCCCACAACAACCAATTTCTCCTCTAAGTAAATTCTCTGCTTCAAAATATTACCAAGAAAAGTTTATTTTTCATTCTTAAAAAGATGTGGTCTGATTTTTCTTTCATTCAGAGGTGTCAAAAATCCCTATGAGAAGAAAATGCTTAAACTTATGTGCATTGGTAACTGTATTATTTACTTTTCCTCAGACTAAAATTATTGTAACTATGTTATTTTCAATTTGCCTCATGAAATGAAAACATTCTATTTTTCACATTTTGAAAGATGTTATTTTTTTCTCTCTTTTATGTTGTAATCTTAATTTGGGCACCATGCTACCAATAAGGAACTGCTCAATTCATCAAAATGTAATTAATTTGTAGGAAATGGAATAACACAAGCTGCATTGGTAATGAACTACATCCTCAGTGGCAGAACCAAAGAACTAATTTTGTTTTACATTTAATTTTGCAAGCTACGACAACTTTTTTTTAGCTGCCAGGAAAAATTTATCTGCTTATGTATGACTACATTAGTGTCATATCTGATTGAAAAGCTGCAGAGAGACCTTCTTTGATAAAACATTTTCATGGGACCCAACCCTTATAAGTTTTCTTCTAGATAACTTCTCTAAACCCTATACTGTGGACCCACAAAATAGATTTTTTTTGTTAAACTGGTTTGGAAAAACTGCATGTGAGAGACCGTCATCATAAGAATATTGATGAACTTGCTGCTAGTAATTGCTTAACAACTTATTTCTGATTCTCCTAAATGGAAGGAGTTTATTGCTTAAACCCAAGATAGCAAAGACTCTGGAACTTTGTTTACAGAGAGGTGTGTTTGTTAGAAAAAGAAATTGTAAGCAAAATCTTGGTTTATCGCTATTGTAGAGTAAACAATAATTTACCATAATTCAGGTCAGTTGATGCGAATTTTTTTGTGCAAAAAGGGGCTGCTCCAGGACTATAATACTGCTCAATAAAATTCTTTTTATTAATGTGTGGGTGAAAATAGAGTATTTTATCACAACTTATTGCTTCAAGAATAATTCTAAGCACCTGCTTCAAATTGGCTATTGTCTTCTTCTCCAATTTGAATGTCACGCTTTCTATTTGACTGTTGAATTAATAAACGATTTTCTAAACAGGATACTAGGCTCATATCATTCGGAACACCTCGGCCATTTCTTAAAATAACCTTGGAGGTAATGGGCAGCCATTTTTGAAAGTAGGTCAGCAACGAAGGGCATGTCTGTTTGCAATCGTATCTACTCGGAAATCCCTGGCACAAGCCAGGGATTGCCGAAAAGAGCCGATTTTCAAAATATTAAACAAAGATGTGTTGATATGATCATCTTTAATGAATAGGGTAAAAAAATATTCAATTGTGATATATAACCAATTTGTGTGTAATTAGATATATATTTAGTGCCTGTGTGCATTTTACGTTATCCGCCAGAAATAAGGCGAATTAACCCAGGATTTCTGGTGCATTCATGTACTGCCTACGAGATATATCTATCGACTTGTTACGGGGATTGCCGAGTACATGTACAGTACACAGAGGTACTAACTGACCTTTACTATTTCCAAGCCTCATTAGCAGAGTTGGTATCACGTCTGCCTAGAAATACTGGGTCTGGAATTAAAAACCCAGTGTACCAAAATGAAGTATTTGCAGCATGATTTCTTTGTCTCCCACAACTGATCTAAAATATCCAAGAAAAATTATGTCACATTTTAACATACTATTGAAACCATTATGACAAGGTAAAACTGTTCCGATGATGAAAGCAGTTTTACATGTTTCAGTTGCAAATTATTTAAATTTTAATCACAGATTTTTGTAAGACGATTCAAGTGATGACCTGTTGTTCCTTACGGCAATGATTTTTTTAAAATGTTTTAAATGTAGTACCTTAAGCAGCATCAAATAGACGCATGACCCTTTTAACAAGGGGTGTCATCAAGATATAATGAACATGTTAGTATCACTATCAGAAGACATTAAAACCATATTCGATGGTCCTTAGTTCTTTAAAGAAAAAAGAAGTTATATGGCACTTTATTCTGTTTTATCTTGATTTTATTTCGGGGGAGGGGGGGGGGGTGTTATTTGTTTAAATATCAACCTTGGTAGAATCATTTAACATAGACAGGGGACTGGGGGGGGGGGGGGCAAAATTTATTTCAAATCTTCAGATAATACCTTCAGAAGAAATCATTAAGACAAAAGGTGAACTTGATTGTTATGAAGACTAAAGAGGAAATTGCGAGTAAATCTTTCTATGATGATGTATTCTACCACAATAACATGCCATCCTTTGTTTTCAGTTCCAAAATTGTTGTCTGCTGCTGCTTATGATTTGCAATTGTGACTTAATTGGTTAAAATGATGTATTCCTGCTGTTTGAGATGGATACAAGCAGATGCAATGGAACAAACACAACCAATAAACTTTTAATAAACATCAAGTTGAACATGCAAGTTGTTAACCCTTATAGTGCTGGACCTGACTTTATGCTTATGCAAACAAGTAAGATCCAGGCCAACCACCAATAGAATTGGTGGCTGGCCTGTGATCCAACCTGTTTGCTATTCTCAGTATCTTTCCTCATCAAAATTAAGCAGATAGTAAAGGTTTTGGAAAGCAGACGGCACAAATATCTCCTTTAAGAAAGTTACCCAGCATTCTAAGGGTTAACACACAACATTGCTTAAGATGCTGAACATTTTCTTCAATAACTTCAATATTCTTAAAAGTTCTACAAGGGAGCACATCATACCAAGAAAAGGCCATAAAAAGCATTGTGATGGAATTATAAAGGAAAGGTTACTGACAAAAGAAAGAAAACGATAAAAGTGCCATTAACACCTCACAGGATCACCTGGGAGCTTGTTTAGATGATTTGATGGAAGACTGTAGTAAGTCATTCTCCGTTGTCAAGGACCTACTATAATTCAGCTTGTTAACCTCCGTTTGTAGAATGCATATTGTCAAATACTCTCTGAGGGACAATTTGAATAAGCCCTTTACACCATTGAATATTGAAATGAGTATTTGAAAACTGAATGAAGCAGTAGAGAACAATTGCATGAATTAAAAAAAAAAACATTTTAAAATTGGTTGGAGGTACTTGTGACTGAAGGAAAAAACTACATTTGCCACACAGGTTTTAGTTGTGTAATAATAATTTATTTGTACAAAGTGTCATGATTCAAATGAATAAGCTGTTGTTGAAATAGTGCTAGACTTAAAGTTTGGGTAGAAATAAGCTTTTATCCCTAAAAGTGCTGGAACTGATGTCATGCTTATACAAACAGGTTGTATAAATTGGCAGCTGGCCTGTGATCTATCCTGTTTTGCTACTCTGATTATCTTTCCTCATCAAAATTAAGTAGATATTTAAGGTTTTGGAAAGCAGCCAACACAAAAATCTATTTATAGAAAATTACCCAGCATTCTTAGGGCAATAGTTTTACTAGAGGGCAGCATCAGGCTTTATATATTTCCATAAAATATGAATTCAGCTGTTTTGCTGCAGCATTGTTCAGAACACCATGAGAAAGAGAGAAAAAAATGTGCCCCCAACTATTCAGAGTTTTACTGTATTTTTCTATCAATATGAGTTCATAGTTAACATTCTAATGTTTTTGATACCAAATTACATTTACAAGACTTGATTTTAGATGTGTTTTTAACACAAACATTAATGAAATTATTTTTTGATATCTCATTGTTATGTTATACTTGATAAAAAATTCACTCGATTATTTGTTTAGTTTATTTGTGAATGTTAGATGTACAGATAAAGATGTCATGTCAAAGTCTATTTCATGAAGTATTTCATTTACCTCCCCATCAATCAATAGTTTGAACTCTTAATGATTCCATAAAAATAAGATTTACAAAGAGTAGAATGAACTATACACAGAAAAAGGCTATGATAATGTCTAGTACTGTTTCGATGTTTGCTGCAAAGATATCAATTGTCATCTGTGAAAAGAAAAGGTTGATGAAATTTGCTTCATATTGATTTTTTCAAAGTGTAAGTTTTTTGTTGTGGTTAAAATGGATGTATGTAAACATCATAAAATGTTTGGGATTTATAGATCTTTCAAATTACAAAATATTCTAGGAACTTTAAAAATAAGGTAAGCATTGAAAATCAAATTACAGATGGTATTCTGAAAATGTTTAATATGCTATGTTATGAGTTGTTTTCATGTAACATCTAATTTTGAAGCCAAATCTTTATAACATATATTTAAAACTTTACCTGCTTGATGTGTGCTTCTTTCGATAAAAAGGTTTTTGATGTCTTCTTTCTTTTTGTTTGTTTGATTGATTTGTTTAACATTGATTGTAAAGGGCACTTAGCTAAGAGTTAAACCTATCAAGTCACACTCAATGGCTACTGTCTGGATGATACACCAGTACTCACACTGATTTGGTGGTTAGTCACGGCAATTTTCACCTCTACTAATGGGGGGTTCAAACCTGAGACTGTCAGTACAAGGGGGCCGACGTTCTACCACTGTGCCACTGTTGCCTTGCTAGTGGTTGGAGTCTGATCATCATGGTTTTGATCAATTTTGGCGCTTTAATATTTCATAATATGATTTGGAAAGGGATCCTATGTGGCCCAGTTGTCAAATGTGTTGGCCTTATAACTTGGAATCTTGGTATTGCGCCACAACAGCACAGCTAGTTTCGTAGTAGTGTCCTTTGGCAAGATACTTCAGAGCCCTAGCCTAGTACTAGTAAAAAAGAAGAAAGTCGAAATATAACAGATAATATGTTGAAATGGAAATTAACCTCAGACAATTGTCATTGTGAGATGCATTATTTCATGGATTAGTGCTTTTTGAATGACCTGGTAGATTGAATAAGTGAACCTGATCTACAATAGGACTGAAAAGACGAACAAAATCGTTTAATAGACAAAAAGGTTTTATGCTCAGCATGCATTATATTGAGGTGTTTTGTCAGAGACATCTGTGATCAAAGTGGTCTTTGTTTTTAATCCTTAGAATACAAGGTAATTTTCTTAAATTAGAATTTTGTGTTGTCTACTCAGAGTAGCAAACAGGTTAGATATCAGGCCAGCCACCAATTTACTGGCCTAGATCTAAGCTGTTTGCATAGGCATGAAGTCAGTTCCAGCGCTTCAAGGGTTAAGATTAAAAACCTTTAAATGTATTTGTTGACCTCCTATACATGCCTTCAAAAGAAATTGTCCAATTATTCAATTAGTTGTAAATACTGACAAAAGGAGGAATGACATGTACAGATAGCACTTGCCTTTATCATGTTTCTTGATAATTAGGTCTGCCCAAAATATCCCATAAATGAAGATATTTGATACCTTTGGGAAAGGTTAGACATATTGGTAAGAAGAGAACAATAAATTCATTTTTATTTCCTTGTACTTTTCACCAAGATGTTGAGTTATGAGTACGCTAATAAAGTAAACTAATTCATATATCCTTGGCAGTAAATTTGATTACCCGTTTGTTGGAGGTTCTTTTTCTCCTAACTTCATATTTATATACATACTTTAATACTTCAGGAGATTAAGATGATGTAAGAAATAATGTATCCGAATACTTTGCATGTGTATTATGTCGCCTTGAACAATAGTTTCTTTGAAATATCATGATGAACGATTGATTACCCATTCATAGGAGATTTTTTAACACCTTACTACAGCAGAAAACTAATATCTTGCAAGGGATTCAAGAATTGTATTCATGAATTCCATGAACAGACATGAACGACAAATGGCTGTTAATGAACACAAAGCTGTTCTTGAACTTGTTTATGAAGTTCAAGATCATGTTCATGGACAACAAGAACAGAATCATGAATATATTCAGGTACCTGTTCTTGAAATTCATGTATAGTTCAAGAATAGATCTGAGTTCATTAACAGCCATTTGAAGTTCACCTCTGCTCATGAAATTCATGAACACAGTTCTTTAGTTCATTCCAGAAGATCGTTTTTTGTTTAATCCTTATGGGCAGTTAAGAAAAGGGTCTGCCTCCATCGGATTCTGTGTAAAATCTATTAAAAGAAACAAAGAGTGTCACCTGATGCTTTCAAATAAGACAAGTCATGAAATCTCAAGTCGGGATTATGGATTAGGTTTGAACTCTGCGAGACAATCTACCGGCAGGTTTTCTTCATCTATATTTTTGAAAGACTACTCTGAACATTCATCTTAGTATCTATGTCATCAAATCAGACCAGTTACAAGATATTCATATAAAGGGAAGGGTTTAATTGAACTAAAAGACTAGTTATTCCCAACAGATTGGCAGCGAAAGGACCATTATACGAAACATAAAATAGCTCAAATCATTTCCTTTATATCAATTGGTCAATATAATCACCAGTATTATTGTTTACTGTGGCGCCCTTTCAATACCCAAGATGATTTAATTCTATGCCTTAGGCATGATGAGAGCTGTAAGAAAATGAGCCCTATAGAGTCTTCATTGGCTTAAAAGGTGCTTATTCACAGAGGAGAAAGTGCAAAAGTCAAAAAAAAATTGTTTTGGTGATTGATGTACAAATAAAAGATGTTGAAGACATTATAAATTCAGGAAGCATGAATTTAATTCAGTATGTGCAGTTTATATATGGTAGATCTTAAAAGCAATGTCACACTTATGGATTAAAATACAAGTTAAATCACTGTATACACATTTCAAAAAATTAAGTTTTGCTTCCGATGACTATTCTTCAGTGCGTATCATATAACAGTACAGCTATTGTGCATTTTCAAATAAACTTCCAAATTTTCTCACATCTCTGAACAAGCACCTTTAAAGTCAGTAGGTTGATATTCAGATATCTTATTGATGGATGAGCTTTTGGGTCTTCTTGTTTTGTTTTAAGCAACATTTACCCATTAAAATGTAAAGACTTTCCCGAAATTAATGTGACAATCATTTTCTTACACATAACTGCATATTTGATTGATAGACATTGAATTGCAATTTAAAAACATCTTATTTGATATGAGCATAGCCATTATTTTTTAGGCAGGTCCTACATGGCCCAGTGGTTAAGATGGTCGACTTAAAACTCGGGGTCCTGGGTTTGAGACCACTGAAATCTCTTGGTTTGTGGGAGTGACCATTGGCAAGTCACTTCAGGGCCCTAGCCTAGTACTGGTGGATTCAGTAAAGCAGTTGCATAACTGAAAATTATATGATACAGCTTTAAACATCATACAAACAAACAAAACCTATTTGTCAGGCTGTTATATCTTTGGCTACAAAAGAGATCGTTTTTGTCTGTTTAAGAGGAAAGTATGAGAAAAAGGGCATATATGGAGTAATGGTTTCTATTGTCTTATACCAATGTCTTCCACAAGATAATGGGTAAAGTCGCAAAAGGTCATTGTTATCAATTCCTTGTAGCCTGAAGCAAAGCTACAGTAGATGACTTCAAGATAGCTTTATAATGTTTAGACACTTCCACAAAGGCTTTTTAAATTGTTGTTTCATGGAGAGGCACAATTAACCCTTATATACAGTGCTGGAACCGATTTCATGCTTATGCAAACAGGTTAGATCACAGGGCAGCCACCAAGTAAATTGGCGGTTGGCCTATGATTTAACCTGTTTGCTACTCTGAATATCTTTCGTCAAATCAAAATTAAGTAGATATTGAAAGTTTTGGAAAGCAGATGACACAAAAATCTATTTTTTAGAAAATTATCTAGCATTTTATAGGTACAAAACATTGGCTATAAACATTTTCATTGGATAAACCTGATGTGTTCAGATTGACATTACTCTAAACAAACCCATTTATTCTCATGCAGTTTGCTGATACGGATGACCTTACCCAACTTTTACCAAAACGTTGCTACTGTTGCAGACAGCTATTTAAACTGTTGTTAGAACAAAGAAATTGCTTATCCTCCCTAAACTCGCGATATCTTTACCAAACAATCTTTGGGTTTTATGTCTTTTCTGGCAATGTTTACTTCTATCATTCTAGAGGAATATCTATTTTATGACAATCTGAACTGTCATGCATAGTTTAATTCACAAGTCTTCCTCCTAACATCACAGTTGAACATTCATTAATATTTAGAATTGGTGCTTAAATTAATTCATTTTCAACCTTGTATTAATGAAAGGAAATGACATGGCATAAAAAAATTGCCTCCAGGCCTTGATGTTATTAGCCTTTTTCCTTTAACAAATAATGCCTGCTTTGGGAAAAGGGAGCATGAAATGGATTATTTCTTTTCCGCATTACGTAGTATAGCAGATAAGTTCTGTCTTATAGATCCGCACCTGAAAGTTGTTATGACAAGTTGTTATGAAACATTGACCAATCAGAGCAGAGCTCGATATCGCTTGTAAGTGAATGTAATGTATATGTGGCAGTTCTAGCGAGAACACTATGTCGGAAAGTCAAACTTCCATAGGACAAGTACTTATTAGTTATGTTTCATTTGTTTATGTCATGGGTTTATTGTACAAAGTCCCTCGTATGCCACTGAGATAGACGCTGAACTTGTTAGGGGCACAGCTTTTTCACAGCAACTTCTCTGCTTTTTTGGCTGGACGTCACGTTCATTCCAATAGATGGATACTTCATCGCATACATGTACAACTCATAGTACATGCATTTATATTTCACTCATATGTAAGTCAAACCATTTGTAAGAACATGTATTAGTATTGTTGCAAATAAACTCCATAGCACCAGCTACCGTGCCTCGCTATGTGCAAATGGATATTTTTGTTGTGTTGTATAAGCTAAACATAAGTAAAGAGTGTCCTTTTATAGTTAAGATGAGACGACTGCTTCTTTACTCTAGATGGCTAAAAGATTGGATTTTGTCAAAGCATTGCTTATCGAACTTATGAATATATTTCAAATATCCCCTGCAAGCTCTTTCAATAAGGGACCATTAAAAATTTGTAATGCATAACAGAGCTCAGGGATTTAGTAAGGTTAACCTATTACAACCTATTGTAACTTTACTCAAAATTCTAAAGTTCTAAAAATAATTTGGAAACCATTTAAGGTATTGAAAATTTGACATTTTTAATTTCAAATTGGATAAAATTCACCAAAGATAACAATGCTCCTTTTGATTGAATGTTTTCTTTTAATCATTTGCTGCAGTTATATTTTTGTGTGATTTTAACTTTGGGGTGTTGAAATGTCAACTTGATCAGTTTTTGTATAAAATAAGTGGGTCACACTTGGTAAATACAGCAAAGTTTGTCTGGGAAATGAATTTTAGATTAAATATTAACACAATCATTAAGCAAATGAAGAAACCATTTCGCAAATTACAGAGCCAAGATTTGATGGGAAAGAGAGCAATAGTTCATGTCAAACTATGACTTGCCCATCTGATTGATATTAATTTTCAAACTCTTACTCAATTATGCAGCAAAAACAACATATGCTGCAGAATACTTTAGAGGATAGATTGATCATAATGAGCAATTAATCATTTTATTACAATACTCACACCTGTCATTAGTCCATATCCATAAACAAATTAATTGCCACTTTTTCTAGAATGCCACCTTAATGAAGTGTAAAATGGGCCATTGAAATTGAAAAATTAGAAGAAAAGATATCTCTCTGGTTAGATAGAAAACATTGTTTGGAAAAGCATGGATGAAACTCATTTTCCAAAGTGAATTGAAAATTATTTCTATCAGTCCTCTTTAATTATTGTGGCAGAAGCTCCTGTTATGACTCATTACTCAATAATGGAGAACATTTCTTAATACAAAAGATATCTTGTATTGTGAAATTATAATGTTTTCAGAAAATCCTTTTACAATAACAGTGTGAAAATCAGATAGCTTATGAAAACTTTATTTTTTACAAAAAGATAACTATTATATTAGCAAAATACATTCTTTTAACATGTTAATACTGTTTTATTAAAGAATCATTGTTTAAACGTATTACTTAAGAAACATCTTTGTTAAATATTGCTTTTTAAATATCTTTGTTGCAGCATTTCCAACAATATTCCATACCCTATCTGAGAAGTCTAGAATTTAAGAGATGATATAGTTTATGACTTCCAGACATATGGAGAAATAGCACTGACAAGAGAAAATATTGCTTTTAAATGTCATATTCGTATTTCATCTTTTAAAGCTTAACCCTTTACCAAATGCCAAATTTTCGACTTTCCCAAATTGAAAGAGTTCACAGAAGACATTTCAAAATGTAATGAAATTGAAAAATAATCTTCTGATAGGGCAGAAAACATTGTGGAAAAAGGAAAAATTGCTAGTTTAGAGCATTTTCTCCTTTTCCCACAATTTTTTCCAGAGTCTGAAACAAACTGGTAAAATGTCTTTATTTTTAGGTAATGGGTTAATTGTTCATCCAACCCAAGAAAATGAAGCAGACTGAGCGCAAATAAAGCAGGCACAATGAAAAAAACTTTGATAATTTTAAACAGATTCGGGGGGAAACCATAGGTAAATAAAAAGAAAAGCAGACAATTTTTTTTCAGTTTCTTGATTGACAAACAATCCATGTGATCATTGTGATGAAAGAAAACATTGGCCATGGTAAGAAATAGGTGATGTCATTTTGTGAGAGAACTTTTCAACTTAATATTTCACAAGGCTCTGTATTAGACCACTCCCCCTTATTAGAATTGTTCACAGGGACAAAGTCATTTTATGACTGAAAGCAATTAAATAATCATCCTTTTGTCAATGTGGTGACATAGCTTTTTTGGTCGAGGTGTGTTAATGTATGTTTTATAATTAAGAGGTCATGGGCAAGGCACTAGATAAAGAAATGGATGTAATTTGTGAAATGTCCAAGTTTTCATGGGTCATTTACACAGCATGATTAATGATCCTATTGGAATGTGGTGTAATGGCCTTGTAAATTCCTCATTGAAACCCATTCATTAGTTACAAGTATGAAACTGTTGCAGGAATGCAGCAAAGAAAGTTTGCATAGCAGGAAGGAAGCACTATTTTTTTTAAAAAAAACCCCAAGAACTCCAGTAAAGAAACAGCATTGTTTTAAATATCGTTAACTAACCTAACAATATATACAAAGTATGTCTAAATTGAGACCTCATCTTTGTTTCTTGGGACCAATCATTATCAAAATTGTCTATTCCTCCTTTTAATGATATATCACGACAGTGGTGCATTGTAAAACGTATGTCTCGAGTATCTAGGGTGCGCGGTTTGTAACCCCTTAGCAGCGAGATGAAAATTGGGGGGACTAGCCCACAGATTGGCGCTAGTACTGGTTTAGTATCCAGGAAGCAGTCATTGAAAGTGAATTTTATGAGCTTCAAGCTTCTGTCACAATCGATGTAAAATAGATAAGTTCAAACTTAATGATGAATCAGAAAAGATTTGTTGGATATCTTCCTAAGTATGTTGGTAACTGTTGATTAACTAATCCATTCATTCATGTTGGATGTTTTTACTTGTCGAGAATGTAGACAGTCTAATGGTTTTAAGATTCTGTATGAACACCCTGTAAGCTATTCTGACATGTAACAATATGGAATAAATTTCCTTCAGAGTAAGCATTTTGTTCATAAATTTAAAAACACACAGTATAAAAAACGTATTCATTTAGTACAGGAAGATTTATGCTTTGCACCATGTGTAATATAACCCTTTCTACTATATAGAGTAAATGTGCCAGGCCCAAATTAAAGCAGAAGCAAATGGCAATTATGAGCAAAAAGAAAAGAAAATATATATCATGGATAACGATATGATTTATATTTGGGTGAAAAAGTTGTGACAAAAGGATGAATTGCTCAGAAGCAGTTCATAATTGTGGCAAAAAATGGCATAAAGTAGTAAGTGGAAAAACAATTATCTAAATGACATAAAGCCTTGAAACATTGTTTAACTAATAAATCAATTGTAAGAAATAAATCAATTGAGAGGAAATGAACATTTGTTTACGACAATGAGCCTTATTAAGTGATTATTGTCAGTGTTTTGAGACCATGCAGGTGTTCTGGTTTTCAAACATTTTTCCTTAAAAACAATTCATTAGGGGAGTGTTCATGATTAAGCAAAATGCAGCAGTTATTATAACTTGATAAGTGTTGAAAACAGCTTTAGCGAAAATGCATTATAGATTATTGTATTAAAGGTTGTCCCAGGCAGCAAGCCTAAAGATACAATACACTATGTAATCCGCTCATGATTTTCTTTTAGTTCCCAAATGAAAGAATCAAAGATATAGACAGCTTGGTAAATAAAATATATCCAGAGTTCATTGCAATATTATAGTAAGTGCTTCATAAACATGAAGTATTTACTATAGTCTTGCATTGAACCCTCAAAATTTTACTATCTTATGAAAGAACAGGGCAAAAACATTCATTATTCATATAGAGAAACATTGGCATCAAACATGCTTCTGACACAATCACCTGCCCATAATAATGTCATAGTGGGCGTTATCTTTCTACTGCGTTTGTGAAGAATGTGAAGAAACCAAGTGATCTTGGATTTTTTCCTTCTAGCTTTGTTCTTTGTAGGTCTAAAAGATTAACTTGCAGTAGACATAAGACAAAGATTTATTGCTTTCTCATGACGCAGCTTTGCTGTGCAGATTAGTATGTTTGAAAACCTCAAACTGATTCAGAAAGGCAGCTGCTTGCCTGGCATTATTTTAAAGATATGCACCATATCTAGGGGGGGGTCTGGGGGTATGCTCCAGTGCTTAGGACCAAAAACCTTCTAAAATTAATGACAAACAATATGTCTCACAATATGAAATGATTTGTTTCTACTGCAATGATTTTCATTACTTTTTTAACGTTTTTAATTTTTCGATTTTCAAAATCAACTATACACATGTGCGGAAGTGTGTAACACCAGGCACGGCCCTGAAAAGTCTGATAAAATACTACTATTTCATCGTCAAATTTATGCTGTTTTGAACAGTATTTCATAAATATCTTTGGAGTCTGAGCTTCAATTCTTGCTGCTGGTATTTCTTCACTTCTTCAACACATGTTTTTTACCAAGCTTCTCAGTCGTGTAGGAGCAGAGTGAACAGGTAGTATCCCCTCCAAATTCTGAAAATCAAAGAGAAAAGAAATGCAGTTCTTTTGGATTGAACATGAATAAAATTTTTAGCAAAATTGTATCTAGATTCAATGTAGGATTTTATTTATTTTGACCACTTAATTAACCCTTATAGTGCTGTAACCAACTTTATGCTTATGCAAACAGGCTAGATCCAGGCCAGGTGCCAAGTAAATTGGCCTGTGATCTAACCTGCTTGCTCACTCTGTATCTTACCATTTGTTTTAATATTGACTGCTGCATGTTACTAGAAACAGGAAAATGTTTTCCTCCATTGAATCGTTATTTAAATGGGTTACATCTGTGCACTGTGAATATGCCTTTCGATTTCAAAACAAAAAATATGTTCCTCATATTACATAGTGGAAAAATGAGAATTGGCTTACTTTGCTGCGAAAATACTCATTTTGACACAAAGCTTCCACGGATGTCACTGCTAATTAAGTCTCAGACAGAGAACAAAGCTCCTGATAAACTGTCATAATGGTGGTCATCAGGAATTAATTAAACAAGCTTCAAGTTTCATTCACAGTTCTGAGGTGGTGTAGTGGTTAGCGTCTGGCACCATAGAGCGGTCACCCCGGGTTCGATTCCCGATAGCGGCCAATTATTTCACCGCAGAGTGGGCAAAACACGTTTCCTAGCCTAGTACTGGTGGGAAACCAGGGAACATGTACTATAATACTCAATATGGGTGCTGTACATTAACAGGAAGAAGAGATAAGCAAATTCTATTAAAGCATAAGTTTAACTTGCTATTGGCTGTGTGTTAGTGCCTCTCACCAGTATTGTGATATGCATCATGTAACAAGGACATACTGCTTAAATATTCGTTTGAATACAATATTTAATATTTGAAGCATTAGTCTGATTCTGTATGAAATCATATATTGTTCTTCACAAAATCATATGTTGTAGGTACTGGTTTAATTTCTCATGAGAACACAAACATGTTATTTAGTGATGAAGAAGAGCCAGTTGGGTTAGTATTTTCAGACAAGATTTAACAACATACTCTGCTTGTACATGTTCTAAAACTAAAATACATCATATTATAGAAAGCCAATTAGGTCTTTGTTTAAGTTGTTTTAAGTTGATAAACAATCCCACAAATATTGCTCTGCTAATCTCCTAAAGGTCATCCATTTACAACAGATAGCTCAGCCCAGCGTTGTACATAGCAAAAAGGTCTTTTTTTTAACTTCGAAATAAAAGAAAAAGATTCTTTAAATCTTCATTATTATTTTATTCACCTGTTTTCACACATAAAACACTGCTTATTTGATATGTGTATATCTTTTAAAGAACTTAAAGAGTATGCAAAATGAAATAAACACTTAATGAAACGTAGTTGATCACATAACTTATCATAAGAAGACAACATTAACTTGTTTATTCTTATTCCTTGCTTTAACACACCTGTTAAAATATAGAGTCACAGCTTGATATTGGGATATCATGTTCATGCTTGATACCAACAGTTCCCTAGTCCTGATAGTTTAGCAAAGGAAATCTCAAAAGAGAGGGAAGAATAAATCAATGACAAAAGAAATCATGGTTATCTTTAGATTTTTCAATGAACTATAAAAAAGAATATTCTATGACAAACATACTTTTACCACAATGTTTCCAAAATACTGTTTGCTTCCGTTGTAGTTGAGTTTGTAATGTATTTATCAGGAAAAAAGTGCAATTATTAAAATCCAAACACATTTGTGTTGACATGTAAGGGATACAAAAGGAGAAATTAACATTTATATGCGAAAATTAAACTCTCATCTTTGCTTCCTTGAAACATTTCTTACACATGCAATAATTAGAAAATAAATGCTCAAGTTATTGTCTGCCACTGGTCTTCAGGCCTAATAAATTGTCTAAGCATTATGGGTTTGCTTTTTTCTTATCAATTTGAATTAATTTGAGTTATTGAAGGCTTCTTGAAAAAAAAACATCATGAAAAAAGAAAATGAGCACCATGTGACAATTGTTATCATTAAAGAATATTCCATAGTCCTTCACAAAATAAAACATTGTTTCTATATTGTCAGAATGTCCTTTGATTTTGTCATTACCAATGAACACTAGACTAACCGCTCACTAAGGACTATTTTTTAGATAATGTTAATGTTTATTTTTGTTCATGAAATTAGTCTTTTGTGAAGAGAACTAAGCTTTTAAACTGTTCATGAATCAAACATCTAAATTGGAGGTATTCAGACATCCATTATATCTTCATCTGTTGTTTATTGTATCAAATTCCTGTGATCCCAGCAGTGTATAGTTGGATGTTGTTACTTTTTCCTTACTCTGCCAGGTGGTCATCTGATATGGCTGTTTGAAAAAGAGAAGAATGAAAAATAAAAGTATTTTGCGAATACTGGCAACATTCAACTGGCTGCATGAGTATTCTAAATTGGTAATATTGAAGATGATCATTCATTGCCCACATCTACATTGTAATCAATGGAATCAGTTATCTAGCCAAATAAAAAAGAACTGATAATAAAAACAAATTGATGATAAAACAATCTATATTTCAAACCATATACATCACCTGCATGGACTTATATTAGTTACATTTCCTTTCTAACTAAGGGTTTTCAATAAAAAATATGTCTGTTTCAAATTGTGACCAACAGATTCATCAACATTTCTGGTTAATGATAATGATTATTTGATAACAAAGTAATAAAATGAGGAAATGTTAAGAAGTTTCACATTCGACTTATTGGCTTGTTTCCTGAATACTTGCTAAAGAAGTGATTATGCTATTATTTCATCTGAAATGTTTGAATTAAAAAGAAAACTACTTTTACATTGAATTAATTACTTCTTTGTAACATTGCTTTTTAAGTGATCTGCTATATTTATGACACATATATTTGTAAACCTGAAAGGAACATGAGAAAGAATATATTTACTTACTTGTATAATAAAACAGAATCAAAGTTTATGCAGGTCTGCATCATCTTATCCTTTGAAGCTTGTTTGTAATTGACATATTTTCCAACCATCATACATTCTGTAAAATAAAATATATAGTTTAATGAACATTACATAACATAATATTTAAACATTAAGCACATAGGCTCATAGTTATTACAATTCTATATTAACATGCATGCTATGAAAATGACATGTACATTTACAACTTATACATATGCATAGAAAGCAAAATTTGATAGACATAAAGCAAACACACTAAGATATATATTCTATTTCCCTAATATATAAAACTTATGGCAAAACTTTTAACTAGCAAGAACAATTAAATGTTTGGGAATCATATCATCAAACTCAAAGAACGAATCGACTATTTTTAGTTTAAAAATAGAATAATGTCAAACGAATGATGTGAAAGCAATTACTTGACAAGATATTTCATTCTTGGAAAAAGAAAATTAAGCGTGTCGTTGTTATCTAGAATATCACCCTAAACACGATTAAATTATCAAGTAGGTTACTTACATACTCAATTTCAAAGCTTTCAGAAATAAAAAGTTATCCATGTCAAAATGTGAAACTGACGATTTTAAAGAGTGATTGTACCGTTGGTTTAAAATAAAATCTATTCTAATACTGCTACACACATTCAAGACATCGTTACTTGTCAGCATAGTATATTCTGTTTACAACATGATGTGTACCAATCTACTTACTCTACACATTGAGCTACATTAAAACACTTAACACGGTAGTATTTTAAAGGGACGCTTCTTGTTTGTTTACATTGGAGATCTATAGCAACTTGGATTGGCGATTATTGTTGTTGTTTGGTCAAATTTACTGGGGACTGCATTCTCGATTTTTCGATATCGCTGTTTGGTGAAAATAAGCTATTTAAACACGCTTTTTTAATGAAAAAATGAAAGAGTGTGAAAGTTTTTCTTACTCCCGCGATATGTTGTCCTTTCAAGGAGATTGAAACTGTGTCCAATTTAAGTTTTGAAGCGAAGGCAACGGCGGCCATATTTACAACGGGCGTAGGGACTTAAGACTGCCCTCAGGCAGGCGTAACTTTACGTCCAAAACCGGCCAATTTCTACGACAATCGTAGCTATGACGTTTTGGAAAATATTGATAGGATGGAGTTAGGACCTGCGACCGGACTTACGACGGTCTTAGCTACGATTCGGTCGTACGACCATTGATAAAACAGCCTCCTGGATTTTTATAGGTCAATGTAATGTAATAAACGTTATAATAAACTTAATCAATTTTTCAAATTGAAGAAACCTAGTAGTAGAACTCTTGTAGACTTATAGACCTATCCCATTTTGCAAATATTTGAAGAGAAAATTGGAGGGAACAAGTGATTATGGTTGGGAATGTGCACTAAGGGATTGATTATGGCCAGAAGGCTTTGTTCTATGTAATCGGAGCCCCTCAGCTTTCTTCATTTCCTTTAACAGCCCTTTGTAAATAAGATATGTGTCAAAATTGCTCACTCTCCTTAAGTTAAAAAAAAGGCATACAAACATTAACTCAGGATAAAGAAATTATTTTGAATTAAAATCAAGAAAAGAAAATAACTTCAGCATGTGCACTTTGTTTTGAACTGCTATTGTAGTATCTGGATGACAGGTGGGTCTCATGTTCGTTCAGCTTCTTTGTAATGTACGTTAATTTTCCTGATGCACACAAAACCTCTTCATAATCAAAGAATATGATTTGAATAGTATCTGACATGGTTAGCATCTACAGTTACTTTAATCAAATTATTGATGTTTCTTTCTAATGAATGTCCTTGATACTTAAGTCTTTCATCTTTACAAAGGACAACAATAAAAACCAAATTCATTTATGTGATTCCTGAATTTTTTAATTGGACCAATTCAAATATGTCTAAGGCTAGTTTAAGTTTATATATGAACACTTTTGTTTTCTGATTATTGACAAACACCATCATGACTTGAAAGACATATGGCTGAGTTAAAAAAATGGGGATATAGGCTAAATGCAACGGTTGATAGATAACCTGGGATATTCCAATCACAACTTTTCTCAGGTATGATATAGTTCATTTGAAAGATAAACATCACATGAGAATGCTATCGACCTATACTCCAGTAGGAAATAACGTTCATTGCCAGTCTTAGACTCAATAGGGTCAACTATTATTATTATTTTACTTCACATGGATTTTATGAACCACATGAAAAACATCATATCCTGTGCTTTGTCTACGAAAATCTAAATAAAAGAGTGTTTTGATTAACAGATTTGAAAAAGATCCTGCATGTCAAAAAGCGATATGGTTGTAATCTAGTTATCAAGTTGAGGGCCTTGCTCCCTCTTCTGTGCGATGATTGAAGTAAAACAAGTGGTACTAGCCTTAAAAAGTGTCCAACATTTTATCATAGATGTGTCTTACATGTTTTTTCGTCTGTTTTCACACATCATGTCTATGCAGACACATCAAATGTGATCTACTTGTCGATTTGTTTTCCAAAACCGTCTGTTTCAGGAATGGGGGAATTACAGGGGCAGAGACATTCCCTATCATAAACAATGACTTTGAAAATCAATTGTTGTCTGCTGCAAATATATCAAAAGTTAACTGTCTGAAAACCCTCAACTAAATTAACCCTGTATTTTATGTGTCTGCTGCAATGTGTCTGCTGCAGTCAACAATTATATTGTTGTTGGAAAAGTTTGCATGCTCCTTTTCTTTCTCTGCTTGTGAAAATATTTTTTTTTGCTTCCACCTCAGGTAATCAAAATTTCAAAACAGCGTCATTAGCCGTCTGATAGAGAGCAATTAATACTTTGACATTTTGTCAAGTTTCATGTTTCATCTTACAAAAGTTATCTCATGCTATAGATTACAAAGAAATGGCTGAGTAGGATAAGCATTGTGGTTATTATATCTGTTATGTCAGTTCTTATCGTATGTTACATTAGATTTTGTTACTATTGGAATAGAAAGCAATGGTAGAACGCAACTGATAGTATGATAAACAACATGTTCTTAATTTTTTTTTAAAAAAGTTATTTTGACATCAGGAGACATTTGTTTTCATCAATAAGAAAAATATTTGTTTTAATGAAATCAATGTGGAAAACGAGAATTCACAAATAATATACGAAGTTTTCCTTTCCTGTGATGATTTTCTGAATCTTGATTCAAAACAGTAAAGCTCTAACCCTTAGAATTCTGGGTAATTTTCTCAAAATAGATTGTTCTATCATCTGCTTTCCAAAACCTTAAATACTTGCTTAATTTTGACGAGGAAAAATACTCAGAGTAGCAAACAGGTTAGATCAAAGGCCAGCCGTTAAGTTAATTGGTGGCTGGCCTTGATCTAACCTGATTGCATAAGCATGAAGTCGGTCCCAGCACTTTTAGGACTAAAGTTCATGTTACACTTGTTCATCATATATCTAAAGTATAAGGGATGCTGCTGAACCAATATAGTTAGTTATCTGAACAAAACCCCTCCTGAAGGAACTGTCTGGTACCCCGTAATCTATTTCCCAATCTTTCACAGACTGAGATGGATCCTGCTCAATCTGTCCATTTTTATGATGAGAAATGGATGTAGTTATGGTAATTGGTGTCTATGAGATACTTTTCCCATTAAATCTAATGTCTTGATAGTACCTGCCATTTGACAGGGTAATGTAATAGTTATATACCAATAATGTGATAAACCATCTTTTCTTCTTTTTTTTGGAAGGGAGTTATTTCTTTAGAGGTATTTTGTGACATCACCATAACAACCCTAAGATGATATTGAAATTGGATTGTGTTGTTGTCTTGGAATTTGATGGTATCACAGATGTCTAAGTTTATACTTGTATCACAGATGTCTAAGTTTATACTTGTATCACAGATGTCTAAGTTTATACTTGTATCACAGATGTCTAAGTTTATACTTGTATCATAGATGTCTAAGTTTATACTTGTATCACAGATGTCTAAGTTTATACTTGTATCACAGATGTCTAAGTTTATACTTGTATCACAGATGTCTAAGTTTATACTTGTATCACAGATGTCTAAGTTTATACTTGTATCACAGAAGTCTAAGTTTATACTTGTATCACAGATGTCTAAGTTTATACTTGTATCACAGAAGTCTAAGTTTATACTTATTTATTTAACTTCAATTGTGACAGAAGCTTGAAGCTTATTAAATTTACTCTCTATGGTTGCATACAGGGATAGTTCTGGCATTTTCACCATGCTGCTACCGGGGATTAGACCCTAGACAAACGATGCCAGACGCTGTACAACTGCAGAACTGTTGCCCACAGATGTCTAAATAAGACTAATGTTTCCAATAATTACTCTTTATTTCTTTAGTGAACTCTTTATTGATGGCTCTCATTTTGATTGTGTTGTTATTGAAAGACTTAATCCATTTCCTCATATTAACTGTCTGATATTGAAAGAATTTGCAGACCACATTTCAAAAAGTGATGAAATTGGAAATGAGCAATTTCTCCTTTTCTCACAATGTTTTCTAAAGTCGTCTGCAACAAACTGGTTAAATGTCGTGAGTGTTTGGTCATGGGTTAAAACAATTTTTCAATATAACTGCATTCTTTCTTGGATCCAAATCAGTGCTATTCATTTTGATCTGAAACTGGCTCTTGACACTAAAACGGAGAGTGCCATGTAAGGAAAGCATCTGCATGATTTTCTTTTCTATTTATTTTTGTTTGCCCTCAACCTTTAATAGAAGCCCAACGTAGTATATGGCCAAGTTCTAAAATTGTAAACAGGTGAAAAAGGCTAAATGCAACAGTAGGTAAATAACTATGGATATTCCAATCACCCCTTATCTCCGACATGGTATTATTGTATTGAAACATAAACATCGCATCAGAGCGCGATGGACTTATACATGATGTAGACACCCTATCTCTAAGGTAGTCCATGACTTCTTTTAAATCTTGTTAATAATATGAGCGACAGCTGGGATTTATTATCTATTTTGTTAAATGCCTGTTTGAATTATATTTCACCATTGCTTGAAAAAAAACAGAAAAAAAAACATTCACCAATGATGAAGGCTTGGACTACATGGAAAAGCAAAATTTTGAAATGTTTTCTGCAAACGACTACAAATATGAAAAGAATGAGAAGTTTGAAGTACTGGTCTCTTGTGGCAGGATTTACACGGGCATGTCTGATTTTCTAGACATTTTGGCAGATATCGAGACAACCTGTAAAGGACACTCACCACTAAGTGAATAATAGGTGCAACAAGCGTAAACTTCTTTGACACTTTGACAAAAACTGTCTCTACCATGCTTAAAAAACGACAGTTTTCCGTCAGACGGTACAAAAACATCATCATAACCTAGTCAACCATTATTAATAGCTGTCTCACAGTAGGCTAGATTTTTGATAAACTCTTTACGTTTTTTCCAGAGCCAAGATACTCATTGATAGACAACCTTGGAAATAATTACCGAAACAATTAAAACTGCTTAATTGATAGTAGATACTTGATGATATTGTGACAAATGGATAACTGTCTTATGATGAAAAGTTATCCTTCTTTACTCTGTCTACAACAGGCTGGGGAATCACATGACCAATGGTTACGATCTTTTGTTCAAACAAGATGGCTGTGCCAAGGTATTTTTGGCCTTTTCCACCTACTTTTGTCAATGATAGCCACATTGTATACTCGCATGAGTTGACCATCAACTTTCTGAGTCTGGTAGTATATGATAACCCATGCATTATAACGGCATTACGTCTAAGACTCAGCAGAGAAACTGCAGTTGAAGACGGACTGTTTTGGATATGTGCGCCCGTAAATACCATGAAACATGATAAAGCAACAATACTTATCTAAACACAAATACAACAGATGTACCAAATGGGACAAAAGAGAAAATGATTGTAAAAGCTATTTCTTCTTTTGTCGCAATGAGTTGAAATGGGAAGAGGTTGTTTCTTGAGATTCTGTTAAAACTTATATAATGGATAAACACCTTGTCATACTAAAATATTATGAACGAATATTTTCTTCCTCCCAAATACAGTCTTTTGCTTGAAATGTAACTTAGACAGGAATCTGAAAAGAGAAAGATATTGTAATTTATTACATACAAGGTGAATAAAGTTCTTTAGAGAGAATTGATAAAGGCATGCATGTACTGTATGAATGATAATAATTTCTGTCAAAATGAAGTGTGCCAATAAAGTCTATGTGTTGCTCTCCTGAACAATTCGGATCATCTGGATGACGAGCCATGGCTTTTTTATTCCTCACGGCATTACGGTTTTATTGAAGGTTGAATTCCGCCTCAGACATGGCATGTAACTTTTTTCAAAGGTTCAAATTAAGTTGAAAAAGCTGATGAAGCAGATGATTAAATTTTTGTTGTTCAGCTTTGCCTGGACAGTAACATGTTAATTGAAATCAATAACCTGTTTTCTATATCATTTAACCAGATAAAAAGACACAAATTGGACTAAATTCACCTTATAATATTAATCTTTATCCTTCTTAGATCTTAAGTAGTTACAGTCTTTAACCCATTTCTTCATATGAGATTTTGTAACTGGTCCCGAACAACAAATTTTCAACTGTCCCAAATTGAAAGGGTTTGCAGACAACATTTCAAAATGTGATGAAAATTTAAAAATAATCTTCTGATAGGGCAAAAAACATTATGGGAAAAGGAAAAATTGCTCGTTACGAGCCTTTTCTTTTTTTCCTATAATGTTTTCTAAAGTCATCTGCAGCAAAGTGGTCAAATGTCGTTATTGTTTGGTAAAGGGTTAATAGGAGAGCTTGAACAAGACAAAGCATTAACAACCTTCTTTGTAATGTGGGATAGAAACCATTATGACAGAAGAATAAGTTGCTCATTGGAAGCAATTTGTCCTTTTATTATTTTGGTTTCTAGAATCTTTTGCAGCAGATATGTCAAAATCAGGTACACGTGTACATGTTTTATGGAAAAAGAGGTTATATACTCCTATAACCAATTTTCCTATCTCTCTTGTTGTTTTATCCTAATTGAATCAGTGGACATTCATAATAACATTTCTTAGGGATATTTAGTGGAATTTGATATTGTAACAAAATGAAAAAGCCATTTCTATTATTACCAATGTTCTATGTGCTGTCTACTGCAGGTGTGTCCATATTACCCAGCTTGTCCAAAAGCCTAAACAAATTCTTATTGAAATTTACTAAGTAACCATCATATTGACAAGTACAGAAAGTAAATCAAACTTCTATTTCGCCACTTTGAAAAGTATTTGATAACATCACAACATTAATTGAGACCAATAAGTGTAATGACCTTAGCTTATGCACTTGAAGTATCAAAGCCAGTTTTTGACTTTCAAATCGGACAAGTTATGAAATCTCATATCAATTAAGGAATGGTTAGTTTGTTGTTCTAGGTAGGATTATGTTTTCATCATCACCAGACATAGTTTTTGCTGCAGATTGCTTGTAGTTCCTGTTGGGAGGTATTCAAAAGTGGTTGATTAATGGAAAATCTATAAATAGTATAATTACCAGAAGCTAAACTCATCATCTCATTAATTAATCACTTAGTAATTTTAGAGGTGCTATTTGTATACCATATTTTTTTCAGTGGCAATTAGTCGATTCAACCTGAGGGTTATTTTAAAAGTTATGTTTTATTTGCTTTTCAAACTCAAGAGTTCAATGCAAGGCCATAGTAAGTGCTTCATATTTGTGAAGCACATTCTATAGTCTTGCATTGAACCCTCGAGCTGTTTTGATAAAACATCAAACACTTGTCAAATTGACTCTTGAGCATCTTTCTCTATCTCATTATTTGCTATCCTTTGGCTTAAAGGTTACTCCATTGCCCAACTACCATCTTTCGGGTTTAAATCCCAGCTTATACATTATAATGCCTTTGCTAGATATTTGTGATGGTGGGCAAATACCAGAATCTATGAATGTGAACACTGATTAATATTTCAAGAAAGTGATGCATTTTCTGGAATAGATGTTTTGTAGTGTTTGCAAGAGTCGAGTCTAGACAAACCGGATTATTAGAGTCAGTAACTAGAAAACTCAGAAATATCATATTTTGTCTCTATTAATTTGGAGCCTTATTTAGAGGATTCTAATGAGTACCAACAGTTTCTTAGTTTAACCCTTATAGTGCTGAAAACGGCTTCATTTTTATGCAAACAGGTTAGTTCACAGGCCAGATGCCAAGTGAATTGGCGGCTGACATGTGATCTAACCCTTTGTTACTCTGAGTATCTTTCCTCATCGAAATTAAGCAGATATTAAAGATTTTGGAAAGCAGACACCACAAAACTCTATTTTTAGAATATTACCCAGCATTCTAAGGGTTAAAGATGGAATCAGCAAATTTGGAATAGGTCTCTTGGGTATCTGTAATGGTGAGTAAATACCAAACATTCAATTAGTAAACCCACTGATTAATTTTTTTTTTGCTTTTGTTTGTTTGCAATTTACAGCACACAAAATTGAAATTCATGTTTGAAAGGATGATTTAAATCTATGGGTACTTATTTATTGATGAACTTCTAAATTAAGCTGACTATTAAATCAAATCTTGGTATACATTGAAAACGAACATCTTTTTACCACAGATTTTTCATAAAAAGTATGTATTAATTGATAAAAGAATACGGGTTACCCCTGATCCTTTGTCAAGACAGTGCATTACCTTTTTTTGGACATTTAGATCTTGCAACATGACAATAATAGATTTTTCTCATTTGCGAAAAAAAGTCTTCAAAAGTGTCATAGCATGGATCTTTTAGTTAAAGTCAATCTTGTTTTATCATGACTGCCATCGGTATTGAGCCTTATGTCGTATGATAGATCACTATTCAAACTCCTTTTACGATGGTCAAGATTATTAGTCTTGATGAGAGGTTATCAAAAGTTGAACTGTTATTTTCTTTTTTTTCGCATGTATGAATAAATTACATTATTTGTACTAAAAAATTCTTTCAAACAGCTCTGAGTGAGGGAATCAGTTGAACAAGACATTGAATAAGACCATTGTTTTCCCAACTCCCAAATATAACCCCCATATTCGAGCCTTTTAGTGGTCGGAATTGGAAATATTAGTAGACAATAGGTTGAAATGAAGCTGAAGTGTTTTGCTTATTAGAATCTTTGTGCGATCAATAAATGTATCGTGTCACAAACTTGATGTGGAAGGAATTTTCTTTTATTTTTGTGTCATATCAGCTTTTTGTGCCATCTAAGCATCTTAGGTTTTGCTGAAGTTTAAAAGTGGAACTGTTTGTAAATTGAAGTATTGGATTGTTGTAAGATGATTATGTGGCTAGAGAGAAAGTTATGTAAGACAAAAGCAAGAGTAATATAAAAGCTAACCATTTTTTTCTTTTTTTTCCATTTTTCTGCTATGCATGAAGATTACACAGAATCTTTTCTCCCTTGTCTGTCTGTCCGTCTGTCCATCCACCCGCCCGGCCGCTTGGCTGAATATCCGCCTGCAATCCGCCTGCCAGCCCAATGCATAGATTTTTATATTTTGATAATGTAGTTTCCATCAATATTTTTCTCACTCTGATAATTGGTTGTCATTCTTTCTGTTTCAAACTTTATGAGAAAAATAAAGGATTAATATATTTGATGTAAGGTTTTACTAAATTGCAATAGGGTTGGTGGTTTAGTTTATAATTATTGCACACTTTTATCCATTTATTTATCTTTTTTCTTATCATCTGGTTTGGAAGTGACAAACTATCAACAATATAACACTCAATGCAATGATATAAAACAGAATTCTACTCTGGATAGTATTTATTTAGAAGTCAATCATCCTTAAAAACAAGCTGGTAAGTTGCTTTTCTTTACTGGCTAATCTTCCATGTGACAGTCCATGGGCAGTTCAAAGCCAATGATTTTGAAAATTTGGTAGAATTATTCAACATTTTGTTCAAATATCAAAACCTTACAATTTATTGAATACAAACACAGACAAAATAGTATAAAATTTCAAACTTTTTTGAGGTGTTTATGCAAATAAATTCAAACTTCATTTGGATTTCTATATTGAAAAACTATTTTTTTGCTTGCATGATCATAATAAAACTAAATTCATTAGTTTTTTTATAATAAGCAGATGCCTTTTCAACTACCCTAAAATTCATTAAAGAAAATGTCAGGATTGATTCTTTAAAATGTTCTCTTAAATAATGCAGTTCCAACTTTCAGATATCAATCTAAAACAAACTCAAAATAAAGACAAATTCTTTTCTTGCTTTTATGACTGCCATTTCAGAACATTTAAATTGTTGATAATGCTATCTTTTACAAGAAAATTAGATATACAACACTAAAAACATGAGTAATTGCTCACATCAGCAATTTCATCAATTGACTGATAGTTTTGTTGAGTCTATCATAGGGGTAGGTAAACACTTAGAATGCTGTGTAATTTTCTAAAGATAGATTCTTGTGTAATCTGCTTTCCAAAATCTTAAATATCTGCTTAATTTTGATGAGAAAAGATACTCAGAGTAGAGAACAGGTTAGATCACAGGCCAGGCATCAATCTACTTAGCGGCTGTCCTGGATCCAACCTGTGTGCTACTCTGTTTGCATAAGTATGATGTCAGTTACAGTACTATAAGGGTAAAGATGCATTTCTTAAAGAAGCACTAGAATGAGCTTTTAAGAGATACATTCTAAATTTAATGATTCCACCACTCTTGTGAGCAATTTTCTTTGTTTAAATTTTAATTATTTCACCAGGCCAATGAAGTGCTATTTTATCACAGTTTCTCCTGTCTGCACTCTTATTCAATTATGGTTGATAGAAAAATAAGTGACATTCAATAAAGAGTTAAAAGCCACTGTGTCATGTTCAGACTTATTGTTGTCTGGGCAATGAAAAACCCATTTATGTATTGACCTTTTGTGCCTCCTCTACCTGCATGCATACATTTTTGGGATTTTTCAGACTATCTGAGCTCTAGGTCCATATCCTTTTTAGTCATTCCCAAATTTAGGAGTTTTGTGACTGGTCCAATTTGAAAGAAAAAAAATCTGACAACAAAAATTGGCATGAGAAAAATACATATCTGCAAAGAATTATGAAACTGATAAGATAAAAGAATTGATTGACCATTGATTGGGTGCAATTAACCTTTTGTCACATCGGTACCTAATTTCTTCTGTAGCAGATATGGTTAAGTGAGACGATATTGAGTAAGCAGTAAATGACTTCCCCTGCGAAAGATTCAGGGACATAAACATGAATTTCATGAACATTCATGAACATTAAATGGTAGTTCATGAATGTAGATTTTTTTTATGTAATTCCAGAACAGGTTCAAGAACATCAAGGGCGGGTTCATAAACTTATTCTTGATATTCATGAACATGTTCTATAAAATTCATAGATAAGTTAAAATCAGGTTTGTATTCATGAATGACCATTTAACTTTCATGAATGTTCATTAAGTTCATGAACAAGTTCTTAAATCTTTTGCAGGAGAAGTATAACTTGTAGACACAGTATGACAACAAATAGATTCTTTAAATAATGCCATTTGCTTGAAGTCATGTTGAAAGCATCATGATGAGATTATCACAATATTGCGAATGGATCATCCACCTATTGTTATACCCCGTAGGTCGGAAATATTTTCCTGTTACTAGATATTTGCAGCTGTTGACATTTAAATCCCAACATCAAAACAGCAATAAATGACATGCAAATCCTAATGTCAAAATGACAATAAATGTATGAAAAAATATTTTCATCGGATGTTTATAACTCTGAAATCATTGTGCTGTTTAAGAAAAGATTTCAGATGGAGAAGCTCTCTTTTCTTTGAAATGTGTTAACCCTTTACCAAGCGCCAAATTTGCGACTGTCCCAAATTGAAAAAGTTTGCAGACTACATTTCAAAATATGTTGAAATTGAAAATTAATCTACTGAAAGGGAAAAAAACATTGGGAAAAGGAGAAATTGCTTGTTACAAGCAATTTCTCCTTTTCCCACAATATTTTCCAGAGTCGTCTGCAACAAACTGGTCAAATGTCGTTATGGATTGGTAATGGGTCAAACCGTCTTTTCATTCAAAAGGATTTAAAGATAGCTTTGCAAGAGAAATGTCTGTACATGCCTTTGTTTGTTTTGTATTCCAAGTTTCTTTTTGCATTCACTTGCTAATGTAAGGCAAACATTCATAATAACACAACGTATCATAGCTTATAAATCTTGACATGGGATTAAAAGCATGTTCAAAACAAGCTTTATACTTCATATTTGATGAAAAGCTATCCCAGATTCCTGGTTTTTGGACATATAAAGTCAGTGTACAGTTAATTTCAAGATAATTATCTGTGTTTCTAATACTTTAAGCACATCTAGTGCATTTCGTTTTGTTGACGTCTCTGTGCTAAGACTTTTATTTGAAATGTTTTGACTGCTTTTACTGGGGATATTTCATGAAATGAGCTTTGCAAAGATTTTAGATTAATACATTACAACCCAAACATTTTTTGCTGAGAGAGGTTTGTTAATTATTTTTTATACTTATAGTCAGCCTTTCAATATGGACTGTACACTTGCAAGTATAAAGCTTGTTTTCAACATGCTTTTAATCACAGTTTAAGGTTTTTTAGCTATGACACATATTGACATTTTGATGAATTTCTTAGCCTAGAACCGGTAGATTATCTTGGAAATATGCACTAGTTTGTCATGACCATAATCAGGCGGGTTGTTCATGTGACCAATGTTTACGAAAATGTCCGAACAAGATGACTGCTAGTGTATGCTTCCAACATAATCTGCCAGTTAATAAACAAACCTCTCTCAACAAAAAATGATCACCCTGCCTGATAATATATCATAAATCTTGATGGAATGGTGAAACCCAGTAAGCACTTTGTGCATCTTAATAGAAAAGATATGACTGTATGGTTATATGTCAAAGGGGTTATGTTTGATAAAAAAGCTGGAATGTTATGATTGCATAACATAAGTGATTTGTAGTTTTCTATTTCAATTTCCCAAAGATTTGTTAATCTAAGAACTTTTAAAAGAGACCTACCTTTGTTTGGGCTAAACAAATTTTCGGTCATCTTTGGTACAAATAAAATCACTTTTCCGATGTTGGTTCATCAAGGACAGTTTTAGATCAAGACCAAATTATCTTATTGTCACAATTAATCCAAACATTACCTCCCCTAATGATGTTTAAAGCCATCTTTATCAGAGAATGAAATATCAAATATGTGGATTATATTTTCTGTTTCAAATTCAGTAGTATTTTGGAATAACAAAAATGTCTTCACTCTGTTTCAAAGGGGAAAAGAATCACAAAAAATAGGAATATTTCTAAGTGCAATACCATTAGTTTGAAAACAGTCTCCCTTAAGGCTTTTGTTATGATTAATTGCTCTTCCATAAAGATTTCTTCATTACTAATTACATGTTAAAGTTCAATAAAACATTATTCCCCCACAACATTTGAGGATTGCAATAATTGTGATGAGTGGTTATGTTTAGATTACATTGCAGACCAGTTGATTAATGTAGCAGTGGCATGCATAATATGTTAATAACCCTTTCCCAAAACAACAAATTTTTGACTGTCCCAAATTGAAAGAGTTTGCAGACGACATTTCAAAATGTGATGGAATTGGTAAAATATTCTCTGATAGGGCAGAAAACATTGTGGGAAAAGGAAAAATTGCTCATTAAATTGCAATTTCCACAATGTTTTCTAAAGTCGTCTGCAACAAAGTGGTCAAATGTGGTTATTGTTTGGGAAAGGGTTAAATGCAAGGCCATAGTAAGAGTTTCATGTTTGTGAGGCACTTACTATAGTTTTGCATTGACCCTTTGATATATTGATGTGGTGGATGAAACAGTTGACTCATTGTATCATTGTGACAAAAGATGTTCTCTGGTAGTATAGGCTATTTAATTTAGAATTGCACATTGATGATACACATCCAAAGTGTTGTTGTTGAGATATACACTTGCATGCAAAACTTTAACCATGATTTTCGAAGTACAAAGATGGCCAATTTGTTTGCTTAAAATCAAAATCATAGTGATGGGATTTGGTCAGTGACCTAAGATTATGATCCAGAACACATCAAGGGTTTACTGCAAAACTACACTAATGATGCACTTACTATAGTCTTGCAGTGAACTGGACATGTTATGTTTCAATGTGATCACTACAATAGTTATTGAGAAATGTGCATGTAAAAAATTAACCAAGGTTTTCTAAGCACAAATTTTTATTAAAGGGAGCTTAATTTGTTTAAAACCATAGCCAACGTTATGGAGTTTGTTCAGGGATATTCCACAATGACGTTGATCACAGGTGTGAAGTTTCAACCTATTCCATAAAACAGTTAATGAGATACAAATTTGCATGTAAAAAACTTAGCCAAAGCATGCTTATGCAAACACTTGGGATATATTTCTCCTTATTATTTGACTAGTTGAGCCAGGTGGGGAAATCACACGACCATTATTCGCATACTTATGTCCCAACAAGATGGCCACGCCAATTAGGAACAGTTCTTTATGCTTTTTTGACCTATTTTTGCCAATGGTAGCCACAATGCATACTACATATGAATTGACCATCAACTTTCCCGTTATGGTGGTATATGATAACCTAATGGCGGTAGGTCTAGCACTCAGCAGATAAATGGCAATCAAAACCGACTTGTTTGGGGCATGTGCGCCTTTCTACTGAGATCTCTCTGCCCAGTGCTAGACCTAACACCGCAAAAGTAGGTGATAAAAGCAAAAATACCACGCCATCTTGTTATTGTCATAACATGGATGTTGCATACAAAAAGCTTGACATGATATTTCCTTCTCTTTTGTAACCATTCCCACATATGGAATTTTGTAACTGGTCAAAATCCAAAGCTGTAGCAATCAACAAATTGATTTCAAGCTTGAAAATTAATACTTCACCTATGGTTTTGGATAGACACTTTTGTGGCAAAAAAAGTAATTACTTGTTTTAGGCAATGTCTATAAGTTATTGTTTCTCTTTTCGTCTGCTACAACTGGAGAGTATGAATAGACAGAGGAGAGGGTTACACAACCATTGCAGCATCACAAAACAATCATTAACCAAATGGTTGATGCCATACAATGAACACCAATTTTATTAATCATGGAAATCCCTCTCGACTTTTTGGAATGATGCTTGCTTTTGAATTTCCCAAATAAGGAAAATTTCATGTATTAGGAGGTTCAATTTGGCCAATGCAACAGTTTATTATGAGGCAATGTCTATTGATATAAATTACACCCTAAGGGTATGGATATGGTTAATAGTGTTTGCTTAAGAAATTTCTTTGATCATGAATACATATAACAACTTTGTCCATTTCCAACACATTAGCCAGTGCTTGTTGTAGCTTTACAATATTTTTATCCAGTTCTTCAATTTCTTAAGTCAGTTTCTGAATTTCTTGATTGCTATCCATTTCAAAATGTCTGTCTAAAAGATTTTTTTTTCCCAAGTTTGAATCCCCTTTAGGCGGAACAAAATTTGTCAGGACTAACCCATAAATGGGCGCAAGTACTGGTTTAGTATCCAGGAAGTAGTCATCGAGAGTGCCGTTGAACAAGCTTCAAGCTTCTATCACAATATCTGTAAAACAAAAGAAAGATATTAACAATAGAAGCACATTGCTATTTTTTTTTTCTTTCTTTACGCAGTTCCATTTCGAAAAAGCAACTTGTTTTGCTTCTTTTTTGTGATTTGCTCATGCAAGTCATTGAACGGTATGGAATAATTTATTGATAATTAAGAACCTTCTTGATTTTAAATATCTGCTTAAACAATTCTTCTGATTACTAGATGACTTTTGGACTTTCTTTTATCATTTTATCTTCAAATGTCATCTGCTTAAAAATGTAACAGAATATGACTTTGAAGATAATTACAAAATAATTTCACCATCAAGAATGTTATAGCCAGCAGATGATATGAAAACTTATTTTTAATGTAACTGAAATAAGTCATGAAAAAATGATAATCATTCTAATGTAACTGAAATAAGTCATGAAAAAATGATAATCATTCTAATGTAACTGAAATAAGTCATGAAAAAAGGATAGTCATTGGAACCATGTTGTTACTTTAAAAGTAAGATTAATGATTTGATTAATTAAACCATTTAGTGCTTAAAGAACTTCATGCTCATGCAAACAGGTTGGATCCAGGCCAGCTGCCAAGTAAATTGGTAAATTGGGGGCTGGCCTTTGATCAAACCTGTTTGCTCCTCTGAGTATGTTTCCTCATCAAAATTAATCACATATTTAAGGTTTCGGAAAGTAAACGACACAAAAGTCTATTTTTAGAAAATAACCCAGAATACGACTTGAATTGATTTAACTAAGTGCACTGGCAGCAGACGACATGTGAAACTATTACAATTGCAATTGTCTTCTGTAAATTCTATCAATTATGTGCAATATTAGACTTTTGTGTTATATGGCAAAAAGAATGTAAATGGGCTTTTTGTTTTTGTGGGAAGATTTTATGGTCTACCTTAGATCAAACTGACATTTGTTATATTGTCATCCTCTGCTAATGTTTTCTCTTTTAATCTGTCATAATTGTCTGTATGGGGTTGGGCTTTTAGCAGCATTCTTTATGGCTTATCATATCAATTAGTACATACAGACTCACTCTGAAGCAGAAGACATTTGAAACCGCTGTAGAAAAAGAAAGATAATGCTCTATATGAGCAATTTGACCTTTTTCACAATTGTTTTACACAAAACCACTGTGAACATTTGAAATTTGACACTTAATGTTGTTTGATTCAGGATTTCAGTTTGGATCATTAGAATCTTTCTATGAGGTAATTGTCTAAATATTATGGCATGTTTTTGTATGGCATATATCATTACATACACTTGCTGGTAGGTTTAAATGCAACAGGTAGCAAAGTTCTTCACACAAAAAGTAGTATTGTCTTCTTGTGGAAAAAAGTGTAAGGACAGAAAACGAAAATGAATTCAAAAGATTAATTCCTCCTGTAGGTCTGAAATTATTGTTGAAGTAAGAAGTACTTGAGATGAAGAATGTTGACTTTCTCCATAATAATTTCAAGTGTTGTTTTGTAACAACTAATATACAATTATTTCTCTCTTGGTAAAGGATTGCACAATTGATTACACAATTTTTAGGAAAATGTCAGATATCCAAATATGATTTTATATGATAGCTAACGTTACATGCAAAAGGTGACATTTGACAAAAGGAAAGTTGGACATGATAAGCAAGCTCATATTTTCCCATAATACTTTCCCCCTTATAGTGCTAGAACTGACTTCATGCTTATGCAAACAGGTTAGATCACAGGCTAGTGGCTAGGTAAATTGACGGCTGGCCTGTGATCAAACCTGTTTGCTACTCTGAGAATCTGTCCTCATTTAAATTAAGCAGATAATTAATATTTAGGAACACATACAACACAAAAATCTATTTTTAGAAAATTACTCAGCATTCTAAGGTTAACACCATGTCAGATGATACAACAATGGGGAACTATTGGCAGAGTTTGAGGAATGACTGCACATGTGCAGTGTTTACTTAGAATACTAGGATGCACAGAAACATTTATGTAAGATTTGGCAGAAGAAACATCACCATTGTCTATGGCAATTGTCTCATGCTTGCTTTAGGAGGGAATAAGTCACATAACCCTACATAAAACCATTTCCACAAAACTGTAGATAGTAAGTTCTTTTTACTCAACAGCTTGTCTTGCTTAGACCACTTTGAGGGTCGAATGCAAGACTATAGTCAGTGCCTCACAAACATGAAGAACTTACTATAGTATTGCACTGAACCCTAAATAAAATGAATGCATAAAGCAATCAAACACCTTTTCTGAAGAAAAAGTTGTCCTGACTATTTAGATATACAAATTATATCTGCTTTCATGAAAATTAATTGAAAGGTTTTTTGATGGAATGGGAAAGTGCTGGAAAAAGCTCAAAGTCAATCAATTCAAAAGTATGATGATTCCAATCTAATTTGCTCTTTGTTATTCATTATGATTGGCATTTCCATATGTTGTCAACTTTGAATAGCAAACTGATTAATTAAGAAATGAAATGTTCTTTAAGATGACAGAGAGTCATCTGCTTTCATCGCAATGCATTGAAAAAAACTTTCCATTGAGCTGCTAATAGCTATTTCTGTTAATTTTAAGCAATAAGGTTGCAAGTACACTGTTATTGTGGCTCTTGGATCTATTCGTCAGATTCAACTTTAAACAAGAACTTCTGATTGCTCTTTCTTGAGATGGCCAAAGTATTCTATAAAATAGATCAACAACATGTTATATTGCATAATGAGTATTTTTGAGTGGATTCATCATATTCTTTCCCTCATCGAAGATTTTGTCACTGATTCAAACTCAAAGCACTAGCAGACAACTCTTAGAAAGCATGAACAAATTATATTTCCTTTATAACATTTGGTACAATACAGTATAATCATGAACAATACAATGGTTCAATGCAAGACTATTTAGTAAGCATTTTACAAACTACGAGCACTTACTTTAGTCTTACACTGAACCCTCAAATTTCTTTTTATCACAGTGGACTCTCAGATCTGCTGCTAGACATGACTGATAAAGAAGTAAAGAGCATGGTGACTATTTTACTAAACTTTTTATGCTACAAGTGTGAGTTAGTTCAAACCTGTTCCTTTATTTCAATATTAATTGCTCTCCGAGATGCTTCCAATGACATGTCACATGGCAATATTTTATTTTCATCAAAGATACTATCGATGTTCATCCTTTTTGACATAGGCAAATATTTTCCTTAAGGCGTTTAGTATAACAGTACTCTTATGTACAGAGGTAAGAGTTACTAGATCTTGAATGCATGCTTTTGGTAATCAAGCTTGCTTTGTGCAATTCCTTGGAGATTAGGAATGTTTTCTGATGTGCATGGATTGCTGTCTCGAAGAACATAATCCTGGCTCATTCAAATATTTGTTCCAACATTTTATTGTATTAAGAAAGACAACATTTAATTGTCTCTCATCAGTCAATTAATTATGAAAAGGGAATGAATTTGATTATGTTTTAATCCAATGATAATAATTTCTACTTGATGTTGAATTGAAATGGCATTTTTGTATTACATTATTTCTAAGGGTAGTTCCTTCAAACACATTAAACATTAGTTAAATCCTTGCTTACATGGATTATAGCTTAATTGAGTTTTTACTGTATTACTGTGTTCAAATGACCCATCATATATTTGATTTGGTCAGCATAAGGAGATGACAATCAATCTTTCTGAAACATAAGAAAAATAAGATTAATTTGATGCTATTTTGTCACAAACATACTACCAAAGGAGATAGTTCAGTTTGTTTGCTATATGTTTTTTTTTCTTTTTTAAATCTTTTTCAAATTTGTTAAAATGGAATTGTACTTGTATATGACTGATAAATTTATATGAATGATAAATATTATTGGTCATTATTGCTGTTTTCTAACACCTTGAAAAAGAACCTGATGAACAGTGAAGGAAAATCTTGATCTTACTTTGGTTTTGGATTTGCATGCTGCACATTCCTTTTGTGAGAAAATCATCCCAAGCACCGCCCACTTTGGCTGATTAATGACGTCCATCAATCAGTTGGAGAAGGGGGAGGTAACTAGCTTTCTAATAATTAGTACATAATGATGAGTTTAATTCTTTACAAAATTCTTTGTTGTCATTAGAATTAAATTATCATCATATTCCTATGAATACCTACAATATATGGGCCACGTCACGGGAAAAGGGGCACTCGGACATAGCAAAGAGTGTAGCCCCAGACCAGCCGCCACGTCACTGACGTGGCGGCTGGTCTGGGGTTACACTCTTTGCCATCTTAGAAGACATCAAGTTCTACCTATAAATAAATACAAAAGATAACTTTCGTGACTAGATGATGGAATACTAGCGCTAAGAAAGAGCTGAGTCAGCGGTTTTATTTATGTCCGAGTGCCCCTTTTCGCGTAACGCGGCCCATATAGAGTTTGAATCAGCAGCATTGGTCCATAATTGCTAATTTCTTTTATTGTGGACACTCTTTCCAATCGTCTTAATGAGCAGATTCTGATCAGTACCCACAATATAGGGTTTGTAAAAGTTTGTAAAAAGTTGTACATTTGAACTGTGTATGTAGGAGATGACTGATAATCAAGACCTCCCAGATTGATTGATTTATAGCATCCATTTATCATAGGAAGCTTCGGAAAATGGGAAATAACTATATTTGCACCAATTGATCCGTTACTATTGCTCATTCCTCACAAAATCTTATTTTGTAGGTTATCGTTAGAATTGTCTCATTGAGATGATTCAAATAAGTACAAACATCAGAGGATTTTGATTAATTACAATGAATATTACAATCCTAGTAATTAGTGATCAGAGGTAATGAAATCAGATTTTGATTAGCTTATCCTTTTCTGCATTTGTCCGTATAAAAGTTAAATTGTAAATTTCAGTAAAGAAATTACTTGTCTGTTAAAGCCTTTGGACAAGCTGAGCAATAGGGACAATTGATTATATTGACCCTACTGATGTATTTTGGGTTGTTGTGATGGGATAGATCTAATGAGTACCTACAATAAAGGATACAGAGAAACAAATAAAAAATAACCTTAACGAATGCACATTTTCTGTGGGGCATTGCCCAGACATATTGATGGGAAACAAGTTCAGCTGTGGTGTGAGGGTTGTCTATTTGATGCAGGTAAACTTTGGGAGACAGAGGTTAACATGGCAAAGGAATCCCTATTTATTTTTTCTAACCAGAAGATGTCTGTTTCCTATGGGAAGAACTTTGACAAGGTCTGTCGGCAGTAAACATCTTTATGGTTCAAGTAGAAAGGGGCAATTACTAAGTGGGATTATCCCTTCAAAATAACCGTTAGAATTTAAAAGAATTAGTTTAAGCTGATATCACATTGTACACAAACAAAATGTGTTAATCTCTGTAGAAAATCATAACAATTAGGCATCAAAGAGTATCCTTTATTATCAAAGTCAAAAAGTTACCATAAGCTTGAAAAATAGTTGTGCAGTTCATAGCTAGCAATAAAACAAGAATTTATATATTTGAGGGTTCATTGCAATACTATAGTAAGTGCTTCACAAACATGAACCAACTACTACAGTCTTGAATTGAACCTTCTACATTAAAAGAACTAATTATGAGAAATCAAAATTTATACATGTTATAATGCATATAGAAGTATTTAGTAATTCCAATGCTTAATATCAAATGGATATATATTAAAGCAGCTTTTTGATATTAGAAAAATGATTTCTAATAAATCTAACATTTATTAGCATCAAGCCCTTTTATTATGTGCATTCACTCTAAAACATAAGTTCACATTTAGATGCACATTTATGCAGGAAACAGTTTGCATGCCTGTTGACCATTGTAGATGTTTTCCCAGATATCCAGGGTAATCACATAGATATGATCAGTTATTAGTGTAAGTGTTAAATCAATTACCCTTGTTATCACCCTGGTCTAATTCAGCATCCATGATCTATGTATTGACATAAAGGGCTGATATGTAAATATGGTCTGTTATCTTTTCACTAATCATAATAAAGTGTGAGAAAGAATGCCAGATACCAGGCCATGATATGTTTCGAGCATTTCCTCATTATAAGGAGACAAGCTTCCTTCTGGCTGTTCCTGAATAAGTGGGCCAGAATGCTCTTTGCTACCCCAACACACATAGTCATGGAGTCATAGGGCCGGAACAAACTTCATGTTTAGGCATACGGGTTAGATCCAGGTGGCTTTAAATTGGCGGCTGGCCTCTGATCTAACCTGTTTGTTACTCTGAGTATCTTTTCTCATCAAAGTTAAGTAGACATTTAAGGCTTTTGAAATATCTATATCTAGAAAATAACCCAGCATTCAAAGATGTTGGCCCATGTGGGACTTTGTGACCGATCCAAATAGGCAGCAACAGCAGATGATAAGTAAAAGCATGACAAGATAACATTTTGTTAATGTTATAGTCTAGAAACCACTGTGGTTAAATGACAAATTTCTCACTTCTCCTTTTGTTCTAGTGGTTTTTAACGTCTTTCACATCAGATGCAGCAAAATGAGGATTTATTTAGTATTAGGTGAAGCCCAAAAAGCAGAGAGCAATTTAATTGCCACTTGGAATGCTTGTTCATCTGTCTGTCATGAATTTTACAGAGCAAACCTAAACAGCTGAATTAAGTATCAAAATACAACTTTACAGGCTAATAGATATAAATGAAACAGAACAGAATTAAAGATTCAATTAATACTCATCTTCATGCAGGTCAGAAGATACTTTTCTATTCTTTTCACAACTAGCATTTGATGAGACATCATAATATATATGAGGGAGGTAATGAACAGATCAATGTATCCAGGCACAGCAGATTGGCTTATTTCTTTTGAAGATTTCCTGTTTTACGCTTGATTAGAACAGGGTCATTAAAGAAAAACACTACTTTGCTTCGAAAGTATCCAAAGACCTAGCTGAGATTTAAAGCTTATGTATCACACTCCTGGGGGTATAAAGATATACATGCACTACCATTGTAAGAACGCTTGTTTCAACATTATAAATTGATTTAATTTGGACTTAATGTCATAACAACAGCTTTTCATTTGTTACCAGTTGCTAAATCAATTGCAGATCAAGGAAAGTCCCCATGAAAGAGAAAAATCCCAAACATTTTGAACAAATGACCCACACTAAGGCAACCAGGAGACTGCCACTTATGAAAGACTTATACCAGGCCATGCTTATGTCAACCTACACAGCAATCTGAACACATCGGGTTTATCCAATAGAAAACACCTCTGAAATAATAGGGATGACGCCATATTGCTTCCCGCGAGAATGACGTCACTTTCTTTCGTTTCTAAAAATAGATCTTGAATGTAAAATCCAAAAGGTCGTTAAATTTGATTGAGGAAACAAGTATACATGTCACAACAACAAGTTCGCCATTTGGTATGAGTTACTGATCAAAAGTGATTAAAAAGGATGTCCAACACTTCCATACACATTGAACTACTTAACATGCACCCTTAGAAAAGGTGTTCATTGGCGGATGCCGATTTACCCGAAAAATTGTAACCCTACACTTATATCCGAGGTGTATTTCACAGCTCACGGAAATACCCGAGTAGTTCCGATTGCCTACACAGAGAGTTGCCCAGTTGTAGTCTAACCACTGATGTTCAGTTTGATTGGGATTAATTAGCCTGGCCGCTGATCGCATCAGAGAGAAGACTGCTTATCAAGCAATTTTAAAGAGTTCAATTGTTCTAGAGGACTTTAAAATGGCTGTTGAACGACGAGGACCACTGATCACAAGTGACCATTTGACTGTAGCTTATGTCAAGCCATGTAGAGAGTTGCCCCTTTGTATGCTAACCACTGATGTTCAGTTTGAACATATGCAGGTATCTCCAATGGTCCACTATCAGAACCTTCAATGTTCATTTCTGCAAGAAATAATCCTAATTTTGAGGGTACTTGGCACAATCTTCTTGTCAACGTGTTTCTAATGTGTACCAACAATACAATGATTAGAGACGAAATAGAGCAGTTAGCAACTAACCTTTATCTCTAATATCTGATTGAGACAACCGCAGTTGAAACTTTAAATCATTTGGACAAATTTCCATTGTTGATGATTGCTTTCTTGTTGCAGATAAGGGTTGATTGACAAGCCTGGTTTACTTGAAGTACACAGAGTTCAATTTGGAAGTCACCTGTCAAACATTGAGAGATCAGGCCCTAGGTTATTACATGTACCAGATGACTGACTGTGTGTGAATTATCTCAGAATTATCTCAAGTGGTTAATACATTAGGATCTTTACCAATATATTAACAGTTCCAGTAGTAAAATGATGAAACAATATTAAAATAAAAAGGCCAATTATAGCAAAGAAGCCTTTCAATTAGAACTAACACGAGAGTAAAATGAATTTGTCAAAAATGTTAAAGGGAAACCCAGTATCAATCCCAGTACCCCTTACATACCAAGTGTTACCCCATACTCAGATATATACGTTTTAATGACTCTATACCAGACAAGAAGAAAGCATTATGCCCCTAAAGGAACAATATAACAAGAATAGACCAGTTCACATTTCTGATGATTAACCCTTGTAGTGCTGGAACCAAATTCATGCTTGTGCAAACAGGTTAGATCCAGGACAGCCGAAAAGTAAATTGGCGGCTGGCCTTTGATCTTACCTGTGTGCTACTTTGAGTATCTTTCCTCATCAAAATCAAGAAGATATTTAATTTTTTGAAAAGCAGACAACACAAGAATTTATTTAAAGAAAATTATCCGGCATTCTAAGGGTTAAGTAAATGCTTTGAACATTTGTTTTCCTCTCACACTTTTTTTCTGGATTGACTACCTACATAAAAGTGATTTGTTTATAAATAAAGAAATCAAACGCTTTCTTTATTTATGAAACATATAACAGTTGATTTTAGAAAATTAGTAATATTTCTTCATATTGGGTTTTATTTAATTAATTAAAGACTATTTTCATATATTTGTTACTTGTATACAGCATCTACAGCATTTTTGTTTTGTTGCAATTCCCCTTTTTTGCTCATTACTTGAAATTGCTTCATCAATAATCATTTCAAAATAATTCATAACAAACATCCCATTGTTTTTTATTGTGTCATCATGTTTATATAAGAGCGAGCATAATGTTATTATGAAAGTGTGAAGATAAATGCATGTTTATACCCTGTAGTCTTAAATGATGCTTTCCTGGCCTTTTTTGTAATTCAATCAGCTTCAAAAATGTAGACCTCTTTGAGTTCTATCCAGATCTGTTTAGGACAACTTTTGAAGACAGCGAAAAAAGGAAGGAATGATGATATCAAGCAAGGACTTTCCCCCTTTTTGTCTCTATGCTTTGATCTAATTCTTTGAAAGTTATTCTTATTCATTTACATAGTATGGTAATCCTTTGATTTAGATGAGCCAACAAATCCCAGAAGGAATGTGGGTTAATGGGTGCACAAAAACTGGATGTCTCCGGAACTTGAATGAACTGATCATTATTCTGGATGCAAAAGTCATTTATACAAATTGATTATTTACTCAAATTGACATTATGCAAACTGTCATATTTGACACATACTGTTGATGGACATTGGGTACGCTAACGCAGCATTAACCCATAGAATGCTGGGGAATTTAAAAAAAATAAATAGATTTTTGTGTCGTCTTCATTCCAAAAAAAAATTGGTTAAGGAAAGATACTCAGAGTAGCAAAAAGCATGAAGCCAGTTCCAGCATTATCAGGGTTGAATATTAGACTTTCCTGGATTAGATTTATCAATGTCAAACATTTTATTAGCATAACATTTACATGTCGTTGCGTAACATACATACATTATCTACATTTACATACATACATACACATACAATCTATAATCATTATAATTATTATTATATATATTATTATTATTATCATGATTATAATTAAGTAAGGTAATTTTATTAATAATCATACAATCATGGAGGCTTGTGTGACATCGCTATATTCTGAGTCATGTATAGTATTAGCTAAGTAAATAAATTTTCCAAGTTTGCATAAAACATTCTTTTTTGGCTGTTCATTAAAAGTTTAAATTTGTTATAAGTTGGCCACGTATAGTAAAATTTTGGTATTAAAGTTCTTCTAATTCTCGATATAGGGAATATGTGTAAATATATGACAGTTTTGTTATTAAGTATCAAAAAAGTTTTTCTATTTACTAATTATTTCCTGATCCTTGTGTTAGGAAATTGAAGGTGAATAAACTGTCTACTATCATGGGAAGTGTCTACTGGGTCTCTGGAGAAATAGAAGGCTGGATTGGAAGTGTCACACCCTTCTAATCAAATTTGTCTGTCATTGCTCATTAGAATGTTTTGTAATTTAAAGCCAGAATGTCGCCAAAAGTGCATAACTGTGTAAAGTGAGTTATAAATCAATATGTTAAAAAATAGCATGATGCCTGTTCTATCACTAAGAGATGTTTCAAAGAGTCATTTCTTAAATTGTGTAGCACATGATTTAACTTCATTGTTTACATTCTAGATATGTCTAAGAATAGAGATGAGTGCTCGGAAATGGGTGGCAGGCACCTGGTTAGTAAAAGTCTTACAATATACATAGTTATTTATCCAACAGCAACAACGCAAATATTCAAAAAGAAGATTTTTTTCAAATTTAAATGCTCCCTGTCATTTTACAAAATTCACACCGACATTTCTTGGCAGACCTCATGTTCTCGCTAATTGTAAACAAACTTTACCATCTTAACTCTTTTAAAAGCATCATATGACCATATAACTGTCTCATTTTCTCTTTAAAAGAAAATTTAAAAGTATTTTTATGTTAATTGTCAAATATTCCAGAACTTACATAATTTCACTGTAAATGAGCGCTAATCTGGCTTTAACAGAGGTCCAGTTAAGAGGTTTTAGTCCCTTGATAACTTCTTCATTACTTCCCGATACCCTTTTTGGTTGGTACTCATTTATAAACAAAAGTTATCTTGATAAGATGATTCTCATATTATCTTCTCCTCAGTCTATATTATGGATACTCACCCAATAGAGTTTCTCCATGAGACCGTTCTTTTGAACAGTGTCTTCATAAAAAAGTAGGGTGTACTGATGAGGTTTTGAAAATCTTCATCAGCTAGGGTGTACTGATGAGGTTTTGAAAATCTTCATCAGCTCTTTGTCCATACCTCCATTATAAACAAGTGAAACTACAATCAATCATAAAGATCATTTACTATTTAGACTGACTGTTGTGCAACACTAAAATAGATTTCCCCAGGCTGACTTGTTGGTTATACCTGGATAATTGTTTCAGCTATGAAGGACATAAATGTGTGTGGTTTGCTAGCCCTTTGAAATGGTGCATTTTGATAACCAAATTATGTTGCTTTGATCAGTAAGATCTGAATTGATCAATTGATTAATATAAAACAGATTTATCTTTAATCTAATTGAATGTTATTTCTGTTTAAATGTGTGTTCAGTGCACCATGACCTTTGTTTGATAAAGGATTAGTTTTCTTCATAATCAATTTTTTTTTGTCACATTGATTCTTACATCCTTTATCAATAATACATTTTCATTATGGTGAATTGCTATTGCACACACCTTTCTCTTTGGTTATAAGTGTTTCTTAATTATCTTTTGCCAAGTAACCCAAGCTTTTTCCAGGGATTGTGCAGGCCTTCTCTTTGGTGGGCTTACATTATTGACTCCCAAATTCCAATTTATTGCCATCAAAATATTGGGGATCCATTCATTTTAGCCTATCTCTTGGTGCAGACTTTCTTTAAAGCATCAGTCTTTCAGTGCAATATTAAAAGAAAACACTGTGATAAAAGAAGAAAATACTTTTACTGAGCAACATCTTGTCATTTCCAATTTTGGAAGTTTAAGTCCCCATATCATGATCATGATTATTGTCTTCTAATGCCATAACTTTGGATGAGTCACAAAAGCTTCCCGGTCAATTCGTACCCAAACCAATTCGTACCCACCCTTTTTTGGCTAATTCGTACCCACATTTCGGTCAATTCGTACCCATCCTAATTTTTAAGAAGTCAATTCGTAACCAGTCTATAATTTGATACAAATTATAGTACATATTAAATGAAAATTCTTACATATTTTGAAACGAATTATAGTACATAATAAATAAAATATTTTTTTTTAAACTTTGAGCTTTGAGATATGTAAGTTAGCTATCAATAGGCAATTTTCGTAAATAGGAGGCCATATAAATGAATTTCCGAAAGAAACTTTTAATCAAAGAATCAACAAAACAACAACATATAAAAAGAACATATACATATAGATTATCTATAAACTTATGATAAAACATTAATGAAGACGCGCGCCGGCAAATTAACCTTTTGTGTTAGCACTCGCGTAGGGACAAATAGAAAGATATTATTTATAAATGAAAATATACCACAAACACTAAGTTTATTTTTATAAGGCACGAGCACACGTGTTTTATGATGTTATCTATACACTTATGATTAGCCATTAACAACATGTCGGTCTCAATTTGATTTGAAAGTAACTTATCATAAATTAATCAATAACAGTTTGTTTTAATTTGCTATAATTTTGTAACACCCCTTTTGTTGTAACTTGCTTATGATTAGCCTAGTAATTAAGGACACCAATTGTTAGAACAATTAATGACAATTGACGCTGCATCTCCTGCGACCATTCTTCGGTTTGCACGTGATGAAAAGAATCCATATCAGTAAGTTAAAATGAGGTAAGTGTGAAAAGCAAGAAAACAAATCTGGATATCAAATGAAGACAACATATATAACTTAAAATGTATGCATTATTTTTGTTATGGCTATAAGTAAGCTTTGTGCTATTTTATGCTGAATAAAAAATGAATTGAATTGAATTGAATAAAGGGAAACGCTATATCATTTTATTTGATTTTTAAACACCATTTTACGTAAAACAAAGTACACATACACCTACTCACAATGCTTCCCTCACAATTAAAACACAATAGACAAAAACAAAACATGAACAACGTAAAAAAATAATCTTAAAATACTGAAGTATAGGATGGTTACGAATTGACTTGTTAAAAATTAGGATGGGTACGAATTGACCGTAAAGTGGGTACGAATTAGCCAAAAAAGGGTGGGTACGAATTGGTTTGGGTACGAATTGACCTGCTACCTCACAAAATCCCCACTGAGAGAATGGTAAAAAAAGTTGACATTATAATCACTCATTCCCCACACCTGCAGGGTAGAAGTTGATTAATTATTTTGACACCTGGGATTATTTCCTGTCCCAACCAATATATTCCCTCATCATAATGTTTTAATTTGTATAAAACATAACCATAATTAGGTTTATGATTTGAACACAATAATTCGAATATGATTATTATAGAAATGTGGAAATTATATGAACAATGTGAGCCCATGTCTCATGAAACTGATGTCTGATGTGCATCATAAACTCCACTCAATAAGAAATGGTTAGTTTCAAAAGGCCTTTAACCCTTTGAATTCTGGGTAATTTTATAAAGATAGATTTTTGCATTGTCTGCTTTCCAAAACCTTAGATACCCGCTTAATTTTGATGAGGAAAGATACTCTGGGAAGGAAACAGGTTAGACCACAGGCCAGCTGCCAATTAATTGGCCGCTTGCCTGTGATATAATCTATTTGCTTAAGCATCAAGTCGGTTCCAGCTCTGTAAGGATTAAAGCTTGTGTTGTTAAAATGATAATTACGAAGATTTTATGATGAGAGAAACAATGCAGGTAGGTGCATACAAACCATCTGAATAACATTCCATAAACTTGTTTACAATGTTTTGATTTGTCATCTGCTTCAAGTTAAGCTTGTTTTAATTTTACAAATCTTCCTATTGCCAATCGAATAAAGAGTTTCTATCTCTATTTGATTGTATGAAAAGCAAAAGTAATCAAGCAACATGTCAAATTGTAACCAAACTATCCTCCAGCGATTTTACTGGTCTTCTATTTCAGACTTTTAAGAAAAAGCTTTCAATTTTGTTAAAAGCATACTAGCACTCATAAACCTGCAGATCTACGAAATGAGTTACAAATTATGAAAAAATAAGTTTAAACATATCGAAATACCACACTATCATGACATTATAACGCTTGCACCATTTATTATCCATGTTTCAAAGTGCTTTTTTCAAAAATTGTGTTCTCCAGAATTTGACTTTATTCTTTACATGCAGTTACATCTGAAATAGCGATGAGCGCTCTCAGATGTCTATATAACATGTATTAGGTGATCTTTGGCTGACTATTGTTTTGATGAGTTATAGTACTTTTTAGATATCTCCTGTATCCTACATCATAGCATATGGGGTAATGGTTGAAAACAGAACAACTGTCAAAAATTATCAGGAGGTTTTATTGCTACAAATGTAATCCTTGAGTACCATCCAATCGATCCTTATCTTTGTCTAACTCTTAATCAGCAATGAATCAAGAGGATCTGGAAGACTGTAATTAAAATCAGAATTTACTTTTTTTTAACATTTATCTTTGCTTTTCTTTTTCTTTCTTCTGAAATGAATATCTTTGAAATTCATTCTATCTTTATCTGCTTTATAGATTTGGAGTGATTAAAATGCTGATGTTTTGTTTAGAGAAGACTGGTTAACCCATTGATATATATTTGGCACATTTATATATCCCTACAACAGCATATAAATAAAGTGACAAATGAGATATGGCTGGAAACGCACAATTTTCCCCTCAATATAGCAAACTTGAAAGAGATAACACTTTTACTTTTCTTATTATTGGCCATCTGCTTTTGCTTCGAATTTGGACCAGTCACAAAGTATATCTGCTAGAATGGGTAAGTGGACTTGTGTGGTCGGTCATGCAAAACAAAGTCATCTGTTTTGATTTTCCTCTATGGGGTCTGTTTTGAACAGAAATCTTGTTTTCTACAACCAGATGTTCATGAGGCTTACGAGGCATTAACTCATTACCCAAAATATGATTTGTTCCATGATTTTTGTGTGTGACATGAACAGTTACTCTGCTGTTATATGGACCAATGGTTTTAAAAGCAGTGTCAGACAAAAGCAATTTCTTTATGATATTTGATAGAAAATATTGTGAGCAAGGAAATGATTAGCTGTTGCAAGCAATTTTCCAATGCTGGTGTAAAGTTTAGATTGATTTGACTGATCTTAGATTACCTTTCAATTCAAGGCATTTACTTCTTACTATCTGATTACTTGCTGATCTATCTGCTGCAGAAAATACAAGAAAACATTACAACAATTCAACAGGAATACGTTTTGAAGACTCACTTTATAGTCAGTGTTGAAGATGGAGAAATTTATCTATATCTTTTTTATTCTTTGTGTTGTATTTTGTAAGATTTTTCTTAGTTTTGTCTGCTATTAGATCTTTTCAAGGGGGAAAAGGATTATCCCATTCTCATAAAATCAGTTATAAAGTGTGAATAAAGTTTTCTTTGCCACACTGAGTAGAAACCACCCTTCATAGCTAAAAGGTGAAGATTTTTGTAACATGAAATAATGCCTTTTGTCATAATGCATATTTCTTATATCTTTTGCTGTGGGTGCTGTTAACCCTTTACCAAACTCAAAATTTTCGACTGTCCCAAATTGAAAGAGTTGCATATGACATTTAAAATTGTCATGAAGTTGAAAAATAATCTTCTGCTAGGGCAGAAAACATTGCGGGAAAAGTAGAAGCTGCTCGTTTAGAGCAATTTCTCCTTTTCCCACAATGTTTCCAGAGTCATCTGCAACAAACTGTTCAAATGTCGTTTTTGTTTAGTAATGGGTTAAACCAGTATAATAATTGAATAGGGTTGAACCAGAGGTAGCAACCAGATCTGACCATGGTCTGCAAGAACTAATGAGATTCATCAATCCCTTGTGGTTCTCTTGCATTCCTCTATGTTGGTTATTAAAAGTAATTTTCTGACCAGTCATCTCATCTAGTTGTTCTAAAGATATTCTCTGCACCATGCCTTCTGCAGACGACTTTATCGCATTACCCTATATAATTCAGTGCATCAGCAGATGATATCTTTAGACTACTTCTTTGATTTCCTTAATGACCAGGAATACTTGTATCAAAACCAAGTCTACCAGTCATAATATTTGCCAGTTTAAATTTACCAGTCATAATATTTGCCAGTTTAAATTGTCTTGCTGAAACAGTATTGAATGTTTGCCCACAAAATAATTTATCTTAGCCCATTATAACTGAATAGCTGTTTCTTCTATTGCAACAATGTCTTTGAAAATTGTCTACTGAAAGAGAAGTTAGTTTTCTTTAGAAGCATAGAAATATTAAAACATCTGCAGTTATCATAAATGTTAATTCTTTGGCTTGTGTCTGTTGACAAAAACAACGATTTACCCCTAAAACTAATAAAATAATTATGACCAATATCATGCCAAAATGGGTTTAACAGTTCTTCATACACAAATATGACAACTAGGTAGTCAAAACCAGATTGTATCTGGCATACATTTTTGCAGTAAATCTTGTTGATTCAGAAAAAGCTGAAGCTTTATTAATGGATAAGTGTTACTTTCGTTGATGTAACTAGGTGCTCTGTTACAGTCTAGGGAATGATGTAATGTTAAGCAGGCTCATAGACAATAGCATGCAGAGAGATTATTGTATAAATCTATAACCTTACCCCTCTGAAGGGTTCACAAACTGAGTTCATGAATTTCTTGAACATTCATGAATTATAAATGACCATTCGTGAACACAGAGCTGTTCTTGGAATAACTCACGAACACCATGGCAACAACATCAAGAACAGGTTTGTGAACATCAAGAACAGGTTTGTGAATATCAAGAACAGGTTTGTGAATATCAAGAACAGGTTTGTGAATATCAAGAACAGGTTTGTGGATATCAAGAACAAGATCATGTGTGGATTCATGAACCTGTTATTGATCTCAATGAACATTTTCTTGATATTCACATACAAGTCCAAATAAACGGTCATATGTCTTGAAGCCTTTTTGGATAAGGTGTCCATCTATGAAGGACTTTTTTGATTGTAATCTATGTTCTTGTATTTGAGGTTTTTCTGTTGTTTGGTGAAGATGTGTTTAATGGCTATAGAATAATGGTTTAATTAATTCTGACATTTACAAAGACCAGTTGTTTAAGCCTTGTATAAAACTATGGTGTTTTGGTAGATAGCCAGGATATAATGCATATCTGGATTTGATAATTGACCACTTGACCATACAAACTGTTTTTTATCTGTTTCTGTGTTATTTATGAAAGTTACCAGGGATAGCAAAATCTGATTTCATTTACCTGCCTGTAGATGCCAAATCTTTTTCTGTAGTTGTCTATTTAACAATGGTTGTATAGTGGGTTTGGGTAAAATTTCACTTGTCCATGAAGACTTTTGGACAAGCTTGGCAATACAGACAATTGTTTTCCCACCCCGGGTTACCAAGTGCAGATTTTATGCGACATGGGAAGATTATGAGCTTACATCATTGCATCCATATCTTTTAGATGTGATTGAGACATTGATAGCACTTCCGATTCTGGACTCAAAATACATTAACTTCTCCTTTGTCATAATCAATATCAGATCATACACAGTTGCAAACGAGAAAGTTAAAACCTCTGCTAATGGTCAGCCTGTGAGATCAGGGCATGCCTATCCATTTTGACATTCATTACAAATTCTTATTTATTTTTATCAACCAAATACTTTTTAGCATGTAAATGATTTAATATACATATATCCACATCATCATGGGAATGCCCTCTAAATGACCTTAGATGCATGCATGTTATAACTCAACATGCAGTAATACCCACTGAAACAAAATATGAAATTGCTTGTCAAGATCATTTACTCCATTTGTCAAAAACTTTGTAAACATAAAACATTTCATTTTAGCAAAGCTTACACTAAAAATCTTTTGTTGCTTTCTCTTTTGTCATGTGATGAAACTCTTCATTAAAACAAGATTTTGATTAAATATTATAACGTTTGCTGTCTATAAAGAGAAAGCTTTTCTGAAACTCTTATTGAATTACCAATTTCATTTTTAACCAAGTCCTGTATCACACATTGCAGGTAAAATAGCAATTTCACAGATCCCATTCCATAAAGACATCCAAAAGTATCTCTTTTGCTTGTTGCAGGCCCTATATTTACTTCTGTCTGTCCATCAGATTATGGCTTCCTATTATCGTGAAAGGCCTGACAAAAAATTGGCAGCTAAATAAGAAGGACCTGTTCCGTGAGATTATGATGGGCATGTCGGTGGAAAGTTACAGCTTTATGGTCTGCTAGAGCCATTAACCAATCCTAAATAGGAGCTTCCTTACTTTGTGCTGAAGACAAATTGAGCTTCCTTGCTTTGTGCTTAAGTCAAATTGAGCTTGCTTTCTTAGTACTGAAGACAAATTGTGCTTCCTTACGTTGTGCTGAATACAAATTGTGCTTCCTTACCTTGTGCTGAAGACAAACTGAGCTTCCTTACTTTGTGCTGAAGCAGGGTTCTCTCTGGCTAAAATTTTCTTTGTGCCAACACTTGCGCCAAATTCAAAACGTTGGCGCCAAATTAAAAAAATTGGAGCCAAATTCAATAAGTTGGTGCCAAAATAGTCTTCTGTAGAAGGGGAAATCCTTCATCAGGGTCATCTACGGTTCTAAAGAGGTTCTTAAGCGTTTGTTTGTTCTATCTATTTCTATGTGCTGTTTTCATTAGGTTCTATGGACTAAATCCTCTCTCAAACTCAACATTTGAAACAGGACATAGAAGAAACATGACTTTCACCTTGGCGTCATATTATAACCAATTATTTCCTGTCCTCTAAGCCTCCTTGAAATTACGGTTGTCAGATGTCAATTTGATTTTTAGTGGGAGGCATATTTAACGACTGAGAAGATTGATTTAAAGTCATTCTTGTGTTGGATCAGAATTAAGTGTCACTTAACATCGCGGATTTTATATACCAAAACTTCGGTGCATAAAACAGTTTCAGTTATATGTCAATCAACACAACTGACTTCGCCGATGTTTGATGTCAACTTCTTTAAAAGTGGCGCGAGGTCAAACATTAAAAAGCAATTAAAGTATTCAAAGTCATAATTTCCATATAATTTAAGTTGTAAAGGCTGGCAATTGACAAAATGGTGTACACAAGAAGGTGTCACCTTCAACAAACTTGACAATCAAAACTGAACAAGTGTGAAATCAGGATTATCCCGTATCGGATAGTGCATTTGATAAACAAGCTGGTTCCTGAGTTCTAATTCAAAGTACTGCGAATACGGGAGCCATCGATACATGGTTCTCGGCTTTACAGTAAAAACAAATCGATATTGGATTGAGATCAGCAACCATGCGGTAAACAAACATTAAATTCTCGCGGAAAATAGTCGGTGCAAGCAACTTTCGCCAAATTTGTTTTTCTTGCGCCAATTTCTTAATTTTGTTGCAAATGGCGCCATTTGCGATAGCCAGCGTGAACCCTGGCTGAAGACAAATTGAGCTTATTTATTTTTTGCTGAAGACAAACTTAGCTTCCTTACTTTGTGCTGAAGACAAACTGAGCTTTCTTACTGTGTGCTGAAGGCAAATTATACTTGCTTACTTTGTGCTAAATACAAATTGTGCTTCCTTACTTTGTGCTATATACAAAATATGCTTCCTTACCTTGTGCTGAAGCCAAATTAGTCTTGCTTACTTTGTTCTGTAGACAAATTGAGCTTATTTACTTTGTGCTGGAGTCAAATTGTATTGAAGACGAATTGTGCTCCCTTTCTTTGTGCTACAGACAAAAATAAGCTCTTTTTTTATGCTCATTTATAATGGAGCATCAACAGTTTGTTTAAGAAAAAAATGAACATTAACTAATTGATGGTTCAAAGAATTTACATGTACTTAACAGGCACTTATTTTTTTAAGTTGTTTTTAAGTTTTCCTTGTTATGACAAGCAAGCAATTTCTGGATGTAAATTAGTTTTTCCCAATTTTGACCTGTAGCAGCTATTCGAATTGTAAAGCTGACAATCATGACTTAAATGATATAGCATTAGGACATTGTTATATTGAATAGTAACTAATGTGGCAAAGAGAGAAATTGGCTATTACACCAGTTATTCCTTTTGCTTCATACTGAGAATATTTATAGTTTTCTTTGCAAGTTTCACTAGTATTTCAGTCAGATTGCAGTGGTCAGTATACCTATTCATGGTGCTGGTATTTCCTAAAACCTTATGAGCCGCTGTGTGCATTCCTACATGATTGTCTACATCATGTCACATTGACTAAATTAACCCTAATAGTGCTGGAACTGACTTCATGCGTATGCTAACAGTTGGATCCAGGCCAGCTGCCAAATTAATTGGCAGCTGGCCTGTGATCTAACATGTTTGCTACCCTGGGTATTTTTCTTCAACAAAATTTAGCAGATATTTAAGGTTTTCGAAAACAGACAACACAAAAATCTATTTTAAGAAAAGTACTCAGCATTTTAAGGGTTAAACTTTGGAAAGAAAATTGGCCAAGTCAGGGCCCAAACATAGGATTTCTGTTTTCAGAGAAGGCCAAGTTACCAACTAGGCTTATGAGACATGTTGACAGACAGCCATTGCTGGTGGTACCACCCAGCTTGACAAGCTCTTATGATGCAAAAATAATGGTCCTTTTTGCCCTGCTTGTCCAATAGCCTTAAAGGAAAAGTGGCTTTCTACTGAATATTACTATTTGAAGTCTTTATGGAGACAAGTGCAGTAAAAGGTTTGGAATTTAAGGACAAGTAATTCAAAATCAAAATTTGCAACTTTTGAATAAGTGCAGACAATTTTGAGGTCTTACTCAATTAGTCATGAGCCAGACATCGCAGTATTACTGAAAGGTCATTGGGACAATTTGATAACCAAATAGAACAAGCAAAAGAATGGATTAGGTTAAGAGCTAAAACTGGCATTTGGAGACATAGGAACAGTTTTCCTGAAGGCCAAGGCTCTATTCATCAAGAAGTGTTTGAGACAAAACTCAATTATTAAAACTAAGAAATAACATTATAGTATCTTGGGAATCTTGGGAAAGCCAGTTCTGGGTTCTAAATCCTTTACCTAATTTACCTTATAGACAGTACCCTTAGAATGCTGGGTAATTTTCTGTGTTTTTGTTGTTGTCTGCTTTCCACTCAACTTTGTTGAGGATAGATACACAGAGTAGCAAACAGGTTAGATAACAGGCTAGCCTCCAATTTACTTGGCGGCTTTCCTGGATCTAACCTGTTTGCATATTAAGCATGAAGTCTGTTCCAGCACTATAAGGGTTGACCTTGGGATTATGTTCCAATAATCATCAGCAAGATACTGTGATATAATTGTGATAATGTAGAGGTTTTGTAAGGCATAAATAGTAATGTCATTCCTTGTTTGTAACAGTGATAGAGATAATAAGAAACATTTTAAGAAGATATGCAACTCAAAATTCACCTCGCTTAAATAGGAATAAACATCTGGTAAACAGGTTATTATGAGCTGATTGTACAAATTATTAGACATTGATGAAAACAGATAAGATGTTGAACATTATTTAACGTTTCCCTTCATTTTTTGTGACCTAACCAAATAAAATCAAAGTAATAGTAAAGGACAATGAATAAAGTTTGATAAATAGAAAGATATTTGAAAGATATTTGTGCTATTAAGTATTTGGCACAATATTTCATTCTCAAAACAATAAAGAAATCATCTTGCTATTTGGTTTTGTTTGCTGTTGCTTTCAGTTTCAAACCCTTGCAGATTCACATACTTGGGTACCGGTGAAATGTCTGTTAACTCTTTTTCTAAAACTCTGAATAGTTATAGTGTTACTGTTGTTATGTCTGTCTCCTTTAATCATAATCTGCCAGAAGATTGCATTGTCTTAATACATTGTAAGTGTTTGAAACTGTGCAAACATATTCAGCAATTTAGTTCTTGAGAACAAATGTTCCAGTACATTATTTTGCCAAATTAAACACAAACATGGTAAATGTCAAAGTTCATCTTTTAAGCCATTTTGTAGACAATGATGATAGGTTAAAGAGTCGATAAATAAATAACTGTGAAAATAAAATGAGCAAGCTTGCTCATAAAATTATTTCAAGTCAATAATATTGCCTAGAAATTGTTACCATCTGTCAAACTGTGAAAAGATATTTATCATAACGAGAATATAAAACCTGTACTTAGAACCCATTTCTCTACACCATTTCCTCATATTTATAAACACTGCTTAATTCAGCCTGTTACTCCATGAATATTTAATTTTAGACCCATGCCACAAGATTTCAAAGAAACCATTGTGATCCAAGGAGGAATGCTGGGTAATTTTCTAAAAATAGATTTTGTGTTGTCTGCTTTCCAAAACCTTAAATATCTGCTTAATTTTGTTGAGGAAAGATACATAGAGAAGCAAACAGGTAAGATCACATGCCAGTCGCCAATTTATTTGGTGGCTGGCCTGGGTCTAACATGTTGCGCAAGCATGAAGTTGGTTCAGCACTATAAGGGTTAAATGCTTCTTGCCATATTTGAGACAAGTTGTCTGCTGACCAGCTTGAAGTTTTGATTGTTATTAAGAATTCTCAAAGGTAAACACAGGCAAACAGTGAATCCTTAATATATGAAAGCTGCAGGTCTGCAGCAAACAAATTTTGAAAATATTATGCAAGAAGGACAAGAGCCCCTGTGTTATTTGTAACAAAACATGCAAAGAGAGCAATCAAAGCCAATTACATCTAATCGGTAAAAAACATTGTTGTTTCTTGAACAGTTATGTCTTTGTCATTCACGGATCTTTATGACAATGGTGTTTACTGATCAATTGGGATATCTTCTATTACATTGAGTAGTCTTCTTAATTTTGATAATCATTCTTTAAACCTGTGGGTAAGGTAACTATTGAAAGTAATGCCATTAAGCCATTGCTTCAGTAATTGTAACAAACTAAAAAATTACAATCACATCCAATCAGCACAAAACACTGTCCTCCAAATGGATAACTACTATATAACTGATATATTGTTGAAACTACAAAACCCAAATATCACTTTCCAATATGGAGAAGGGGTAATGTTTTTTTCCCCTTGGAATGCTAGAGCACTTGTTCCCAAATGACAATTTCGTGAATACCTTTAATTGATTACAACACCTTACGAGTCTGGGCATGACAAGAACATCATGTCTTAGATTACTCTTTCCTTGTCTCTGGTTTTGCAAACAAAAGATTAATAGGTTAGTTGTTGCTAGTGGATGGAAAGGCTGATCCTCTGGCAGAAATCCTGGTTCCTGTCCAAGAGAAATATCAATTGTTCACCTGAACAACAGAAACAAGGTAAATTACTGAAGGATGATTGCTCCCCAAACCTCTCACCCTTTTCTCACTGCTATTAGATTTATCTCGTCTTCGATTTTCATAACTCTTACAAACTATGCAGCAGCATCTGAAAGTGTTAACCCTTTCCCAAACAACAACTTTTCAACTGTCCCAAATTGAAAGAATTTACAGACAACATTTCATTTCAAAATGTGATGAAATTGGAAAATAATCTTCTGATAGGGCAGAAAACATTGTGGGAAAAGGAAAAAATTGCTCATTACGAAATGGTCATAAATTCCGTTTCATAAATGATCTTAAGTGTGATATTTGCTCCTAAGTCAGATTCTCTCTCTAACAATTTTAATCATTATTCTTTTAACCCTTAGAATGCTGGGTAATTTTCTTAAAAAAAGATTTTTGTGTCGTCTGCTTCCCCAAACCTTAGATATCTTCTTAATTTTGATGAAGAAAGCTACTCAGAATAGCAAACATGTTAGATAACAGGCCAGTTCCCAATTTACTTGGCAACTGGCCTGGATCTAACCTGTTTGCATGATCATGAAGTTGGTTCCAGCCCTATAAGAGTAAGTTTTGTTTTGGATTTTCATATCACTCACAAACTATCCTGCATAGGAATTCTACATAACATCTGATAGTTTTTGGACTAGGGTGCGTTAAGAGCAAATTGTCTTTCTGGCGAAGTTGCTTCGAATGTTGTCATAACTTTCTTTTTCTAACGCAGGAAAAAGACAAAAAAACAATAGTGGTAGAAGTGAAGTTTGCTTTGAATGCAGTTTGTGCTTTGAATAAATAGTACACTGCAGACTCATTATACCGCGACCCGTTATACCGCGATACTCATTATAACGCGGGTCTCCTATGGCTCCCAAAATTTCAAGCACATTAGGGCTTAAACAATAGCCTAAATCTCCCCCTTTCTGCAAAATGACGCGGTCGGCATCCTAAATAGAAAGTCTACCTACAAATTGCACTCCGAAGGCGTGAAAATCAATAACTCCCTGGGTAATCCCCATTGTTTGTCACGGTCTTTTAAACAAAGCGCGTGGCCTTTATACGTACACAATCCGTGACCCGAGGGAAGATTTAAATCTATGTGTACATAGTGTTGATAAATTACATAATATCATTAGTTTGTACACGCTTATTCAGGGGAGTGTTTTACACCTAGTTTAAATGGTAAAGCATTAGGTACACATGCTGGGAGAACTATCGATAAAATTTACTCACTCCTAACTTGGAGTTTAAATCTATAAATAGAACATGGGTTAACTGAATCCACCCTCCTTTTTCTGTAGTGTGTATTTAAACTGCACGTGCCTCTATCAATGATCCTTAACTTGAATCGTAATGAAACAAATAAAAAGGAATATATAGTTAAACATGTAAGTTTTGATTATGTTTTTTATTTGCTTTTCTTTTATTCACAATAAATTCAATGATAAGTCAGTAACTCAACACAATCTTGAAATATGAATAGACTACTTCTTGAATCTTATTGTTTCTTAAGTGGTTATGGTCTGGCATATAGCGCGTAAGGGACCCCGCGTTATATTTGTCAACCCCACTATTAACGCGGATCTAGCATCATGGCTCCCGACGACCGCGTTATAATGAGTCTGCAGTGTACCTAACCAAAATGAGACACACTGCGATCCACCAATAATTTCTAAACTTAAATATGAAACCAATCTTACTTTCTATCATTGTTTTACTCTTCATAAGATACAATTCCGTGAAATATTGCAAACACGTAAGAAACGTTCAGTCAATTTTCATCCTTCGAAGTTTTAACAATCATTATCTTTGCACAGACACAGAATCATTTTGAAATAATTGAAAGGAAAATTCATATATACTAAAATAATTTATAAGTTCAATCAATCGCACAACATACCCTAGTGCATCCTGTACTCAAGCGCATTTAATGCGACATCAAGTGATAGACTGTTCTAATTATTTAAACAAATGACATTTGAATCCCTTTTTACGGTTGCCTCATGGGAAATTGTAAAATGTCCAGATGTCCGAAAAATAGACTATCTGTTCACAGAAATAATGTTGCTCAAATAAATTTTCAAATGTATCCTCCATCATCTTGCTTTAAACGCACCTTAGTCCTTCAGCGCTTTCAGCGCTTTGATTAGTAATAAACTAAATTCATTAGTTAATTACCTTGGGCCTGTTTCATAAATGATTTTAGGCATGACATTTGCTCCTAAGTCAAATGTTCATTCTTAAACAAATTTCATCATTATTCTCTCTTTGAAGTCAAAAGTGAAAAACTCTCTTAACACTAAGAGAGATTGCTGTTTTTTTTAAATAATAAAACTTATAAGAACTATGTACTGAAACCAGTTTGTCACTGGTGAATATGAACACTTCTTTTTCAATAAGATCAACTGGTTAGATGGAAAAGAAAAATTTCATATTTTCTTCTAACCATAAATCAATTTTAATTGCTTGGAGTAGATAAGTAAAATCCCATGGCTCTTTGGCAAGGGTTTTGATGAAGAAAAAAGACAAAAAGAAAGATCATTCATTTGGTGTGTAAAAAGAACTTTTTCAAGCATTATTTTTTCATTTTTTGAAAGATTTATAAGAGCAATTAATATATCTTTTTAATATTTTCAGCATCACAATTTGTTTTTCTCACTATGCAGCCTGCAGACAAGCCTGATTCCAAAGTCTTATCGTGTTATCAATTATCTCACGCATCAGGGGCCTCAAATATCACTCTGATATTAGTCTCTGCATGCACAATAACCATCATCTCTTTAGGACTGACAGACCACTGATAGTGGCATGATGCAAACACCTTCATGAAGACATTGTGTCCGAGGAAAAACTTTTTAACTAATTGGTTAACTATAGTTTACAATAAATAGTCGAAAGTATCAATTTCTTCTTTTTATATTAGTAAAGCATATGGCAAAGGGAGAAAATGCTCATTAGGAGCAATATCTTATATGGCAATTTGGTTTCTTAACTCTTATAGTGCTGGAATCTACTAAATGCTTATGCAAACAGGTTAGATCCAGGCTAGCTGCCAAATAAATTGGCAGCTGGCCTATGATCTTACCTCTTTACTACTCTGAAAATCTTTCCTCATCAAAACAAAGCAGATATTTAAGGCTTTGGAAAGCAGACGACCCAAAAATCTTTTCTTAGAAAATTATCCAACATTGCAAGGTTTGACACTTTCTTTCCACATGCTAAAATGGGTATGAAGGAAATTAGCAATGATTGCAAAACTCTCATTTTGTCAAAAAGTCTTAATGATCATTTATATAAAAATGTTGCTGTTAAAAGGTTTTTGTCATTATTCTATAATGTTTTCCGATTGTCTGCTGCAAACAAGTTTCTAGGCGCCAAGAAGTAATTAGGCACTGGCTACATCTGATGGACCTATAACCATTTAGCCTTGAATTGTTATCTCTTATGTTTAAACAAGGCAATAATTCCAATCCATCCATCCTCTTTAAAAAAATCCAAATCACAATGAATTCAATCTTTTACCACAGATATGTTTAACCATTACATAGGCGTAGGAGCCGGGGGAGAGTATACTTTGGGCCCCCCAATATTCACAATGGAAGATGAAGATTTTTGGAAAGAAAAAATGAAAGAAATGAAATTTAACATCAGAATTTATATAAAAGTGTATTTTGTGTTTTATTTAATACCAATTTGCCTTTTGTTACGAACAATAACATTTTGACGTCATCATCGCAAATGGCAATCTGAATACATCAGGTTTATCCAATGAAATCTCAGCTCACGGAAAGTAGTTTCAACTAACGAAAACAATGATGCAAAACGTACTCTAAGCAGTCAAACCCTATATTGTATTTAAATATAAACTTATTTTTTGTAATGAGCAATTTCTTCTTTTGTGTCGTCTGCTTTCTAAAACCTTAACCTGCTTAATTTTTTTAAGGCAAGATACTCAGAATAGGCAGCTGGCCTGGATATAACCTGGTTGCATTAACATGAAGTCTGTTCTAGCATTTAAAGGGTTAAATTTTGTTGTGGGGGAATAGGTTTAACATTAGTAAGAATGTTAAAAGGTTCAGTCATATTTTCGTAATTATAACATAATAGAAGCACTCTATGTACCTAGGTGTTCAAAAGCAACCATTGGTTTGGTGGTTGGCAACAGTATAAACGAAAAGTGAGATTACTTCATGCGTTACTAGGTGATCAAACCTTGAGTGTCCTTTTCTAGTAGATAATAGTACTAGCAGGTTGATAACAAGGCATTATCAATCCAGGACAGTATTAATCCTTAGAATGCTTTGTATTTGCTAAAAATAGATTTTTTTGTTGTTCCAAAACCTAATTAGATATCTGCTAAATTTTCATGAGAAAAGATACTCAGAGAAGCAAACAGGTTAGATCACAGGCCAGCTGCCAATTTACTTGGCGGCTGGCCTGGATATGACCTGTTTGTATAAGCATGAAGTCAGTTCCAGCACTAAAGGGGTTGAAAAATTAGAAATTGTTGCTGCACTATATTAGTGGTCCAAATTGAAAGTAACAGCATTTGGCAGTCATAAAATATGAAATGTAACAGTTTATTCTGGGGCTATAGGCAGATCTTTGTTTGCTGCGTAGAGCTGTTTCAACAATTGTTCCCAACTATATAGCAGTGTACCTTAGCTCAAAACCACTGCTGCTATTCATTGACATTTCAATTGTTAATGCTATACCACAAATGCCCTCTTTTTCACCATTGAAATAACCCATGATAATGGCATTACTTTCATAATGCGTAGTTATAATCGGTGTTCTAGGTAAGGGTGCATAGCCTGTGGTCCTTCACATAAGGTATATCACAAACAAATTGACAACTTCTATTTTGTTGGTACTCTAAACAAATTGTCTCGCTGGTCTCAGCAAAAGGGTTAAGATAGATACAGATGAAGGAATGGGTTAACCCTTTTGCAAACAAAAACAGCATTTGACCTATTTGTTGCAGACGACTTAAAAAAACATTGTGGGACAAGGAGAAATTGCTCGAAACGATTAATTTTTCCTTTTCCCACAATGTTTTCTGCCCTATCAGAAGATTATTTTTCAATTTCATCATATTTTGACATTTTGTGTGCAAACCCTTTCAATTTGGGACAGTGGAAAATTGGGTGTTTGGTAAAGGGTTAAGAAATACCAATAGGAAGCCTGCCAAACTTGATTGATGCTCAAGGGTCATGGATAATTAAACTTGGTCAGGATTCTTGACTGGAATGTAATTGACTGATAAGCCTTTTTTCTATGATCATTGTTGCTACTTCAAGCACTGTCCATTGTGGGTTCAACCTTTCTCTCATACAGGATTCTATGGCTTGCCAACATTGGACTCTGCAGCAGATGAAGAAGACGCAGCAGAAATAAATAATGAACACATGAAATAACCTTTTGTATTGAGAAGAAACCTTTAACCCTTAGAATGCTGGGTCATTTTCTTAAAATAAATTTTTGTATTGTCTACTTTCCAAAACCTAAAACTTCAACTGAATTTTGATGAGGAAAGATACTCAGAGTAGCAAACAGGTTAGATCACAGGCCAGCCACCAATTCACTTGACGGCTGGTCTTGACCTAACCTGTTTGCATAAGCATGAAATCAGTTCCGGCACTACAAGGGTTAAGATAAAATATGATTTTTTTTAAGCAATTTCTCTGTTTGTTTCAATTGTTTCTACAATCATAAGCTGCAGAAAATAAGAATTAAATGTATACATGAACTAATGGGTAAGATGTTTTCATTTGTATTAAAATTCTGTGTTAGGTCGAAATACAATGCAACAGAAGATGTTGAAATGTTAATACTGTGTAGAAATTGGTTGCCAAGAGAACAAAACATTTGTGATCAGGAATACTTTCAAGTCCCAATGAATTAAGGTTTTCTAAAAACTGCATGTGCCTTTGAGTGGGAAACCATGGAGTAACTTCTTTTAAAACTGAGAGAAAAGATAAAAATTCTGGCGCCATAAGGAGGTTTTATCATTCCTTTGTCTTTTAAAAAACTGATATTCAATAATGATATTATTGTTGTTATAATCCCATTGTGAATTGTTCTTTCACTTGGGTTCACTTTTGACTACTATAAATTATTTTCAAAACAATGAAAACAAAAATCAATATAGCATCCCTTTCCCCATATGCACAAACCAAAAGCTTCTACAAATATGATGGCCGCCTTCTGGCCATCGTTGTCATACAACAAAGTATTTTTTCCAGAAAAGATAATTTCTTGACATTATTGATAGGTGAGTAGCATTGGATTACAGGCATCATTAAACATTTATGCTGTTACACAATTGCCATTTTGTTGTTATGGTCAGAGCCCATGTTGATGTTCCTGGTATTTGCTGTATAACATTCTAGAAAAGCCTCAGACTTCTCCCAGATGGACAGGTTCGAATAAAACCTAATGAAAAGCTATAATTTCTTTCATTCTTTCATATTCTTTCCCCAATGTAACAAAAGAAATGTTATTATTTTAAGCATGTTGCTTTCAGTTTTGATACAAGGTTGAACAAGTAATAAATTAGTGTTAGGAAAAAAGGTGAATCTGAATAATGCTTAACTTAAATTCTTTTATTATAGTTTTTCACGAAACCAGTGTGAAAAACGGATTAATTGTACATATACCCTGATATGTAAAAAAGAAACTACATGTATACATTCATTTTGGAATAATTTGGGTTACTTTAATTTGGACCATTAAATCCTCAATTGGGAAAGGTCTTTATGGTTCAAACCCCTTCTAATATTTTCCCTATATAATCATACAACAATTGTATCCACAAATAGCGCTTTGCCAGCGAGGCAAAGATGAAACGTTTCTTTCCCAGTATATCAGTTAGTGCAACCATTATTATGGCATGTCATGCGTATTCTCACTCTTGATTCTGTTATGTCTAGCATAGAAATACAGAGAAAATTGGATTATTATTGGTGTTATTCCAAGGTTTGTAACCCGCTCGTTATTGTCAGAAATGGGGACTACTCTGGGCACAATTTCACAATGTTTGACTTTGGGTGTTAGTAGGGACTCATATGAGCCTGATGAGGTCAATGGAATGCTATTGTTTAATTTTTTCTAAAAAATAATTTTGACTGTCCAAAATAGAAAGCAAAATCACTTGAATTGTTTAGGGTAAAAATGGACAATTTCTGTTATAATAATGAGCTTTGATTTCTTAGTGCATTAGATTTGCTTCTTAACCCTTAGAATGGTGGGGAATTTTTTTAATGATAGATTTATGTGTTGTCTGCTATCCAAAACCTTTGATATCTGCTAGATTTTTATGAGGAAAGATACCCAGAGTAGCAAAAAGGTTAGAGCACAGGCCAGTCGCCAATTTTCTTGGCGGCTGGCTTGGATCTAACCTATTGGCATAAGCATGAAGTCAGTTCCAGCACTATAAGGGTTACACTATATGCTGCGTGTATGCTTAAATAGGTATAAAGTATTACAAGGAAGTTCTGATGTCAGGAGGGAGTCCAGAACTACTAGGCAATTATAGACTGCTTGATCAAGATCACCTCATGCTTGACACCATAAAATCGATTAACCCATCTGACCACAATGTTGTAGACCGGAAAGGAGATTTTGCTCATAACGAGCATTGGTTCCTTTTCCCACAAGGTTTTTTTGTCCTATCAGAAGATTATTCTCCAATTTCATCACATTTTCAAATGTTGTCTGCAAACGCTTCCAATTTAGGACAGTTGAAAATTTGGTGTTTGGTAAAGGGTTAACCATTGCCCACTTATGGATTTAGAACTTCTTCAAGCAACTATAAATTTAGAAAACTGATATATTCTTAATGTTATTGAGAAGAAAACATCATGTCTAAAGGAGAAATTCTTTTAAAACTTTTTAACCTTTTTAGTGCTGGCACCGACATCATGCTTATGCAAACAGGAAAGATCACAGGGCAGCCGCCTAGTAAATCGGGGGCTGACCTGTGATAAAACCTGTTTGCTACTGCGAGTATCTTTCCTCAACAATTAAGCAGATATTTACGATGTTGGAAAGCAGACAACTCAAAAATCTATTTTTAGAAAATTACCCAGCATTCTAAGGGTTAATTCTTCTGTAAGTGGATCAAGTGAGTATCTTTGAAATAATAGTCGTAAGGTTTGTGATATCACCAAGGTTATAGTTTCATTGAGAAAGATCAAATGTAAGAAACTCATTTTCTTTTTTTCACAAAATAGTCCAGGAAAATTCCTTAAATTCTATGTTTCCAAAACTTGTGGGAACAGAGGGATTATATAATGTCTGTAACCGTATGGTCTGTAAACGTAATGGACTTGTGTCATTAAAGGAGTCCGTGAATTTTCTCGATTATCTTTTGTGATGGGTTCATAATTATGTCAGTTACGCTAATTCTTCAAAGATATGACAATTTCTCCTTTGCTCACAATGTTACCAATCCTTAAAGTTGAATTTTCTTTTGATTTTATTACAATTTTATTTATCATCAGCCAACTCTTTTTCGAAGGGGGAAAATTTGTGGTATAAATACAATATCATCTGGGACTTGCTGACTACACAATTTATGACTTTTCTATGTGTTGTTTGTTGGAACTTGAATCATAATGGGGGTAATTGTAATTTCCTTGTCTATCTCTTGTAGTTAAGCATATAATTCTTGCATTATATGGGTTATAACATATGACTTCAAATGTTCGTAAGAAAATAAGGGATGCTCACATGTGCAATTTTGTCATTTTCAAAACAATGAGTTCACCAACAATGTATACTAACTATGATTTTACTTGTCTTACTTGAAAATGAAAATTTAATCAAGTGTTTAAAAAATAAAATTACAACCCGAGTGAGTCAGGACAGTGCTAAACTGTCTTCACCATATGTCTTAGCTTGTGGGTCAACACTAGTCCAGATAACCGAAGGCTATTGCTATTTTGACTGACGCCTTCGAGTCCAGAGTCAACCGTGATTTTTACGTTAGATTTTCGCACACAGATTTTCTGCGCATGTTTGACCACCTATCATTCCATAAATATGCAATGGATTATGAAATCAAACATACGGATTTGGAGATCAACCTTTTATCTGTCGATGTGTGAAGTCTCAAAAGTGTCACTTTTGTATAAATATCCAAAACTTTGATTTAAATCACACACATAAAACGTGCTTTCAAACGTTGAGGTAAAAGTCGGAAACATCCAGATGCTAAGTCTCGCTCTGGGTTATGTTACACGGTCCGATAAACAGGTCAACACTCAATTTACACACGATCACTGTTAGTAACGTTGTACGCGTTTGGCGGGAGTACAATATTTGTGAGCACTTGATACTGTACTTCGACTAAAATAATTCCCTCAGTATTTTCATCATCTGATTATTTATGTTTTTGTTACTTTTTTTGAAACAATGGATTTATTTATGGAATTCGACGGTTGTTAACTATGTTGTTTTAAAAATGGGAATTCCAGACAAAGTTGAGGCCATCATTTTTCCTAATTGAAACCAAATACATGGAAAGTTAAATTGCGCTTCTTGCAGACTTAGTTCAACGTATTGGCTGAAACTTGCGAAATTATATACGGATATATTGCCCCCCCACCCCCACCCCCCATGAACATTTGCCACCATTTTTGTATAATCTTTACAGAACGATAAATGTTCAACCGTCCCAAATTGAAAGGGTTTGCAGACGATATTTCAAAATGTGATGTTATTGGAAATGATCTTCCTATTAGGTAGAAAACATTGTGGGAAAAGGATGAATTGCTCGTTAAGAACAATTTATCCATGTTCCACCATGTTTTCTAGAGTCGTCTGCAACAAACCGATAAATTTGGTTATTGATTAGTAATGGGTTTAGGCGCACATTTGTCCCCTCACTGTAATGTAGATCGAGGGCGAACATTTTCCCCCTCATATTGATCTTTTGTAAGTTAACTTGATATATTATGATAGTATTCCGTTATATTTCAATAAAGCCTTAAATAGAGATAATATTTTTTATCAGACCAGAGACATAGATTACAATCATAACATCTATGTCTCTGATCAGACTAACCTGGCAATTTTGCTCCATTACGCCGATGGCACTTAGTCAATTTTGCCGTGAAACTTGTTTCAACGTTAATTTTCTTATTTTCGGCAAAATTTGTTCTCTCTTACTTAATAATCAAATGTGATGGTCTTTGATTGTCATACAAATTGAAATACCTTTGGTCTTCTTTGTTTTGGATGGTTTGCCTCGAGTGACAAATTGGGTAAGTGTGACCTCCTTTGAAAGGTGTTTGTCGATTCAAGTATACAAAGACAGTATTAAGGCCACAAGGGGAAAGATCGTGGAAATGTTTCACAGTTCTAGGACTAAGAAACAAACAAAAATGGATAATAAAGGAATTCTGTTCGCCTGCCTCCTCCATTCGTGTTCTGTAGGTAATTGGGGTCAACGTACCCGATATTGAAGTGATCGTTCATTGAGGGCTTCCAAAAGTGTACTTTCGTACTGGCAAGAAGTTAGGCGTAGTGGACGTGTATGCACTGCATGTACTCGTTGGAGTATTTGTAGGAAGTTATATGAATGCACAGGGAAGAAACGTTCTGTACAAGAGCAGTTTTTCCAAAAGAATCCTTCCATTGAACACCTGTTAGAAGTCCAAATTTCAGCGATCAACAGGCGGAACAAATTGTTGTAACAACAGATTAAAGTTCTTAATTAAAAAGGAGTTGAAATCAATTTGACTAATTGAAAATTCGCTTCTTATGAGCAACATTTCATTTCGGTACAGAAGCCTGATTCAAGTACATGTATAAAGGTCCTACATTTGGTAAATAGGTTGACATTATAGGTTCGTAATTTGAATGAATTGTAGAATTGATATCATTTGAAGCACAGCGCACAACTTGCTCCTAATATACCAATATTGCATGCGTTTAACGTCGTCTGCGTAAAAACCCAGATCCTCCTTGTTCATGGTGTCTGATGAGGAATTGATGATAATGGATAGGCTTGGACAGAGTTAATCGTTTTGACTTTGTGAATTTATCCTTTATAATTTGATTGAACTTTATTGAACGCTTTATGTCCGAACTTGAAACATTGTGAGAAAAGCACTTTGTTTCATTTTGGTTTAATAACTTGACTTTGTAACTTTAAGGGATTAAAATCTTTATTATTTCCTTTTAAGATTTTGTTATTTTTCTTGTTCGGCTCTAGCTACCTTAATTGTCATCTAATTTAAAAGCTAGTGGTGTGATCCTGACTAACTAATTGTTTAACCCGAGTTAGACAATTTTGATCCAGAGCCCGAACCCGGTAAAACTCGCTACCCGAGGCGAGGTTTACGACACATGTATATAACGTCGTCTGCAAAACAAACCCACAGATTCCTCTTGTTGTCTGGTAAAGGATTGATGATAATAAGTTTGAACTATTTATCCCCACCCCTTCTTCAAGCTCTATAAACACTGTGCAACGACATAATGTTATGAAGGTGTTAAGTAAAATATTCATTATGTCAAAATGTGTTGTTTTATTCCTTTGACATTAAATCTACTGTGTAAATATGTGATAGATAGGCTCTGGTTATGCGGTTTTCACATGCAGGTCGCTGATAGCATGTACCCGATGAACACCCAACATAATACTTCATGAGTAACTTTTTAAACACTAGTTGCATTAAGTATATGTTTGGTGTTCATAGGACTGAACATCACCGATCCAACACAGGTGAAGGAAAAAGTTTGTTATAGTTTCAAGGAAATCAACTACAAGTTTTATCGGTCCGACGTCAGGCGTTTTACGCTAGGCGTAAATATCGCTCCAATCACAATTTGACAAATTGAACTTTTAACCCTTTCCCAAACAATAACGACATTTGACCAGTTTGTTGCAGATACTGTGCAAAACATTGTGGGATAAGGAGCAATTGATTGTGACGAGCAGTTTGTCCTTTTCCCACAATGTTTTCTGCCCTATCAGAAGATTATTTTCCAATTTCATCACATTTTGAAATGTCGTCTGCAAACTCTTCCAATTTGGAACAGTCGAAAATTTGTTGTTTGGAAAAGGGTTGAATGATCCTTATTCCTGTTAGATTCGATTCAAAACAAAACATGAAATGATTTCCGTTCATTTTGAAAAAAAAAGTATATATATTTTTTTATTTTTGGTAACACTACAATCACGTAATAGGCCTACTTAAACAAAATAAGCGAATTAATAGATAACAAAAACAAGGATGTTATTTTAGAAAAACCATAACGGACTATGCTTCAAATGCTGGTTTGCAAAAGACATCTTATCCAAGCATATCTTCTCCGAATCTGTATGTGAAGAGAGCTCAACTTAGTACAACTCGACTTTTGTTGAAAGACGCGTACTTCATCCCAAACTGTATACATAATGCGATGACCTTTGACCCGCAAGACATCCGTGGGAATCTCGCGGCCGGTGGTAAACAACATGGACGGCGATTGTTTATGTTTGGGCATCGTCGATGTTTCTTGATAGATAACTCGCATATAAGAGGTGTACTGGATACTTGTGTGGGCTGAGACGATTCATAAATGATTTATGTATGTATTTCAAGTTTCCGTTTATTTTTTGGTCCCTTTGAACACAAAAAATCGCGAGTTAAAAGCACTGAGTCTGTCGTTCGAAATTTTGTAACATAAAAATCACGTTGGACTCGAGACGTAGGGAAGCACGATAAATGTCCAAATGACGAAAAAAGCTTCGTTCACGGATCATTATTTAGACTAGGTCAACACAAGACTGGAACCAATGGTAGAGATGACCACAGGTAAAAATATGGAAACTGTTATGTCATATCCTCCTGTATGTGAGACATATCTTAGACAATTTCCTTTTTGCAGAGAATGACTTCATACTAATGCAAACAGGTTATATCCAGGCCAGCTGCCAAGTATAAATTAGCGGCTGGCCTGTGATCTTACCTGTTTGCTACTCTGAGAATTTTCCCTCATCAAAATTAAGCAGATATTTATGGTTTGTGAAAGCAGACAACGTAAAAATCTATTTTTAGAAAATTACCAAGCATTCTAAGGATTAACAACATATTTTTCTTCCCTTATACGATATAATGTGACTGTATGAAAATGAAAACATCAGCAGGTTGTATTGAAAAATTAGTAATTTCTTTCTTTAAAACACTGGTCACCAAAAGGAGATATTGCTTTTCTGAAGTTGTTTCTAATGATCTGCTGGTTTGCCAAAATGAGTAAATAATAAGGAGAAGTTTAATGAAGAACCTTACAGAATCCCTGAACTATTATTACCAGGTGTGTGGGATAATCCCATTCAGTTAGTCCATTCCCTCTTATGGAATCTTCGGAATGGTCTTATTTTAACCCATTACTAAACAATAACTACAATTTACCAGTTTGTGGCAAACATTGTGGGAAAGGAAGAAATAGTTTGTAACGAGCAATTTCTTTTTTTCCCACAATGTTTTCTACTCTATCAGAAGATTATTTTTCCATTTCATTCCATTTTGAAATGTTGTCTGCAAATTCTTTCAATTTGGGACAGTCGCAAATTTGGTGTTTGGTAAAGGGTCAAAGCAATAGAAGATATCTTGTTTTACTGAAAATGATCAATCTTTGAGGCATTAAAGAAATCTCACCTTTGTCACAGGTGTTCTTTTAACCTTCTTTTGCTTTGAAATGTGAATATATAAGGAAAAGTGTAAGATATTAGCTTACACAGTGATACAGGGAGCAAGGTATTACCCAGATTCAATTGTTATATTTGTTCTTTGATTCAATAAATCATCCTATCTTTCATGTCATATTTACAGAGTTCAACCCTTCATAAGCACTTCTATTATCATTGTCTTTGAAACAATACAACTTTTGTTGTTTGACATACCATAAGAAGTTACTTTTGAAAGCATGATGAATTCAAGAAGCGTAAATTTATCAAAGTGTTTACAGTTTATTTGCGGTAGATCTTAAAAGCGATGTCACACTTTGGATTAAAATACATATTAATTCACTGTATACATACTTCAAAGAATTATAAAATAATATAATTTTCTTCCAATGACTATTCTTCAGCGTATATCATTCAACAGTACAGCTGTTGTGCAATTTTAAAGAAGTTGATTTTTAACTTTCAAATTTTCTATCTGTGAACAAGCACCTTTAAGTGAAGCATGCGCATTCCAAAGCTTTATAATTTTGTGCACCTCCAAACTAAATCATACAGTATCCATTGTCATTATAAATATTAAACATGGCAGGGGAACCTCTTACTTCATAGTGATTCTTTTTTGCTGCATCTGCTGTAAGAAGATTAAGCAACCGTGACAAAAGGATAATTTGCTTCTAATCAGCAATTGAGCATTCTGTTACAATAGTTTCTCCCAATATATAAAGGAAATGTTATTCTGTCTTCTTCTGATGCTTTAACTTGGGACCAATAACATATTTCTATATGTGGGTGTGGGGGATGAGTTTGGTCAAGTGTAACTAATGCAAATGTCTTCTATAATGGCAGGTGACATCTTCATCCTGAAGTCAACCAGAGAAATATTTTGACAAAAGTTCTTTCAAAGGCATGCTTTTTACATACAACAGTTCTATTAGATTCTGCTGCAAGTTTTGTTGAGTGAATATTTATGGATGAAAGGACGAAGATATCTAGTTGAAGATTTCTTTTTTATGGGAAAGGGAATAATGATTACATAAAAGCTCTCATCTATTCAGTGGGTTATTAGATTAATGCACTTATAATATGATACTTTGTACCCTGGTACTTCTAATAAATTGTGCTAATCCATAGTTAAAGCATATAAAGCATGAAAATGTTATGATTAAGGAAGACATTCCTTATGTGAGTGAATTACTCTTTTGTTTCTATGTTTTATGAATTCAACTGTCACCAAAATCATATGTCATATTTGAAAACCAATTTTGCCTAACATAATAACTAAAAAGCTGCAATGACACCGATTTCAAATGAGAAAATGATCTATTGGTCGCAACTGTTCATACCAAAGTTCATACATGTATAATATACATATTGGTTTTCTTGCTATTTCTTGATGTCTGCTGCTGCTTTCAATTTGGGCTAGTCATAAATTCCTATAAAATAAAAGGAATTATTGAAAAGGGGATCATCAGGCAAATCTCTTTTATATGGGCCTTATTGAAAAATCAACAAAAGGCTTTTAACTCTTTACCAAACGCCATATCTTTGGCTGTCCCAAATTGAAAATTTGCAGACGACATTTCAAAATGTGATGAAATTGAAAAATAATCTTCTGGTAGGGCAGAAAACATTTTGGGAAAAGGAGAAATTGCTCTTAATGAGCAATTTCTCCTTTTCCCACAGTGTTTTTCAGAGTTGTGTGCAAGAAAGTGGTTACATGACATTATTGTTTGGTAATAATGGGTTGATACATAAATCAGGGTATTTTACAGGTCTCTCTGAATGAAGTTAAATTCTAGGGAGGGGAACATTTAAGATTTTCATAATGCTAAAGTCCCCAAGTTGACATAAAGAAGGTTGATGGTCTAACCTTGTATGAGTATTCAAGCCCAGATGCAGTTCAGTAAATGGGAACTTCTCCATAATGAACGTCAGTCAATCATCACAATATGACTGTAAAGTAAATCTGATGTAATGTCCACAGAAAAAAATGTGACTGTCTTCACTGGGATAAGTTGCTTCTGCAGTTGATGGGCTATTCAGTATTATGTGTTCTTACAATAGAAACATTTCCTTGTCATTCCGAGCTACATGTATGCAATTAGCTGGCTTGTAGTGGTAATGGATGATATTTCTTTGGAAGAAAGCCACAGCTCCAGCATTTTTCCACAGCCTTTATTTATGTGTTCAGTTCCTATAGCTATGTTTTAGCTGGTAATACCATTATGTGCCAAAATAACTTACAACATGGAAAGGTTAAAGATAGCATTGTTTTCAGATTTTAAGTGGTTTGGTTTCCCTCCTTCTTTTCCATCTTGACTGAATGACTGGTTGAAGTCCACTAGAACAGACAATGTTATTGCCAATCTTTGATCAGCACTTTTGCCTTTCATTTACCAATTAATTAAATGTTTGATATAAGGTACAGATTAAGGGCATTTCCAAGTAAATTCAATTTTATAAAAAACCTGTTCATTGAATTAAGGCTAATTTGTTGGTACTTATTGAAGTTGTCATGTTGATATGGTTCCCTTGAATACCCACACTATAGTGTTTAGAGAGGAAACTTATAAGTAAGCATAGGAATGATCTTTCCTATCTGTTCCATTGTGAGATGATGATGTTGGTGTAATTTAGTCTGTTATAAGTTTTGTAACTGATTCCCTTCATATCAGAACATGCAAAGTATTTGTAATGAATTTCAGATTTACCATTACTACAGGTTATTTGGGACTGAGGCTTTGTATGATCTCATTCTCCTTTCTAGATAAAAAAGATCCTGCAACAGACAATATATGAAAATATTACCAATAGAGAATTTGCTTAGATGAGCTAACTCTACTCTTGTTACAATGATTTGAATTATAAGGTATTCAATGAATTGGTTCTACATGTATATTATTATCCCTTGATGATAGATATTGAGGCATTTGCTGTTAATTATACAAACCAGAGAAGGGTAAAACCATATGTATGATAACACCTATTCTAACAGGTTTCAGATATTACCTTTTTGTCTGTCAGGAGTTACTTTTAAATGCTGGCAACTTCAAATGCCTTTTTTAAGAATGGTAAAAAGGTTACTCAGGATAGGTTTTAACATAAAAATCTTATAAGACATGTCAAATATATCTAAGAAGAGTGAACAATTATTTAAAATGTACTTTCTCCCTCTTCTGAGCCATTTACAGCAGACCAGAAGTTTGGATAAGACCGGCATTACCAATTCAATTCAATGCTTTATTAGCAAGAGTTAGCAAAGCATTTTGCCTTTGGCCGTTTACATTTCTTCTAAATAAGGCTACAGATTTTTTGCAGAATTTTTAGGTGAAAATTAAATAGTGCATTACCTTTACCTTTACAATGTATTCTACTTAAAAAAAATCGGAGATGGAAATATGTCTATTATTTAAGTGATGATAATGATAAAAAAACATGTAACTGTCACTATGCTTAATTCAAAAGGTGCTTGTTAGACCATAATGCTCTTTTAGTTGTTTATCAAACAATGCCAATAATTCAAAAGCATGACTTTTGAAGTCATGGGGAAAGTGACATATGCAGTCATTTAAACAAGTTTTTCTTTTTTCTACACTTTTTCTAGTCTAACCAAAGAGAATTCTCCAATAATATTTTTGATCTATTTTCCCTATAGATATACAGTATTTTTTGTTAAATAGCTAAGGTATGCTTGAATAAATCTTCATGGAGTATTTCAATCATTAAAAGCTGTCAGTAGAATCCCCAATAAACCTGATTTACCCTTATCAGAATTTTACAATTGTCAAAATTCAAAGAATATGCAGAATTGTAGTTTTAAACTCTTAATAAAAAGTGATTGACAAAGTGTGAATGGTTAAAAGAAAAAAATGATGACACTAGAATAATAACATTTTTTGTGAAATTTCCAATATATTTCAATGATTTTTCTTAAATTAAAGGTGCAAGGGTTAATCTATACTACTAGATCTTTATAACCGTGAAATGAGTTTTTAAAAGAAGATAACTGATTTTGTCTGGAATTACTGGTTTTTTATCACCTTTTAAAGAGTTTTGATAACCAGATAACTTATTTTGTCTGGAAATAATGGGTTCCCAACTGTCAATGGTAAATGATATGATTGCTTAACTGAGATCTAGAATTGGCATGAATATACCGGTACTGCTTATTCATACAGAGGCCAAGATCAGAGGCATTTTTCTGTAAATAACTTCGTTTTTATTTCCTCAAACTCTATATTGTTGGTATTCATTAAAATTGTCTTACAGAGGCAATTCTAATGAGTATCAACAAAAACAGAATTTTTTCATCTTTTCTTAGAAATACTGCTTTTAAAATACCCTTATGTGCTTTCAGATCTAGTTCATTGATCATAGTACCAACTGGTTCCAAATTTTAACGGTACTTGAAAAATCTCCCGACTGACTTGCATATGGTGCTATAGACATGCTTAATGTATTGCCTTTTTGTAGAGTGTTTTGGACAAGAAGACAAAATGCACATTTGCTGCATTTAGAAAACTACTATCCATCAAAGTAGCTTTAATCATCATCCATCAATTCATTCATCGCTCCTTGGTGAGATTTAAAGCTGGCAGGCTCTTTATTTTACCTTTAGATATGACCATGTCGAATAGCCTTTTCACCACCCGGCAACAGACATTCCAGTATGGTATAAAATGGTGTGGATGTGTTGCATGATATATAAGGATAATATATATTGGGAGGTTTAACCCCTTTAATCCTTTCCCAAACAATAATGACATTTGACCACTTTGTTGCAGACGAATTTGGAAAACATTGTGGGAAAAGGAGAAATTGCTTGTAACAAGCAATGTCCCCTTTTCCCACAATGTTTTCTGCCCTATCAGAGGATTATTTTCCAATTTCAGCACATTTTGAAATGTCGTCTGCAAACTCTTTCAATTTGGGACAGTCGAAAATGTGTTGTTTGGGAAAGGTTTAAGATGATCACAAAATGTTCTAGCCAGAACAAAGTTCATTGAGAACATTCTAAAAAAAAAGCATCCAATTTAGACATTGTTGCCTATGGTTATGTTCTAGCTGTCGTCGACTGAAGTCGCCAATTGTGCTGAAAGAGGAAAATTAGAAAGATATATGGATAGCTGGTGGTGTAATATCCTGTTCTGCAAGAAATCAATGAAACAAAACAATCCCATAAAAATATCATCAAAAATTATGTATGGGGAGAATCTATCTCTGCCAACCTCAACAGCCCTCAAGCAAAGTCAACCTCAATTATGGTTCACTGCTAATCTTTTATGCTGAAAGGTTCCAATCATTCGGGAAAACTAGTAGCTAGGTACTTCTGCCGAGCTAAACAAACATTTGAATAAGATTTCAGATTTTGATAACAGCCCATGGGTTGCATATCAAACACTGTCTGTGTTATTCAAATGACTAATTTATTCCTTCTTTTATAACTGTTGTTTTAATGAACATGCTGTAAAGTTTTTAAAAACAGACGAGAATGACAAGAATGGATACCATTAGATGCAATTGATTTAATGATCAAAAATAGTTGTGTTTTAAGATATTTGTTTGAACTCAACTTATAAAGAAACAGTTATGGCACAAGTTAATGATTAAGACGAACATTTCTATTTTGTGTCTGAGTGGGACAGTGGTTCAGGGGTAGAGCCTCAGCCTTGGAATACAAGTGTAGTGTGTTTGAATCCTACGAGTGACAAGATTCTCCTTGGGAACTTTCTTTAATTCACACTTGGTGCAACACTGGTTGTGTATCCAGGAAGCAAAATCAAGAGTTTAAGTTGTGAGAACAATTAATGTGAAATAAATAAGTTTAAATAAGTTTAAACTAAGTGAAATACAATATCAAGTTCTTCACAATTATTCTTGGTGCTTAAAATGGCCTCTTCCAACAAAACAAAATTTGCATTTTTTCAAATATCCTCTGCCGAATTGGGGATTATCCTAGCATTAATTAGGTAAAGGAAAGATTTTGCAATGAGATAAACCATTTCTATCTTTGCTGAAAGCTGTATGCTGTTTCCTAACAGATGCATACATTTTTCTTTTGAACTTGTTGTTTGAAGAATATTGATCTAAGTGGATCTATCTATCAGAATTCAAGCCTACCCAGGTAGTTTACCTTTTCCCCATAAAGATGACTTAAAACACCTCAATTTGATTTTGAAAACATTAGGGAGATCTATACTATTAACTTTTTCAGGGTTTTGCTTGCCCTATTTGGCATTAAAAAAATGGATGTTGGTCTTAGCAAACTGTATTCTAAAAAGTCAAAAAGGTTAATTCTAACACACTTCCTCATCCTTCATGTTAATTATTTTTTTATCAAACCAAACATTTTAGAATCAATTTACACCGTAAGAATACTTGAACAAGGTGAAAGTTATATCTTTTTCTCACAACAGTTTCTTCCAGATAACACAAGGAAAATGTTATTATTGAGACCTTATTATTGCCGTCTGCTTCTGCTATCATTTTGGCTGAGTCACAAAAACCCAATTTTGAAGGAATAGGTTATTTCTGTGTGCAAATATTGTCTTATTTGTTTTGTTGTTGGCACTATTGACCACTAACTAGAACTGTAAAGGATATTCTTTTAAACATAACGTGGAGGTTTCAGTGCGAGACTATGTAGTTAGTGCCTCACTTTTGTGAAGGACCTACTTGATCTTCCATCAAAATTTAAGTGAGTGCAACATACAATATTGCCTTACCGAATATACTTTACATTATTGTTGCTAACAGTTAATTATGCTATATAATTGAGAACCCCTGTAACATTAATCCTTAGACACCAGCCATATCCTCCTGTTCTGCCAACATTATCCAACATTTCAGAGATTGTCCTCTCCATTTATCTTAATTTCATTCAATATATTGCCAAGCGCTTTAGGTTTTGGTCGAAATTGTGCTGGGTAGAATTGTTTCCAACAAGCAATATCTCATTATGTGACAAAATGTTTTATGTATCTAAGATTGCCATCTTTTGATGCATTCAAACAAGCTTATTCATTGTATGTAAGGCTAGTTATAAAGCTGGTTGTTCACAGATGTGAGGGAATATAGACGTTAAAACTCAATTTCTTGAAAACTGTACAACAGCAGCAGCTGAACTGTTATATAATATGCACTGGAGATTCGTTATTGGAAGCAAAATTAGTTTGTTAAGTTTTTAGAGTCTGTGTACTGTGAATCAATATGTATTTAGATTGAAAAGTGTTGAAACGATTTTATGATGTATCATGTATAGAATGTACTGGTACATACTTTGATATATTGAAACTTCCTGAATTAATTATGCTTTTGATAACTAACTTCAACTGTGGTTTAACAACATTTAATTTTGCCTCTCAGTTTTTCTCATCTTTTTAAAAGCAACTTTAAAACAACTCCTTCAAAAAAGAAATTATAATTTGTAGTCATTGAAGCAGAAAGACTAAATCAACTTTAAAAGCATAAAGCTAAATCAAACATTGTGGTATGCAGATTTATTGATGAAAATTATGAGCCATTTCTCTTCACGGTAAAATGACATCATCAACAGATCTATACTAAATGCAAAAACTGAATTTTGATACCTCTTTTTCTTTCATGTTTTGCTTAAATCTTCTGCTGGGAGTACATTTTAATGAGTAAAATGGAAGGAATGGGTATGGATACAAAAAGAGCTCTTGGGGTCATAATGAGTGGGGAAGAGTTGTGGAAAAGTATATTATCTTATTTTCTTGCCTGCTAATTGGATTCTAGACTGCACATTGGAGGGCTCCTTATTACATTACTTTGGTGGATTCTATGTAATTGTCTTTTAATTGTTTCGCCTTACGCAAGTCTTTAACCCATTACCAAATAATAACGACATTTGACCAGTTTGTTGCAGAGGATCATGGAAACACTGTCAAAAAAAAAAAATTGCTCTTATCCAGCAATCTCTCCTTTTTCCACGTTTTCTGCCCTATCAGAAGATTCTTTTTCAATTCCACCACACTTTGTAATGTCATCTGCAAACCCTTTCAATTTGGGACAGTTGATAATTTGGAGCTTGGTAAAGGGTTAATCCATACCCCTATTGGGAAATAGTATCAGGTCCAAATTGAAAGCAAGAGCAGACGACACAGAAATAAGGCTTGAAACAAATACATTTTTTTTCATCAGCTGAATGATGTTTGGTGAAAACCTTCATAACAAAAGGATAGATATGTTCATCAAAGGCAATTTACCAATTTGTCACAATTTTTTTTTATAGTATTCTTGGGCAATTGTAGCAAAGTGAAATATTATTTACCATTAAAATGCTGGGTAATTTTCTAAAAATGGATTTTTATGTTGACTGCTTTCCAAAACCTTAAATATCTGCTTAATTTTGATAAGGAAATGTACTCTGAGTAACAAACTGGTTAGATCACAGGCCAGCCGCCAATTTGGTTGGCAGTTGGCCTGGATCCAACCTGTTTGCATAACCATGAAGTCGGTTCCAGTGCTATGAGGGTTAAACATTGGGTCATACTGTGCAGCAGACAATACTTTAAAACACTGTTGTCTGGAGAAGTTGCTGGCCATCAAAACATATTGACCAGATGTGGGATCTGAAATCATCATCTATTTCACCTGTTTATGATAAATATTTTCTATGCATATCATCTGGCATTTGGCATTTGGATGAGACATAGTCATTAATACCTGCCAAATCTTTCAATCAGACAACAGTCTTCGAAAGGTTTAGTATTGTGTTCAGTAAAAGAGCTAAACCTCTACTTCCATTGGTACTTCTTTAAGTGTTGCAAACTCAGCTCAAACTACCATTCTTAAAATGACTGCAGATGTTGCCTGGTGCAAAGTATTAAGTGTATCTCTAGATTTAATCAACACTGGGTTAAATTTAAAAAAACATCTGCAATTGTAGATTCTCTATTCCTTGAATTTAATTATGATGTAAACGATGTGAATTATTGAAAGGTTCAAATTTGTTCCCATTTCTTTTTAAATCTTTTAGTGCTGGAACTGACTTCATGCTTATGCAAACAGGTAAGATCCAGGCCAGCTGCTAAGTAAATTGGCAGCTGGCCTGTGATCTAACCTGTTTGGTACTTATGTTCTAACCTGTTTGGTACTTATAGAAGACAACACACAATTTTCTTTTTAGAAAATTAACCAGTATTTTAAGGGGGAAGACAGTTATTAAATTTTCTACATCTGAAATATGGAACTGATAGAGAAACATTTATGACAAAAGAAAAATTCCATTTACATCAACCATCATTTTTAAAATCATTCTTTCTATTGAATTCATCCTTCAATGAGGATTCTGTAAGTACAGAACTTGAAATCACATGGCCCCTCTCTGTGTGGGTTCAAATCCTGAGAGGGATATGGATTTTCATGAGAGGCAGTCTCCCTTCCAACTGACTTACGGAATGCCGATGGTTCTACCCACCTTGACCAGCCCTTATGGGCAGTTGAGTATGGGGTCTTCCTCCATCATTAAGAGTCGGGCATCGCTACATAACTGAAATAATGTTGATGTGATGTAAAACCCATATAAAAAAATATAATTGAGCAGGGGATTAACTGACCAGAAGGAAAGATGAAGATCACTGATTGAGTAGCCAAGGGGGCTAGATATTGAAACATTTAAGTCTTTTAAGTTTTCTTATGTGCAAGAAAGTAACTATTCATTAATTATAACAATCAAAACTGGTATCTGCTGTTCATTTCAATTTATACCAGTCTCTTCAAAACCCTGTATAAGTGGAATGGGCTAGGCCTTCTGTTGAAGGGTTGGTGAGATGAGTAATCTATGGAGTTACATGTCATTAATTTGATAAAATCAAAAGTCAATTAAGGACAAAGCATGCCTTCCATCTGGCTGCATGTTAGAGAATAATTGAAGCAAAACTTTTTCCTGTCTTTGTACTTTTGCATACATTAATGTCTGATGACTAGAGAAAACTTGATGAATACATTCATAGCTGTTTTGCTGCATTGCTATCCGAATAGGTTTGTTTGTTTTGATTGGTTGTAATGTGCTATCAATGGTATTTCAGTTGAATTACCATGTCTGGATCATTATCAATGAAAGCTTAATGGCCATAAGACTGGGTCAAGCTGAATGGAATTTTCTGCATTCTGTCAGTCAGCAGAAGACAACCTTTCATCAAAATTTCAATTATGCCTTAAATAACAAAAGGATATGAACCAACGTTTACTATCCTCGATTGCTGAGGTTTCAGGTTTTTACACCAGAAGAATTGTCTCATTCCAAGTAGAGTTTAAAACAGGTTTTCTTATCTGCATAATTAGTTTAAAGTTCAAAGTGGAATTAAAAACTTGATATTTCCTACCCAAACTTATTCAGCAATGGTAAAGTTACAAACAGCATTCCCTAGAAAGAATTAACATACCTTCTAACCTAAGATTTGCCAAGTGTATATCAGAGGTGTTATGCAGCTTTAAGGTAAAACCATTTTCATTTATCTTGTTGGCATCTATGTGTTTCATAATTAATCAAGCTGATTATAATGCCTTCAGACAACAACATATGTTTACATTTTTTATTTAGAAAAAAAATCAAAATGTGAACAATGCAAAAAGTCCACTTTACTGCCACCCAGGTTCAGACATCATGTTTTTCTGTAATGGATTTTTTCAGGAATGAGAAATAATTTAGAACAGTTCATTATGATAATAATAATAATAATAATGATAATAATAATGATAATAATAATAATGATAATAATAATGATAATAATAATAATAATAATAATAATAATAATGATAATGATATTAATGATTATGATGATGACGACGACAACAACAAGAATGAAGAGTAGCAAACAGGTTAGATCAAAGGCCAGCCGCCTTAAACCAATGCTTCTCTCAGATTCTTTCAAGTAACCTATCCTCCTGAACCTTCCAAGCAATGCTAATCCTTTTATTCTTTGAAGCAATACTTACCCTCTTATCCTTTATATAAAATGCTTATTCTTTGCGGGTGATATGTTTTTGTGATACTGACCAATTTTAAAGATATTATACTGTGGTGATGATGCTCACTACCTACCTTATTGCAGCGTTTTACCCATCATTGCATGTCTAATTCTTTGCATGCACATAATTATGCAATAAGACAGGTGGGGATACTGAAAAACTTACTGAAAGAAATATAAGTGAACAGGCAGGCCATATCAATTAGCTTATCACAGACAGAAACATTAAACCATTCCTCCATAGGGGTATTTGTGACTGGTCAAAAATGAAAATCAACAACAGATAAATAAGAAAAAAAGCATACAAAGAGAACAAACATTGTCTTACCGGTACTGAGTTAAAAACATACGAACAGAATAAGTTGCTCACTATATTCTATTTTGTTCATTACAAGCAATCTCCTTTTGCCACAGTGGTATATATACAAATTATTCTGTAACAGATATGTGTCAAATATGACTATCATTGAGTTTAGAGATAAATGCTGGGCATTGAATAGGTTGTGTTGTACATTCTTGAGAATTATATCCAGTGAACAAGCATGCTTAGTCCTGAAATAGATTGGTGCCATATTTCAGATAGAAGCCTGTAAATTCCTAAATGTCAATTAAGGAATCCTTCCAGTGTGCAGTGATGACATATGAAATTGTTTAAGTTTATTTAAAGATACATTATATGGGCTCTTGTTTGTGTTCAGTAAATTGCTGTTAATCTGAACTTCTTAAAGTTTCTATGTAGAAACCATTATATTCCCAAGAAAAATATGATGAATATGATACAAAACCCTGATTTACTGTTCATGAAAATCTGCAAGATTGATTGATATTCAAAGAAATTAGTATGCCATTAGGAGATTTTAATTGAAGTTGTAATGAGGAAATTTTTTTTTATGTCAAGTTTTTTTATGTTTCTCCTGGATAGCAATTGAAATATGATTTAACTTTCAGATTGATATTTTACATACCTAGCTCTGTTTATGTTAATATTCATGTTTATCGTGCTTGTCTTATGCAAATACTTTTCTGAAGTCATTTGTTGAAAATAATCAATGCTACCCAGGCGACAGGGGTGGGAAACACTGATTTTGATTCATTTGTCTGTAAACACCAAATCCTTTTCAGCACTTATCTGTATAATGGTTATATAGCAAATTTCAGTAAAATGCACTTGTCTATTGTGACTTTTGGACAAGCTTGTCAATTTTGACAATTGATATTGCCACCGCTGGGTGCATCAAATTGAGTTATTATGAAGCCAAGATGTACTATTGAGACTGTACTTACTATTCTGGGCTGGTCATTAAGGTCTGTGTGGGTAAATGGGTTTTGGATTATTATAAAAGACCCCTTACCTGTGAAATGACTGTGTGTAAAACAAGTTAATTACAACCACATGTAATGAGAACATGGAGAGATGGGAAGCTGCTGAGAATTTGGGAGGGAACTATCGAAACCTTTCCTCTTCATAGTGAATACAGACGGCTTTACTCTGATGTAGTAGAGGATCTCATCTAAAAACATAGTTTTTAAACGAAATATTACTGAAAGGGAAGATCTATAGTTTTGATCTTCATCCACAAGGCTTATAACTTTTATTTGGTTTGTTAATATATGCAGCTATTTTAAAATGATTGTTTTTTACAGTTTTACTTGTTTATCAAAAGTTGTACACAAGCAGGATTCCAGTACAGAAGGAAGGATTAATTAGTGTGGAAACATTCTGCTCTGGTGAAAATATTGGGACTAATTTATTATCACAGGTAGACATGCTTTCAGGTCTATGATCTTGTTTTGGTTAACTCATTGTCACTGGTAATTTTTTTTGAGGTATGCCTACAACATGACTAAATATGTTAAAGTGTAATGGCATATAGATACATAGAAAAGAGAGACCCATTGGCTTACTAAATGTTTGGCACACCAGCCCTTTAAAGAAGGTTGGCCATAATTTTATCTTCTTGTTAGCCTTCTTATACAGTTTATCAGCTGCTTTGGTATTCTTGTATTTATAGATTTAACATCACATTTTGAATAAAGAATTACCAAACATTACCTTGACTTAAAATGTGAGCTGAAGGTGCCATAAGATCATGATTGTTCAAAGGTTAAGTAACTCACTGAATGATTTCTTGTTTTCAAACAATTTACTTCCACCTGTCTGAGAAATACCAAAAAGGACCAAATGATAAGTATAATAGCAATTGGTTCATCTCTTACTCAATAATCATAGTCTTGAATATCTGACCACAGAAGTCCATATTTCTCCTTTTTGAAAGCTATTACACTCTTGCGTTTTTAATGTATAGATTTTAGATAAGATCAATATTAAGTTCAATTACTCAACATGAAACCACCTCTACTAATAAATTGATTTTTGTTATTTTTTATCAAAAACCCTCTGTGATAAAATGAAAAATCTCCTAGTTCTTTATTCACAATGATTTCAACCCAATAAAACTAAGTTTTCATAATTAATAATTGTCGTCTACTTGTAGCTTTCAATTTTCACTTCCTTGATTAGGGAATCAGGTAGGTAGATAACTGTACGCAACTTTATCTCTTCACTAGACAACATATTGGGTGTTTCAAAGTTGAAAGAATTCATATTAAATAATGATGAAAGAAATAGAAAAAAATAAGAAAGTGCTATGAAAAGGGAAAATATTGTAACCTCTGGTTTGATTGAGTAATAGAAGTTGTTCTATTCATGAGCAATTTCTCAAAATTTCACAATAGTGTGGTTCAGTCTTATTGAATTCATTGATAGGTTGGTAAAGGCATGACCTTCTAAATGCTTCAAGTTAGTCGCACCGGATAATTCATAAAAAGCATTCATTATAGTGACAAAAGATTAAAATTCTATCTAGAAAAATAAATCTGAACAATTTATGCTTGAAGTTCAAAAGAACTAACCAAACCGTCGAATACTGTATTACTTATCACCGTGATGAGATGATTGATGTTCCTTTATCAACTTATTTAAAAAACAATGAACAGGACTTAGTACATGGGAAGCCAAGTCCTTTACTTTTATAACAGACTTGGCTTATGATTTCATTCATCCATTGAAATTTTATCTTCTGGAAAAGCGTCTGTATTCTTTGTATAAGGAGATAAGGCCTAATTAACACAGATACATTGTATGGTTCTAGTAACATAAGTCTATCATAATTCCAGGATAGTAAAACAGAATGCTATATTGGGATTGAGGAGTGTATCAGAGAGACCAGGCCACCGAGAGAGAAAACCAATTCAAATTGACTAGGAGAGATACGCCTAACTGCCCCATCAAACAACACGTCAAAAAACATAGAGAGAAATACCATCAGTAGTAGCAGCATTTGTAGGGAAACTTCCATCCCCTGTTGATGTATAGTGGTGTCACAGTGACAGATGGACTTGATTGTTCCAATCTTGTGAACAGTTTTTAATGTGTCTGTCCTGGAATTTTACTCGCGAGTGATGTGTGCTTCCTATAAATTTGGATTTATAATGTGGAATTAACGAAATGCTCAAGTAGTTGGTAAGTTTTTAACTTTTTTGAAAGTCATTAAGTTTTCTTTATTATTGTTATATTTTCTCTAATCATGTCCTTTTCAAATGTACATGTAGAAGTTCTTGAATTTAATTATAATGATAGGAGTAAGTCTATTCAAGCAAAATTTTCTATAATGATATCCTCCTCAAATAAATACATGTTGTAGTTCTTGAATTAAATGATATCAATTGGAGTTTGTCTATTCAGGCAATGATATAAATTTTATTACTTTGATTGAATTTTAGTAGTGTCTGCTGCAATTTAACCATAATAAGGAAGTGGTTATTTTGATGTTTCTTTATTTCAATCACAAAAAATATTTTTCCACTTGTTACTGTATGCCCCTACAGTAAATGAGAAAAGTGTCATATAGAAATCAATTAATTCTACTTAAAATGGAAAAATTTGATTGTTCCACATGAAAGAGGTTGCAGAAGACATTTAAATTCTTATGTTTGTTTGTTTTTCCATTAATGTACAGGACTCAGTCTTGAGTGCTATAGTACATGTTCCCTGGATGACTACCAGTACTAGGCTAGGAAATATGTCTTGCCCAAGGACACTACTCGGTGAAATAATTGGCCGCCTTTGGGGATCGATCCCAGGGTGACCGGACTCTAGTCCCCGACGCTAACCACTACACCACCGCGGATCTCGAAATAAGAAGTTATTTTTCTGGTGACATGCACGTATTACATTACAAATTTGTCATCATTATGTTTCCTTTGTTGGAGACATTTTATTTTTCTCCAATACCTGTATGTCACAAATATTTGTCCACATTCTAGTTAAAAAAGTTCTTGACCAATAATTACTAACACTTATTAGATTCATGTGCAATATCTAGCAACAAACCAATCATATCTACTCGGCAATCCCTGTAACAAGTCGGTAGATATACCTCGTAGGCAGTACATGAATACACCAGAAATTCTGGGGTAATTCGCCAAGTATTTATGGCGGATAACGCAAAATGCACACAGGTACTAAATATGTATTTAAATACACACAAATTGGTTATATATCATAATTTAATATTTTTTTTTTACCCTTTTCACTAAAGATGATCATATCAACACATCTGTGTTTTATATTTTGTCAATCGGCTCTTTTCGGCAATCCCCGGCTTGTGCCGGGGATTTCCGAGTAGATACGATTGCAAACGGACATGCCCTTCGTTGCTGACCTACTTTAAAAAATGGCTCCCCATTACCTCCGAGGTTATTTTAAGAAATGTCTGAGGTGTTCCAAATGGCAACAAACCAGACAATCTTTGGATTGTATCATTGCCCATGAACAATGATGAATGAAGGTTTAACCCTTTAGAATGCTAGGTAATTTTCTAACAATAAATTTTGGTGCCGTCTGATTTCCAAATCCGTAAATATCTACCGTAAGTATCTACTTATTCTTTATTAGGAAACATACTCAGAGTAGCAAACCGGTTAGATCACAGGCCAACCCCCAAATTACTTGGCAGCTGGCCTAGATCCAACCTGTTTGCATAAGCGTGAATTCAGTTCCAGCTTTATAAGGGTTAAGCTTGTCCATTTTCTGGTTTTAAAAGTTCTCATCCAATTGTTACCAAACTTATGGCCTTATCGCTAAATGTTCATATTGGATAATCAACAGAATTGCCTCAAATACTTGATTAAACTTGTCCTTTTTCCATTTCAAAAAGTTCAGATTCAATCTTTACCAAATTTCATAAAACCTTTTTTTGCCATATTAAGTTTGTTGAGTTTGATATGCTGAAAAACAACTCAAGAAGTAAAGAATTACAGCCCATGAACAATATTAAAACAACACTTTGGCTATGTCTGCATATTCAAAAAGTTCACATCCAATTCTTTACAAATCATCATGAGAATGTTTGTTGCCATAGTATCTAGTTCTAAGTTGTTATGCAGTATTGGGATAAAGAAGGGATGTTCTAACAGAAAAAAACAGGTGGGAGACATGGTATTTTCTAAAATGGAAGCTCTAATTTCAATTCGAAACAGTTTGCAACTGAGATCTGCAATTGAAATAGGATTTCGTTATTTTTCAATGGTACACTTAAAATTCAAGGGTTGTCTGTAGAGGGTTGATTTGTGTCATCTTGGGACTTTGACAAAAGATTTATCTATCAAATATGTTTAAAAGTGCATGGGTAAAATCCAGAAAGGTTTGGTTTATAATGATGATATCAGAAGATGACAATTGGAAATTCATTTAGTACTGAGATGAAATGCTAAAAAGATGATGTTGAAGCAAAAGCTGGAGACATCTATCCTGTATAAACCACACCTTTTTTGTGATGTTGAGAAAAATCATTTTGTCTGAAGGAAAAATTAGATTTATCTAGCAATTCAGCTTTTTGTTTGCATAATTGCTTAAATCTTTGCAGGTGTGACAAAACAAATATATATTTTTTTATAAAGTAATGTGTAGAGAAGTTGATTGTTTTCATGTTAATATCTTTTAAAGCAGGATTGACTATAATTAAAAAAATGATGATTACTCTCTTTGTCAAAATTGAATATCTCAAGAAACATGTTATTTTTCATAAGTCAAATATAAGTTTTTGGCTATTGCTTTCAACTTGAACTTGTCAATCAATTAAATGTTGGGAAACAGTTGAATTTTGTCACTTACTTAGTTCATTATATGCTGAAAATTCCAGGTGTCTTTTTTTTCATTTAAAGATCAAATAGGGCATATTAGAGTTTTACATAACAAAGAACAGCCATCATATTGATCCATAGCTAACCTTTCTACTGAAAGATGATTTAGAACTATGTAAAAAGAGAGTAACTGTTATTCCATTTGAGGCCTTGCCAAATTCTTTGACAATAAACAAAGCCCTTGTCTGGCTTTATACACTTAAGTATGTTATACGTTAATATTATACCATTTTCTGCAAACTCCCAATAATTAGTATCAGTATCATCAGTCTTTATTGCTCCTTTAATCCTTAGAATGCTATCAAAAACCTTAAATATCTGCTTAATTCTGTTGAGGAAAGATAGCAAACAGGTTAGATCACAGGCCAGCTGCCAATTTATCTTTGCAGCTGGCCTGGATCTAACCTGTTTGCATAAGCGTGAAGTCAGTTCAAGCACTGTAAGGGCTAAACATTATATTGTTGGTACTCTTTAGAATCATTTTGAAAAGAAAATTTTGAAGAGTAACAACAAAATAGTAAACATCATCTTTTTTGGAAGGTTGCACGTTAAAGGCTCTTTTTGTTACAAAGGCTACAGGATAAGAAGTATCTAATAAAAGAAGAATCAGATTGTATGAGAAATTAAAAGTTGTGATATATATAACTGTTCCCTTAATCAAATTAAATGACTATTTAGAGTTCACATTTAAGGTCTATGTTTGAAAATGAAAGTACAATGAAAGAAGTCTCGCCAGAAACAATATGGGCTTCCATATTACTTTAGAGGTGTTTTTATTGGATTATTGCAAAGGAGTATTGCGAATAAGTGAAGTAACCACTTCAATATGTTAGTTCTGCAATAACAAGTATGTAACACTACCAGACACTCCTGGTATTGTATTTTCAACTTGAGGTAACAGTTATTGTTGGAGAAGGAGAAATTGCTTCACCATTTGAAATAAATACTTTCAAGCTGTAATGTTTATATGATTGAAAGGTAAAGGTCATCAGCGCTTGAAAGAAAATAATTTATTGGCTGTAATAATAATAAATATAGCAAATAAGCCAATCAAATTGATGATAACAACGCTTGTTGCAAAGGAGTTCTAATACTATATATATCTATATTATCTTATTCAAACAGTTAAGACCGAAAAATACTATCAATTACAGACAGTAACATAGTCTTTTGGTGGTTTTTTTTGCAATTTTGTAATGGTGTTCATATTTAAGTTCTACCAAACAGATGCCAGATGCATGGACTGCCGGAATTCTATTTTGCCGGACTGGCGGTCCAGCACTTTTGGGAAAGACTACATATAACGATTCTAAAGGAAATAATCAATTTCTGGTTTATTTTAGTTTTAACATATTATATTTAATGAAAAAAACACCATTATATACATTACAAACAATTTTGTGAAACGGATTGGAACGAAAGCTAAAAGCTTATAAGGTTCCTCTCTTCTGGTTTATTTTAATGGAGAAAGAAATGAAAAATATAGTCAAAAAGCATTCGGTACAAACTCTTAATATGCCCTTAATGTGTCATAAAAGGTAAAAATGAATACTCTTCTTACAAGCCAGGTTTGAGAATAAGTACATGTGCCTTTCTTATTGTTGGAATACAACTGTAGTACCTGTCAGCCTTCGCTAAACACACCAAGGTCTGGTGAATACCTACAACTGTATACAGTACCTGTCAGCCTTCACTAAACACACCAAGGTCTGGTGAATACCTACAGGAAATCTCTCACATATTTGACAGCAAGCTTAAAGGTATGACATTATGACCAAAATACATTTACACCATCGCAGACATACTTTACACATAACCTGTTGGTCATTGACCCAAAATTAATTGCTAATTGGCAAAAACTGTTGGTAAGTATATTAACCTTATTGCTATGAAACAATTTTAGGGAACTGCAATGGCAGAATGGTGAGCAATGAGAAAATGGAATACATTTATATAATGAGTTTTGTTCTTAGATCTTTAATTTGTTTGACTTCTTCATGGATAAAAGATTTTAGTGAATTCTTAAGTTATGAAAACTTTCTTAACACTTATAGCACTCTATCTCTCAACCCTTTTAGTACTGGAACTGACTTCATACTCATACTTAGGCAAACAGGTTAGATCACAGGGTCTAACCTGTTTGCTACTCTGAGTATCTTTCCTCATCAAAATTGAGCAAATATTTAAGGTTTTGGAAAGAAGACATAAAAATCTATTTTTTAGATTGACAAACAGTTGACCTTACGACACAGAGCAGTTAACCACGCCCATCGTAAATAGGGGAGGTCACTCTAATTTTCTCCGACATTCTGAGTGAAATAGCGCCAATGCACAAACTAGGATCCCTGTTTGACATTGCCGATGATTTCGGATATTCTTATTTGAAATCGGAAATATTCTTACAAAATAAGCACCTGCCTTTATTGCTGGATAATATGTACATAGCATGACAATTTGTAAAGAAGATGGTACATTTTGAGCGTTAGCAGAGACATTTATAACAGCTCTGTTATATATCTCTATGGCGTTTGGAGAGTGATTTACCCCAGCAGTGTGGGGTCCGATCGGCACCAAACACGATCCGTCCAAAGTCCGATCAGACTCGGATCCGAACGACATTGGTCCGTTCGGCACTGGTTCGACCGGACCTTCAAAATGACCGTATTTCATACTACTTCAAAACAGTTAATTTGCAGTATTTGCAGGTTACGAACAAATTTATCTCATTTTGATTCTTAAACGGTTTAGATTTTTATTTTACTAAATCGGCGTATATCCTGAATGATTCAAAACGCAGACCTACCAATTCTGTCATGTTGAAAATGGTACAATAGTAGCTGATAGGATCAATCACTATTTTGTAGTCAAATAAGTTAATAATCAAGACGTTCGAACATAATCTTTTGTATGCTACTCAATGGATGATTGTCGGTTTTGCTACTTGATTACGAACTAAGGGTCATTTTACCAAACGAAATATTTTCAATTGTTCAAAATTTAAAGAGTTTGCAGACGTCATTTAAATGAAGATGATGAATTAATACTTTTCTGATAGGGCAGACCGACCATATTGTTGGAAAAGGATAACTTGCTCGTTAAGAGCAATTTCTCCTTTTCCCACAATATTTTCCCTAGTTGTCTGTAACAAAGTAGTCAAATGTAGTTATTGTTTGGTAAAGGGTTAACAAACCTCGATTGTTAAAAAGGATTAAGGGTTTCGACGCTAATTAACATCAATCTGACACAATTGCACTTTATGGTCAAGTCACAAACCCTTTATTGTTTAGCCGATCGGCGGTCTTTGTAATCAACCACTGGCTACCAAGAGTGTGTTTTACAACATATTACAGCAACATTAGATTCTTTAAGGTATTCGGATAAAGTTGCAACAAGGAGCTCTGGATTTGTTTTGTTTTAAATAGCTTTTAAATTCGGATACGATGCATCGATCATTACAGGTAGGTGGATTGATGGGCTATAATAAGAAAGTTAATTAATTGTTTAAGGTGCTCTTAGGGTCCATTTAAAAACAAAATCAATTAATTAAAATCCAATTTGAAGAATTTGTATATATCCAACTGGAAACCATGTCCTCTCAACATTATCGATCAATATTGTATTTTGAGTTAACATTTGATTCATTATCAAATGCAACTAATAACATTCGTCATTATGTGTCTATTCCGTTTTTAAAAACAACACTTTTTTATTTTCAAACGAAGATAAAAGACTAAAATAAAAATTTACATGTGAAAGAAAAAAAGAAAGAAAATAATAGTTCATACTTCTATTCTTTACATCGTTTTATAAATTAACTGTTTGCATATATTTACTAATTGCGTGTAGTTCTCAGTCATTTCGCAATATATGTGACAGATTTTGGAAACGGGATAAACTCTACTTCACCCACAAGTCTCTCCTTATACATAATTTCTTTATAATAAGTATTTAAACAATATTTTAAGAAGTATTGACGAAGAAAAATCACAGCACAATAGTGCTATGTGTTGACGGAGTCGCACAGCGTGTCGGAGAAAATGGCGGATAGCAACCGAAGTGTTCGCTGATTGGTCAGTTCCAGCTGTCAATCAAAGTCTGTCGTAAGGTCAGTTTAGATCACAGGCAAGCCGTCAATTTAATTGGCGGCTGACCTGGATCTTACCTGTTTGCATTAACATGAAGTTGGTTCCAGCACTATAAGGGTTAACCTCATTTTCTTGACCTTCTCTTCTATGGCTATGGTTTTTATCCAAAATCTTATAAATTTTCATATTTGGTGTCAGCTGTTGCTTTTGCTTGAACTTATTGTCCTTAAGTTTTCATTCAACTGTTTCATTAGCTGATGTCGACTGCATCCGATGACTGATGATCATAGACACCTTTATTGTGAGCAAGGGGTTTATTGATGTCAATTAGTTTGTTTTACTGATTTTGGATTAGATTACAGTAACAGCTATTTTCAAAAGTATCTTTACAGTTGGTGTACCCAACCATACTTCTTGTAAATTCTCATCAATATGCAATAGAATCTCAATACCTCGAAGTTTAAGTTCATTAAACTATTTGACAAAGATAGAGTTTGAGTATATATGTCTGGAATATTAAGACATACAAATGAAGAGGAAATATCACAAGACCCCACATTTACTTCGATGTAAAAAATAGTCTGACAATTAGAAGTTCGAAGTACAGATATTTTACTGTAGTATGAAAAATTTGCTCAAATCACTTGCTGCTTTCCCACATCAATAGAAGTTTTCATTGCGTGGAGAAGTATTTATCAGGCCATTTTGAAAGAATATTGCCTAAAACGGTGTTCAAATTTTGATATTCCCGTATTTCAAGTAGGAACGTGACTACTTGTTTAACCCTTAGAATGCTGGATAATCATTTCTTGAAGATTTTTGGGTTATCTGCTTTCCAAAATCTTAAATATCTGCTTAATTTTGATGAGGAATGATAATCAGAGTAGAAAGCAAGTTAGATCAAGAAAATTGGCAGCTGGCCTGAATCTAACCTGTTTGCATCAGTATGAAATCGGTTCCAGCACTATAAGGGTAACAAGTGAGGATATGCTGATCATACAGTCCAGCTTGTATTAAGCAACCATCCTTTGAAGCAGTCAACCTGCCTAAACAACCACTACAGGAAGTCTCATTGTTGGATTTATAGTGTACATGTTTCGATTTGTTTTAAGCAGCTAACCTGTCCTAAATAGCCAATTTTCTCAGTTCCATAGCCTGGCCTCTTATCACAAGTTTGACTGTACGTTATTGTTCTAGGATGGCCCCATGTGCACCATTAGAAATTGAACTCACTGCAATGATTTAGGAAATTTCCTCTTTAAAATGATGACTTAGCAAATGACATTTGAATGAATAATTAAGGTGATCAGTATTCAAAAACCTTTTCTTTAAGTTCATGAACAAGGTCAAGAACAGCTTTGTGTTTCTGAATGGCCATTTGTTGGGTCTTTTCATGAAGTTCATAAACACAGTTCTTGAATACTTTGATGGAGTTGTAAATTATAAAGGTTTCTTCAAAATAGCAAAATGGTCCCTCATCCAAGGTTTACTGTAGGATGAGGGTCATTATTAAAGTAAAGCCGGAGGCTGAGCATGTATGAATTAGCATATCGTCTTGACGTATATTTAACCGATCGCGCTTTAAAGAATCAAATAAAAACCGAGTGCGCCCTACCTATACCGGAAGTACTCTTCAACTAGGAGATCATAAGTTTAAAGTAAGGAATGTTTTGTTGCAAAACAACCATAGGGTAGGGTTAACACATCAACTGATCTAAAGCAAAAGCAATAGACATGGGGGGGTATATACATACATGCTCAGCCTCCGGCTTTACTTTAATAATGACCCTCATCCTACAGTAAACCTTGGATGAGGGACCATTATTCTCCGTAAAGCCTCCGGCTTTCACATGTATGAATTAGCATCTTTAAAGGCAACAAAACATTAGCCTAGATGGAATTAATAAACACCAAAGAGCCATGAATTAATCAATTGAATTTTACCCCCATATCATGTACGAACATAAAGTCAACAGTCACAAATAACATTGAAAAACAAATATTTTAACTACTATCTGCATTATTGAACACAGCTTCTGTAAAAGTAATATCACTTTGAATGGATTGTCTGAAATAGAATTTCCTGAAACTTTTATCAGACGACCAATCTGCTGTATCCAGAACATATTTCAAAGAACATCCAGCATTATAGGCAGCAGAAGCAGCAGCTCCTCTAAAGGAATGTGCTTTGAAAAGTTTCACATCTATCCCAGCTGTTTGTAAAACCACTTTCAACCATCTAGCAATAGTGCTGGAACAAACAGCTTTCAATGTAACATAAGATACAAACACCTGTGATGATTTCCTGATCTGTTGTGTCTTTTGTAAATAAAACAACATAGTATGCATAGCACAAAGACTTTCCTCTTTGTAATGTTCTAATTTTAATGAGTAGGCATGACCAACTCTTGAAGTCTTAAGCAATGTCTGAAAAGTAAACACAATAGCCTTATCTTGGCTAATATAGTTATTCACATCCATGGACACTAATGTTTGAGATCGGGGAGCCGTAGCCAGGGCAACAAGAGCAACAGTCTTAAATGTTAACATTTTTAGAGAGAGCTTATTAAGAGGATACAAAGATTTTAAGTACTTTAACACTGAAGTCACATCCCAAGTGAACTTATACCTTGGAACTGCTGGTCTTGATTGCCAAACACCTTTCATATACCTTTTAATCAAATCAGTATTTGAACACCATATATTACCAAAAAGAGGAAGAGTTATCAAAAGCATAGCTTTGTATGTACTTAACACGGAATATGATTTTCCTTGAGAATGTAAACTATCCAGAAATCTAAGGACTATAACTTCAGATGTAACAAACGGATCAACTTCCCTGACTGAACACCAAATGTACCATTTTCTCCAGGCCAAATCGTATTGCTTCCTAGTCCCTGCTCTCCATGAGTCGAGGATAATGTCGGCAGTGCGTCTTGGAATACCTTGACCTTCAAGGGCTGTCCTGATACAACTGCTGCGACCATGTTTAGCTGCTTTGCTAACGGATGCTCCCGTCCATCGTGAGGAAGTACCAACAAATCCTTGTGACGAGGTAACCTGACAGGTAAATCACAAAGCATTTCCATTAGTAAAGGAAACCATGTCTGCGATTTCCAAAATGGAAAAATCAAAATTGCCTTTTCAACTTTGTCTCTTTCAATTTTATTAAGGACTCTTCCAATCAGACTAAAAGGAGGGAAGATATAAGGAGATAAATCCATCCAGGACTTACTGAATGCATTTACATAGTATGATCCAGGTTCCGGAAACCAGGAAACAAACTGTTCCAATTGGGCATTTAATCTTGAGGCAAAAAGATCTGTGTCAGGTTTGAAAAATTGTAAACAAATTCTATCAAACACAACTCTCTTCATCATCCATTCTGTGGAATCAGAGAAGTTACGCGAATAGAAATCAGCCACATCATTTTCAATACCTGGAACATGTGCTGACGAAATAAGAATTTTTCTTTTTAAACACCAATACCATATATTCCTAGCAATGGAATCCATCATAGTAGAGGTCATGCCTCCCATGTCATTGATGTAAGCTACAGCAGAAACATTATCAGATTCAATTTGTATATGAACATCTTTGAAATGACTATAAAAGGATTGTAAAGCATATTGAATAGGAAGTAATTCCAACACATTAATGGAATTAACAGATTCCTCCTTATTCCATCTTCCATTGGCCTTTTCATTTGTACCTAAATCAACAGCACCCCATCCTAATAAAGATGCATCTGATCTACAATGAATAACTATAGGAGGTGGTCGAATGTCTTTCCCATTTTTAATTACAATGTTCTCTAACCACCATTTTAGATCCGAACAACTTGAATCAGACAAAATAACCTTATTGTCATAGTTCATGTCACTACCTAATCCTTTTACCTTATCCCTTTCCAATGACCTATAATATAAAGGTGCTTCTAGGACTGCATGGAATGTACTTACAAGCAATCCAATCACTGAAGCTAGGTCTCTTACTATGACAAATTTTGTATCAAGCAGAAACTTACATTTTAATATCACTTTTTGTACTTTTTCCTCAGTAAGAAAAATTTTGAACTCAACAGAATCTATTATAAACCCAAAGAATGTAATTTTCTGTGAAGGTACAAGAGCGGATTTCTTTTTATTTATTGTAAATCCTAATGACTGCAAGGTACTGGTTATTACTTCGGTATTGTTTTGACAAACAACCTTGTCAGAATTCATATTTAGTGAATCATCAATGTAGTAAGAGCAACGAATACCTTGCTGCCTAAACCAAGTGAACACAGGCTTCAGAACTTTAGTAAAAACAAATGGTGCTGATTTTAATCCAAAACAGAGACAAGTGAATTTGTACAGAATCCCATTCCAAGAAAATTTTAGGTACTTTTGGTAAAGTTCATGAATTGGAATCGAGAAATAAGCCTGTTCCATATCTACAGAGGTCATGTAGTCATATTTTTGCAATAATTCAAGAACTACTTTGAATGTCTCTTGTTTGAAATGGTCATAATGAACAAACTCATTCAAGTATCTCAAATTTATAACTGGCCTGAACTTTCCATTAGGTTTTGGCACTATAAATATTGTTGAGATGTATTCGTCTCTTTCATGGGTACTTTCAACAATAGCCCCAATCTTAAGTAGACTTTGTACTTCATTATCAACTATTTCTTTTTGTTCTACGGAAAAGGGGATTTCTTTTGGAATACTTGACTGAAAAGGTTGGTTGTCAAAATCGATGCAATATCCACATATTGCATTAAGTACCCATTCATCATTTGTTAATTTCTGCCATTCAGGTAAACAAATTTTGACCTTACCTACCACAGAGCTATTATCTACTTGTCGTTTGGGGAGTCCTGACTGAATCCTCCCCTTCCTCGATAGTTTTTGACCTATTATTGGATCTTGAATAGCCCCCTGAGCCTCTCTGTTGAGAATATGGTTGATATCTGTTACCATAACCATTGTTGTTTTGTTGGTAAGAATTCCCATTACCTCTGCGGTTCTGTCTGTAACCGCCACGGCCACGAAAACCAGATCGGCTCTGACCATATGTCTCTCTTGCCACATTTGTTACTGCGTCACATGACTTGATCTCTTTAGAGATATCATCACCGAAAAGTTGCGTAGTGAGTGGCATAGAAATATTGCACAGACTGTGATACTTCTTTTTAAGGTGTGGTCGTATGCTATATCTTCTTCTGATCGAAAGATTGTACTGAACCTGTCCAACAAGGGTAAGAATGTCAGAGACAAGTGTCTTTGCTTCTGGACTCATGTTTTTCTTAAAAGTTCCTGCCAACTTTATCACTGGGACCATTGCAGTAGCTACTATGTTCTGAACATCGGACATATACTTGTCTTGTGAGTGAACTTTCCTGTCAAGAATCTTCCATATCTCTCCATTAACGAGAGGCGGTCCAGCTTTATCTACATTTTCTGGAATCTTGTGTCTGGTCATAATGTTCTCCAAATCACATTGCGAAGTACAAGCAACATTCACTAAGTTGGCTAGAGAGCTGGCTATTGGCTTGTCTTTCTGATTGACCTTCAACTGTGGAGGTCTCCAATCGCCAGTGTCTGACTCTGAGTCAGTCCCAAATAACTCCTTGTGAATTTCATTTGACACATTCTTAGATGAACATGGTTGTTCCTCATCAGAAATATCCTCTCTGTCAATCTCGACATGAATGTTAGGGGAGTTTCTCCATGATACATTTCTATCCTCATCATCTGAGAGACCTTCTGGTTGAATGTTTTCTTTACCAACCAGGCCAAGCTTTTTTCTAAGAGCACAAATGTCTTTCTCTGAAAGATTGTTCAAATCAATGGAGGACTTTTTGTTCTTGGCTTTAGAGGTCGTCACTTTGGACTTTGGGGCAGATTTTTTCACAAGTCTTTTGCCTTTCAAGGGACTCTTTCCTCTACGACGAATTGGGGAGTCTGCATCCTCCTTTCGCTTACGACGTTTCGGGGATTCTACCTCCTCCGTAACCACATCCACATGTTTGGCAACTGGTGGAACATCCGTCTCTTCGAAACCAGAGAAGTCCGACGGTGAAACACTGAGGACATCGTCCTCGTGAGAACTCATTTCTTTGTTTTAATTCTCGATAAATAATAAAGAGAAAATACGAAAACAATATCCTGGACAGCGTCCTAGGATTGAGTTACCGTTGAGGGTGACCACTTACTTGTTAATGTTGTAAAACCAGTTTTTCTGTACGCTTCCTGACTTGCAATGCGTGCTGCGCGACGTGTCGCCAAAACGATTATGATCTCCTAGTTGAAGAGTACTTCCGGTATAGGTAGGGCGCACTCGGTTTTTATTCGATTCTTTAAAGCGCGATCGGTTAAATATACGTCAAGACGATATGCTAATTCATACATGTGAAAGCCGGAGGCTTTACGGAGAATAAGGAAAATTTGTTTGTAATTGTCCTGTAATTCTTTTTTGTCATCTGCTTTTGCTGCTTTTTAATTTGGAACAGTAAAAGACTCGAAAGTGGCTGTATAGGTAAAAAGCATTGTACGGTATCCCTACCATGAAGAAGGTTGCTGTCTTGAAAAACTGCTTGTAACAAACGATTCCTCCAGGGTAAAATAATACTGGGTATTTATGAATAGATGTTATCAGGCTAATAGCCCTTTTTTGCATGACACAGTGCACTCAGTAAGTGTTATAACAGAAGTATGCAAACCCCTGTTCTAAATGTAACTTTCTGCTTTGTTCTTTTAATTACTGTTTAAGTCATACTCGTTCTTGTACTTTTTAGCTCTAGCAATAGCAGCAGATCTATAGAATATTTTACATTCTTACATATTTTCTTGCTGCGAATTGATGTTTTTTAATCTCGATTACTCCAAAACATAATCAACAGTTGTGGCATTTTTTTTTACTTGTTGGAAAACAAAACCACAGAGGGAAAAATTAATCATAAACAAGTTATTCGTGTTTTTAAGATAATAACAAGTAAGGTTTTTTTTCCTGACTTGGCAATAGACATAAGCTCACAAGTCCAAGAACTTTCCATTGAATAGAACCTACATCACAGGCTATGTTTGTATGCATTATGGCTTATTTCTAATCCAAGGGAACCTGTCTTGCAAATGGTTTGTTTCTGGATAAGCCATAATTTCTCACTATATAACCTGTTTGTACATGGATCAGCCATCATTTCTCACTATATAACATGTTTGTACATGGATCGGCCATCATTTCTTCCCATATTACATACTTGTACATGGTTCAGCCATCATTTCTCACTATATAAAATGTTTGTACATGGCTCAGCCATCATTTCTCACCATACATAATTTGTACATGGATCAGCCATCATTTCTCACCATATAACATGTACATGGACCAGCCATCATTTCTCACTATATAATATGTGTGTACATGGATCAGCTATCATTTCTCTCAATATGATTTGTTTGTACATGGATTAGCTATCATTTCTCACTATATAACATGTTTGTACATGGATATGCCATCATTCTCACCATATAACATGTCTATACATATCAGCCAGAATTCTTCACTATATAACATGTTTGTACATGGATCAGGCATCATTTCTAACCAATATTAAAGGCACATAAAAGGAGATAAGTACAAATAAATTACTGAAAACTTATATAGAGTTCTTTTATTATGTTCATAAAAGTCATGAGAATATATTTACAAATGCATTTAGACCCTATTAAAAAGGTTCCTTTAATATAAGTTATTTTGTGTTGAAATATAGTTGTCTCCAATTCAATCATGTTTATCAACAACCTGTTTGTTTACATATTCAAAATAAAGAATTTTGATTGGTCGGTTCAAATATTTGTGTATCAACTGTCAAGGTCAGAGGTGAAGAATGAGGCAATCTGAATTATTAAACTTGCTAATCTAGGTTATTTCTGGTAGACTTTCATGTTCAAGTTTTGCTCATGGGGTTCTTTGGTGAAAACTAACTTAATCTGATCAAAAGTTTACCAAATAAAATAGTTTGAAATAGCACTAATCTCCTTTTATGTGCCTTTAAATGAAGCCAGTTTTAGAGGATTCGTTTGCCTTGACCACGATCACTGCTGTGAAAAATGGTCATATGGGAAAAGAGACCTTGGCTCTTAAAATGAAGATTTCTTATACCAGTGGCATTATACAGGCTGCGGAATCACGTGACCAACGTTTACGATCTCATATCCGAACTAGATGGCTGTGTAGGTATTTTTGTTTTTTACACTTACTTTTGCAAAAGATAGCCACAATTTGTACGCTGCATGAGATGACCATCAATTTTATTGTCCTGGTGACATATGATAACTCATGCTTTATAACGACATTATGTCTAGCAGTCTCTGCCGGGTGATAGACATAATGCCGTTATAAAGCATGAGTTATCATACACCACAATACCGGAAAGTTGATGGTCAACTCATGGAGGGCGGCCAAGTAACACAATGTGGCTAGTATTTTGCAAAAACAACTCCATTTACCTACATAATTATCTACCTTTGAGAAAAAGAGAGAGAAGCAAAGGGAGTTAGTCCTCTGTGAAGATTGCAACAACTCCGACTGATCTCCGGCTAGATCCAAGTTTATTGTTTCACAATGTTAAACAGGAAACCTTCCAGCATTACTTGGCATACCTTGTTTTATCACTTTAGTAAAGGAGCATAACCAACCATGGTGCCTTACGAAATATTATTTGTTGCTGTTACAACTGACCTTACGACACAGAGCAGTTAACCACGCCCACCGTAAATAGGGGAGGTCACTCTAATTTTCTCCGACATTCTGAGTGAAATAGCGTCAATGCACAAACTAGGATCCCTGTTTGACATTGCCCATGATTTCGGATATTCTTATTTGAAATCGGAAATATTCTTACAAAATAAGCACCTGCCTTTATTGCTTGATAATATGTACATAGCATGACAATTTGTAAAGAAGATGGTATATTTTGAGCGTTAGCAGAGACATTTATATCAGCTCTGTTATATATCTCTATTGCTTTGGGGGAGTGATTTACCCCAGCAGTGTGGGGTCCGATCGGCACCAAACACGATCCGTCCATAGTCCGATCAGACTCGGATCCAAACGACATTGGTTCGTTCGGCACTGGTTCGACAGGACCTTCAAAATGACCGTATTTCATACTACTTCAAAACAGTTAATTTGCAGTATTTGCAGGTTACGAACAAAATTATCTCATTTTGATTCTTAAACGGTTTAGATTTTTATTTTACTAAATCAGCGTATATCCTGAATGATTCAAAACGCAGACCTACCAATTTTGTCATGTTGAAAATGGTATAATAGTGTTTGTCATGTTGAGATTATGGTGTTAAACAATTGCTGATAGGAATAATCACTATTTTGTTGTCAAATAAGTTAATAATCAAGACTTTCGAACATAATCTTTTGTATGCTACTCAATGGATGATTGTCGGTTTTGCTACTTGATTACGAACTAAGGGTCATTTTACCAAACGAAATTATTTCAATTGTTCAAAATTTAAAGAGTTTGCAGACGTCATTTAAATGAAGATGATGAATTAATACTTTTCTGATAGGGCAGACCATGTTGTTGAAAAAGGATAACTTGCTCATTAAGAGCAATTTCTCCTTTTCCCACAATATTTTCCCTAGTTGTCTGTAACAAAGTAGTCAAATGTAGATATTGTTTGGCAAAGGGTTAACAAACCTCGATTGTTGAAAAGGATTAAGGGTTTCTACCCTAATTAACATCAATCTGACACAATTGCACTTTATGGTCAAGTCACAAACCCTTTATTGTTTAGCTGATCGGCGGTCTTTGTAATGAACCTTTGGCTACCAAGAGTGTGTTTTACAACATATTACAGCAACATTAGATCCTTTAAGGTATTCGGATAAAGATGCAACAAGGAGCTATGGATTTGTTTTGTTTTTAATAGCTTTTGAATTTGGATACGATACATCGATCATTACAGGTAGGTGGATTTTTGGGCTATAGTAAGAAAGTTAATTAATTGTTAAAGGTGCTCTTAGGGTCCATTTAAAAACAAAATCAATTAATTAAAATCCAATTTGAAGAATTGTATATATCCAACTGGAAACCATGTCCTCTCACAACATTATCGATCAATGTTGTATTTTTAGTTAACATTTGAGTCATTATCAAATGCAACTAATGACATTCGTCATTATGTGTCAATTCCGTTTTTTTAAAAACAACAATTTTTCATTTTCAAACGAAGATAAAAGACAAAAATAAAAATTTACTAACATGTGAAAGAAAAAAAGAAAGAAAATAATAGTTCATACTTCTATTCTTTACATCGTTTTATAAATTAACTGTTACTGGGCTCTTCATTGGACCAAAATATTATGAGCCATTTTGGCTAAGCTACCCAAATTTTCTTTAGCCACTTGGATTTTTGCAAAGCCAAATTTGGCTAAGTCTTTTAAGCCATTTTAGCAGAAATATTAAATATAAATTACAGTTCATTTGTTCAATTTACAGACCAATTATTGAAATAGGCTAGAATGGTATTTATCACATAATAAAATAAATGATGTGTAAATTGAACAAATAAATAACAGTTCTTGTATCAGCCACTTCATTGTGTGGTTGTTCTTAGTAGAGTACTACATCCTATACCTCAATAAATGTTTACAGAACTTTGGGACAGGGTTAGAAAGACGACAGAAAATAATTAAACTTGCATGCATGCACCTGGCATGATTCATTTTTTAAATAAAACAAAATAAACATTTAAAAAAAGAATATAAAATAACTTTTGATTGTAAATAAAACAAAATAAATTAAACATTTTAAAAAAGAATATCTAACCTTAAAGTTTGCAGGGTATGCTGCAGCGTTTACGTGATCTGGGAGTCATTGAACTGGCAAGTTGACAGTACTTGTACAATAATGACGTTCTTTTTACTAAATGTGGGAGTTCCAATGCATTAAGATATGCTCATAAAAGGTTATATTTCCTTGAATGTTTGTTTTAATTACCATTTTTCACCGGGAGTCCCTTTCCCTCATGTTTTTGTTGTTGTTGTTTCGTTGTCCGTAAATTCCGTACCATGGAATTTCGTTCTAATATTGCATCGATGTAATCATTTAAAACGCTTGATATATTGAATGTGTTTACACACAAATAATGTTTTTTATTCGCGTGCTTTTTATTGCAATAAGTCCCATATCACCTTTATGAGTATCTTTTTTTAACGCAGTGAGCTACAGAAATAAGTATCGAAAACGTTTTGGTGCGTTTTATTATTCTGGTACCGACTTTAGTGTGACACATAAACTGAAACCGGGAACCGGCCTGTTTAAACGTTTTCATTAGACGTTGCTATTGGAAATATACATAATGTCTGGTCTCCGGATTTTCTAAAAGAGCGCTTTCACTAGAAAATCGGCTAAGGAACCAAACACTTCTATTTATATTTAAGCTGTTCAACGTCAAACTATTCAATTTTAATTATTGATTACCACTCGTAGTGGCGAAAAGACTTTAGCCATTCTTCCCACTTTCGCCATTACAGACTCTATACAAAATGGGGTCAATTTTACTTTCGCCAAATTGACGAAAGGGTACATTTCTTTTTTCGCCAAACCAAGTTGACTTTCGCCTATGGCGAATGGCGAAGCTTTATGAATAGCCCAGTGTTAGCATATATTTACTAATTGCGTGTAGTTCTCAGTCATTTCACAATATATGTGACAGATTTTGGAAACGGGATAAACTCTTCTTCACCCACAAGTCTCTCCTTATACATAATTTCTCTATAATAAGTACTTAAACAATATCTTAAGCAGTATTGACGAAGAAAAATCACAGCACAATAGTGCTATGTGTTGACGGAGTCGCACAGCGTGTCGGAGAAAATGGCGGATAACAACCGAAGTGTTCGCTGATTGGTTAGTTCCAGCTGTCAATCAAAGTTTGTCGTAAGGTCAATTCCATTGAAGTGATACAAAACAGTTTTACAAATTTTAGTTTTTAAAATAATAGAATTCTATTTCAATTGCAAAAGATCTTTAGGGCAATTATGATTGAAAACAACTTCTCGGATCAAACTTAAATAGTTTAACTGTTTTTCTTATTTCTATTGATTTCTAATTATTTGATCATTTTTTTGAAAAGCGAACTTGCAAATACTTAACAAATCTTCAATTTTCTATCATCCTTTATTAAAACATGTTGTTTTATAAGTACCAAATTACTTACATCTGTTGTCTTACATCTGCCAATATTCTAAACATTTGTAAACAACCAGAACACAATCTGTTTTCAAATTCTGTTTAATTAAAGCATGGCAGTATTAAGTTTTCTTTAATAGTCTGTTTAACCATTGCCCACTTTGAAACTACTATGAGCCCATTTAGGACAGACAACATTAATGATCACTTTTATAAAAGGTACTTATTCACAGATGTGAGGAAATTTGAAAGTTAAAAACCATTCTACAAAACTGCACAACAGCTGTACTGTTATGTGAATTGCGCAATGAAGAATAGTCATTGGTAGCAAAATTAGACTGTTTTAAATGTGTATAAAGTGAATCTACGTTTTATTTAATCCTAAAGTGTGACATTGTGACATTGAGATCTACCGCATATAAATTCTTCATACATAAATAAATTGATGCTTCCTTAATTAATTGGGCTTTCTATAGCTATTTTTAATTGCATATTAAACAACAATATGAAAATTGTTTTGTTTCAGTAATATTTCATTTCAACTTTCAAATGTTCTCTTCTGTGAACAAGGACCTTTAAATGAAAATCTGCTTATGATGAGCAAATTTTCTATAATGTCAAATTGATTTTAAGCTTCACAATTTATTTGTCTATAGTGTTAATTATGGGTATGTTACCTACTTTGAAGATCATGCAGTTTATAAGTGGTCCTCTACATATTATCAAGAACAGCAAAACGATTGATCGATAATAATATGGTTGGTATTGTGGAGTGTATTATATCTGCTTGGAAAGAAAATAGAAACAAAAAACAGAAAAAGTATTTATACTTTAGTACCAATAAATGTCCTACCCTATTCATTGTGATGCTGAATATCGATAGAGAATTGAGAGTTTAAAGTATAAGTAATGCATTGTGTATATAAAAGCATAAGAACAATTCTAATTACACAAAAAGATGTAAATTTCTAGTAATAAATGCTCTTACTTTGGCCAACAGAATGTTTGCCAACTTTGGAAGTCATATCTCACAATCTTTTATGATTGCCTGTCTTGAATTACAAGTTGCAGGGAAATAACCACCATCATAGCTAAATCACTTTGTCTTTGATAGCTACGGCTGCTCATGCACAATTTGTTCATTTTTAAGAAATATTCTTAGGGATTGAAAGTACTAAACTTACGGCCATAATGATAAAGCTTTCTGTGAAACACATTACCTGAAGTCTAGTAAAACTATGTTACTTTGCATGTGAGATTAAAAATCTTTCCACAAATCAATTTTCAAGGGCTTTAGGTTAGATTACAGTAGCTCCTTCACAAATATTCAACGGAAAGTCAATCAATTGATTTGGGAAAAGCGGATTGCTCTACATAGATCATTAATAAAATCCTTTTGAAAAAGTAGCGTAAAGGGAGTGTTTAAATATTTGGCATGCACTGCATAGAATTCAAGAACTGAAAGCATGAACAGACATGAATGACAAAATTAATAAACTGTTCCTGAATTAGAAAAATATGTTCATGAACATCAAGAACATTAATTATGTGGGTAAAGATTGACATACTTTTGATGAGTGCTTGACCAAATCCAAAATCCATTACTCAACCCATTGCTCGTGAAGAGCAATTTCTCCTTTTTCCACAATACTTTCTGCCCTCAAAAGATTAATTTCCAATTCCATCACATTTTGAAATGTCATCTGTAAACTCTTTCAATTTCAGACAGTGGAAAATTTGGCATTTGGTAAAGGGTTAATGGATCTCTTTAACTTCTATCAATTGCATACCTATCGTGAATGGGGTTGGACATGAATTGATTGATGGAATCAAGAACCTTCGCAAGTTTATCATGCACAACCAACAAAAAGTCGTAACGCAACTTTTCCCAGGATTCAATCTCACGACATTGTGATCCCAAGGGGTCGACGTTCCATCTCTAAACTATATCATCCTGTACTCTTCTTAATACAGTCTCCCATAATATATATGGATATTTGTACCTTAGCCAGTTTGAGCGGGTGAGGTAAAGTAAGCTATTATTGAGCAAGGAGTTCAAACTAAGGAAAATTGACACCAGCTAGCATTGGACATCGATGGAGAAATATTTGATTATTGCCATTTCACATTTCCATAAACTTGCTAATAGGAATTACACAGGAGGAAATTACTTTTGAGGCTCTGCTGATTAGAAATGACATGTTTGTTTGTCCTCCATCGCCTCAAATGCAGTGGGAATGCTAAAGATGATATATTGTTAATGGTTCAAGTGGAAAGCTATATGGAAGATTGATAAATGTGTGGGTCCAAATTGATTCAATGGAATTTGGCTGGAGTTTTTCTCCATTTTCAGTAGGATTCTAGTTAAATTGCTGAGGTTCAGTGTAGTTATCCATACTCAATATGGCACTTCCAAACCAATGCTGCACATTATTGTTACCCGTATAACGCTGGGTAATTGTTTTAAAAATAGATTTTTTCGTGTTTTCTGCTTGCTAAAACCTTAAATACCTGCTTAATTTTGATGAGAAAAGATACTCAGAGAAGCAAACAGGTTAAAGCACTGGCCGAGCCCCCAATTTACTTGACGGCCAGCCTGTGATCTAATCTGTTTGCATAAGCATGAAGTTGGTTCCAGCAATATAAGAGCTACTTGATGCATCCCTATGTGAATATAAATGATGCCATTGGTTACAGACAAAATGTATTATGTTCAAATTAAAGATGGAAAAGCCAATTGACTTTTGTTTGTCTTGAAATAAATTACAATGAAGGTGTGTCTAGTAATTGACTGGTGTTTGAACTATAGTATTTCTTTTTTGTAAACATAAGTTGCCATTGTGAATATGACCTAAAGAAGGTTAGCCAAGAGCAAGAACAGTGAATGGGTTTTACTACAAATCAAATGCTTTTGATTGTTTGGTTTACAATAAAGGCTTGTTTTTTCATGTATATTTATATAGAAAAAAAACTATCACTACAATTACATTTGGAAAAGAATATTTTTGTTATCATTAATCCAAGGGGTTTAAGTTCCTTTCATCGCAGTATTTCAAAAATTGATAAAGAAAATCCTTTGTTCTTGATATTTATTGGAATCCACTTATCTAGAGTTTCAGGGAGTAAAAAAGAAGTTAGTAAGAGGATGACAAAATCAATCTTGATTAGAAAAAATGGTTTTATATTTATCAACCCAGGCATATTTGACCTTTGATTGATCAATAGCCTTTACAATGTGATACAGGCATTCATTTTACAAAGGAACAAATACACTACATGGTCTTATATATTATGGTTCACGATTATCTTACAAAGGAGGGATGTATGATGGAGTGTTGACAGAGGCACATTATGCAATGCTGCAATTGAACACGCAATGGGTCTTATATACTATATAACTTTTACAACATATTTTCCAATCATAGGTACAAGCAATAGTTTCCTCCAGAAATATAGAGAAAATGTTCTTCTTGGTTTTATAATTAGCTTCTGCTTTAAACTTTAGAATGCAGGGTAAATTTCTAAAAATAGATTTTTGTGTCGTCTGCTCTCTAAAACCTGAAATTTCTGCTTAATTTTGATGAGGAAAGATATTCAGAAAAGTAAACAGGTTAGATCACAGGCTGGCCTTTATCTAACCTGTTTGCATAAGCATGAAGTTTGTTACAGCACTCTAAGGATTTATATCGGAACTAATAATAAGACTACGTAATGAGGGTTCAATGCAAGACTATAGTAAGTGCTTCACATACTAAAGTCTTGCACTGATCCCTTGATATGTGGGAATGGGCTAGAGCAATTCTTTGGTTAAGAGCAGCTTAAATCATGTTTCAAAATAGAATACATCTGTTGTAATATTTATCTTGCATGAAGGACTCCGACTATATCAAGGGCCCTGATCTGAATATGATGGGTTCAGTAATTGCATTAAGTTGAAATGATTGAATTGGCATTTCAAGTGAAGCATGAAATTTGTTACAGATTCTTCTGGGGTTACTCTTTGTTCTTATGTATAGAGCAGATTTCAGATTCAGTGTTTTTGTTGCAGATGTTTTTTCTAGGCAGTCTGTGATGCATATTATATTGGAAATATAGAGTCGATTGTGTTTAACCCTTTACTAAACGCCAAATCTTCGACTGTCCCAAATAGAAGGAGTTTGCAGATGAAATTTCAAAATGTGATGCAATTGATGAATAATCTTCTGATTATAAGGGCAAAAAAATTGTGGGAAAAGGAGAAATTGCTTATTTTCCAGAGTCATCTGCAACAAACTGGTCATATGTTGCCATTGTTTGGTATTGAGTTTAAGGAACTTTTCTAAAACATTGCATGAAAAGTTATGTAGTCTGAGGCTATCTGGATTTTACAGGCCACCAAAGGTATCCAGCAAGCTGTTACTGGCAGCCTTACTTAGCAGTAAGTTGTCTTATGCAACATTTCTGTCCTCTTTTACTATGGTCGCTTAACCCTTATAGTGCTGGAACCGACTTCATGCATATATGCAAACAGGTTAGATCCAGGCAAGCCGCCAAGTAAGTTGTGACCTGTTTGTTTATCTGAGTATCTTTTCTCAACAAAGTTGAGCAGATTTTTGAGGTTTTGGAAAGCAGATGACACAAAAATGAATTTTTAGAAATTTATCCAGCATTATAATGAATAAAACAAGATAGACTGTATTTGACCTTGATACAGTAATACTTTCTATATCACAATGGGAAGTGATTTTTTTACTTGTTCAAACAATAGTGTGATGAAAGATATCTTTGAATTTTGATTACATCATCTATGAATGCTACTATAAAATTGAATAGGACTCTTATAACTTATGAATACAAACAATTTAAAAAGATTTAATATAATTGTCAAGATGCAAGATTCCTTACTGTAGCTGACTGCCATCAGTTATACCTTTGCCAAACGCTACATTTTTCGACTGTCCCAAATTGAAAGAGTTTGCAGATGACAATTCAAAATGTGACAAAATTGAAAATTAATCTTCCGATAGGGTAGCAAAATATTCTGGGACACTGTTTTCCAGAGTCGTCTGCAACAAACTGGACAAATGTCAAAATTATGACAAAAGGAATTGTTTCTTAAAAGTTTTCAGATGGCTTCTTGATAGTTCTTATTTTTCATTTTTTTAAGTTGGAAAATCACATATGAAGGATCTGATAAGAGCTATTTCAAGCAAAGAATACCTGCACACAATGTTAAATCCTTAACGTGCAGGAACCAACTTCATGCCTATGCAAACAGGTTTGATCCATGCCAGCCGTGAATTGGCGGCTGGCCTGTGATCTCAACTGTTTGCTACTCTGAGTATCTTTCCTCAACAAAATTAGGCATATATTTAAGGTTTTGGAAAGCAGATGACACAAATATTAGTTTTTAGAAAATTACCCAGCATTCTAAGGATTAATCCTCTGTCAGCCTGTACACCCATGATAAGGTGCACAGTCTGATAAGAAGTGTCACTTTCCGCCTAACTAGCATGTTTTTGTGCAACATTATGCTCGACTTTCTAGAAAATCTAACAAATGTGCAAACGTCTTCCCTGTTTAGATTGTTTTTTTGGCTGCATCTGCATAGTGTGATCAGAGATAATGATGTGCGCAAGTGTTGGATACATATTACTTCAAAAACTCTTATAGGATAAAGAAAAGGAGAAGTCTACCTTAGTCAAAATAATTACACCACATTCACTTAAAGGTCATATTTCCTGATAAACAACTTTTTCTATAATTAAGGTTTTTGAATTAGGTTATGGTTTTGTTATGACGGAGGTAATGATTTTTTTCTCATACAGAAGCGAAAAAGGTTGTTTTTGACTACTTTTATTCACCTTTATCGATTTTTGTGACGTCATTTGTGCATCAAAGTCATATGAACTATAAGTAAATAGAATCTAGTTCTCAGTAACGACAGTGTTTTTCCACAAATTTCGGACATTTTAAGTGTCGAATTGTGTTTTTGGAAACGTAAATTGGATATTGAATATGGAATTTTGACAGGTCTTCTGGTGTTATTCTGCTTTTGTTCGCAGTGATGCGAGTTTCTCCCGTTTTCAGACGAACATAAAAGCTGCAAAAAGTTTCAATAAGTAAACTGGACCGTGTTTACTTTACAAATAAGCAAAAGATATATTCCCCAAACAACAGTAGGCTGTGTTACTTTCACTTCGAAGACGGCAAGTTTACGCATTGTTAGGCGTTTCCAGAGAATTGATTTTATTGATCTTTAAATGATCGGATGCAGTTCAAAGTATTTTATACAGGTGAAGACACTTCAAATTCATTCTACTTATTGAGTAACTGTTATATTTTTCTTATTTGAAACACACCGACACCATTCACTTTACCTTGATGTATTGGTTTCAAGACTGTCAATGCAAACCAGACAAAGCTGATCTAACTTTCAAACACCAATCAAGCGATAAAGCACACAACCGTGTGTCAAGACATTGGTGTGACGCGCGAATGTGTACACTGTAATTCGGAGTGACTCCAAATATCTATCAAAAGTCGTTGTTTTATTACCCAATGTACCAAGTTGCTACTGATAATTTAAGCCTGAAGTCCTTTTCTTACGCTGTTTCCCACATGATCTCAGGTAAAGGAAAATATTTTTCAAAATCAACGTTGTGGTGAACTGATGTTCGTGATTAAAACAATTCCTGACTTTTAGTTTGGGGTGTTTGAGCCTCGTGTAGTCATGCTAGATCTTTATATAGAATTTGAACTGTGAAAATGTAGATAAATTCAAGAAAAGGATAAATCACATTGATTACACCTTTTTTGAAAGATAACTTTCTTGAATGGCTCTCTTACTTGCCAAGCTAGTTTTGTTTGGAACAGATTAACTATGCTACATACTTAGTTACGAAAACTTATTTAGGCTGCTTTGCGATTATATTGCCTAAGAATTCAAAGGGTTGCAAGAATATGTTGATTTCATCCAACATCTTAATTTATTGTATTGCCATGCCTTGGGGTTTTAAACGCTTAAATGCATCTTGTTGTTCTTATTTGCAAAATTTGTTTTATGCTTTAACATAATCGTAGAAACGTTGCCATTGTACATAAATGAGACAAAATGAAAAATGTACGTTGATTGCTATGATTACAAACTGATTAAAACAACCAAGTTTCTTTTATCTGCCGTTGTCTTTGAATGAAAATTCAAAATAATTAATATTTGATATCCGCAAACTGTCTCTGAACTCATCAACGCAAATGATAATGGGTTCGATCTTAACTTAAGACTCTGCTTTTCGGAATTATTTAAATCACACACCTCATTTTTTTGCCATTGGTAATATTGGTTCAAATGACGTATGTAACACTGAAATGCAGGTGTTCAAACATGATTATTACAACTTTATATTGATAATTTAGTAATTAATAAGATCATTAAATATATAATATACACTTTTGAACATAATCTCTTTGTTTTGCAATTTCATTGATTATTGTCAGTTTACCTTTTTAATCACATACAAAGGGTCAATCAACAAACATCGGACACTACAAGGATTAAGGGTTGTGATGCAAATTAACACCAATCTGACACATTTGTAATGTATGTTTCAAGTCTCAAGTCCTTTATTGTTAAGCCGATAGATAGCCTCCGCAATTAACAATTGGCCATCCGAGGACCTTTAAAATTGTCAAAGACAACCCTGTGTGTCCTTCATTTTGTTTTGGAGAGCTGTGATATATATATAATCTGTCTCTGGCGTTAATCTCTTAAATATCTTTGATGTTACTTAACAGGTCAGACATTTCCTGCTATTTCAGACATGACATAATAAGCGGCAAATCTCACACTTTCAATGCGCGGCAATTAAATTTTGCTAAAGAATAAATTGTTTAGATATAACCAATTAAGACCAAACTTTCACAGGATGTTTGGGTTGATAAGGTGTAAGGACATATTTATCTCTCAATGTGACTTATGTCTGATACTTTTTCGTTATGATATTCAAAGAAGTGAACATGTTGTCTTTTCTATAAGAATAGTTTGACACTTCAATAAGTATATGATAATCAGTATTCACCAAAACGGTATTGACTCCATGTTTTCAACAAAAACGTTTTAACATAAAATTTTGTCAAAATGACATTTAAATTCCAAAATCACAAAAAATAAATTCAAATATGTTTATTCAAGGTTGTAAGTAAAATAAACTATGACGACTTTTTTGTTTTAGCTGTTAATTATTAAACCTGTCCGAAAATTAAATGCTCAATATGTCAAGGCTACACGTGAGAAAACGAACATAAATGTAAAGTGAAAATGAAGAACAATTTTTAAGTCAAGACAGTTGATCTAGTAAGAGGACATCAGAATAAATTTCGAAATCATAGACCTCTGACTGGGGGTGGAGTTACTGGAAAGTTGCCGGATGATTTAAAAAATACTTTTTGAAGGTGCTGTTGTTTAGTTTTGAAAATACTTTATGAGGAACAATACTTTTTAATTTGGATGTGTGTTGAAAATGTGAGTTAAAGGATAACCTTCGTATCACAAGTAAGTTGGGTTATAATACAGTTTGTTTGTTCGCAATTTATGATCTTCTCCCGTTTCATTTCATGCTATGATAAGACAATGCAGGGTGAATTTGACAGTCAATAGTTATACGATGTACGGTTTTAAGACAATTTATTTATTCAAATCTATATCTTTGTTTACTGTTCAATTAAAACCTTAATGCTAATACACGATAATTGACGAATTTTTTTCAACAAATATTTATAAAAATAGCTGTTTTCACAAATATCGTCAAAATTTCAAGCCGATTCTTACATATGAACTCATTTACAAATCCATGCATATTCACGCATTATGTCACTTATTTTTCAGAAGGGTATTCTTATAATATGAAACATATTCAATAAAGAAAATGCACTGTCAATCCAAACATTGACTAAAGGATTGCTATTTCGAGGAAAATCGTCCCAATTTCAAGCCGTTCCTTTCATTTGAACACATTGACAAATCGTTGTAAATTCACACGTTAAGTCACTTATTTATTCTTTTCAAATGAATATTCTTATGATATGAAACATTTTCAATATAGAAAATTCAATCCAGGATCATTTATTTCAAGGAAAATCGTCCAAATTTCAAGCCGTTCCTTTCATATAAACAGGTTTACGCAATAACAAATCCTTGCAAATTCACGGGTTAAGTCACTTATTTATTTTTTTCAAATTGATATTCTTATAATATGAATCATATTCAATAAAGAAAATGTGCTGTCAATCCAAACAGTGACTTTAGGATCGTTTATTTGAAGAAAAACAACAATTCTAACCAGCGATCGCTCTTCACGCCCTTTACATGGCGCATTCAGTGGTTCAAGAATGACGTCACAGCAAAGGGAAGTAAGTCATACAAACTTTCATTAATCGGTGCGCTATGACGGTGATTTATGACTTAATGCGTTATGCTAAAATGTTGCAAATAATTTCAATGTGATTGTTTTACTTCATATTTTAATTTTATGAAATAAACCCAACCTGTACATATGACCTTTAAACAATAAATTATACAGTTTTTCATGATGACTATCATTCACCACTTTGATAACCTACTGATTTCTAATGAAACAGGGCCTGTGAAATAAGGGTAAAATTGCTCTTTCATGAAATTACAGTTTAATTGAGTGATTGCAGAAACTGCATTACGGTTAATGTGTTTTGGTTGTGCATTATCAGGAAAATTGCTCAATGCATGGGGCTTGTTTTTTTTTATCATCATTACATATCGTTGAATGTCACAAACTTTTCCAATTCATTTCATTGACTTTCAATTCAAGATGACAGTGTTTTGATGGAAACAGTGAGTTGGTGGGTAATCTTTTATTACCGGGAATTGTCAATTGACTAATGCTTTTCTGTGTTTCTTGTAATTCCTCCGCTGAATCCTTCACAAAGCAATAGGGCTTTTTTTCCTTGAATTGGGAAGAGGCCCAAGCCTGTTGAATTTGGGAAGTATTTTGCTGATATTGCTGAATTTGGAAACAATAAACCTGGTATAACTTGTAGATACTGCTGAGGTGGTGAAATGCCATGGTTTTGTCAAATAATATGGTGAGCCTTCATGCCTGTAAGTGCCTGTCAGTGCTTCTATTGGATTATTGTAAATGCACACTGGAGTTCATTTTGTGCACCATGCCAACGTCCAATGACAATAGCGATTAAACCATTTCAGAAGACCCATGTCACCATGGTATCTATAGATGGTTTTTCTTACCTTAAGTTTGGCTTGTTGTTAATGAAATAAATTTGTTTAAATGGTTTGCAATATCTGCAAAAGAAATTATCTATATCTTTTTTGTACAGATTTTAATGTTGTTTGGAAGCTTTCAATGATCTAGTCTTATGTTGCTTAAGAAATCTAAGATGTTATTTTAGCAGAGAAGACAATTATTCTAAAAGGTTTATATCCCAATCTGTGTGATAGTCCTTTTAAAGTGTACTTAGTAACCTATGCATAATGAGAAATTTCTACTGCTGTAACAATGCTTCGATGCTAATTTATGGATAATCTTGTTCAAATGGAGGATGATTTTAATACTATTTTGTTAAATGTTTTCATTGTCTTTTGATGCAAGGACAATAAGTAGAGGACAATCTACTCACATTGATAGGAAATGCTGATTTAACCCTTATGGTGCTTGAACATACTTTATTCTTGTGCAAACAGGTCAGATCCAGGCTAACCGCCAAGTAAATTGGCGGCTGGCCTGTTTGGTAACCTATTTGCTACTCTGAGTATCTTTTTTGGTCAAAATTAAGCAGATATTTAAGATTTTGGAAAGCAGAGGACACAAACAAATATATTAAGAAGCTTACCCAGCATTCTAAGGGTTAAGACGAGAAGGTCGATCAAGGAAAAGCCAGGAAACTACAATACTTGATTATAGTCATACTGTCTGGCACATTAAAAGATAGCTATCAAAATGGAGAAAAGCTGTGAACCATATTTGTTTAGGTGTCCCCAGGGGATATTCGATGGAACTTTGTCACAATTTAAGTTAAACTGTTCACAGACCTCATTGAATAAGGGAACAGTTCGAAACCTCTTAGGAAATATAGGGTGTTTGTATAATAACCCTTAGAATGCTGGGTAATTTTCTAAAAATAGGTTTTTGTGTCATCTGCTTTCCAAAATCCTAAATATCTGTTTATTCTTTTTGAGGAATGATTCCCAGGGTAGCAAACAGGTTAGATCCAGGCCAGCCCTGGCCTGGATCTAGCCTGTTTGCATCTATAAGCATGAGGTCGGATCCAGAACTTTCAAGCTCTATTTGACAAAGCATCTGCCTTTAAGAATCTAATGGACGGAAAACTAATTTGAGATCACTTTAATTCAAGTTAACAGAAAAGATTGCTACAACTACTTGAGAAATATGAGTTTATCCTTGGGCATATTAGTATCTGGTTTTAACCCTTATTGTGCTGGAACCAACTTCATGCTTATGCAAACTGGTTAGAATAAGGCCAACCTCCAAGTAAATTGGCCGCTGGCCTGTGATCTAACGTTATTTTGGGTTGTCCTTCTGGTAGGTTGTGCTTCAGGGAAGCAAGCATTTGTAACTAATAGACATTTATGATATGGAAAGTTATAATAAGCACAGGTTAATGAATTTTTGAAAAAGTGGGAAAGAAAATATACTGCCTTTTGAAGTTTTCTTTATTTATTCTCATATTACTCTTTCAATAAACACTTCCTAACAAATACTAGATGAAATTGGGAGAAATCACAAAATCATTGTGGCAAATATAAGAAATATTGCTAGGATATGGTCATTTTTTTTTTATTTTTACCTGTTTCATGTCAGTTCTTTGAGTTGGTAATAAGATGCTGTTTGGGTTTATAGATTAGATAGGATAGTAATTTGTGTGATAAAGGGTTTTATTAATTTGAGCATTGCATGACAAAGCTTGGGATAATGATCCTGACGGTTATATTACCTGTTACAAATGCATCAGAATACATTTTGGTGCTTAGTTAGCATGCTTTGTACTTTTAAATCAGTTAATTTGTATAGTTTTCTAGGAATATTCTTTGATGTCTCTGGAGCTTAAATTTAAAAATGCTGTGATAAAAGGACAATGAAAAAGAACCCCAATAGATCCTTCTATTTTGAGCAGTCTAAGCCTTAGAATGCTGGGTCATTTCTAAAAATAGATTTTTGTGTTATGTGCTTTTCCAAACCTTAAATATCTGCTAAATTTTGTTCAGGAAAGATAATCAAAGTAGCAAACAGGTTAGATCACAGGCCAGCCACCAATCTACTTGGCAGCTGGCCTGGATCCAACCTGTTTGCATGAGCATGAAGTCAGTTACAGCACCATAAGGGTTTAAAGTTCTTCATTATGAACCAGGCTAATTATCATTTGTCATTAGTCTTGGATCTTCAGGGCCTCCCCTGGAATTTTTTTCTTGTCACAACCATTTTCGCAAATTGGATTTTTTTGGAGCCAAATTTAAGAAAGTGGAGCCAAAAGTTGAGCCAATTTTAAATTGAAGGCTTGACGGTAATTATTAGAAATGAGTAGTAAGAAGCTTTTTGTTCATTATAATGTTTTAAATCTATGTACAGCAGCTCATTACTTTATTTATCTTATCATAAACTACTATTTAATCGGGAAGTCTTTGGCTCTTCCTTCCCATGTGCTAATTACTCGGTTGCGTGCAAACTGCTAAAGATGCAGGTCATTTCCGGGCTGGTTCCTGTGTTTATACATGCAGAATGCCTCGATAACTCCAGTACAGGAACTGGCTATTACTCCGGGTCGCTTATGTCATGCATGATTGGTAAATACGGTTTGTCGCAAGCACTTTCGCAAAACTGTTATTTTTGTCGCAAATTGACGAGATTTTTCGCATTTGGCGACATTGGCGATCGGCAGCGGAGGCCCTGATCTTCCTCCATCATTTCGAGCTGGGCTTTACAATTTAACCTAAATAGTGTTGTTGTGATATTAAACCCTTATGTTAGCAATAATGATAACATAACCCAGCTATTGAGTAATATATGGCCACCCTGCTTCTTAAGTTGATTAGCTGGGAACAATAGACTTTCTCTCTAAAGGGAAATGAATAACCCTTAGAATGCTGGGTAAATTTCTATAAATAGATTTTTGTGGCCTCTGCTTTCCAAAACCTTAAATATCTGCCTGATTTTGATGAGGAAATATACTCAGAGAAGCAAACAGGTTAGATCACAGGCCAGCTACCAAGTACTTGGCGGCTGGTTTGGATCTAACCTGTTTGCAAAAGCATGAAGTTTGTTCCAGCCGTACAAGGGTTAAAGTAGAACAATTTTCAGCATGTAACAAAGAATTCAATAGTAACAACATAATTCTCTGTCAATATCAATTTGGCAACAGAGGTTTATGCTGTAATGAACAATGAAAAGATAACAATGGAGTGCCAGAATTGGGTTAGATGGCATGTTCATATTTATAAGGATCTTTATTATGAAATTATGTTGAATTACCAAAAGGAACTTAAAGATCAGGCAGATAGAAACTCCAATCTAAGAAACCAGGTTATAAACACTTTCCTCAAGATTTACGTATTTTTATGTATCTGTGCAGACCACTAAAGAAACCGAAATGTGCATCTTGTTTAGGGGTCTAAGCCATCAGCAACCACCGACCCCTGTACTATGACGCGTCACAGTGTGCTATGGCTTTTTGTACCAACCCACCGCATCACAGTAGAACACATGCAAAGAAATAGTTTTTTAAGTATAACCCCAGGAATTGATTGTGACATGTAATAACTTCAAAACAGGTCAATTTGACATTTGAATCAATATCAAACTAGCAAATAGAAAAATGAACAGGAGTTTTCGTAGCAGAACAATATTTGTGAAAATGCACACCTCTTGAACAAAATGTGGTTGAGTGCTCTCTTGTGATGCAACAACAACAACAACAACAACATCTCTATTATTTAGATTGATTAGAACTTGACAAGAACAGCTCCTTCTTTTATCATTATAGCTTCTTCTCAATTTCACAGAATGAAGTTTGTTTTTAGAAGATAACTATATAAATGGCTCTCTTCCCTTGCTCTCAATTACCAATCACAAAAGCAATTAGATGTAAATAGGTAACATTTCTGCGAATAAGATATCAATAATTCCAAATAAAATGGGAATGCATTTTTAAAGATTTAAATTCCATTGGAAAGATAGAAATCATTTTTTGGGAAATGAGATATTGAGCATTAAGGGTACAGTGTAAGACTATAGAAAGGGCTTCATATTTGTAAATTGGAACAAGTTTTGTAGAGGGTAATGGGTGAAGCCAATTAGGTCAATCTGATCATTTTTCATCATTCTGTATTTTCAGCTTGATTACTTAAGAGTTGTGTCCAAGCAGAAAAAGTTTCGGAAGGATAAATATCCTTTATGAGGAATTGATTCTAAATCAATGGCCCTATATGAAAATGGAACTCCTTAGTTTGTGATACCATGCAAAGTACACTCACCCTGCAGGACTATTGACTTTGAAAAGTCACTCACTCCCACCCAACTCCAACTCACCCATATATTTTTTCGGGCATCTTTTATTTATTGTTCACAGGAAAATGCTTTCTGTGTTTTGATATATAATTAACAATTTATATTTATCCATTTACATGTTTAATATCAATAAATCAGTGTATTGTTGACATGCTATTTGTCAATATTTTTTCTCTCATCATCAAAGATTAACTTCAGGATTACCAACGTATAACCAACCACTTCTGCAACAAGTTGGCTGGAGGCCCAAATGCTATTAACAATAGTTTTCTTCTGTTTTTTTCAATGTTTGAAAAGATTATAAAGGGGTAGGTTCACTAACCCCATTTATTGGCCTCAAATTTTGCAAAAAATGAGAATTAGTGTTAACAAAAAAATATGACGTTTTTTGTTGAAATCAATGCTTAAATGACTTGAAAAGTATAAATTCTTATCATATTAACGAAAAAAATCACTTTTTATAACCCTCCAAAGGTTTCATGGTTTCGTCCTTTTCACCGTTTTTGCAAGATTTTGGACATGTTTTCTCAAATTCTTAATATGAGCGCAAGCGGGTACCACGACGAAATATATATTTTTGGAAACGTTGTAAAATTATGAACAGATGATGTAAAAATCGGCGTGGTACTCGAATGCGCTCATATTCTATTTTTAATAATTGCTTCCAAAAATTGACGTAAAATCTCCTATATCAACGTTACAAGGGAAAAGTAACAATGTGGAATCTTGTAAAAAAACATTAAAGAGAGAGAAATTATGCCGAAAATATATAATTTATCCTTTTAAACACTTTTTTTAACTCAAACCTCCCCATATTTTGTCAATCTTGTAACAATAACATGTAAAACTTTCCATCGGAACGATGTAAACAATGCACTCCATTTCGAAGCGTTCGCGGCTTTTGCAATCATAAATCCCATTTTTCAAAAAGGTAAACTGCTCAAATTTAAGCTTAGCATATGATTTACATTGGCATATATGTTAAGCGAGAATTACTCCAGGGCTTACTTCATAAAACACGAAATATATCGGCATTTTTCGAGGCACCCGAAAGGGGTCTTATCCGAATATAGGGCTAGTTTTTACCGAAACTGTCAAACTACGAGATCTAGTTATAAGCTTTATCAGGTCTATGTCTCTATCTTAATGGTTCTACTTTTGAAAGAAGTGGAAATTCATAAGTTGATTGATATTCGATTGTAATGATGAGTTGGATATATTTTGAAATAAAGGCTTTATTGTTTTGATTAAATATAACATCGGTCCAAATTCTATTTTTAGAAAAAGTTGACTTGGTGTAGACTAAATTCCTACCATTCAAATAGTTGCAGGAATAGCTCAGTGGTTTATTTGACGGCATATGTTCTATTTAATTTCAATATCTGGCTTGTATCAATCACGTCAAGCTTTTGTCTTTATCAATTTTCATTATTTAAATAATAGTGGTCAATTTATTTCCATGTGAACAATGTCTGGGACCATTTATTCATACCCTTTCTTCTTTTTCAGTGAGACATGTTATCTATGTCTCTGATGATGTTTGTCAGGCATATGTCCTAGAAACATCATCATATTAATAGCTTTTCAGTCCATCTTCTATGACTTTTAGGATTGTATCGACCAGTTAAAGCCATTTAAGACAATTTGTTTGTAAACAGCAATTAGGACAAATGTTTCAACAAGGGGTCAACTTCTGGCATTTTGTTGAACACAACACTTTTATTCCGTCTGATGGAAGGTCGTGTACTGTGCATATCATTGAGGGTTCACTATAACCAACCACAGTCTTCACTATTCAAACAGCATCAGATGAATTTACAGCAACATATGAACTATATCTTAGTCGGACAGTCATGAATGATCTTCAAAATAGTAGACATGTATGGCTTACGAAAGATTATTCCATGAACTTTGGCAACATAATTGGCAGCGACTTTACAGTTCTGACTGAACTTACTGGACAGCAGTTTGGCGATATTTGCATTCCAATTATCGACAAAGTGAAAATCTCCATAAAACAAGCATAGAATATTTCTTGTTAATTTATTACCTGACATGTCCATAAAGCCTTTCTGGATTGATCATTCATATATCTACTGTTTGTCTGGCAGTCTTTACAGAGCTCAAGTCGCTCTTGAGAAAACTTATTCATCTCTACCTTGAAATTGGAAGCAATACATGGCAAACACTTATCTAAGGGCATACTTGTAAATCGTTATGCGAAATCTTCGTTTGCCCAGAATAATCGAAAACCAACTAAATAAAGTCTTAGATGGTACACCTATACAAAGCATCTTGTTCCAATATTATATAATGGGTCAACATTCTTATCACATTACGGTAGAAAGGAGAGTCTAAATACAACCCATTACCATCAATGATCCAAGTTTTGCAATTAAAGCAATGAATCCCCTTACGCCCATTCCGTGAGAATTTATACATATAGGTTTTCAGCATCTTAAATGTCGATATTTTAATTTTTCATTTAATAAGTGATGAGGATTGTTTAAATCATCTTTCTAACATGTGTTATTCTCACAACATATTTGGTGAGACTGTGCCCAGGCCAGATGATCATGACCGATGTTTATGATCCTATGTCCGAACAAGATAGCTGCGCCACAAGTATTTTTTTTTCACCTACTTTTGCCAATAGTAGCCACGTGTGTACCCGGCATGGGTTGACAATCAACTTTCCGGTTCTGGTGGTATATGATAACATGTTCAAAACAGTGGGTCTTCGACTGCAATTTCTCTGCCGAGTATTAGACGTAACGCTGTTATAAAGCATAGGCTATCGTATGTCACCAGAACTGGAAAGATGATGGTCACAATGTTGGCATCAATTGTTTGCCAAACACGTAAATATATTCTTATACTCACTTTTCATATTTGCATACAACACACAGTAAAAAAAAAGACCTGTATTCCCAACCTTGAAATCAAAGTTGCGCGGCAGAAGTTTTGATATTGTTGATGACCTACCCACGGCTGTCAGAGAAACTGTTCGTAAAATTCTACAAAAAATTTCTACGAAACTGTTCGTAACATTTCAGGTCATTTTTGATAGATTGATACTTAGGTGGGAGAAGTGTGTATCATGTGAACAAGAATATTTTAAAAAGATGTAACAAACTACTGTTTCAGACAGATTTTGCAGATGCTATATTTCCTTTATGAGTAAGTTGTCTCGCTCAACCTTACATGACGTTGCCCCCTCAAAGTAACACGACGTTGTCCCGCTCAAAGTTACTTGACGTTGCCACAGTGACTATGGATTGTGCATCAGAGTAATTTGTATCATTTTTCCCTTTGGGTTTATAAGCATAGAATATAAAACTATCACTTTTGAAAATTTTCAAATATTCGCATTAATAAATAAGTTATGAACCTTTTTTTCAGATGTTTTTTCAAACACCCATCATACATTAGACTTGTAAGTCTGTGGTTAAGAACATGTACAATTTTATAGAATGTTTATACAAATACTAGATTGAATATTGTTACAATGGTTATCATTTGATAAGCAAATCAGTTCTACACGGCAAGGTATGATAAAAGCATATTAAAGATACTATAGATGCAAATTCAAAAGCAAATTATCTTTGAAATACACATTTACTTTGTTTAAGAACGTTCCTTACTTTACATTTAACAGTTCTTAGTTACCATAGTTACAAGAAGTTGATGTTTAAATGAACATATATTAATCATTATGACATCTTCGACAATTACTTAAAAAACAACTAAGTTTGCGAGAATTTGGTTTAAGTTAAACACATAAACGAAGTATTTGATATATGTGCAACATGTTACCATGGTTACCGAAATATGAATACTAAAAATAAAATGCTGATGTTTGATAATATTTTCTTGTTGTAAAACTTTTCATTACTCAATTATATTATTTTGTCATGTATTTTTCATTGTAATAACAAAACCCAAATTCGACTTAACCAAATTCCTTGTAATTAGCATTCCGTTGCCATGGCAACCGCTATGCAGAAATCTAAAAAACAAACTTGTTTTCAGTCAACACATGCCTCAGACACAAGTTTGTGATGAATTCATCCATTTTTGACATTGGGCCATTTTTGATAGTTAGTGAACCTACCCCTTTCGGAATTGGGAAGTTGATAGCCATTATTCTTGTCTCAACGAAAATGACCTGTATTGGTTGTTCAGTATGTATAATGTTTGAAATTAGTGTAAAAACAGGACAAATTACTCTTTGTGAGCAAATTTCAGATTTGTATCAAATCATCAATTATGCATTTATTTTCTTTGGATAATTTCTGTAACATTGATAAAAAAAAAAAAAAAAAATCCCTTTGCTGAGAATTAAAAGGAAAAGAAAATGGACTGAAGATTGATTGTCCAAGGAAGAGGACTTTCTGAAAGGTCAATACCATAGCTAGGAGCTATGAATTTGGCAATGGAGATAATAATTTCCAATTTCTCCTATATACATGAACATACAGACTAGATAGTGTCAAAATACCATTGGTAATAATGTTAAGACATCAGACAGACCTCCAAATAAGAGGGATTAATCCATACCCAAAAGGGCTATAGCTGTGTAGAGGTAGAGCATCGGTCTCAGGTGCCATGGTTCCCAGGTTTGATCCCTGTTCATGGCAAGGCTATAATACAGGGACACAGTCATAAATTGGTGCACTAAGCACTAGTAATGCATTCATGCAGCAGTCATCAAGATTAAATATAAAAAGCTTCAAGTGTCTGTCACAATTAATGTAAAATAGATAACTTTACCCAAGTTGCCATTGAGTAAAGCCATAGATTTTTGGTCATTCAGGTATGACAAGAGTACAGTCTTGAATCCACAACCTTCCTCACAATATGCAAGGAGTTAAATAGGAATTCATTTGTTTGTTTGTATGGTGTTTAACGCCATATCAACAATTTTTCAGTTATAACAGCTTTTCTGGATCCACAGTACTAGCCTAGGGCTCTTAGTGACCTGCCAAAGGTCACTCCCACAAAACCAGAGGTGTCTATCGGGCTAGAATCCAGGACCCTGGGTTCTAAGTCCGTTCTTAACCACTGGACCATGCAGGACCCCTAGGAATTCATTAGAGCTTTATAGAAAAAATAATGTTTGGCATATAAAAACTCCCAGTCTATAGTATCCCTAAACTTCATTGTTCTCGTGATTGCATGACTGGACCGTTTACGTAAATGAATGATTGTGAGAGAGAGGGTTTTATAGGACCATAACTAGCATCATTGCCAAAAATGGACATTAGTGGATGGAGGTCCATTCAAGATGAATGTTGAGTTATCATTGTCAAGGATGTCCTTTTGTTATCTGCTAAGATTCCTACTTGGTCAGTTGGGTTTTAGTGGTTTTTATCTGCTTTGTGATATAAACACAATCTCTCATTTTGAGTATTTAATGCAAGACGATACTAAGTCCTTCATTTTTGTGAAGGACATACTATAGTCTTGCCCTGAATTATTAATAAATATATATTCTCATTGAAATGTTCCTATAGAACACAAGTGGCTAATAGAAAATTTGAAACAAAATAAACATTTAGAATGATTTAACTAATGGACAGTCAAAAGAATCCTCCAATGAATAAAAGAACATGGGATTTATGTTCATTAGCTGTTATTTTTTATACCACCTACAAAAAGGGGCATGGTTTTGTTGACTGGTCACTTTCAGCAAGCACCCCAGGGTTGGCAAAATCAATCGACCGTGTTGTCAAGCTTGTCCAAAAGCCTTAACCCTTTCCCAAATGCCAAATTGTTGACTGTCCCAAATTGAAAGAGTTTGCAGACGATATTTCAAAATTTGATTAAATTCGAAAATAATCTTCTGATTGGGCACAAAACATTGTCGGAAAAGGAAAAATTGCTCGTTAAGAGCAATTTCTCCTTTTCCCACAATGTTTTCTTAAGTCGTCTGCAACAAAGTGGTCAAATGTTGTTATTGTTTGGGAAAGGGTTAATAGACAAGTATATTCTTACTGAAATTATCATATAACCAGTACACGGACAAGTGAAGAGGAGAATTGGTATTTACGGACAAGTAAATTAAAATCAGATTCTGCCACCCATCACCTGTTTCTGCACAATAAAATGATACAAAAAATGCACATGATTTTTCTCACTAAAATGTTGTATCTGCTGCTGCTGCTTTCAATTTAGGACCGTCAAAATGAGGGAAGGCTTTAACATCTCTAGATGTCCAGATAAGGTTGTTTAACATCAGGTACTATGTAGGCAGTATCCCAAAACTTTGTTAATTCCTAGTTAAGTTGATTCTAACCAGATGAAATAAATAATGTTACTGGGGAAATATATTCATCTTATATCGGGCTATTTTAGAGGCTTAGAGAGAAATAATGAAGTTAGCATGGGGCTTCTCTTATCTTGGTCTCTGTTTCTTCTTTAAGAAAAGGAGGACACAAATATATCAAAGAAGATCCATCTTTGGAAACGATGATTTAATTATTAAATTTATCCTTTCCCAAGATCCAGAATACTTTGAAATGCATTTGATAACTTTTGAAAACGTATAGAAAGGAAAATGGCCATGTTGAATTACGGAAAAAGTATTTGAAGTGGATTATTAACAAGCGGTTTATTTGGCGTTGAGTCTTAGTACATTATTGCTTCAACTATAGAAATGTGGTTATGACTAAAGGATCTTCGTGCCTGCGCAAAGATCCTAAAAAGCATTTCTGCTTCTATGAAGGCTTTTTCTGAATAGAACAATCATTCCTTAAACATTACATCACTCCCGTGGCTGGAAGGATTTGTCTGAATGATTGGTGAATAGAAATACATGGGAAGGCAAGGCAACTCCTATATGAGAGGAAATTATCAAATGCGATCAGTGAAGACCATTCAATGATCTGATGGGATGTCTATACATAGCATGCCCTATATGACAATGCCTTAGGTTTTGTCAAACTTAATAATTCTTCTACAAACACTACATGAATGAGAAGAATATCAAGTTAAAATCAGTTTATGAAGCTGCAGACTTTGTCCTAACATTTTAAATAGTGTGCAAACCCTGGAAGTTTCAATGCAAAATACAAAGATAGTAGAGTGAGTCCTTCACATAATCATATGTGAAGTCTTGCACTTAATGCTCGCTTTGCTAAAAGAAGAAGCAAATACATGAACAAGTTGTAAATGCATGATGGCATACACTTTCACTGTACGCCTAGCAAGCATCACAACCTATTATGGCGTGCCTGCTGCAACCCCAGAGAAAGACCACAGCAATCTTATAGACCACAATCAGACTTTCGGGCATTTTGTGGTTTGTTTGCCAGAGATCTCATTGAGACTTGATGGCAATTTTTGGATATTTTGTCTGAAAATGAATGTTTGTGAATAGTGAAGAGTTCCATACATGAAAGCTACTGATTATGAATTATATGGTTCCTTGCATTTGAACATTTGAGAAGTTCTGAGTTCTTATAATGATAATTGATGATAACGGAAGTAGTATTTAGTAAATGCTTCCAAATTATATGTCACATGGCAATATTGTACTTTTGTTTTAGATAGTATCCATTTAAATTGGTTTTGACTTATTTTATCATTTTTGGTACCATGATTTGAACCCACACTTAGGAAAGCCACATGGTTTCAAGTTCTGCACCATAACTTGAACAAAACTGAGGTCTCTGGAATACAAATGTATGTGAAAAGTTTCTGGACAAACTGCAGTTTTGTTAAGTTTAAATACAAGTGCTTCTGTACAAAGTCTGGAAAGTGTGAAATATTGACTGATAAAAGTTTATGGGAACAGTTTTAGTGAAACATAAGTTTGAATACAAGTTCATGTGAACTATTTCTGTACATTTTGGGGATCACTGTACTCTAGTTGTCCCTTTCCCAAACAATAGCGACATTCACCACTTGGTTGCAGACGACTTATAGAAAATATTGTAGAAAATATTGTGGGAAAAGGAGCAATTTTTCCTTTCCCCACAATGCTTTCTGCCCTATCAGGAGATAACTTTCCAATTTCATCACATTCTGAAATGTTGTCTGCAAACTCTTTCAATTTGGGACTGTCGAAAATTTGTTGTTTGGGAAACGTATAAATGACATGGTGGTATTATCGTAACAGTTAATTGTATTAGTGACCATTTTATGGGGTGATCCAGGATCGAAGGCAGTCTGTAATTTGATAAATAAAACACAGTAAAACCCTCAGCCAAACACGCATAGAGTCTTCCTTGAAATGAATGCTTTTAACCTTTAAGCTGAGCTGGTGTTTCTTAATCTTTTACTCCAAAAAACATGGAATTTTTTTCTTTACTGCAGGAAATGTTCGAAATTATTTTTGGTAAACGGGTAATTGCTTACTTATCCTGTCATTTTGACTGTCCCAAATTGAATGAATTAGAAGATGGCGTTTCAAAATGTGATGAAATTGTAAAAAAATCATCTGATAGGGCAGAAAACATAGTGGGAAAAGGAGAAATTACTTGTTAAGAGCAATTTTTCCTTTTCCCCACAAGGTTTTACAGAGTTTTGTGCAACAAACTGCTCTTTTGACAATATTGCTTTGTAAAGGGTTAAGCTGAGCTGATGTTTCTTAATCTTTCACTTAAAAAACATGGAATCCTTTTTATGTTTCCTGCAGAAAATTTTGGAAAAATATTTTTGGTTAAAAGGTAATTACTCACCCTGGGTAAAAACCATAGGAAAAGGAGAAATTGTGTATTATGTGCAATCCATATTCTGTCACTGTTGCTTCTGAAGACTTGATTAACCCTGTCCAAACAATAATGACATTTGACGACTTTGTTGCAGAGGACTTTAGAAAACATTGTGGGAAAAGGAGAAATTGCTCGTAATGAGCAACTTTTCCTTTTCCCACAAGGGTTTCTGCTCTTTCTGAAGAATATGATTCAATTTCATCACATTTTGAAATGTCGTCTGCAACCTCTTTCAAATTGGGAGAGTCGAAAATTTGTTGTTTGGGAAAGGGTTAAGCACAATTGCAAAAATGGTTATAACATGATGGAAAGGGTTGAAGTTATTTCTGAAGATTTGGGTACAGTGTTTGTACTAACGTCATATTGTGTAGGAACAATTGACTTCCAGTTATGCTTCTTTATTGTCTTTTGATTTGCTCCATTATTCATAAAATAAGTATTTCTTGGTACTGTGCCAAATGAATAGTGTCAGAGGTACCCACAGAGGTGTAGATAAGAGGAATTGTTGAGGTTCTAACCCCTTGTTGGTATACAAACCTTACAATGTGAGTGTTCTCTAGAAACTTCTTATTCTGATGAATATATAATTTGAAAATTTCATAAAAAGGATGAAAGTTGTGCATTTGTAGAGCGTCGGCCTCTTGTACCTAGGATCCAGGGTTAGATTCCCATTAAAGGTGAGTTGAAAATTGCCGGGACTTGCCCATAAATAGGCACGAGTACTGGTGAAGTATCCAGGTAGCAGTTACCAAGAATGAATTTAATAAGTTTCAATTAGCTTCCCTCACAATAGATGTTAACTAATAAGTTTAAACTTAATCAGTACAAACAAAACAGCATGGTCTTTCTTGGTTTTTTTTTAAGAATGCTGCATATTTATGACTAAGATACATAACCATTCTGATCTGGACTTGTATTGCTCCCATTCTGTGGCAATGTTCAAGGTTTGCTTACACCTACATGTGACAAGATGACATCCGGTTTATCCATTCTTCCACATGTAAAATGTGTCTGATTTTAAAATGTTCAACAGAAAATAAAAGTGAAAATAATACATTTTTGCAAGGTTTTGTGCTCCAAAAAAGTTTTTTTAACGAATATCATTAAGTACGTCTTTTTTCTATTTTTATTGACTGCTGTAACATACAGTTTGGGCCAGTCTAATATGGGGCATTTGATTAATGCTTTCAATCTAGTCAACACTTATCAGAAGTCCATGTCTTCATATATACTCATTTCAAGGCACACATATAGACAACTAATTCAATTGATGATGACATAATTTCTCCATTAGTCACAGCAGTTTATACTCTTTATCAGTAATGAATTGTTATCTGTGGAATTAAAAAGAAAATAATGATTTCAATCTCAATTTCGACAATTTACCAACCCACGGATGGAATAGATTTAAGTTTGATCAATGTAGAAAATGTTTTTTGTAATGAAAAGTATCTAGGCTAAAAAAGAAGACTAAGTGCCCTACAGGTTTGATTAAGTAAGTGGTTGCATGATTCGTAACAGTACAAAAAAGAAGATGAATTTTACAAGCTCATGTTGAACAGTTCTCAGATATTGATGGTGTTTTTGATATCACTTTCCTCTAGTATGTGATAAAAAACCTGTAATAGATTTGATAGCATAATGAACTGAATAAATAGGCATGAAAGTGTGGTAATAACATTCTGTTTATCTGTAATATATTAGCTGTCTTGAGCTTTTAGCTCTTGTAGTGCCAGAACCGACTTTATGCTTCTGCAAACAGGTTAGATCCAGGCCAACCGCAAAGTAAATTGGTAGCTGGCCTGTGATCTTACCTGTTTGCTACTCTGAGTATTTTCTCATCAAAATTAAGCAGATGTTCAACGTTTTGGACAGCAGAGGACACAAAAATCTACTTTTAGAAAATTACCAAGCATTATCTAATGGTAAGTATTATTATGGACAAGTCACTGAATCCCCCACAATGGTAGGGATTAAAACCATTTCCCCATACTTGAATCTGCAACCGGTACAACATAACATAGCAAGTAAATCAAAACCTTTCTCTATATAATTTTGAAGAAACCATTGTAAGAAAAGGTTGAATTTCTCATTAGGAACATTTTGACTCATTTCATCGGCCGTTTTGAATGAATCCTTATTATCTGCTTGTTTAAAGTTTAAATGCTTTTTGGTCCTGTCTATGTCGTCTTAGGTCAAAATTTAACACAACAGCGTTATGGCAATATAATGAGACAAAACAGGATTGGGAGATTGAGGCTATTGAATATCAAGAACATAGAAATTTATAAATAGTAAATTGCTTTTCAAGTTCATCAATTACTTGTGAAATGATATGCGGCTATGAGAGATGTTATTTTGATGTTCTTTCATCCTGTATCATCATCATCATCAGACAGGCTTGTTCTAGAAATATTAATCCTTTCAATCTTAATTACCTTCCCAATTTGACATTATTATATATCGCAGCCATGGATAGATAAAATGTGTCAAAAACCGTTTCTCAAGATACAGAGGTCCAGGGAGCTAGACAAAGCCTTTGAGATTCTTGTAACTTCTTTCTTTCTTTAGTTAACCCTATATTTTGAGTACTTTGATAGCTGGCAAGACCCCCAGGTGTTATGGCCCTTTATCATCATAATCATCATCATAATCATCATCATCATCATCATCATCATCATCCATTTTAGATTTGACAGGCCATTTATTAATCCTTTTGCAAGGGTGGGGCCTGCTTGTTTGGTCGAGAGCGCAACCTTCCTCTCCAGGTCTGGCGATCCTGTGGGTTGGTACCATCCAGCACGAGAGATGCTCTGTCTCGCTTCACAAGGTCATCACAAGATAGTTTGGGTCTGCCTTGACCACGTTGTGACGGTATGAATAAATATATTTTTTTTATTATGATTTTCTGCTCTCTTAATTTTTTGAAAAATTCTAATCCAATCTTTAACAAACTAAATAAAAACAACAGTCAGGTCTCATATAAAGTAAAAGCTTCAAAGTTAATAGGATGTTTTGCTTTACCAAAACTCATCGAAAAATTGTTGGCCATAGTGCCATGCATAAGACAAATATACAGCATGATCCCTCAAGAAGTTCAGAGGTTTGGCCTTAAAAATGACAAAATATTGACATTTTCTTGCCTTAGAGCCTTAGAGGCAGGTGGTTGAGACACGTTTTTTTCCAAAATGCAAACTGTAGTTCGGTCTATAAATATATCAATTGTATAGAGAATTATAGTCTTACTGCAAATAAGCCTGATCAGGGAAAATACCCTATTAACTCTTTATATATATATATTTTTGAATGATTAGCCCTTTCCCGAACACAAAATTTTCGACTGTCCCAAATTGAAAGAGCAGACGACATTTCAAAATGTGATGAAATTGGAAAATAATCTTAAGATAGAGCAGAAAACATTGTGGGAAAAGAAGAAATTGCTCGTCACGAGCAATTTCTCCTTTTTCCACCAGGTTTTCCAGAGACGTGTGCAACAAAGTGGTCAAATGTGGTAATTGTTTGGATAGGTAAAGCCTTCAGATATTGTTTTAAATTAATCTTAATTGGGAACAGAGTTAAAATTAGGCCAAAATATTGAATGGACAACTTGAATTAGCTCATTTATCTAATTTGACCTGAATTTAAAAATACCTGAAACAAGAAAATTCTTCTTTTCACCACAATGATTTCTGTCTGGCCTAGATTTATACCCAGGAGACAGAAAGTAGTTCCCTGAATTCATTTAATACGGTTACTGCACCACCTTTAATGCTTTAAGCAGATGTTTGTTGTTAAGTTTGGCTTGCTGTAGGCTATCAGTAAGTAAATTATGCATGTTAGATCATAATGTTCGTTGTCTCTGCTCTTGTGATTGGAAAAGCATGCAGTATAGATTAAATCAGTAGGCAGTTCTACTGTATGCACATAATAATTGCAAAGACATTATTGAATGATCAATGCAAGACTATTGTAAGTTCTTTACAAAAGTGATGCGCTTGATACAGTTTTGTGTTGAACTCCCATGGCAACATTTAGTTAATGCAGATTAGTTTTGAATGTGTCTGCATGCAGCTTTGACTATCAAACTCTGTCATTGTGCCAAAAGAAAATGTGTTTGATATAGTGCCAATGTTCACATTTCTAACACTTCAAACAACACTATTTAACTCATTCTCCGAAGGTGGAATGACATAATTGGTTCAAGTTAAGATCAACATAGAACTTTCAATATGCAATTTGATTGATACGGTCTTGACATTGTTACAAGCAAGAAGCAATTTTGATTTTTTTTCACAATATTGTCTTGAATATCCTCGTTCTGTTATTTAGGGCAAGTATTTTGAAGTTATTGGTAGAACATTTCTTAATCACTCTTTAGTACTATCTAAACTACATTTGGCAAACCTATACAGTGATGCACAACATTCACGGCTTTTTCACATTATATAACAGGAGCCCATTAATGGCACCTTTCCAATTCGATTTTCTTTTTAAATCATGCAGTTTTCCCAAAAACAGAAACCACCTTCAGCAATTTCATCGATTTAAGAATACTTTATTTTCCTATTGATAGAAATCTAAGTACAAACAAATCAATAAAATCGTTTAACAATATTTTAGATAGTGAGTGTGTTAATTGTACACAGCTAGTGAAATTTATCTATTTTCCTTCAAAGTTGAGGAATGACCATCTGAAAATCATAGAACATCATTGATCGCCCGCCAGAAGGCGGCGATCATATTTGTAGAAGCTTTTGGTTAGTGCATATGGGGAAAGGGATGCTATATTGAATTTTGTTTCCATTATTTTGAAAAAAATTCATAACAGAGGCTTTTATCTTATTACAGTCGACCCTAATGTTTATCCGAACACTTTCGTTCCTAGGAGAAATGTTCGTATTAACGAATTTTCCGGAATAAAGAATATGCGAGTTACAGCGAAATGTTTACCTTTACACGGTGTCGGTGTATCATGATAATTACTATGAAGAAAGAAATGCACAATTCTTATTTTTTTTAAGGGAAATATAAATTGTGTTAAGGAAGTGTTTATTTGGTAAAAAAGGATTTTAAAAAAATGACAATTTGAAGCGATGTCTTTCGAGAAGTTTAATTTCTAAAAATTCTGTTCGGATGGTGAATAATCCGAATAAACGACGTTCGGATTATCGCGGGTCGACTGTACTTCTATACCTTTCCTACTTTTTTCATTGTTTCAAAAAAATTTTAAAGTTTGATTTTGTGTTCTTAAAAGGTTTTATGAAGAGAATTAGTTTAAAATAAGATCTATTTCTAACAATAACAGGTCCATTTTTCAGCCTGTATCTCGTTTAGTTAGCCTAAAAATTGGTATTCTTTATCAATAATATGTTACCGAGTGCCAGTCCAATGTGTAAACTCATCTGACGAGGTATTTTAGACTTGCTCTATGATTAATATTCTAAAACCCTATATTTTATAACATAATCTACAAGGTAGCAGTCAAACAATTTGACCAATGAAAAGCCTCTGCAGGTGCTCGTATTATCTCAACTGTCAAATCACTTTTGTTAAAAGACTGACCCTGTTTATTCCCTCAAACATTTCTTTTAACCGCTTAAGCATTGATTGTATATAGTTGTTTATAATTTAATGATAATTAATATATGCAGCGATTCAGTCTTTAGTCCAGCGCCTATAAATTCCATTTTGATCGACGAAAATAACAAAGAAAACGATAGGCGTTACGGTCTCAGTGCCGATGAAAAAGCGGGTTTCAGCCTTTAGGCAGAATTATCGACATTCTATCCTTTAAATCGCCTACTTTCTTTCGGTGAAGTAACATTTCACAATCAGGAAGTATTTGTACAGATGCTTTTATTGTTATATTGTTAAAAGCAAAAAGATAATCACTAAAACACTTCGATCTTTTTCTATGCGATTCGTCCCATATTACGTTCGTACCGTACATTTAATTTTAGGACACTTGGCGCGATAGCATCAACAACTGCTTCGTTATAATGAATTTCTTATTCCGTCACAATGATCTCCCAAACCGTCATAAAAATGACAAGTTTCGGGTCTTTCAATTTAATGATAGTTGGTAGTCATTTAAAGAAAATGATTAATGGTGCAGCTTTCATGAACATTTTCATTGTCTAAGGTTTTTTTTTGTATTAATTTAATAATTTAATTTTCCAATTAGTAAGCATAAACTGACACCAATTACAAAGTATGACAAATGATATTCAAAAATTGCTTGTATTGAACATTTTTTCTTTTGCCTCCTCAATAGATTCTAGCTTCTGCTGCAAGTGTATTATGGCGTGTTCGTTTGACATCTGACTTCCAAATTCAATATCTATAAACAAGCAGTTTCCAATACATATTTTGTGTTGGCAAACAATGAAAACAATTACAGACAACTTTCATAAAAGTTTAGAAAGACTCAGTTTCTATATGGGTTTGCTGGTTAAATTCTTCTGTTGCATATTTCTTAACACATTTGATCATATTGAAATTAGATATTTTTCCAATTTGAACACATCTGCACAAAATTAATATTGTGAAATTTGGAAGAAGCCATATTGATTAACGGTAAAGATAAGTATTTAAAAGCCATATCTTGTTTTGTTACAATGTCTTTAAAGTTGCTGGTTTCATAATGACATGTGCAACTGTTTTCATTAGCCGAGTAACAGGCTCTTTCTAATGGGTTTGAATGACTAGATAGGTTTGTACGTATAAAAAATAAATTTCTATTCTATTCCTTTCATGTTTTTTGTTTGATGTTTTGTTTAGGAAGAAAAATCAAGATAATTTTTGCGGGCGACTTTGAGGCTTGCATCAATTTTCTCTTGTTATGTCTTTTATCTCTCCAAAAAGAACCTTCTAGATTGAAGAATATATTATGTCATTATTCCACGTACTCAAGGAAACATCACTTGTAGAACTGTATGGTTGTATGTATGTGATGTAGCTATACCATATACATTGTAAATTCGTGTATTATGGGCCAGAGGCCTAAATTATCTTATAAACTATTGTCATTGTCATTATCCATGTATCATAAAGACTCTTGCTTTCATTGTTGCCTCAAATATGCTTAAAAAAATTGTGGATTCACAGGGCTGTCAATTTCGTAAAATTTATTAATGAGTGAAAGTTAAGAGATGTTGATTGGGATTGCAGACATTACTATTGGAAACATTGCATGTGGAAATGGGAGATGTGGCATTGAAAAATATGGACATGCCATTCAAAAATATGTACTTTCCAAAAACATGCATGCTCATTTACTAGAGTGTTCTCTGTGTTTTATACTGAACCCTCAATGGCGCTTCAGCATAAAAAATGTCTATCATATTCTGTAAATGACTAGATCTCTTCAATCAATAATTTGAAAAATGTAAATATTTTGTAGAACCATGCATATTATAACCATAGATACCTGTATAGTTTTCTTGTGGATCGGCTTGATCTTTAGAGTGTTATGTTTGATGATCTTATCATCCTTGTAATTATAAGGTTATTAAGTTTGTATCATGTTTTTGTGGAGAAAACACAGTACAAGAATTCCTTGAACTTGTTCCCCCATCTGGGATTTTGAGGCTGGCACAAATTGAAAGCTAGAACAATTGATAACTTCATAAAGCATATTGCTAAAGGGTTTAATAATTAGGGGTGGCAAAGTCTGATTTTTATTTACTTGTACATAAATCCTTTTCTGCAGTTGTCTTTCCAGAGCATAACTCTCTGAGTTAGTCACTTAGAGATTTTCTGATACCAGTATTGTAATACCAAAAACGTGAAGCTTGTCTCAATCCAGGTAGAGCAATTGAAATGTAGATATGCTCATAAAAATCAATTTTGGTGTTTAACCCATTACCAAACAATAACGACATTTGACCAGTTTGTTGCAGACGACTCTAGAAAACATTGTGGGAAAAGGAGAAATTGCTCTTAATGAGAAATTACTCCTATTCCCACAATGTCTTCTGATGATTATTTTTCAATTTCGACACATTTTTAAATGTAGTCTTTAAACTCTTTCAATTAGGGACAGTCAAAAAATTTGACGTTTGGTAAAGGGTTAACTGAATCCTTTTACCAATTAGAAAAGCTAGAGATTAAAAGTGTTATTTGTCAAAATTCCCTTTGGCTTTTATTTATTCTTCAATTGAATGTATAGTTTGTAAATAATAAGTTTATCATTTATTCAACCTTTTCACTTGTAATACTAATATCTTTAAAACAGATGCCGTATGAAGAAGTAGCTAAAGGAAAAAATGTTTATGAATATGTTTCTAACATTAGACAGATAGTGTTATGACTAAAAGGAACATTGCTTTCAAAAAGCCATTTCATCTTTTCTCTCTATAATCCCTACTTTCTTTGTATTTTTGTAATCTATCAGACTTAAACATTGCCATCTGATGATGGCTTGAATTTGATCCTATCTTGTAACATTCACCCCAGGATAATTTGGTTAGCTTTCAATAGATTACAGGCACTAGATAGCCATGCCTCTAAGCCCAGCGTCAATTTGTCTCAGAAAACATCAGGCAATGAATTAACCCTGTCACCCCTGTGGGTTTATCAATGACAGACCTAAATAGAATACCATGTAACATGTTTGTACCATCAGATAGCATCGTGACCTCAGAAACACAGTCTCTGCGAAAAATCAGATGCATTCATGATCCTGTTCTTGATGTTCATGAACATGTTCTTGAATTTCATGAATAAATTAAGAACAGCTTTGTTTTCATAAATGGCCATTTAAAGTTAATGAGTATTCATAAAGTTCATGAATAAGTTCTTGAATATTTCGCAGGGACAGGGCACTTATTGTGGTGGCATGGGTATCCATGGCCAAGTGGTTGTGTACAGAACTTCAAACCTCTAAGGCCCTCTCCATAAAGGTTCAAACCTTGAAACCAGAGGTTGCACATGTCTCCTGTCTAGTATATATAGAATGTAGATGTTTCTATCCTGCCTGATCAGCACTCATAAAGAACTTCAAACTTCTAAGGCCTTCCCCCTAAAGTTTCTATTCCTGAAACCAGAGAGTTTGTCTCCTACATAGTATATAGAATTTAGATGTTTCTATCCTGCCTGATCAGCACTCATAAAGAACTTCAAACTTCTAAGGTCTTCCCCCTAAAGTTTCTATTCCTGAAACCAGAGAGTTTGTCTCCTACATAGTATATAGAATGTAGATGGTTCTATCCTGCCTGATCAGCACTCATGCGTCGATTATGAGCCAGGCATTGCATCATATTTGAAATTGTTTTAATGTGTTGTAAACCGAAATATATGGAAAAAATTGTTATATTTGTTTTTTCCGACAAAGGTAAAGCTTTGGATGCACACAGCATTTTTTTGCAGTTGATCGAACACTCTGTCGTAACTAATTATCATAATTAACTCGACAACAGGATAATTCTAATGCAAAACTTGAACTTATCAATCAGTAAAGCATGTGCTACTCAATGCTCTGAAAATACTTGTTATCTGAACCTCTTATAAGTGATATATATTTGATGATCTTAAAGAGGCTGTAGTTGCAACAACATTTACCTTGATCCCTTCTCTAAACCCTTTAAGGGTTTCATCATGATCTAGCCTAGAGTGTTTCCAAATATCATTCTACTGCAAAGGCATTGGAAGTTATCCTGTTTATGGGATTAGAGCCTTGATTAGATCACTGAAGTGACCATTGTGAAAAAGGCAATATTTCTGACATAACACATATATCTTTTGGTGTCATTGATCTCTACTACATTTTGAGTTGCATCTTATATTTGTCATACTCAGGAAAGGTCTTCTGCTATTGTTGGACCAATCTCAAGATTCCATAATGATTAACTGGTTGACGTAGATGCATTTAGCACAATTTCTCAGAGAGCCAAATTGGTTTTCCTAATTGGTTCTGTCATAACATTGTAGTGAAGCCAAAATTCACAAATTGCACCAATGACGTATCAAATTTTAGCATGGATCAGCCTGTACTGTGGTTGTAAATGACCAACATTTTTAATCTTATTTTCATTGGACTACTGAGATAGAGTTATTCTATTGTTACAAGTTAACCTTTCCTTTCTATGTAGGATTTTTAATGCACCAATATCAAGTGGTTAACCATTTCTCCATGATACCTTAATTTGTCATCTGTCACAGAAGTCTTCCCAAAGTCACTCCACCTAGAATCGGAATCAATTGTAACAAGAAACTGATCCTTTTGTCACAATAGTATGTAATCATTGTTATAACACATCATCCTTCTTTACTATTTACAGGCAATTCTTGTATCCTGTTGCTTTTTGATTTGAACATCAGTCACTGTGAGTAAGTGTTTGAGGGGGCGGTTACAATTTCTTAGTGCTCACAACTTCTGTCCCACATTCTCTACATGTAGGACACTTTTTTATGTACCAAAGAATGTGTCTTAAACTATTCGTTGATTTTGATTAGTTTGACAAATAAACATTTTTCAGTATGAATAGAAATCATTATGACAAAAAAATATTTGCTGTCTATGATGAAATCTTCCTTTTATTACATTAGTTTCTAGAATATGCTGCTACAGAAGGCATTAAAAACAGACATATGAAGAAAGGTGGTAATGCACTCTTATTGAAATTGCATGCACAATTTCGACATTGCGGTGCAATTATAATCTGCATAAAACATGGATGATCACACATTTACAAGTACGCGAAGAATTCCATCAAAGTGGGAGAAGATCCAACAAATTCTCCGAGATGCATTTTCATTAGGAGACTTCAGATCATTAATTGTATTGAAGAGTGTCTGAGAGTGAATGGGATTGTTAACACTTTCGATGCAATATGATTAGAATTAACGGCCATTTTCAATGATATTTTAGGTAAAATTTCAACGTGTGTATCTGTGTTCATGAACTCTAACTTCTCTTAGTGTTTAACCTACATTTTCAGCCAATGAGAATGCGTCAATTTGAATTTTTTTGTTGGTTTATTTTCCATAAACTACTATTCAAGTGTTCTATCTGGGCTCTATGAGACTATTACTCTGGTATCACGCATGCGCATAAATGTGTAGTTTTAGGCTCCACCTCCAAATCAATGACACGTGTAAGCCTAGCCTACGGTAGCGATTGAAAGATCGCTGTGACGTCGCGGGGGAGAAATAAACACAGAAATAAATAAAAAGGAATTACAATTAACTGGGTATCCTAACATCGTTGAGAAAAAAAGAAACTGAACTATATTAACCTTTTACCCCATTAGGAATAATGTGACGGGTACAAATTGAAAGCATCAACAGACAACACATATATACATTATGAAAAAACACAGTTTCTTTTTGAAATTGAAAAGAAAATATTGTGACAAAAGGAGAAATGCTCGTTACAAGCAATTTCTTCTTTTGTCACAAGGGCTTCTCAAGTTTTCTGCTGTAGGTGAGGAATAAATTATGGAGTAACGGGTTAAACTCAAAACTACATTGCAATCTACATCACTGGGTAGTGCAGTTTTCTTCTTCCAAATATGGTATGGCAGATTCTTGGCATGCAATTGACAGCCGCGGAAGGCGTGGTTTATGTCGAATTTCAAAATACTGAGCAGCAGTTTTATGCCATTCGCAGATCATACCCGTAGAGGCGTGGTTTGCCAGCGTCAAATAGAGCGCTCTATGGAAATGTAGGTTAAACACTAAATTGTTTAGAGGCTATATAGTGAAATTTAAACGACATAGAAACCCCGTCAGTCGCTATCGCTCCTTCCTTGGGGTTTCTATATCGTTTAAATTTCACTATCTAGCCTCTAACCTATATTTCATTAATTATCAACTAACAAGTTCATAGAGAATGAAAATGTTGTTGGGAAAAAAGGGAAATAAGGGTTATTTGTCATATTAGAAATTACTCCTTTTCCTACAATGATTTGATGGCTTGCTCCAATAACTTTACTCAACCATAGAAGATTTATGAAACAGCTGTGAAAAAAATGGAAGTTGCTTGTAAGAAATTTCTTGTGACCTCTGTCCTTCAGAATTATTTCTTACTCTATATCACAGGTGCTTGAAACAATCTACAATAATATCCCAGTATATGCTCTATATACTATATAAGAGAATATAGATTATCGAAGATTGTTTCAAGCACCTGTGCTCTATATGATGACAAATCCCATACTGTGCAGCCATTCATGGTTGTTTTCCAAATTGACAAATTATAAATTTCTAAATGGGAAAAAGTGTTAAAGGAATAATGGAGCAAAATTGTAGAATAATTGTTACATATGGTACATGTTCAATTGTGATTGAAATTTCAAATCATTTTGATTTAAAAATGTTTTTTGTGACTATTCAATGTATTTAAAAAGGTGCTGATTCAATACAAAATTATTTTTTGCCCTTTTCTTGTGCCTTTTGTCCATTCAAAGGCGTCTTTTCCAGACCCGGAAATGTGAAATAAAATTTGGATTTCACGAGAAACATTAATGGATGAATTTTATTTTATGCCATTCCAGGATTTGTAGTTGAGGGCTTTTTTGCATGCTATAAAATAAGGCTGTTGAGTGAACCCTTTACACCAATTGCTAAGATAAATAAGATGCCTCAAGACTCATGCTTAGCAATCCTTGTTGTTATATTCTATATTGGACCTTTTATTCTTACAGTTTTCATCCTTGGTATTAACCCTTTTCCAAACAATAACGACATTTAACCACCTTGTTGCAGACGACTTTATAAAACATTGAGGGAAAAGGAGAAATTGCTCGTGACGACCAATCTTTCCTTTCCCAACAATGTTTTCTGTCCTATCAGAAGATTATTTTCCAATTTCATCACATTTTGAAATGTCGTCTGCAAACTTTCAATTCGGGACAGTCGAAAATTTGTTGTTTGGGAGAGGGTTAACAGACATTTTCTTATTTTGTCACCATGTTCAATATTTAAGCTGACAGGTTTTTCAGGGGGAAAACATTCTCATCGTCATGCTAAAATTATACTTCTGTATTTTTTGTTTTGAAATACTGCATACCAAAGACAAATGTGATGCCTCATCTAAATTTCTAATCCCTGTGATATTAGACTCAATTAGGAATGAAGCACTTTAATTAGTCTAATAACCCATTTACTCATGTAGAGTTATAGAACTCTGTCCTTATCTGCAGCCAATAAACATGGCCAATCAATCCTTTTTATTTGATAGAAAAGATGATTTTATTGGCTAGAAAGGAATGTTACATTTATAAGAAGAATTTGTTCATCATGAGCAATATTCCTCTTTGATCATAAAGATTGTTTACTTCTCCTGGGAAGTATATAAAAACTCCAATTACGAACGAAAATGCTAATGTTTTTTAAGCTTTATCAAATAGCAAGACTTCACTCAGCCCAAGATTAAAAAGTTGTAAGATCTCTCCATTTCTCTCCATTTCTTAAACAGTTTTACATATTGTCACCATCAGACACTAAAATCCAAGAATATTTTGGTGGGTGGTGAACTCTAGTTACCTTTCCCAAACAATAACGACATTTGTCCACTTTGTTGCAGACGACTTTAGAAAAATTGTGGGAAAAGGAGGAATTGCTTGTAAAGAGCAATTCCTCCTTTTCCCACAATGTTTTCTGCCCTATCAGAAGATTATTTTTCAATTTCATCACATTTTGAAATGTCGTCTGCAAACTCTTTCAATTTGGGACAGTCCAAAATTTGGCATTTGGTAAAGGGTGAAGTGGGGACAATAGTTCTGAAAGAGTCATATGAAGACTTATTGTACCGGTATATGTTATAAGATATTCAATTTTTTCAGAGTGATAACAAGCATTTTACTTCTCTCTACACTCTTTGAATGAAATTGAATTCCTTATCTTCCAATGTTTTATTTAAAAAGAAATGCATCAGAAACAATGAATCTAAGAACTGTTTTGTAATAGCTTAACCCTTTACCAAATGCAAATGTTTGACTGTCCCAAATTGAAAGAGTTTGTAGATGACATTTCAAAATGTGATGAAATTGGAAAATAATATTATGATAGGGCAGAAAACACTGTGGAAAAAGGAAAAATTGCTTGTTACAAGCAATTTCTCCTTTTCCCATAGTGTTTTCTTAAGTCGTCTGCAACAAGGTGGTCAAATATCGTAACTGTTTGGTAATGGGTTAACTTTAAGATTTATTCCTTTAGCTTTGAATTTCTTACCTCATATTTGGCATTTTGAATTGTCCAAATTGAAAGCAATTGCAGATGTTTGATAGAAAGGTGAAAAGATAGAATTTCTGTAGTGATATAAGATATAAAAAAGATGCACCAAAAACAGTATGACAAGAGAACATTTTCCTGTTATATCCTATTTTTTTTATATAATTTCTTAAATGTTCTGCTGCAGATTCTTCAAATTAAGTGCTGCAAACAGAAAGGGGAGCATAACCACTGAAATGAAAATCAAATAAAGGGTTTTTCGATTAACCAAATGATAACTGGCATCATCAATTCCATAGATATTTGTGAAAAAAGTTGAAAAATCCTGAAAATCACTTAAAAGTTATGCTTATATATCAAATAGACTTTAGAATTCATAATGCTCACAAATCTTGGCAATTGTGTTATAGTTACTTTTCATTTTCTAGATGTTGTTGAACAATTAAACATTTAAAAAATTTAATGTGGAGCAATGAGAAGTGTATTGACTGTTTCTGAACAGAATTAATGTTGATTAATTTTTAGCTCACCTGTGTGTGCGTCGTCAACAATTTCAGCGTTTACACTCTAGAAGCCACATTTTTGGCCCATTCTTCCTGATACTTGCTCAGGATGTTTACCTTGATGATATCTCGATCGAGTTCGATCATGGGTGGGGTGGGGTCAAAAAGTAGGTCACTAGGTCAAATCTTAGTAAAATCTTGTTTACACTCTAGAATCTTGATCAAACTTGCTCAGGATAATAACCTTGATGATATCTCAATAGAGTTTGATCATGGTTGGTGCGGGGTCAAAAAGTAGGTCACTAGGTCAAATCTTTGAAAAACCTTGTTTACAGTCTAAAAGCAATGAAAGCTACATTTTCAGCCCAATTTGATCAAACTTGCTCAAAATGATCAACCTGTTATATCTCAACCAAGTCAGTTTAGGAGTAACTTGGGGTCAAAAGTAGATCACTGTCAAATTTAGACAAATCTTGTCCATTACTCATATGTAACATTGTTGTAACCAACACTTTACAAGTGTCAGGTGAGCGATCCAGGACCCTCAGGGTCCTCTTATTTCTTATACCATGCATCATTTTCTTTTTTAAAAATCAACAGCAGATGAAACTAATTTAGAAAGAGAAAATAAGAAGGCAGCCTGTTGGTTTGATATATGCTCTCTCTTGGTCTTAAAGAGTAATAAAACAATGGATGTAAAGGCTCTCTCCTTTAGTTATCTTAGTTTTATGGGAATCATTAGACTTAAAAACCCATTTTCAAACAAAAAAAAAGAAGACTGTGGTGTAAGGGAATAATTATACCACTATGAAACAGACAGTTTGCTAAAAAGGATTTTATACTACAAGAAACTTTAATGTTTAAAGGGTTGAAACATAAGCAAATTTATCCTAAATTACGCATCTCAAGCAGTTCTCCATTTGTTACAATGGTTATTCAAGTCAATCATTGCAGGAATGTAAAAATTGAATGAGCATGTATTGATGGTTCAATGCAAGACTATAGTAAGTGCTTCATAAACATAAATCACTTATTATAGTATTGCACTGAACCCTCAGTATGAACTAATTGATGAATGCAGACATTAAATGAGGAATGCTGCACCATGTGACGTCATTTACCTAAATACCAGCCAGACATAAGGTGTAGGTTTGGATGTACTTGGCTTTATGGCACTTTGAGGGATTATTGCATGACTATGTAATAAACCTCTCTCCTAACAAGGTAAACAAAATTCCATTAAGGGAGTCGGGGATTCAAATTTATGGTCGGTTTTATTTTCTGATGGAAGCCATCTAATTTCAAGGGACAAAAATAGTGGAGTTTTTTTTTACCCAATTAAGATTTTCACAAAATGGCCATTCAAAGTCAATTGATAAGCCAAGATCTGTAAAATGAAGTTACATACCATCAAGTTATGGCATCAATTACTGTTAATCGATTAAAAACTGCAAGTTTCAAATGCCTTTGGTTTTCTAATGTTAACCAGTGTAGATGGTCATTGTTCACACTGTGGTGAATGGTATATATACAGTCTAACTTGTGTTAAGCAGCCACCCTTTTAAGCAGCCAACCTGCCTTAAACAGCCACTACAGAAAGTCCCATTGTTAGATTTATAGTGTAATTTAATTTGTGTTAAGTAGCCAACCTGTGTTAAACAGCCAATTTACTCTGTCCCAAGGGCTGGCCACTTAACACAAGTTTGACTGTATGTGTGTTTCATTGTGGAGTAAGGGGGTGATTCTATTATGTTCAACCAAAGAGACTATTAAGCATTTTGAAATGATTTATTTGAACTACTTGGTTGCATTGATATATTTAATAGTATTAGTGTGATAAAAGACAAATTGATGATGTTAAAACCATTGATGATTTAGTAATAGATATAACGCTCCAGTCGCTTTTTTCACACAATACATTATTCATGGGATGTATTCGTTGGTGAATTGAGTCCCTTTCTATATATAGCTTTAACGGTAAGCAAGGCAAGCAGAAAATGGTCCCCTTGTGTTTATTAATCTTTTTACAAAGTAAATATGCAAATTACCAACGTGTTACTTGTATGGATAGATTAGAACGGTATCATTCATTAAGAACTGCGAGTCATGATCATTTGATATTTTACCGCAGTAATGGAAAATATCGGCTATGAAAATGTTGCCAGAAAAGTTCTCCATTAAATGAATTGTTTGAAAGTTTGACGTAAAGGGATATATTGCCAAATACAAATTTTCGATGTTTACCGATTGCGACAAATTAATTAGTTTGACTATTTTTTTAACTTCAAAATTTGGTGTACTGCCCTCTTATTAGAGTTGGGCCAGCTAGATTTGGTAGGTCATGTTGATCAAGATAGGACTTATGGTATATGTTTTTGCCCATCAATTCCATGTTTTACCACTTTTTCGAGGAAACTCAACTTTCACAGATATACAGGTAATATGAATTGCACTCTATTTACTTCCTAATAATCAATTTGCACATAATTTCAAATTTGAATGTCATCTTTTCACATCAAACTTGTATTTATTTCCCATTCGCTTGTTTTTCGCCAAAATTTCAAATAAGCCCCTAATTATAATTAGGGGTTGGGTACCACAACGGACTTGCTCCGAAGAGTAAAGATGGTAGAATAACTACCATGTCTGAGAGCAGTCACAACGAAGTAGTAGCATAACTACTACTACTTTCTGACAAACACCAATATGTACTTTGTGAATAATTCTTGTGGCCCGGGACTCATTGAAACCCACAAGGTCTCCAATATGATGATGGGCCTGGCTAAGACAGATAATTCAATATTTAACCTGACAGGTTTTCCAGGAAAACAACCATCTTCATGAAATTTTCTATCCTATTGAGAATTGAATTCTGGGCCCTTTCCCTACAGCAAATTACTTTCAACAGGAAAATAGATAATACTTTGAAAGAGTAAGCTGATGGTATCAATGTGTCATTAACACTTATAGAATGCTGGGTAACTTTCTAAAATAGGTTTTAATTTTGTCTGCTTTCCTAAACCTTAAATATCTGCTTTATTTTGACAAGGAAAGATTCTCGGAGTAGCTAATAGGTTAGATCACAGGCCAATTTCCAATGGAAACTTGCTAAAGTTTTACAGAAACCTTCTGTTTTTGTGTTATATATTTTCTTTCTAATCTGAATAACATAAATTGCAAAAATATGTGGTATTGACCTTCAGTGCGTGCACTTCGTTTTGAACTACCATTGCAGTGACACCTGCTATTGTAGTATTGGGATGACTGGTGTGTTGTTGGCCATTCTTTGCATTTAGGGATTATTTTTTTTTATTAGTACATTGATGGTTCAGTGTAAGACGATAGTATGTACATCATTCTGATGCTAGAATCAATACAGTCTATCATTTACTCACAAAAAAAATCCTTTTCTTCCACAAACATATCGCAACAGATAACTTTATAACGGTTCATCTTTAATCAGTTATTTTATAACACTAAATAGAAGCAGAATACTTATGATTTTTAGTTTGTGCCTTCTGTAACACAGCTGGACAACTTTAAAAAAAAAGATGCATTTGCAGCTGCCATTTCAAAACATTTTGATAAAATGATATTTTGTCTTTCCATGGACAAATTTTCTTTTTGTCAAATTTAATTGAAAGATGTTGGCATACAAATTTAATGTTACATTTTCAGCGTTTGCTTTAATGTCTTATTATATATCGAATCATAGATAAAATATCAAATGCTTTAAGATAGTATCACCAATGCAAGATAAAGAAAAGGATTTATCATATTTTGATAATTACCATGATTGGTTTTATTGACAAATTGACAAGATCATTTATCTGTTTGAACTACTACTGTAGTTTGTTTGGATCATTTGTTATTCTATTATTCGTTAGCTGCTATGCTGTGGTAAATGAAATAAGGATTTCCAGTTAACTGTATAAAAAGTACATAGTTTATTTTGATGGATTATCAATAAAGGACTATCAGGTTTAAACATTTACTAAACATCAAATTATTAAATATCACAATTTAAAAGCATTTGCCAGCAAATGTCATGTTCAATATTTCAAGAGATGAAACATTTATATGGTAAATTATTGTTGCAAATGCAAAATGGCTTGGTATGGGCACTTTGTCCGTTTAGGCTATCAAGCAATTCTTTCTTCCATTACATTGATTTCTTCCAAATGTCTAAACGAGTTAATTCTGATATTTAATGAATCTTGGTATTTGATGTTGTTTTTTCTATGTGTGGGATGGAGTTAATCACATCGTAGTAGTTTCATACTTTTTAGCTTTGACCTCTTAACCCTTAGAATGCTGGGAAATGTTCTAAAAATAGATTTTTGTATCATCTGCTTTCCAAAACCTTAAATGTTTGCTTAATTTTGATGATGAAACAAACCCAGAGTAGCATACAGGTAAGATCACAGGCCAGCCGCCAATTTACTTGGTGGCTGGCCTGGATCTAACCTGTTTGCAGAAGCATGAAGTCAGTTCCAGCACTATAAGGGTTAGCCATTATTCCCTTTTAATGTTTTGTCTATGTTACCTATCATCACTTTGTCATTATCTATATTTTAGGTGATTAAAGCTGGAGTCCCAACCACCCATCCTTCCCTATCTCAATGAGCCGTGCCCCTACAATAGCCCTGTGTAGTGGTCAGCCCTAGTTGGACTATGGGCCATGGTCGCGGCACTGATACCCATGCTCGTCTCCTGTATCTAGTGCTGTGCATGCTGGCAGCTTTACCCGCGACGAGATCAAGTCAATATGTGTGGAAAACAGGCAAGTTCTTTTTTAAAGTTATAATTGTTTTATACATCTCATCAATGGTATTATAGTTAAATTGCATGATATCGGAGGAATATCTGACTACTCATCAGGGCTGGTCAAAAACAGTAGATTTACCTTGCGAAGGATTTGATCACTGATTTCATGGCTGTTCCTGATGTTTATGATACATTCATGAACCTGTTCTTGATGTTCATGAACATTTTCTTGAAATTCATTAAAAGTTCTAGAACAGCTTTGTGTTGGTGAATGGCTTTTTTTCGTTCATGTCTGTTCATGAAGTTCTTGAATACAGTTCTTGAATCCTTCTTAGGGGTAACTAATCATAATCTATAAGTAAATGCTGTGAGGTACCCTCTTATGAGCATAATATCAGACTTCACGAAACTTCGAAGGCTGTGGGCCCTTGACTGACTGAAATCCTTGAGGTCTGACAGATTTTTTACATAGACAAAGAAGAAAATGTTCAGTTCCATCTACTGGGGTTCTCAGAGTATCGGGAAGGCTGTGTCATTTTGGGTGCTTTTACAAGATTACAGAGCATTTTGTCATTACAGTGTAATAATTCGTAAGAATGATACTTATAGAACAGTAAGTTAGATAAAAGCTTTATATTTTTTCATACATCTATTTCATTTCTGAAGCTTTAAAATGGGTGCACTCATTTGAATTGTCCCATCTATGAGGTTCTAATGTGTACCCATAAAGAAGAATATACCTCAACTGATTTAAAATACTTATAAACCTTTACCAAATGCCAAATTCCCAACCGTCCTGAATTGGAAGAGTTTGCAGAAGACATTTCTAAATTTGATGAAATTGAAAAATAATCTTCTGAATAGGCAGAAAAATATTTAGGGAAAAGGAGAAATTGCTCGTCATGTATTACTTGATTGCATTGATTTTAAAAGAATTTGTTAAAAAGAATTTAACGTAGATACTCTTCAGTCGCTTTTTGAGACTGTCAGGATTGAGTTAATTCTTTCTTTTCTCAAAGAAATTGGAATTTATAACAAATTGTGATTCCTTACTCTTTTAAGACATTCATATATCAATATCATTTACTCATTACAGACATTTTACTTAATATCATACACCCATTACAAATTATCTATTTACTATCTCTAACTCTTTACAAATTTTCTATTTATTATCATTCACTCATTGTAAATTCTTATTTATTTTTCTTAAACCAAATACATTTTAGCCTGTAAATAATTCAATATAAATGATGTTTATCCGCATCATTATAATACACGCTAGATGACCTTAGCTGTCGATGCGTCTTAAAACACCATTCATGCATTACAAACTGGTCAAACGTTGTTATTGTATGGTAATGGGTTAAGGCTCTGACATGGACCTCTGATTATATCAGAATCAGAATAATTCTATTTGACTTATACAAATGCAGAACATCGTCATTTTAAACAATATATATTTACAAAATAATGTATTGTCAACAAGATACGTTTCTCGTTCACTGCTTTCTTCCTCTCTCTCTTTCTCTCTCTCTCTCTCTCCCTCTCTATTATAACTAGTCATTTCTATCAATAATCATTTAACAGACAATCCTTTGAAACTTTTTTGAGCTGATGACATTTTGAAATAGTTTTTCTAAAGGAGTAATTACTCATCTTTGCCTATAATGATCTGCTTTTGTCATATAGATTATGTCTTTAAGTTTAGTACAAACTTATTTATTTCATATAAATTGTCAAACAATTTATTAAAAGTTGGAAAATAACTTTGTTCTGCTCCCTATATACATCACCATAACTCATACTTACGGAACTCATACCCACAACCCTTGTGTCCCAAGGCCGTCTACCTGAGCTTTAAAGGTCATATTTCCCGATAAACAAAATTTTCTTTAATTATGGTTTTTGAATTAGGTTATGGTTTCGTTATGACGGAGGTAATGATTTTTTTCTCATACAGAAGCGAAAAATGTTGTTTTTGACTACTTTTATTCACCTTTATCGATTTTTGTGAATGACTTATCTCCCTTGTTGTGACGTCATTTGTGCTTCAAAGTCATATGAACTATCAGTAAGAAGAATCTAGTTCTCAGTAACGACGGTGTTTTTGAACAAATTTCGGACATTTTAAGTGTTGAATTGTGTTTTGGGAAACGTAAATTGGATATTGAATATGGTATTTTGACAGGTCTTCTGGTGTTATTCTGCTTTTGGTCGCAGGGATGCGAGTTTCTCCCGTTTTCCGACGAACATAAAAGCTGCAAAAAGTTTCGATAAGTAAACTGGACCGTGTTTACTTTACAAATAAGCAAAAGATATATTCCCCAAACAAGAACAGTAGGCTGTGTTACTTTCACTTCGAAGACGGCAAGTTTACGCATTGTTAGGCGTTTCCAGAGAATTGATTTTATTGATCTTTAAATGATCGGACTCAATTCAAAGTAATTTATACAGGTGAAGACGCTTCAAATTCATTCTACTTATTGAGTAACCGTTATATTTCCCTGAACTGATGTCTGTGATTAAAACAATTCCTGACTGTTAGTTTGGGGTGTTAGAGCCTCGTGTAGTCTTGCTAGATCTTTATATAGAATGTGCACTGTGTAAATGTAGATAAATTCAAGAAAAGGATAAATCACGTTGATTACACCTTTTTTGAAAGTTAATTTCCTTGAATGACTCTCTTATTGCCAAGCTAGTTTTGTTTGGAACAGATTAACTATGCTACATACTTAGTCAGGAATACTTAATTAGGCTGCTTTACGATTATATTACGTAAGAATTCAAAGGGTTGCAAGAATATGTTAATTTGATCCAACATCTTAAGTTATTGTATTGCCATGTCTTTGGGTTTTAAACGCTTAAATGCTTCTTGTTCTTATTTGCAAAACTTGTTTTATGTTTTAACATAATCGTAGAAAAGTTGCCATTTTACATAAATGAGACAAAATGAAAAATGTATGTTGATTGCTATGATAACAAATCGATTGAAACAAGCAAGTTTCTTTTATCTGCCGTTGTCTTTGAATGAAAATTCAAAATAATGAATATTTGATATCCGCAAACTGTCTCTGAACTCATCAACGTAAATGATAATGGGTTCGATCTTAACTTAAGCGTCTGCTTTTCGGAATTATTTAAATCACACACCTCATTTGTTTGCCATTGGTAATATTGGTTTAAATGACGTATGTCACACTGAAATGCAGGTGTTCAAACATGATTATTACAAATTTATATTGATAATTTAGTAATAAGATCACTAAATATATAATTTATACATTTGAACATAATCTCTTTGTTTACAATTTAATTGATTATTGTTAGTTTACCTCACATACAAAGGGTCAATCAACAAACATCGGACATTACAAGGATTAAGGGTCGTTATGCAAATTAACACCAAACTGCCACATTTGCACAGTACGTTTCAAGTCTCAAGTCCTTTATTGTTTAGGCGAAAGATAGCCTCTGGCGTTGTTAATCTCTTAAATATCTCTGTTGTTAATTAACAGGTCTGACACGTTCTGCTATTCCAGACATGAAATAACAAGCGGCAAATCTCACACTTTCAATGCGCGGCAATTAAATTTATCTAAAAAATCCATTGTTAAGATATAACCAATTAAGACCAAACTCTCACATGATGTTTGAATTGATATGGTGTCAGGACATATTTATCTCTCAATGTGACTTACGTCTGATACTTTGTCGATATGATATTCAAAGAAGTGAACATGTTGTCTTTTCTATTAGAATAGTTTGACACTTCAATAAGTATATGATAATCAGTATTCACCAAAACGGTATTAACTCTATGTTTACAACAAAAAAACGTTTTGACATCAAAATAAAGTTTTGTCAAATTGATATTTAAAGTCCAAAATCATAAAAAAACAAATCCAAATATGTTTATTTAAGGTTGTTAGTAAAATAAACTATGACAATTTTTTTGTTTTAGCTGTTAATTATTAAACCTGTCCGAAAATTAAATGCTCAATATGTCAAGGCTACTTACACGAAAGAAAACGAACATAAATGTAAAGTGAATGTGAAGAACAATTCTTAAGTCAAAACAGTTGATCTAGAAAGACGACATCGGAATCAAATTCGAAATCATAGACCTCTTACTGGGGGTGGAGTTACTGGAAAGTTGCCGGATGATTTTAACAAATACTCTTGAATGTGACAGTGTTTAGTTTTGAAATTTGGATGTGTGGTGGAAATGTGAGTTAAAGGATAACCTTCGTATCAAAAGTAAGTTGGTTATAATACGGTTTGTTTGTTCGCAATTTATTATCTTCTCCCGTTTCATGTATTGATAAGACAATGAAGGGTGAATTTGACACTCAATAGTTATACGATGTACGGTTTTAAGACAATTCGTTTATTCAGATCTATGTCTTTGTTTACTACTCAATTAAAACCTTAATGCTAATACACGATCATTGACGAAAAAGTACTCGTGTTTTTTTTCCAACAAATATTAATAAAAATAGCTGTTTTCACAAATATCGTCAAAATTTCAAGCTGATTCTTACATATGAAAACATGTACATATCCTTTCAAATTTACGCGTTACGTCACTTACTCTATTTTTCAGAAGAATATTCTTATAATATGAAACATATTCAATAAAGAAAATGCACTGTCAATCCAAACATTGACTTAAGGATTGCTATTTCGAGGAAAATCGTCCCAATTTCAAGCCGTTCCTTTCATATGAACGCATTGACATATCCTTGTAAATTCACGCGTTAAGTCACTAATTTATTTTTTTCAAATGGATATTCTTATAATATGAAAAATATTCAGTATAGAAAATTCACTGTCAATCCAAACAATGACTTAAGAATCATTTATTTCAAGGAAAATCGTCCAAATTTCAAGCCATTCCTTTCATATGAACAGGTTTACGCATTGACAAATCCATGCAAATTCACGGGTTAAGTTATTAATTTATCTTTTTTCAAATTGATATTCTTATAAAATGAATCATATTCAATAAAGAAAATGCGCTGTCAATCCAAACAATGACTTTAGGATCGCTTATTTGAAGAAAAACACTAATTCTAACCAGCGATCGCTCTCCACGCCCTTTACATGGCGCATTCAGTGGATCACGAGTGACGTCACAGCAAAGGGAAGTAAGTCATACAAACTTTTATTAATCGTTGCGCTATGACGGTGATTTATGACGTAATGCGTTATGCTAAAATGTTGCAAATAATTTCAATGTGATTCTTTTACTTCATATTTTAATTTTATGAAATAAACCCAACCTGTACATATGACCTTTAATGTCCTCTTTGTCTTGAATCATTGAATTCTATAGATTATTTGTTATGTGGAAAGGGTTAACTTTAGAAATCTTCAAATGAGATTTGTTGCAGGCGGAAAACTTATTTCATGAATAAGGATGCATTGATAGAAATGAGTGATTTATTTTCTGTTGCAACATTTTGATTCTCTAGTCATTTTAACATTAAAAGCAGGAAAGTGATGGAATTCAGTTTTAGGCTTCATTCTCGCCATCTTTACCTTGTATTGATTGTGTTTGTTTATTGTGACAGAGACTTTATAAAGGATTCAAATTCCTTCAAAACATCTGCTTGGGGAACTTTTAATCCTTTATTCAATGTTTTGTTATGCATGTTTTGCAGTAATGGTAAGGAATCATTGTGACAAAACATAACTTGCCCCTATAGAGATGTTTATTGCCAAAATGTTTTCTACCTGCTGTTATTACGTTCTGTCTATTGATACTTTTAATTTGGACCCATTGCATATTTCCATTTACCATAGTCAAATTGATCTGTAATAGGAAAGGTTCACTTGGTGTTAATCTCCAATAAATTAATCTGTTAATACAGGGCTAAAGTTTAAATTACACTAATTAATCAAATACAGACATTTGTATGAAGTTTGCTTGTTTACTCATTCCCCCATATGGTCCATAAACAAAAGCTATGTTAGACATCTCACATGGTGTATCAAAATATGGATTTTCTTTGTGGTAATTGGTACATATACCATTTTGATCTTTCTTTACAATTTTTTATTTTGTCATAGTTATTTTTTAAAGCTTTTGTTTATGATAAGTTATAAAACGAGGGTTTTTTTCAAAAAATGATGAGTTCAGTTTTATTCGGAATGTATCTTAATTTTTGCCAATTGATATTTTCTTTCAGGAGCAATATGTCTATTAAAACCAATTAATGTTTTTACATTGATTTGAGACTGGGCGACCTGGCAGCTAATTCATTCTCTGCTGTGTCTTTTTAAAAGTCACTCTTTCAGTTGATTAAATAGGAAGCTGTATTTTACTGACATAACATTGAAAATAGCATTTAAACCTTATTAATATTGAGTTGATGTTAATTTTTCAGTCTGCAAATCTTACATGTATTGAGTTTGTACACCAGTTTTGATGGCTGGTTGATGAATGGAAATGCCATTATACCATAAAGTGCAGAAGATGATCCTCTAAAATTGGTTTACATGTATATGCTTTGCATGATCTGTTATGGGACAGTCTTTTTTGTTTTGATAAGGATCTGTCATCTCAAAGAACAGTCAAATTAGTAGGAGTGTAATTCAACAGTAGGTTGGATCATTATAATGATACATGAGACAGTGGAAACCAACCTCAGGAATTCTATATTGTATATACCTGTACCTATTTCTATGATGGGGACAAGAACAACTATTAGATCCTAAATGAGCAATAGTTGAGGATTTAGTGCAAGACTATAGTAAGTGCTTCCTTGGTGTTTGTGAAAGGACTTACTGTAGTTTTGCATCAGTTGAACCTTTGTAATGATTACCTCATGTAGTCACATTTTTACGCACCTCTAGCTGAAGGCTGTAGAAACCACAGAGGTTCAATTTAAGACAATGTATGTATAGTTACTAGTTTTAAGTCCTTCTCAACAATGTTGCTCAGGTTCCCCTCAAAATAAAACAAAAATAGCTAATAAGTCATTACTCCTTTTGTCTCTATGCTTTTTCTACCTATCTCAATAAAACAATTGTGCGGTATATGTTTGTGTATATTTTTTTTCCTGTTGCATTTAACTTGGGTAATACTTACTATCATTCAATACAAATTCTTATTAAATTTTCATAAACCAAATACATTTTAGTTGGTAAATAATTCAATATACATGATATAATAAATGCTATATGACCACAGCTGTCAATTGGCCTTAAAGATACTCTCTCAAAGATTGAGATTTTAACTTTTTAAAATAAACTGTTTTCTATCATAAGGATAACAACACAAATCTCTAAGGTGATGTAAAACTAGATTATTGACAGCTTCCCAACCCTCAGCCAGCTCAATGACTGTGCAGAAAAGCGAAATAACATTGATGAGTGTCTTTGGTTTAGTGATGAGGATTGTGGATATCAAATTGTTAACATTTATTTACTCCAAAAGCACACATCTCTGAGAGAGTCCCTTTAAACACCATTCATTCACTTATTCCTTCAACTTGGGTAAGAAGGGAAATCCTATATGAGATTTAAATATGCTTATCAAAGAGAAAATGTATACATGTACTCCTTTATGATTGATTGATGAATATGGAAACACATTTCTCAATCATATTAAACATATTTTGTTTTTAATTCCTTCATAAATATAATATGTTCAAAGGCTATATGAGTAAAATGTTTAGTGCTTTAAAGCTATGGTAGTAACATAGGAATGAGACACCAAACATAATGTGACAAAAGTAAAGTTGAGACTTAGGATCGATGCAAATACCTTAGTCTAAGAAGTAAAGTATTATTTTGGAATGAAAGCAAATCTGATTGCTGTAGATTTGATTGAATTCGCATTAATGAGATGGTTTATGGAAGCTGTGAATCATTCAAATTTAATGTTATAGCAGACAACTGAAAAGCATGAAAAAATAAAGCTGTTTTATTGAAAAAAAATAGAGGCAATACACATTTTATTTATTCAACCATAATTTTCTGATATGAGTTTGAATCAACCTGACAAGGAAAGCGACCTTTGAAGTGGTGAAAAAGAAATCTTATGCTGGCAAAATAGTTTCTGATAATAAAAAAAGGTTTTACATCATCAAAAAGTTAAGGTTGTTTACAAGTTAAAAACAGTTTTGAAATCAAAATAAGATATTCTTATGGTTGAATAGAAGTTTATTGTTGGAGAAATAAAGAAAACAATGCTCTTACTAATGACTTTCTTGTTTTTCTCATTGCTTTCTAGACACTTCTGCACAGCAAACAAATTTGACACAGAGAATGTGTGCTAAAGTATCAGGTCATTCTCCTGTAATCATCAAAATGTTTTTTTGAGCTATAATACCTCTGCTATCTTGATAATGAGAAACCTCCTTACAATAGGATACTAAGTTGTGCTTAGTTTGACATCAATTAATGTTCATTGTCACCATATGTCATTTGTATGTATCAATTATTCAGAGAAAATCAGATTTCCTTGACAAATTTATTGCCCTTACTTTCCCATACATATTGAATTATGCAACTCTCTAAATGAGGACTCTTTCTTATTGATACCAGTTCTTGACTGTTGTTTCTTGGAATTAGAAGTCAATGAATTTACCAGGCCTAAGCGTGTTATTTCCTGATCAAAAGCTTAATTGGAAGCAATTAAATTCCTATTGTATCTATATTTATTGACTCTTGAAAATGCTGCTATTAAAAAAGAACATGCTACCAATGAAGTTTGGTTTATTTTTTATTAGCTCACCTGAGCTGGTGAGCTTTTAGGATACTTGAATGTCCGTCGTCTGTCGTGTGTGCGTGCGTCGTCAACAATTTCAGCGTTTACACTCTAGAAGCCAGATTTTTGGCGCATTCTTCCTGATACTTGCTCAGGATGTTTACCTTGATAATATCTCGATTGAGTTCGATCATGGGTGGGGTGGGGTCAAAAAGAAGGTCACTAGGTCAAATCTTAGTAAAATCTTGTTTACACTCTAGAAGCCACATTTTTGGCCAATTCTTCCTGATACTTGCGCAGGATGTTAACCTTGATGATATCTCGATTGAGTTCAATCATGGGTGGGGTGGGTTCAAAAAGTAGGTCACAAGGTCAAATCTTAGTAAAATCTTGTTTACACTCTAGAAGCCACATTTTTGGACCATTCTTCCTGATACTTGCTCAGGATGTTAACCTTGATGATATCTCGATCGAGTTGAGTTTGATCATGGGTTGGGTGGGGTCAAAAAGTAGGTCACTAGGTCAAATCTTAGTAAAATCTTGTTTACACTCTAGAAGCCACATTTTCTGCCCAATCTTGATCAAACTTGCTCAGGATAATAACCTTGATGATATCTAAATAGAATTTGATCATGGTTGGTGCGGGGTCAAAAAGTAGGTCACTAGGTCAAATCTTTGAAAAACCTTGTTTACAGTCTAGAAGCCACATTTTCTGCACACAAATCTTTGAAAAATCTTGTTTACACTCTAGGAGTCACATTTTCTGACCAATCTTGATAAAACTTGCTCAGACTGTTAACCTTGATGGTATCTTGATCAAGTTCGAACATGGGTAGTGTGGGGTCAAAAAGAAGGCAGCATTACAGATAATTTTATGACACTAGGGGTAATTACCCCCACTTTTCAGAGCATGGGGGTAAATTGTCAGATTTCATTCTAACTTGGGGGTAAAATGCCCTAATGCATACTTTACTGATTTTAAAATGAAAACGACAATGAAGGGATACTGTTTTACTGTTTCAATATCATACACAACTTGAGTGAACTATATCATACACAACTTGAGTGAACAATGTTTATTTTAAAGTTTCCATACACAATTTGTGTGAACTATACTTAATTTAAAGGTTTTTCACAGTTTTGGATGCTCTCGACTTATAAGGCTGAACTAGTCTCTTCTTCCTCCTTGCTTTAGTCTTGTTCCATGTTTGAACAGCTGGTACAGGGTTGAAGTTGGCTAATGGTGGTCCAAGGAGGGAGATAGTCATGAGGGCTTCCAGGGACTCATCATTCAAAGCAGCCCTGAAATATAATAACAATGTTGTTGAATTAATATTATAATGTACAAAACTATACATGATATGATATCTCAAGTGTCATGTGTTACTGAAATCATTCAAAACTACTTTATACGATTTGCTTTGGAGATTGCTAATTTTATTTTAATTATTGAAATAAAGTTTGTTATTATTGGAATAAAGTTTAATTGTTTTTTATACATACCTGTATTTTGTTTTAAGCCTGTTCTGTGCACTGAAAGACCTTTCACACTCCACCCTGGTGATCTCCATGCACAAACCAATCTCTGCAAGCTTTGCAAAGTTTGGGTATGCATCATGGTGCTTCAAGATGATTTTCTTGCAGAAGTCTTTTAGTGACAGGGTTTTGTAACAACCAGTTGACATGGCATTTATTCCATACCATTCAGACTTAAGTTTATGTCCATCCAGTAAGGGACTTACAAGAGTCTCTTCAACATTATTATTTACTGTTTTTTTGGTTACCTTGGCTTCACAGTATACTTTTGTCACACACTCAAGAGCACTGTCATGATCAGAACTGTATGACACTGGTTCTAGTAACAAACCAAGACTACTTAAAACTTCAGAATCTTCTTTCCATATTCTTTTCTTAATATTACTTGTTAGATTGTCAATATACTTGGACTTAACTGACTCAAATTCACTATCAGATGCTTCTTTTTTATAATATTTCAAAGTTTCTCCCTTGTATGATGGCTGTGAATCAGGACTATCAAATGTAATACTCTTTTTCATTTCATTCAACCCATCACCTTCATTATACTCAATGTAGTTTAACTTCCCAATAGCACCTTCAATTAAAGGAAACACATCAGAGAAGATAAGGCTTTGATGCTGCAGGCTGCAGGATAGCTTCCCTAATTCAGTATGCACATCGAGCATAAGACCAATAAGCAAGGCAGTTTTGTAAGATGAGAAATACTTATACAGCCCCTTAGCAGTTGGATTTTCAGTTGCAAGTAAGGACAAAGTAGCAAGTAATGACCCATAACACTCATAAACGACTTCTACAGATTTTTTAAGTCCTAGCCATCGAATTGAATGGGGCTCCTTAATACGAATTTCAGGTTCATTCAGTAGATCCTGCATAGCCTTAAGTTTATTTATTCTTGCTGTTGATGCAGACATAAAGTTATACAAAGTTTCAAACATCTGTTTAAATTTTTTTAAAGTCTCATTGTTCTTAACAGCATCAGATACAGCCAAGTTTAATCTGTGTGCAATACAATGAGTTTGTGTGATAAAGGGGCAGAACTTGGATTTAAGTTGGACGCCCACTCCGGTCTTTTTCCCTATCATAACGCTTGCCCCATCTGTAGCCAGAGAAGTGCGCTTTGTAAGATCTAGCCCTAACATGGTGATGATTTTGTGCACTGCCTCAACAATTGTATAAGCACCACCGTCGCTGATTTCAGTGCTGGCTAGAAAAGTAGTAATAGGTTGCCCATTTTTTACATACCTAACACAAACTGATAATCTTTTACTAACAGAAATATCCATACTTTCATCAAGTAGTATTGCATAATAATTTGCAGAATTTATTTCTCTGACAAGATCTTTTTTATATTGTTTGGCAATAATATCTTGAATTTCTGAAGTTGTTGTCCAACTTAAGTTCTGATATGGAAGTTCAACCCCATTCAGTCTCTGTAATTCTAATATAGAATCTAACTGGTTAAGTGGAATTTCACTTTTCATTAGAGAATATATTGTGCGAATCAGAAATATATCTTTTTTGTCTAGGTCGCAAACGTCAGCATCATCCTCACTATCAGAAAGACTGCACTGGGAAGATCTCACATCTTTCTTCTGTGCCTCAAGATGGTATTTGCTGGTACAATGCCTGTTGTAAAAAATATATATATTTTTATCAAAAAATTCTAGAATGTATACATTTAATAAATATCAAAAGAGGACCCTTATAATATTTTTTCAGAATTTCAATTTTTTGTGAAAATTATCTCTTATAACAAATTTATACCAATAAAATATAGTTTTTTAGCAGTCCATATTTTTTTTGTGAAAATAATTTTAATTATTTAAGAATTTTAATTATTTATTTGGCAGTCCACTGTATTACAACAGAAATCTCTTTCAAAGTTATGTTTGGCATATAATTTTTAGACCGTGATAGTATAATATTTTTTAAACATGTTTGTTACCACTATTATTTTTTAACAATTCAAATTTTAATGTTCCCATTCAAGGTCAATATAATCTGTGGAAGGTGAAATTATTTACCTGTCAATGGCTGATTTCTGTATGTTTACTGCACCCTCTGAAGCCCATACATTGGAAGCCTTATACTTGACGCAGAGGTTACACTTCAAACGAACTTCGTTGTCATCCTCCATTACCGATAGCCATGGGTAGCCCCTTTTCCACATCTTTAGTGTTGACTCATTCACGTTTATATGTGCCCTTTTACTTTTGAAAACATCGGCAATAATATCCTCTATAAGTGGGGCTACTATAGATTTACTAGAAACTGGCCTCTGGAGGCTAAAGAAATTGTCAATTTTACGTTGCTTTGCTTCAGAAGCCATTTCGTGGTTGATGTATACAACGCGGAGACGCTTGATAGTACGGATAAATTCATAGAAAATTTTTACAAAGCGTCTACACGATATTGAGGGAATAGACTGGTTTACCGAAAATGAAATACATAATTATATTTAATGCAAGTCATGCGTTAACCAGCCAATACCGGAAGTATCACACAGCTGATTTAGTATACGCATGAAATAAAATTTGTTTGCATAAGTCTTGTTAATTTAGCGTAATGTGTACGCAAGAAAATGAATTACTGAGCGTATCCTATGATTTTGTGAGCGTAAAATACGTTGATACGCTTGCTATCTGTAATGCTGGAAGGTCACTAGGTCAAATCTTAGAAAAATCTTGTTTACATTCTAGAAGCCACATTTTCTGCCCAATCTTGATAGAACTTGCTCAGAATGTTAACCTTGATGATATCTCTATCTTGATAGAGTTTGATCATGGGTGGTGCGGGGTCAAAAAGTAGGTCACTAGGTCAAATCTTTGAAAAATCTTGTTTACACTCTAGAAGTCACATTTTCTGCCCAATCTTGATAAAACTTGCTTAGACTGTTAACCTTGATGGTATCTTGATTAAGTTCGATCATGGGAAGTGTGGGGTCAAAAAGTAGGTCACTAGGTCAAATCTTAGAAAAATCTTGTTTACACTCTGGGAGCCACATTTTAGGCCAATTCGTTATCAAACTTACTCAGGATGATAACCATGACGATATCTCGATCAAGTGTGATCATGGGTGGGCTGGGGTAAAAAGTAGGTCACTAGGTCAAATCTTAGAAAATCTTGTTCACACTCTAGAAGCCACGTTTTCGACCCAATCTTGATCAAACTTGCTTAGAATGATAACCTTGATGATATTTCAATAGAGTTCGATCATGTGTGGTGTGGGGTCAAAAAGTAGGTCACTAGAAAAATATTACCTTGATGATATATTGACCGAAGTTGATCATGGGTGGGGTAGGGTAAAAAAGTTCACTAGGTCCACTCTTTGAAAATCTGGTTTACACATTAGAAGCCACATGTCAGGATGTTTACCTTGATGATATATTGATCAACTTCGATCATGGTTAGGTGGAGTCAAAAAGTAGGTCAGTTCTGCTTCAAAATGGCATATTATGTTTTCTTGATGATATGTGGGTCTTTAATATAGATGAGAATTAGATCATAGAAGATGGGATGGGTTTAGAAAAATGGTCACTATGTCACATCATAAATTACTATTGTTTACAATATTATGGTAAAAAATTCCACCCAATCTGTCTAGAACTCGCTTTCTCTTACCCTTCAAAGTTTCTTAGAATATTTGCGTAAGTTTGATAAATCTTGTTAACATTCTAAAGGCAACACTGTTTGTACAATGTATATCGAAGAGGTCTACAGCTTAATTTTTTAAGACATCCAGAGTGCTGATCAAACTTGCTCAAAATGTTAACCTTGATAATATCTTGATTAACTTTGATCATGGGTGGAATGGAATCAAAAAGTAGTTCACAAAGTCAAATCTTAGAAAACACCCGTTTACACTCTGAAAGCTACATTTTCAGCCCAATTTGATCAAACTTGCTCAAAATGATCAACCTGTTATATCTCAACCAAGTCAGTTTATGAGTAACTTGGGGTCAAAAGTAGATCACTGTCAAATTCAGACAAATCTTGTCCATTACTCATGTGTAACATTGTTGTAACCAACACTTTACAAGTGTCAGGTGAGCGATCCAGGACCCTCAGGGTCCTCTTGTTTTATATTGATAAAGATTACATTATTAGGACCAATTGAAATTGTAATAGAAAAGAAAACAACAATTAATGAAAAAAAATTCATAACAGATTTTCAAGTATTCAAACTATTGACAAAATATGACTTTGCTTATTATGAGAAAATCCACATTTCATTTATCTACATTTATTTCAAATCTTTTCTTAAAATTTTTCTTAAGGTTTTGCTTTTGGAAGATGGTAAACCTATTATCAAATTTGAATACAAATTACTAAGCTACACTCCAAATTCAAGACATTATTTTGTTAAGATTAAACGCCATGTCGACAGTGCCTGTTAAATTATGAAACCCTCAAGGCATGATTTAGACAGAGACAGACATTTTGAATTCTAGAATTTCTGAAGGAAAAAACTAATCACTTTCACTTTTAACAATCTTTTCAATCTTAGGGTTCTGTGCAAGAATAAAGTAAGTTGTTTCCTATCATTTAGAATTATCAATAGTCTCGCACTGAGTCCTCAAAGTACTTCACTAAGTTGTCTGCTGCAGGTTAACCCTTAGAATGCTGGGTAATTTTATAAAAGTAGATTTTTGTGTCTTATGCTGTCCTAAACCTTAAATATCTGCTAAATATTGTTGACAAAAGATGCTCAGAGAAGCAAACAGCTTAGAGCACATGCCAGCCAACAATTTAATTGGCGGTTGGCCTGGAAACAACCTGTTTGCATAAGCATAAAGTCGGTTCCAGCACAATAAGGGTTAAGATATGGAATGAATGATTATTGAGTTATGGATCAAGGAAACGTCAAGATACATATCTGACTGAATTACAACTGTAGTTAAGAGCCTCAGCGGTTCCTAACAATTAAGTTACATCTTCAGTAAGATAGATGCCTGAGTTATAGACGAGGGAATTAGATGCTAATCAACAGTCTTTATCGGATTGATCACAAATATTTAACATGCACCACAACTCTACTGGGAGACCATAGATATGTTTCCTTAGGTTTAAGCAATTCCTATACTATTGTACATTGCACCACTCAAGTGTTTGTTGGTTCTATACCAGTGTTGGGTCTGTACAGACTGTAAAGTGTTTCATGTCAGAAAAAGGTAGTTCTGATTGGGTTGTAGAGTATGCTGTGATATAAGAGAAAAATGTGAAAGTAGTTTTAAACCAAAAGCAATGCTATTAGTTTAAAGGTTTTGATAACTTTTTTGGTTGTAATTATTGGTCAATTCTAAGATCTATATAAGATCAGAGGCTGGGATAGGATGGGAGAAGAGGTTGTATTTCTCTTGCCAAGTTTTTTAGGTCTTCCCCCAAACCATGCATTATGGTTGCACATTACAATTGTATTTCAATTGTTTTGTTTTCGTCATTTGTAATAAGTTCCCTGGTGTTGTATACCGATGGGTCAGTTTGTTGATGTGTTATTTGGCAGGACAATTTACTTGCCGGATGGCCTGGATCCAACCTATTTGCATAAGCATGAAGTTGGTTCCAGCACCATAAGGGTTAATCTTGACTTCAGAGAGACAGAATGATGGATGTTGAACAATTGACCTTACGACACAGAGCAGTTAACCACGCCCACCGTAAATAGGGGAGGTCACTCTAATTTTCTCCGACATTCTGAGTGAAATAGCGTCAATGCACAAACTAGGATCCCTGTTTGACATTGCCGATGATTTCGGATATTCTTATTTGAAATCGGAAATATTCTTACAAAACAAGCACCTGCCTTTATTGCTGGATAATATGTACATAGCATGACAATTTGTAAAGAAGATGGTATATTTTGAGCGTTAGCAGAGACATTTATAACAGCTCTATTATATATCTCTATGGCGTTGGGGGAGTGAGTTACCCGAGCAGTGTGGGGTCCGATCGGCACCAAACACGATCCGTCCAAAGTCCGATCAGACTCGGATCCGAACGACATTGGTCCGTTCGGCACTGGTTCGACCGGACCTTCAAAAATGACCGTATTTCATACAACTTCAAAACAGTTAATTTGCAGTATTTGCAGGTTACGAACAAAATTATCTCATTTTGATTCTTAAACAGTTTAGATTTGTTATTTTACTAAATCGGCGTATATCCTGAATGATTCAAAACGCAGACCTACCAATTGTGTCATGTTGAAAATGGTATAATAGTGGACATGTTGAGATTATGGTGTTAAACAATTGCTGATGGGTACAATCACTATTTTGTTGTCAAATAAGTTAATAATCAAGACTTTCGAACATAATCATACTCAATGGATGATTGTCGGTTTTGCTACTTGATTATGAACTAAGGGTCATTTTACCAAACGAAATATTTTCAATTGTTCAAAATTCAAAGAGTTCGCAGTCGTCATTTAAAGACGATTAAAGAATTGAAGATAATGAATTAATACTTTTCTGATAGGGCAGACCATATTGCTGGAAAAGGATAACTTGCTCGTTAAGAGCAATTTCTCCTTTTCCCACAATATTTTCCCTAGTTGTCTGTAACAAAGTTGTCAAATGTAGTTATTGTTTGGTAAAGGGTTAACAAACCTCAATTGCTAAAAAGGATTAAGGGTTTCGACGCTAATTAACATCAATCTGACACAATTGCACTTTATGGTCAAGTCACAAACCCTTTATTGTTTAGCCGATCGGCGGTCTTTGTAATCAACCACTGGCTACCAAGAGTGTGTTTTGCAACATATTACAGCAACATTAGATTCTTTAAGGTATTCGGATAAAGTTGCAACAAGGAGCTATGGGTTTGTTTTGTTTTTAATAGCTTTTAAATTTGGATACGATACATCGATCATTACAGGTAGGTTGATTGATGGGCTATAATAAGAAAGTTGATTAATTGTTTAAGGTGCTCTTCGGGTCCATTTAAAAACAAAATCAATTAATTAAAATCCAATTTGAAGAATTTGTATATATCCAACTGGAAACCATGTCCTCTCACAACATTATCGATCAATATTGTATTTTGAGTTAACATTTGATTCATTATCAAATGCAACTAATGACATTCGTCATTATGTGTCAATTCCGTTTTTTAAAAACAACACTTTTTCATTTTCAAACAAAGATAAAAGACTAAAATAAAAATTTACTAACATGTGAAAGAAAAAAAGAAAGAAAATAATAGTTCATACTTCTATTCTTTACATCGTTTTATAAATTAACTGTTTGCATATATTTACCAATTGCGAGTAGTTCTCAGTCATTTCGCAATATATGTGACAGATTTTGGAAACGGGATAAACTCTACTTCACCCACAAGTCTCTCCTTATACATAATTTCTTTATAATAAGTACTTAAACAATATTTTAAGCAGTATTAACGAAGAAAAATCACAGCACAAAAGTGCTATGTGTTGACGGAGTCGCACAGCATGTCGGAGAAAATGGCGGATAGCAACCGAAGTGTTCGCTGATTGGTCAGTTCCAGCTGTCAATCAAAGTCTGTCGTAAGGTCAATTGACTTTCACTGCTTATCATAGATATCAATGATAAGTCAAATTGTCAGAGATGCCTGATAAGTAGCCTACTGCATAATAAACTAATGTAGGCTTTATCATTTTCCCTGTTATTTAGTATTTTGTTGAAGATAACTCTAGCATGTTACTTCTTAATGTCTCATTTTGACACTGTTGTAGCTGGTTACAAGAAACATCAACTGGATTAACGGTTGTTGCAAATCTAGCAGACAATATTTATAAGAATCAATTGCTTGCAAAACAAGTTCAACCCTTTCCCAAACAATAAACACATTTGATCACTTTGTTGCAGACGACTTTAGAAAATATTGTGGGAAAAGGAGGAATTGCTCGTAGGAGCAATTTTTCCTTTTCCCACAAGGTTTTCTGATCTTTCTGAAGAATATTGTTCAATTTCATTACATTTTGAAATGTCGTCTGCAAACTCTTTCAATTTGGGACTGTCGAAAATTTGTTGTTTGGGAAAGGGTTAAACATGCTTACCTTACCAAAAATCTTGTTAATCTTGAAGAACAGGCTGACAGGAATTGCTGGCAACTGTCTGTTTTGCCAAACTTGTCGAAAAGCCTTAACAGAAAAGTAATTTTTACAGAAATTTACTATATACCATTATACGGACTAGTACAGGAAGATATTTGGCATTTAAGGACAAGTAAATCAAAATCAAGTTTTGCCTTCTGTGACAAGGCATAACATTATTATTGTTAAGACACTGTTAGAAGCTTGTTTATTTCATCTTATGCAGTTGTAGATCTTTGATCTACTTATTATCTTCTTGTTTATTATCTAAGGAGCTTAAGTTCTCTAAGTAAGGAACTTACTTGGCATTTCATTGCAGTAAATTTGCTTCAATTTGTAAGCCCGATGGAATAAAATATAGCCAGTTCCTTTTAAGTGGTATTTGTCCGGATTTAGTTTGTCTATAATATTGTAAGCATTGCACTTTCTGGTAATGAATTCCTTTAGAATTTACCCTTTAACCCTTTCCCAAACAATAACGACATTTGACCACTTTGATGCAGACAACTTTAGAAAATATTGTGGGAAAAGGATAAATTTCTCGTCACGAGCAATTTTTCCTTTTTCTGCAATGTTTTCTCTCCTATCAGAAGATTTTTTTCCAATTTCATTACATTTTGAAATGTTGTCTGCAAACTCTTTTGATTTGGGACAGTCGAAAATTTGTTGTTTGGGAAAGGGTTAACAGAATATTGTTTACTATCATATTGGTAAATCATGACAAATTACTTTTTTTTTTAAATTGAGGCAAACCGTCTTGATAAAAGGAAAACATTTCAAATACAGGGGTTACAGATTGAGAAAGCTTGATTTCATCTGTATAAAACACTGTTTTAGACCAACTAATAGAGTCAACATACTCTGATGCAAGATGAAACAATCTGATCCTGCTACAATTCTTGTACAAGAACGTCTTTTAATTTTCTACCTGTAATAAATAAAAATTCCCAGACAACATTTGAAATTTTGTCAAAAGAAACAAAAATATCATATGATTATTGTCTTTTTTATCTTTATTAATACATTTTTAGCGTCCCAGAGGAGTATCTTCCACTTTTGTCATAGTTTCATTTGTCAGCTGCCATTAGTTTCTTTAAAAGTTACATTTGTGGGAGAATACCAGGGCCGATTCGTTAGTCTGTCCATTAAATAGAGCAAACTACTTCTATGATTTCCGATTGAAATGTGTTTGAAATGTGATGAAACTTCATATTTGTAACATGGTTAATTTAATGAACTTACTGTGCAAGATTTGATTTACTTACTCTTGTAAAGTGCACATGGAATTTAAGTGGCACAAAGGTATAATTTGTGTTTTGAGTGTTGGTGTTGCATTGTCAATACAGGGGCTGGGTTACTCCATAGACAAACAATTTGTGATAGTTCCACAAATCTAGCACATTCTTGGTAAGGGATATAGCATTCTGACTGGAAAAGGCACACCCAGTTTCAATTTGGACAAAACAGCATTTTATATTGGGAATAGGTTCAATATAAAACAACAACCTATTAGAATGCTTCAAAAGAACTTGAATTGCAAGAGGTGGCAACCTTCAATTGTTGCCTCTTCCACAAAACCCTTAATTGATGGTCCTCCGTACAACTGTCTTTTCAACATGCTTCTACACTTTGTACCACTAAAATAAGATTTACTGTTTAGTTATTTGAATGTTGCAGCTGAAGCATATATTATATGAACATCTTGGAAATGAATTCAGATTCAGATCGTTTATTGTATTTTAAGCCTATGGCACATACAAATGATAATGTTTCTAAAAAATGAGTTGAGTGTCCTGTAGAAATATAAAAAAACTGTGTTTGGATTACAAAGAAAGAAAAAAAATTGGAAATTAAGAATGAATAATCTTTGATACTTGTGGTACTTTTATTTCAGGTCGTTGGAGAGACTGTGAGCACCATGCGTGTGGGGCAGGTGGGACGCGGATCAGAACAGTGTTCTGCGGAAAAAACGATGACAACTATTACACAGAAACAGATGATTCAAAATGCAGTCACCTTCACAAACCAAAGGTATCTATATGGGTTGAAATTTATCATGCCTTTCTCTTATATTCATACATATTTTACTGCACTGTTTGTTGATGACTTCAAAGAACATTTTTTACACTACCAAAACATTACTCGAGACAATCAAGTTTTCCTTTCATAGTTTTATGTTTGCCATCATCTTGGCAATGGTAACATTTTCAAAACACAAAATGTTATATGAGGAAATATGTAAGCCATTGTAATCAACAACAAATAACAGATTGCTCACAAAAGCTATACATCTATTACAGAAATGTTGCCAGGAAGTAAGCTGTTAGTTGAGCTTTTAGATTTATGCATGTCTAGCTGTCCCCAAACTGTATTCATTAACATTTCAGCACCCTTATCATGATTTTATATCTGAAGACTTTTTACTATTATTTCATTTTCTGTTGACCTAGTTTGCAATTTTTCATAGATACCCATGACTTCGGAGGCATGTTAATGGGAGTCGTCAGAGGTTTGAAAAAAAACGTCAACATGTCTAGACAGCATGCACCCTGAAATTAGTTTTTTTCTTCGAATGACTGGTGTATGTTTTCTTTGAAAAATACAAAGTCGATAGTTATGAAATGTCAGAATTGAAATATTATGATTCATGAATTTTCTCATTCCATTTTCAGAGCATGGAGGAGTGTTTCAAAGTGTGTTCATTTCACCATGACAAAATTAAATGGGCAGAACCCCAGTTCTCAGAGTGTGTCCTTGACAAAAAATATGATGAATGTTCTGTTCACAGAGGAGTTAGATTCAGAAACATTACATGTGTTTGGCGCGACGACGGACGTCTCGAAGACGACTCGGTGTGCTCCGAATTTGCGCCAAAACCAGATGAACGGGAGAAGTGTCGGTTAAAATGTCCACAGGATTGTGTCGTGTCTTCTTATTCCCCCTGGCAGAACTGTGATAGTTGTATTATATCTAATAAAACACGGACGGGTAGCCTAATTGTGCCACCTGCTAACGGTGGATCTGTGTGTCCCAGTTTTACTGAAATGATTCCATGTGATACCTGTAAAGGCACATACACATACCATATAGGGCCCTGGGATGACTGTACCAGGGATAATTCCTTTCATTCTGTCAGCAGGATACACCCTTTAATAGGGTTCCAGCAAAGACGGATTCAGTGTTTAAATAGCTATGGAGTTGCTGTTAGTTACAAGTAAGTGATAGTGATGTTGGCATGCAGGAATGGGGTCATCTGAAATGACTTAGTCGTCAGTAAATGCAAAATCGGTTTCTGCATTTATCCATACATTTGTTATGAAGTAATTTTAAGTAAAAGTTCTCTTGTCTGTCAAGACTAAAGGACAAGCTAGGCAATACAGAAAATTGATTTATCCAACCATGGCATGTTTTGTTGTTGTTGTTTTAATTCTCATGGCAATTCTCCAAATACATGCAAAAGCAAAACTAAAGGACATTTAAGATAAAGGAGAAAATTTAGATACTGGACAATTTCTTCTCTTATCTCAATGGTTTCCCCAACATCAATAGAAATGGGGATTTTGATTCTTAGTAATTGTCATCTGCAGTTGGTTTAAATTTGGACCAGTTATGAAAAATATAAGACAAATGCTAATTCTGTTCTTTGTTATTTGTTCTGAGAAATTTGAAACTTACCATGTTTTAACCTTTCAAAATGAGAAGGGATGTTGGTCAAAATATATGGAGATTGATTAAACGTTAAAACAATTGTGACAAAGAGAGGACTTGCTCACCAATTAGGACAAAATTAATTGTCCTTTTTATTATGTGACCTTCTGCAAAGGTGATTAAGGTCCTCTGTTAAGAGGAAAGTTAATCCTTTCCCCCTTATGCAAATTTGTAAGAGTCAAAATTGCTAGCATAATTTCCAGAAAACTTATTCATATCTTAACCCTTTCCCAAACAATAATGACATTTGACCACTTTGTTGCAGACGACTTTAGAAAACAATGTTGGAAGAGGAGAAATTGCTCATAATGAGCAATTTTTTCTTTTCCCACAATGTTTTCTGGCCTATCAGAAGATTATTTTCCAATTTCATCACATTTTGAAATGTCATCTGCAAACTCTTTCAATTAGGGACAGTCGAAAATTTATTGTTATGGTTTTAAGCATTAGGGTTTTGTATAAGCTTACAACTTTCTAGGCAGTTAAAGAAGGATAAGTTTGCTTAAATTTTTCAAGTACTTTATTTATTGCTTTAATCTTGTCTGATATTTCCCTAAGGAGTTTAAATGGTCTGGAATTACCCTTGAGAGACATTTTTTATGGAGAACTAGATTATGTAGGGAGGAGAAAATGGCATTTGAGGTTAAGCAAGTGGGGCATTTGGTGTGTTTGCACAGTATTTTTCATCACATAGACAATGATTTAGTTATACTGCCATGTAAATGTCTTACCTGATTTAGCAAGACCTAATTGAGCTATCCATCAGAGTTTGGTTAATTTTTGAGTGGCCGCCAGTGGTGCTGTGGCAGCTGGCCTGTGATCTAACCTGGTTCCTCAGCAAAATTAAGTAGACATTTAAGGTTTTGAAAAGCACACGGTGCAAAAATCTATTTTTGGAAAATCACCCAGCATTCTAAGGGTAAAGCCATCTGATGTAGATGCACCAAAATGAAGTAAAGGCCTACTTTATGTATATTTGATTATTTCCAGGAAATGTTTAAATTACCTCCGCTCATCAGTAACAGGGCTGACTGCTCAACAAACCTGTATCATTCCCCAAGACTGTGTTGTCTCCCCATACTCCAGCATGATCTCTCTCAACACCAGCTGTTACACACCAAATGGTACCCTGCAACTGGGATACATGATCAAGACAAGGAAGATCCTTCAAATACCGCTGGGCGCCGGCAGGCCTTGTCCAACTCTCATACGATATTTCCCAGTCCTCACCTCGGATAAAAAGGAATGCCCCAGGTATGAGTATAGCTCTATCAAGCCATTTGCTTATTGTGTTGGTAAATTAAATTGTATTGAAATGGTTGATGGTTTTCAATTTTTCATTGTGTCTCATTTGAAACTCTTAACAATGGTTCAGCACAAGATTATAATCATAAGTCAGCAAAACAAGAGGTCTTTGTATAGACTAATATTATGAGATAGATGAAAAATTGAAACATATTTTATTTATTCCTGAATGCCATTAAGCTTTTCTTAGATTTAGGAAACTGTTTATATTTCATCTACCACAACAATGGTAAAATACAAGACTATGTTAATTTCTTCAAATAATTAAAAGCCTAAGCATAGTCTTGTATTTTGAGATGAAAGGTAAGAAATAATTGAAACAATTAATTGATTACTTCATATCTTTACATTTTTCTGAAATTTACTTGATATTTTGAAATTTATCAACCATGGATATATTGTCAATGTCAATAAGTTGATTGTCTACTCACAGAACATATTGGAAGATGGCAAGTTGGGGTGAATGTAAGGCGCCCCCTGGTGGATTTCCCTGTACAACTGGTCTACAAAATCGCAAGGCAATCTGTGTACAAAAATATGGTAGGTGACCAGCAGTCCAGATTAACCTGATCCATGTACCAAACCCCAACTTTTCGACTTTCCCAAATTGAAAGAGATTGCAGAAGACATTTCAAAATGTGATGAAATTGGAAAATAATCCTCTGATAGGGCAGAAAACATTGTGGGAAAAATCTTCAAGAGCAATTTCTTCTTTTCCCACAAGGTTTTCAAAAGTTTCTGCAACAAACTGGTCAAATATTTTTAATGTTTGGTAATGGGTTAAAAGCGTATTGTACCTTTTACATGCAATATTTCTATTGTTGATTACATTATTCAAATGTACATGTATATGTCTGCTTCAGCCCATACCTATCAATCTTGATATATTAATTTATTTTGGTGGTATTTAGATTTACATGATAGGTTAAGTCTTTGGACTGACTTCCAGAATGCTGATGGTTCTACCGGACTTGACCAGGCTGCCCATGGGAAGCATTTTCTCCTGGGGTAAAAATGGTTTCTACCCAATATTGTTTCAACACATTACCACCTAACACCACATTTTTGTGTCTTTCAGCAGTTAAATTTCAAAAAGTATTGTGGCAAAACGAGAAATTGCTTGTTACAAGCAATTTCTCCTTTTGCCCAATGCTTTTTCAATCTTTTCCCATATCACAACAGCAGAACTGAAAGGTTTTTCACATGTTTACAAAGCTTTTTTTGCAACAAGACTTAATAACATACATACAGGTGATTGAAAATTCCATTGCACAATTTCAGGTAACAACAAAGAAAAGCCTGTTCCAGAATCGGAGTGTTCCGAGCGACGGCCGGTGACGTCCCAATTATGCACGGCAAAATGTGACCTTGACTGCACCCTGTCACAGTGGACTGAATGGAGCGAATGTAAGGTTACAGACTGTGAACTCTATCTCCGTCGCAAACGAGATAATGAAGGAACAGGTAGACATATATTTGATAATTATGTTCTTCAGGAAAACCTGTCTAAAAGAAGATAATGAATTTACTCACAGATGTCTTAATGAGGTTGCATGTTAAATTTTTTGTTGCATGTTAAATTTTTTTACATGCGGTTATTTGTGAATTTTTGATGCACCTTTTATTGTTAGTGCTCATTAGAATGGTTATTAGCAAATCATTCCTCTTTCAAAATGGTAGAGTTTGGATTCAGAAAACCAGGATAACTTATCAAATGCCTTAAATAATGGATGATATTGATGAGTTCAACCCAAATGGATATCTGCATATATCTGTTAATGTTAGAATGTAATATCTTATCTAAAACTTCTTCTTGGACTTTTGATAAAATAAAGGTCTTAAATTGATTAACTACTTCGGAGTAAAGGAATTTCAACCACAGACTTTCTTAATTGTTCTGTCGATGTGATGGGTTCAGTTCAAATTGACAAGTTCTGAAAAAAAAGAACAAATAATTATCATATCAGACAAAACCCTCAACTGGAGTTTTGGCTCTAAAGCTATTAAACACTACGTTTATTCTTGCATTTAATGCAGTCGATGGAATATGATTAATTCATTCCTTACATTAAATTGTTGTATTTACCTGTATGAATGAAAGGAGTCGGCTGCTTGTAAAGAATATTTTGCAATACTGTTGAGGATATATTGAAGTCATATGATGAGGGTCAATGCAAGACGATAGTAAGTGCTTCACAAACATGAAGCACTTACTATAGTATTGCATTGAGCCCTCAAATTATTGTTGCTCTGAACAATGTAATAGGAACGAAAAATTGTTGAAAAAAACATAACCCCCCAAATGCAATTTGTCCACAAAAGGTCAACGTTACCGCACAAGGACAGTTCGCACAGAGCCCCAAGGTAATGGGCATAAGTGTGCCCACCTCAGTGAGACCCAGATCTGCGATCCCCAGCCCTGCTACTCCTGGAACATGACTATAGGGTCCTGCCGTCTGCTCAACCCAAACTCCTACCCTCCCTGCGGGCTCGGTATAGCCATGAGAACACTGGCCTGTGTCAACAAACATGGGGTGAGTGGGATTAAATCTCTTTCAATTATTTGCTGTTCTGCTGAGAAAGTGTGTATATGTATCTTTCAATCCCTTATGTTGGATTTTATGATTAGTCCATACTATTACCAACATTAGATAACAAAATGTGTTGTTAGGAATAGAACCAATGGGGTGAGTGGGATTACGTCTCTATCAATCCTTTATGTTGGATTTTGTGACAAGTCTAAATTAAAACAACCATTTATGACAATACATGTGATAAAGCAAATTTGACGTTTTTGTGATATTGGGTAGAAGCAAAGGTGATTAAAAAAGAGACTGCCACTTTCACAATTTAATTATTCTTTTGTTACACCTGTTACTTACCTCATTACCAAACAATGACGAGATTTAACCACTTTGTTGCATAAGACTCTTGAAAACATTGTGGGAAAACGAGAAATTGCCCGTAACGAGTAATTTCTTCTTTTCCCACAATGTTTTCTACTCTATCAGAAGATTGCTTCCCAATTTTATCACATTTTCAAATGTCGTCTGCAAACTCTTTCAATTTAGGACAGTCGAAAATTTGTTGTTTTGTAAAGGGTTAAGAAGGGTACTTCAGGTGTGTCAGAGTGAGGCTACTGGTTATTGAAACAATCTTCAATTTGTTATAATGACACAATTTCTTTCATAGGAATAAAGTTGATTAATTGTATTATTGATTCAAATTTACTGCAACATTTATTTTGTTTTACATATAATATATAACAAATTTTTTTACCAAAATATAACATCAACATTGGTATCTGTCTACTTATTCTTAGTATCATTCAAAATGCCTCATTTTCACCCAGATTCGTGTGTCTGACACTAAATGTGAAGAGCTTGGTGACAGACCCAATATCCGACAAGATTGTGACATCCCTTGTCCTAATGACTGTATCCTCTCAGACTGGACACCCTGGTCCCCGTGTCCAAATCTCTGTCAGGAGGGGCGCAGTCGAGCTGCACAGAGGAACAGACATAGAACCATTCTAGCTCAGGCTGGCGCAGGTGAGGGTTTATTCATTACAACGAAGCATCTCTCTTAAGACGATAATTGTGTTGGTCTTATATTTGTATTGGTTTTGATATTCAAGTTGAATATATAGCTAATATATGAAGATACGTATTTACTTTTGGTATTCAGCAGTCCTTCATTTCTGACAACGGTCCATAGTTTATTATCAGCGTATCTTGTCAAAGAAATGGACAATTTCTTTTTACATTTCAACCTTTTTCTTCATTTATGCATATTTTATCAAAGCAATAGCAGATGACTTGAAGAACTAGAGAGACACAAGATGAAATTGCTCAATACACAATATAAAAATAGTTAAACAAGAAGGGAAAATCAGACAAGAAGGACGAACAGCCATAAAATAAAGCCAAAAAATTCCATTGTCATTGTTTTTCAATTTTCACCAAAACAAAGTATCTTTATATAGGAGGCAAGAATTGTCCAATGAGTAGATACCTAACCGAAGTTCAACACTGTCCCACTACCATAGAATGTGCCATTTACGTGTGGCAGACGGGAATCTGGCGACCTTGTCGTGTTGCCGTAGGAGACCGTCTGTGTGGTGCTGGATCACAAGTCAGGGATATTGGGTGTTACAGTTACCCTGCAGGTCATCCCGTCCCAGATCAAAGGTTTGTGAATTTTTCAACATTTATTCCGTTTTTTTCTAGAGGAAACAATTTCTTGTTTACTATATGTCTGTAAAACCTTTCAGTTTGAGGAAATAAATGTTTGTTTGTTAATTAGTTTCAAATCTTTTGAAGGGTACATAATTGCTTTAAGATGGAAAATTCATCATAATAAAGAGTGATTCTGACAGTTTAGCACGTTTCAATGAACCCAAGAAATGATTAAGTTAACATGATTTGGAAATGATTTTTAACAGAAGTTTACCCCTAATATTGCAATAAAGATACACATAAAAATCATCAATAACAAAAGTATTCTGATTTGCTTTTGATATGACTCATCCCAAAAGCCTAATGGGTTTTTGAAAAACTGACTCCTCAACACATACCATTGATTGTATTTTATTGTAAGCTTGAAAACGAATGCTTTCTAATTGTCATCTTTTTCACCAGATGTACACTAGCTGTAAAGCCGATTTCCAACCAAACATGTGAGGTACCATGTCCCATTGACTGTGAAGTGACAGAGTATTCTGATTGGTCCCCTTGTGACGCTGACTGCTGGGAAGGTTAGGAAAAGTTTGTTAAAAATAAAAACAACTAGATGTTTGTATGAGAAAACAGCTTTAATTTCAAAGTGGCTTTTGATGATGACTTTGAAAATGTACCATAGAAATAACAAACATATATGATTATGTATTTGATACTTAGAACTGAAATACAGAATGAATAACTGAGATTAACAAAGATGATAATTTTGCAAATAGACGACATGCATTTACTGATTTCTCATAACTTACCCATTTGTGCCTTTTGACTTACTTTGATTGTTCATCATTTTTCGTTTTGTCACAATTTTTTGACTGCTTTTTTCTCCTTCAATTCATAATATTCCGTAAGTGGACATATGGTTAACCAATCCCCTTTTTTATGAACTTGTGACTGACCTGAAATTAGAGACAGCTGTAGGCAACATGACAATTATCCATTTGCCAAAACTGTTTCTTGAGTTTTCTGCCACTGGTGTGTCAAAATGTGTATATATATCAAAGAAAAGATGAAAATGATTAAAATATGCCTGAAACATTTCAATCCAAGGCATATTCTACTTTGTACCTTTTTCTTAAAATCTGATCTGATTTTCTTTTAACTAGCCAAGCAGACTGTACCTATCAAGAAACGATTCCGTTACATTGTACGACATCCAAAGCATGGTGGGAAGGCATGTCCTAATACATTGACGGAGACTGAACAGTGTACAAACCTAACATTCTGTGAGAGTTTTTACTGGGACACAGAGTCTTGGAGTAATTGCTACATGCCTATACACAAAATACCTCAGTGTGGACCGGGTCTCAGAGCTAGAAGTTAGTCATCTTTCCTTAACCCTTTACCAAACGCCAAATTGTCGACTATCCTTAATTGAAAGAGTTTCCAGACAACATTTCAAAATGTAATGAAATCGAAAAATAGTCTTCTAATAGGGTGGAAAACATTGTGGGAAAAGGAGAGCAATTTCTCCTTTTCTTACAATGGTTTCTAGAGTCTTCTGCAACAAACTGGTCAAATGTCGTTATTGTTTGGTTATAGGTTAAAATATTGTGGGAGTTTTCTTTATAACACAAGGGTTCTAAATTTCGATTACCAAATTTCCCAATGTGACAGCTTGCAAATAGCTCAAATTAAAAGCAACAGCAGATGACAAAAAACATCTTGAAAAGAGTCATTTTCGACATTGAGGGTTCAATGCAAGACTATAGTAACTATAGCATGGGTGAAAGTGTTCAGGATTATTCTTGAATTTTAGGTTTTTCAGACTTTTTGTCCCTATATAAAGCTATAGCAACCATGCCTTTTCAGGATAAAGATTAACATATTTCAGGTTATTGAAACTTTTACCTAATAAGTATGCTATAGTAGTGCATTGAACCCTTGCTATGAAGATGGTTAGAGATCATCATGAGCATTTTATCCTTTTTGTCACCATGGTTTCTAAAGCCTTCTGCTGCAGTTACAGATAAGGCAATGTGAAGTTTTATGGAGGAAGGGTTAAAACAATCCACAGATTTTATGTGTCTGCTGCAGAAAAAATGAAATTAATTCTGGCAGTATTTCGGATCTTGCCAGAAAAAGTGTTTCAATACGAACTAAAAGTGTTGTCTCAGAACACTTATGACTTGATATGACCAAAAGTATGCTGATTGGTAAGCAGCTTTGGAATTCTAGTGGTTGTGTTTGTGTGTCGTCTATTGGTTGGTTATGACATTTTAGGCAATTATTAGAATATCTTTGCAGATCTGTCCTTTTCTTTCCTGAAACTTACAAAAGTATCAAAGAGCGATGATATTGATACCTAATTTGTTTGTTTTGTCTTTTTTGTAACACATTTTGGGGAAATTGAACCTGTGACCTTCAACACATTATTTGGAAAATTTCTTTGTCTGCTAGTCGAAAGAAGTTTTGTAAAGAAGTGAATGATTTTTCAACTGTTACTTCGGGGAATTCTTAATGTATTCGTCAATACTTGTCTATTGTTATAATACTGATAAACTTGAATTTGATGAAAACATTGTCAAACAGAAAAAAAATAGATGTTGCAATGGTTTGTCACTTGCTACCTTCAATGCATTTATTGTATATGCATATAGACTATATAACATAATTCTAGAAAGTTTGTATAGAACATTTTGGGATTTATAGTAAGTACTTCACAAATGTGAAACAGTTACTACAGTTTAACATTGGTCCTATGATCTGTAAACTTTTCTCATTATCAAAATACCTGGGATAAAGAGTTAAAATCCTTTAAAAGAATAGAACAATAAATATAATGGTCTAAAAGATGATATCCTTGAACAAATACAATGATATATCACTTTAGATGTTTCCTGTCGTTCTGAGAATGGTACAGTGCAACCTGTTGACATCTGTATAAAGCTGATAGGTCCCATTCCTCCCGTGTCTCAGAGATGTTACAAGTCGTGTAACGCCGAGTGTGTGCTGGGAGAGTGGTCCGAATGGAGCAGATGTATCAATGGATGTAATGGGAACCGGTACAGGACCAGGAAACTCATAGGTAACTTATTGGTCTGTGTTTTACATGCTGTCCAATAATTCTTGGGATTTCTTTTTTTAGCGTTTACATTATGGAAAAAGTCTTTCAGCTAATATTGAAATGTTCATTTGATAGAGGGTTGAAGACACCAAGCTTTATTTTCCATAAGGGAGTGGAGATACCATGGACATATAGTTAATCAGACAAAGGACTTTTGTGAATATGTTTTTTACAAGGATGATGTGCCAATATTTGAAACCATGCTGAAGCAGGCCTTATGGTCTGTAGTTCAGTATGTATAACTAGAAGATTTTTTATTGATCTTGATGTTATGACATGGATTTTAATCTTTATTGTCTGCTTATTCCTTTATTTCCTGGGAAAATGGAACAGACATATGACACTCCAATGAAATTAATAAACATTTGTTGCCATATATGACATATATAAGACTGATCACTGCAATTGTAGGAACATTTCATATGATCTGTAATCATATTAACAATGTCACGAAATGTTTTTCAAAACTTTGTAACAACAAGAGAATATGTAAACAAATTTATAAAGAGATTGAGAAAACCACTTTTATTAAGAGACTTTTTATTGAATATTTAAAAATACACATAGGTGTTAATCACAGTAATCAAAATGATTTACCAAAAACTACCAAGAAATGCAACAAATTCAATGGAGCAGGTAATGCCAACAAAGTTTTAGTTGCACAGTAAGCAGCATAACACTTTTGCCTTTCTGTGCTTTGCAAAATTTAGACATTAATGTATAGTTGACTTCTTCATGATTCAGTGTCAATTGGTGAGGTAGATAGAAAGTTAATTTCAAGAATAGTTAACTCTTTCAGGATTTATATTATTGATGAACACAGTTAGTTCCCTTCCCCAGCAGATACTGCTGGCCATTCAGGGTCTTTGACAGTGTTTTTTTTTCTTGTAATTTTTTATCCTCATTTACAATTCTTGTTTTGATTGTTGCTCTCTAATAATAGTTATTTTGATAGAAAGGTTAAGGGTTGCAAGTATATAACTCAAATCATGTTGATGATTTTAGAAATGTGTTACTCGTTTAACCCTTTCCCAAACCATAACGACGTTTGACCACTTTGTTGCAGACGACTTAAGAAAACATTGTGGGAAAAGGAGGAATTGCTCTTAACGAGCAATTTTTCCTTTTCCCACAATGTTTTCTGCCCTATCAGAAGATTATTTCCAAATTTTATCAAATTTTGAAATGTCGTCTGCAAACTTGTTGAATCATGCTTAACTTAAAATGTAAGTATAGTTATTTCTTGCTCAAATAGATTCTCTCATTTAATTAAGCTTCTTTTACCCTGCATAGTTTGTGCTTAAATATATATATGTGATGTTGCTTTTATGATCAAACCTTATCTTGAGTAACCTTTTAGTCTACATACATGTATTCATGCTCATACAGGTGTATGAATATAATTTAATGCAAGTTTCTTATTGGCTTTAACCCTTTACCAAATGCCAACTTTTCGACTGTCCCAAATTAAAAGAGTTTGCTGATGACATTTCAAAATGTGATGAAATTGAAAACAATCTTCAGAAAGGGCAGGAAATATTGTGGGACAAGGAAATAATTGCTTGTTACGAGTAATTTCTCCTTTTTCCACATTGTTTTTCAGAGTTGTCTGCAACAAAGTGGACAAATGTCGCTATTGTTTGGTAATGGGTTGACATGTTTCTCATTCATACCTTGTACTTGTTTAATCACATGCTTGTACATTTATGATGTTAAATGAAAATCAATTGTTTTATATTAACCATAGAGGATGACAATAACCCTGTGATAGTGAAGTGTAAGGACCGCCGCCTCTACCCCCTTGATGAACAACTGTCATGTCTGTGTGACGACCATAAACCTGTACCGCTCGGTGATTGGTCAGAATGTATACTCGAAGCTGAGGACAGGTCCTTCAAAACACAGAACATCTTCGGAGGTAATAAAAATAGAGTGTTGTCTTATGGTGTATTAGTGACTGGTCCAATTTAAAAGCATTAGCTGACAATAAGTATGCAAAAAGAAATTGATATTTTTACTTTTGAAATTTGAAAAAAAACATTGTAACAAATGACAAAAAAGAAATTTATCTTGTCATGTTATATTTAGCAGGTGCATCAAATTGCATATGCATGAGAGAAGGGAGGAAGTTGTTCATTTACAAAATTACGTCTGAAAAACAGAAGAAAATACTTTGAATACAATGGTAACCAGTTTAAAGCCTCAATAAAGCCAACATTCTTTAGAAAAGTATGAGTCAATATGACTGGTTCTCTATATCACAGAATAACTATCCTTATGCCAGAAAGTAGCTGGGAAAGAAGATTTTACAACCCTTAGATCAAATTCGAGGAGATGAATATTTCAATTGAACACTGTGATATGATTGTTATTCTGTTGAAATGTAGTGACAAACCAATTCGACTTGGAAAAAAGTAAAATCACCAATGAAAAATTGGTCAATATTTACTATAAACATGGTTCAAATACAAAGCAAAGGCTTCGAAGGTTCAATGTTATAAAAAGAATGCTTAGAAAGTTTTAATTAGAAACCATTGTGACAAAAGGGAGAATTTGCTGAATATCAACAAATTCTTTTTTTTGTTAAAATTCTTGAATATTTTATTAGGTCTATGTTTGATGGCATGAGAATTTATGTAGAATGAAATTCAGCTAATATGAGTGTATTGTTTACCTGTATAATGACATGATTTTTACATAGCATACGTTGTGGGTGGTGATCCTACCAGAGAAACGATGAAGCCTCCAGCAAGCATGGGCATCAACTCAATATGTGGTCCTGGTAAAAGGTACAAGGTTCTCGCCTGTCAGAATGATAAAGGAGAGGTTGAATCAGCACAGAGATGCTCATTAAAACGTAAATATTTTGTACTATCTATAGAAGAGTGTATATAGGTGTATTGTACTTATTAACTTGTGGGGTATATTTTCAAACATGCCTTACTAGGTGAAGTATCTTTTTCTATGCAACTGATTCCAATGACTGCAAGGTCTAACTTCAAACATCTCCTTTTATCAAAGTGTGAATCTTTAGGCGGGAATCTGAGGCCCGAAAAGAGGCTTAAAAAAGAAGTTCTTTTACCCCAAAGGGTAGAAAATTTTCATTGGTGTTTTTAAATAGCCTAAAGTATCCCTGAAAGTTCTAGAGGGGATGCCACTTCTGAAAGTGGTGCAGATTTTTAAAAAATGAAGTTTTGTAACATGACCATCATTTGCTTTTGTTCTTTTTCTTTACATCACTTATATATACCAATTGCCCATTCTACCATTCTTATCATCCATTAACATCATTGAAACTAATTAGTTTGCATGGAATATTTAATATATTGGTATTTTGAGGCCTTGCTTATCAAAAATAGATATTTGAATGTCAATGTTGACATTTTCCTGCTGCTTTTGTTGCGTCTTTTTGTAAAATGTTATTCAACAATTTTACATGAGCACTATGTATTTACAATATATTGAGTAATATATTGAGTAAAAGACTAATTCATGTAGTTTTTGATCTAGATTTATGCAATTTTCCTTAAGACAGTTTGATTTTAATAAGTTTGCTGAGGGCAATATCATATGCTTGCATATGCTACATATAAACGCCTACTTTTCGACTCACTTGAACTAAAATGTATAGCAACAGGGTGGTTACTTGTAGTTGGCATTGGCACTTATGTTACTGTATACCATCAACACATTCTGTTTGTGACAATCTTTATAAGTTTTCTGACAGATATTGTTAAACAAAGTGGTCACAACATTAGATTTTGTTTGAAATCATTTATGAACCAGAACTTGTATTAATTTAAAAAAACCTGCCGCCTCCATGAATGGTCACATAAGGTTGATGAAATTTGTGATCTTTTAATATTGCGCTAAATTAATATGAAAAGCTCATGGAGCAGCTTTGTGAATTCTTTTTACAATGTATAAATCAACACTTAGCCTAAGATTAATTAGAGATCATGTCTAATTAAGTCAGCAGAGGATACAATTATAGCCATTTAAAATGCTTCCGCATTATGTACTGCATGTATTGCCCTATCAAAAAGCGTCATATTTGCAATTATATGAGTATCTTACAAAACGCACACTTTATGTATACATTATTTGCATAGCTTACATTCATTGTTATCTCCCAATGAATTATCATTTGAAGACGTTGGTTTTGTCATTTTAAGCCATTTCAAACCTGGTTACTTTATTTATATCACTCTGTCATAAGGTTTCCTTATGTGTTTTTGTGTTGATTTCACGTCATGTCTGATGCTTTATCATCTTCATCACTCTCTTAATACAAGAAATGTTCTAGTCTATTTATACATGTTCATCATCACACAGACATGCATTGGAAAACCAGAACACCAGTCTTTTTTTTCAGCAACTGCATCGTCGCGACAGGCAGTTTGTTTTGCATGAGCACCATTCCCCAAATGCCTTCTATTTCAATCTGTTCACAGATTCTTTCAACTCTTATTTCTCTGTTGTTTGATTTTCTTTTTAGGATGACCTGTACAACATTAGGGTCATACACATTTAATTCCACAAAAACATCTTCCAATCCATTCTCCTCCATAATCTTTCCTTTATTACCCATGAAGTTCATGACCCTGTACATTCCCCCATTTCCAACTTATCATTTTGGAACTCATTCATATTCTTCCATTTGATCAAGCGAGCTTTATGTGACATATGTCAAGTTTGGACCAAGGGCTGGGAACATTCTCTTGAAGGTGTAGATAGTATTGTATTTTGTGGCAGAGGCTGGGATCATTGGATAATAACCAGTTTTGGATTTTAGGATTGCTTGACTTGTGACTCACTTTTGCATAAACACTGTCCATCCTGGCAGTTAATTTTCAAGGCAATCAATGCCCATTTTAAACAGTTTGGTGGGCATCATTAGCAATTCAGTAAACAAGTTGTCTAACGCTCTTTCATTTCCGTACTCCTCTGAGCAGGAAAAGAACCACCGTGTGATGGTCTTTCCGTAAAAATGCAATGCGTTCTAATTCATCATAGCTGATGCTATGTCCATTTTTATTCACCAATGCAATTGCTCCTTAGGACTGCGTGAGCTGGTGGATTGCAAAACCAAGTCCTACACATGTATATGCTTTGGTATCTTGCATTTACTACCTGATTGTATAAAAAATATCTTGACATATCAACAACACTTTTTTGATGCAGTGAGGGACACTTCTCCTTTATGTAGGACGGTTTCCAGTTTCACATTTTCCTCGGCCAAAAGAATCCAAGCAAGAAAAATAGAGAGCTCATGTGGCACTATTTTCTCCTCTTATTCAATGGTCATCATAGAAGGGTCGAGAGGCTGAACTTCAATACAATTCAATTTAAGTCACACTTCTTTAATCGCAGTAACAGTGCAGAATGAAAACAAAATCACACTGAGGTATTGGTTCATTCTCTCCTAACAGATCAGATTTTAGCTTTGTAAAGTTACTGCCCCTGTTTAGGTTTGCTGCATGGTTGATAACGTCTTCAAGTCCAAGATCATTATCAACAATTATGTCAGAATTCCCTTTTAGATGTGATTTAAGAAATTGCAATCTGTGAGCATAAATTGACTCAAGTATGGCTTTGAGATTATTGTACCCAACGTGTTTTCTTCCTCTATTGGCATTGATTTACTCAACAGGTGTGGTACTTATGCAGCAAAACAGTAAAATCTGGATGTATTTCACTGATAAGATTCTCCAGTGCTGTATTATGCACATTTTCATTGTTAATGCTACTGCACTCTGTGACATATTGCTTAGTTTAAACTTATTTATTCCACATCGATTGTGAAACAAGATTTTACAATGTTGATAAATCATGCTCGATTCTGCTTCCTGGATACATAACCAGTGCTTACGCTGAATGTAGATAAATAAAAGGTTGCAGGGCAGATCCCGCTACTCACGGGATTTAAACCCATGACACTCAAGTTTCGAGGCTAAGGCTTTACCCCTTGACCACTGCCCTCCTCCATCTTGCTTAATGTACCTGCTGTGGAATTCTCTGTGATAGTAAGCTTCATTGGCAATAAGTTTGCTATAATCACCCACTTTGCAGTCGAAATGTGTATCACACCCTTCTCTTGTTCTGCTCTCTAATGTTTTGCAAAATTCGAATGTTGCAATATCGATCTACTGCTTGTTTTTCTTGTACGATTTCTTTTCACAAAAAAATGCAAAGATCTTTCCAGTTGAATGAACACCTTCATAAAAGAATATAGACCCTTTGAATCGTTGTCCTGGTTTTGTTGTTTAAGCCTCGATGTATGGTGATTGCTTGTAAATGTAATATAGCAGCTTTTGTGCAAAATGATTTCCTTATTTGGGTCACTCATTTTCAGGACACAACTTGATTTGTTAACAATGTTGTCAAACTATCTTTTTGTGTCACTACCACAGCTTCATCTCAGCTCTGTAGTGCATCAAAAAAGCTTTAGACTCCTTGACTTGGTGTATTTCTTATAGGCTCATTGGTGTCATTTTGGCAAATTATGCACGAGTATGCTACAGGCTTTCTTTTAAAAGCAAACTAGCGCTCAGAAAAACTGCAAAACTGGGTAAAATGAGTTACAGATTAAGATAGAATATGTTAAAACATAGCGAAAAACCACTTGATCAAGACAATATAACGCCTGCACTATTTATTATCTATTTTTCAAAGTGCTATTTTTTTAAAAATTCGGTGCCCACCAATTTAACTTCATAGTTTACATTTAAGTAACATCTGAAATAGCAAGGAGGGCTCAGATTAACGAGTGGTGATCACCTGGTTAGAAAAATCACGTGAAACACATAAAAATACTGTCATTTATCCAATATTAACAACGTGAACATTCAAAATGGAGATTTTTTCGGGGTTTATTGGTTCCTGGAGTTTCTCGGTTGACCTAGTTTTAACGCTATTTGTAAACAAACCTTAGAGTAATCACTCTTTTAAAAGCATCATATTAATGTGTTACCTTCTCAATTCCTCTGTTAAAAGGGAATTTAAAGTCCGTTTGAGTGCATTCTCAATTATTCAAGGACTTTCACAATTTGAGTGTATATTAGCGCAAGTATTGCTTTAAATGTTTCACGTTCAAAGGACTTACATCCATGTTTTCATCAAAACTACTTATTCTTACCCAAAAATAAAGTAAAACATCTTAAGACACTATGTAAAGTCTGTTTATAATGGTTCATGGAAAAAAACAAATTGATTTTTTGATTTTTCAAAAATATCATTGTTTTAGGGTGGGTGGGGTAACTAAATGGACCGTAGAAAAAATCTGCACCACTTTCATTTTTGGCATCCCCCCTAAATTGACATCTCTATACCTCTTCTACACCCTGGCACCAGCGGAAATTTTCTACCTTTCGGGGTAAAAGAAAAAAATATTTTCCGGGGCCAGAGACCCGCCTACTTGCGTAGTCCGAATGATCCAGATGTAGATATTTCACTCTATGTCTGGATGCATTTGATATCAAAACACATCAGAGCGAATATCGGTTATTCACAGTAATCTCGTTTACAATTCGTCCACATTTTTAATTGTTGTCACTGATTGGTCCCATCTGTCCCAGAAGGGGATGCTGATTTTTTTTTAAAGCACAGTGTCTCACAGCTTTAACACATTTACTGCTTGGATCATCAAAGTTAGCTGTTGCACTGCCCAGTATATTTTGTGATGTCAGATTATGTTCCACTTAGCATGCATCTAGTTTCTGTTTCAAATTTTCATTTTCTGTTCTATGCTAGCTTATGAAGAGGAAGTGTGCCTGTTGCCCTGTCCAGTAGACTGTGTGATGTCAGACTGGTCTCACTGGACGGACTGTTCTACTTCCTGCGGGACCGGTTCCCAAATGAGATACAGGCATATAAAACAGATACCATCCTATGGTGGACGAAAATGTCCATCATTAGACAATGCAGCTAAGGTATTATAAACTAATTTTCAGTATTTGGGATTTGGGGACTAGTCCAAATATAAAACATTTGCAGATGACAAGGGACCCTGGGTTATATTTTGCAACCCCACTATCAAAGCAGTTTGATCATCATGGCTCCCTACATCTGCATTATAATGAGGCTGCAGGGTAGTTAAAGACTAACAATGCCTTTTTCATTATGTTAAGAAGAAACTATTGAGACAGAAATGCTTGAATTTGGCGATTTTTTTCCTTTTGGGTTAGTGATTAAAACGCAGCAACCCTGACCCCATGGAATCTACTGATTGATATTGCCAGAAATGGACGAAGGTTTATCAAACAGTTGAATCTGGTTAATCACAGATTATATCAGCTGGCTCCGTACTTTAGGTGAAATTTTTGAAGCAGAAATTTCCATCAAAATGAATCTAAGGAAATTCAGGGCTTCTAAAATAAATTAATCCAGAACAAAAATTGTCTTGAAATTGTTTAATGGCAAGAGAACTGTAAATCAATCATACTTATAATGGATTACCATCGTTATCTGCTATAAACTGCTGGGAATAACAGGCATATTTAAGAGATCAAAAAACTGAAATATCAGCTAATTGACTTGAAGCATATTTTATGCTTTGATATTGCTGACATTAGAATTTCATTGGTAGTATTGAACCAACCGATTTTCTCAAGCTCTGACAAACTATTAAACAGCAATAAGTGTGAAAATGCACACATAATCCTGATTCCTCTGCTAACTCTATATGAATATTGATTTATTATCAAATAAGCCCATCAATATTGTCCATTGATACTGGCATTAGCTTTAAAGCTTTATCAGCTTTAATCCTTTTTTTCATTTGAAAAATGTCAATCCAATTTACCATAACATAGCAGTAATATCAACTTATAGATAGTCAAGAAAACATGAAGACATAAGCAGAAATTGATGTCAGCAGATTATGTATTTGTAAATTTTTCCAAGATAAATAATGAATAGGTTTAGACAGGATTGTTTTTTTTATCAAACCCTCCTTCTTTTTTTAACAAAGATTTGTTAAAAGTATGCATATATATGAAGGTAACGGTGAATTGACACTTTCTTTAACTATTTTGATGTATCATACAGAGTGGTTGTGTTGCTGTTTGGCATCTTAAGTATTTAACCTTTAAAGTGCTGGAACCGACTTCATGTTTATGCAAAGAGGTTGGATCCAGGTCAGCTGCCAAGTTAATTGGTAGCTGGCCTGTGATCTAACCTGTTTGCTACTCTGAGTATATTTCGTCATCCAAATTAAGTAGATATTTAAGGTTTTGGAAAGCAGATGACATAAAGATCTACTTTAGAAAATTACCAAAAATTCTAAGGATTATGTATCAATTTAGAAATTACTTATAAGAGCTTCAATTTCTTATTTACCATATTTCTTTACATTGTTTTGAAATAAAGATTTATTGTGTTGGCCTAAGAATTTGATATGTTGATATGCATTTGTCAGGAAACTCAGACCCGTATCTGTGTGACCACATGTAGAGAATATGCATGGAGAGCGTATGCTTGGACAGCATGTTGGCCAGATCAACCGGACCTGAGACCATGTGGTGAAGGGACACAGTCAAGAAATGTCAGGTAGAAATCCCAGCATATAGGATTATATGAAAATGTCTCAATGTATGCTGCTTTCCCAAACAAGTTGGTTGCCTTTTGTAGGGCTAAGTTGTCTCATATCATTATGTAGTAAAATATGTGGGCAACAGTGATTCAGAGAAAGAGCTTCAGCCTCTTGTACCGAGGGTCCTGGATTCGAATCCCCGTTAGGCGAGGTGAAAATTGGGGGGACTAGCCCACAGATTGGCGCTAGTACTGGTTTAGTATCCAGGAAGCAGTCATAGAGAGTGATTTTGAACAAGCTTTAAGCTTCCTTCAGAATAACAAAATGAATAAATGAAGTATCTGATCAAATATAGGTTATGTGCATGACATGGTGATGCCAATGATTGCTCAAACTATTTATTTTTTCAATCCAGTTAATGCTTTTGCTACCAAAGGCAGGACTTATGCAAAACCCTTTTGAGTCGCCTATGTTGATGGTATTTTTTTTAATGGCATCAACAAGATAATGCAAATGAAGACCAAAGCACATTTACTGTGAAGTACTATTTTTAGTTTATTGTCTGGTATTGTCTTAGCTTATTGTCCATCTAAACGCTTTGAATTATAACTTCATGTTCACATATTATGATGCACTTGCAGCTTAAGATTTGGCAACTGCAGGGACATAAAAGAGAATAAATTATGTTTGTTGCTAGAAATTTTTCTTTTTTGTCACTCAACATTACAATGAACATACAGCTTTTCATATTTTGTTCTGTCACTTGAAGTTGCTTTCAATTTCGACCCTGAATTAACTTTGTACGTTCTGAACATACTGTGTATTGTCTTCTGCTGTTGCTTTGAATTTCAACAAATATGTTTATGGAGGGACTAAACTTAACCTGATTATCCTTTGATACAGATGTGAAGTAGAGACAGCCAATGGGTACACCAATGAGGCTGTAGATGAGATCATGTGCTCCTATGCAGAGAAACCCAAAGATAGGCAGGCTTGTTATGCACCGTGTGTTGGGGAGTGTGTGGTCAGTGAATGGACAGAATGGTCCAGGTGTAGACAGGTAACATGCTGGCTTAACTTATTAATCCATGATAGCTCAATGTGAAATTGTCATTTCCTTTGTAATTATTAACGTAATAGCAGGTAATACTTTAACCATTTACCAAACACCAAATGTTTGGACTGTTCTAAATTAGTTTGCAGATGACATTTCAAAATGTGATGAAATTTTAAATAATCTTCTGATAGGGCAGAAAACATTTTGGAAAAGGAGAAATTGCTCGTTAAGATCATTTCTTTCTTTTCCCACAATGTTTTCCAAAGTTTTAGATACCTCGATATGAAATTGTGATTTCCTTTATAATCGTTTATACAATGATAGATACCGGTAATACTTAGGGAGTATTACAATTTTCTTGCCTTCGGAATGGTTTCATACATGTATGTGTTGAATGATGACCTAGGTTGAAAAGTTTAGTCTCAAAGTTTTTACAGAGCAAAAAGAACAATAAAATATAAATCCCCCTGAAAGCAGAATGACAAAGTAAATAAGTAGATACATACTATTTTTTAGGCCGATCTTTTCACCTTTCACTTATTTTGATTGAATTTCATGTTATCTGTTCATTTACTATTAAACAAAGTGAATTTTTGAAAGACACATTTACAAAAGACATTCATATTTATCATTTCATTCAGCCATGTACAGATCCAAACCATTTTATGGAACATAAGTCAAATAAATATTTGAAAGTCACATTTACAAAAGACATCCATATTTGTCATTAACAGCCATGTACAGATCCAAACCAGGTCCAAACGAGAACCAGAAAAGTTCTCCGACAACCTGAACCTGAGCTGGGCAACAGCTGTCCAAATGCCCTGGAGGAGAGATTCTGTATCAGGGGAGGTAACTGTATCGAGTATGTCTGGGCCACGTCTGAATGGACGAGCTGCCTCGTGAACAATGGTCTCAGTGAATGCGGCGAGGGACATCGTGAACGTTTTCCAATCTGTCGTGATCAGAACGACAAGGTCGTGGAGGATTCATATTGTGAACAGGTGAAGGTCTTCAATATAGGCTCTCTATAATGAAATTGTAAATTAAGTTTCAAGAATAGATGGTTGCCAATGGTGACATTGTTTGAAACTTCTCCTATAATCACAATGGTTTCTTCTGACAAAAATCTGTCTTGTTTTTCTTACTGTTTATTGTCTTCTACTAATTTTTTCAAATCAGAGCTATCACAAATGTCCATTTAAGAGATAATTCTGACCAACTAATACATAACAAATAGTGCATTATCAACTTAAATCAGCCACAACTATGATGGGTAGAATAAGATATTTGCCAGATGACATTCAGTTGAAACCATAAGGAGAAAAATCCTAAAAATTACAATTACAATAGGTTTTAAGATTTTGCTGCAGCTCTTAGAACTGGTGTTAACAAGCCGAAATAATTTTGATATTCCTTTCAAATGGAGCGATTACAAAATTCTGTTTATGATGTAGGAAGACTTGTATTCATAATGATTTTTCCAGGCTGTTGGCAGATCAACACTTCCAGTGGTTGAGTCCTGTACAATACCATGTGACATTGACTGTCTCCTATCTGATTGGTCCCCTTGGAGCACGTGTAGTGAAACATGCGGTGTGGGAAACCAGCTGAGAACACGCGATGTAGTTCAAGAATCACGAGGAAATGGACGATTCTGTCAGATTACACGAGAACAGACGAAGCCCTGTTTTAAACAAGGTTGTTATACGTGGTTGGTGTCGGAGTGGTCCCCGTGTACCAGGCAGTTGGGTGTGTGTGGGTACGGCACCCAAACTAGAAACATTACATGTGTCACCTCAGGGGGATTTCCTGTAAATGCATCTAACTGTATGCCTGACCTGGATATCATTGTCTTAGAAGTAAGGGACTGAGTCATAACTATTTTGTATTTTCTCAAGGTTATTGACCAAATATTTGTCAATGATGTATCCATTATCATTTTTGTTTTACTGGTTTTAGGGAATAATGATTTAATCCTTACACTTCTTTTCAATCTATATGACAAAATAATTTGCCAATGATAGATCCATTATCTTTATTGATTTGCTTGTTTTAGAGAACAATGATTAGACAATTAGCCTTCTTTTTGCGGTAAATAACCAAACTATTTATCCATTAAAGACCCATCATCATTATTGATTTGCTTGTTTTAGAGAACAATGATTAGACAAATATCCTTCTTTTTGTGGTAAATAACCAAACTATTTATCCATTAAAGACCCATCATCATTATTGATTTGCTTGTTTTAGACAACAATGATTAGACAATTATCCTTCTTTTTGTGGTAAATAACCAAACTATTTATTCATTAAAGACCCATCATCATTATTGATTTGCTTGTTTTAGAGAACAATGATTAGACAATTATCCTTCTTTTTGTGGTAAATAACCAAACTATTTATCCATTAAAGACCCATCATCATTATTGATTTGCTTGTTTTAGAGAACAATGATTAGACAATTATCCTTCTTTTTGTGGTAAATAACCAAACTATTTATCCATTAAAGACCCATCATCATTATTGATTTGCTTGTTTTAGAGAACAATGATTAGACAATTATCCTTCTTTTTGTGGTAAATAACCAAACTATTTATCCATTATAGAACCATCATCATTATTGTTTTGCTTGTTTTAGAGAACAATGATTAGACAATTATCCTTCTTTTTGTGGTAAATAACCAAACTATTTATCCATTAAAGACCCATCATCATTATTGTTTTGCTTGTTTTAGAGAATATTGATTGAATCATTACACTTCTTTTCAAATTAAAAGACCTTCCATTTGTCAATGATAGATCTCTTATCATAATTATTTAAGATAGCAATAATATACTCATTACAACCAATTAAGTGTCTTTATCAAAAACAGATAAGTGTTGGAAGTTTCATTTAAAACACAAACTTATGCGAATTTTGGAACTGACAAATTAAATTTTCCCTCTCAAGAAGAGTACGAGCGACATAAGGAAAACATGTTTGTCTGAGACATTCTATTTTCTAAATATTTTCTTTTTAATTTCTCATAGATTTTGTGTTTACACTAATAAATGAAAATGGACAGGTTTGTGTAAAGGAAGTATGAAATATAATGATTTAAGTTTATATTGTATTTTGTAATTATATGTTATATTGCAGACTGCCAGATCCTGCCAAATGCCATGTCCTGGAGAGTGCATAGTTACAGAATGGTCTCAGTGGAATGAGTGTTTCATAGGCTGTAATGATTTCAATCTAATAAGTAAGTCTGTCTATGGGTTTTAGATATATTATAAAATATTATTTATTATCTTAATGGGTCTTTTCATTGCCTAATCTGTATTTTAGTTACTTTATGATTCCTTGCTCATTAATTATGAATAGAGCCCACAGCTTAAATGGCTTGATTATTATTGATGGAATAAGCCTCAAACTGAAATTCCTTATATCTTGGTCTAGCTTGATGGACTCGTCTGCATTACGTTACTTTGCCTTGAGGTTACCTCACATAGAAATCCAACCCTACACGTACCCAGTTTTGAACATTGAGATTAAAATGTAACAAGTAAAGAAATTGCTTTTTAGGAAACACCTTCCAAAATGCTTTACCCCAAAAAGAAAATCGACTATTGAAAACCTCAACTAATTTAATTTCGAGATTCTGCAATATAAAGATCATTCTGAAAGTTTTATCAACCAAGTACCAAGCTTCTTCGTGAGTGACCATAGAAGGAAAAGAAATTGTTTAGAAATCTTATATTAAAGATATTTCAAATGTTCCTACCATATCCCAGTTAACACCATAGTCTATTCCACTGTTTACTATATATATACTCATTTTCCTATTGAAACTTGATAAAAACTTGATATTGTGACAAATTGCTTGTTACAGGCTATAGATGCCAAATTCTTCTTCTGAACATGCATAAGAACGGGACAACATTAAGTAAAAGTATTTGATTTCCGTACTTTCCTCTATCCTAGATTACACGAGAGGGGTACAGAGCAGATCTCGAGCTATACTGGCTTTCTCCCGAGTAAACAACAAGCCCTGTCCAGATCAGCTGTGGGAAAGTCGACCATGTGTTGCGACAAAGTGTTACACATTTCTTTGGAAAAAATCAAACTGGACAAGAGAAACACGACAAGTCTGGTGTGAACGGTCAGATGGGTTGCGTGTGATAGGTAAGACATTATCAATTATTTAATATTTATCTGTTAGAATGGACCTATAATAGAAGATTTAACCCATAAAGTGCTAAAACCGACTTCATGCTAATGCAAATAGGTTAGATCCAGGCCAGATGCCAAGTAAATTGGTGACTGGCCTGTGATATAACCTGCTTGCTACTCTGGGTATCTTTCCTCAACAAAATTAAGCAGATATTCAAGATTTTGGGAAACAGACAATACAAAAATATTTTTTTGAAAAATTACCCAGCATTTTAAGGGTTAAGAAAACATAGTAACCAAATGAAGAATTGCTTGTTAAGTGTGTTTTCATCTTTTGTCACTGTAAAAAAATGAATTCTCTTTTTTTGTCACAGTAGGTTAATCTGTATACCTCAAGAACAGCAAGAATTATTCTTTATCTCTTAATACTTTGATGCAATAATTATTGGCACTGGTAAGGGAAGCATAGCATGATATTGTGACAGAAGGAGGCCTTGTTCATCTTGAGGAATTTTCTCTTTTGACTATATGGTTTTCAAAAGAGTTTTTCTTCCATTAAATCGAAAATGTTTTGTTTCTGATATACATGCACATCAAATTCAAGAATGGCTACATCCCAAAACTGCCCAACCTTTTCCATTCCAAACTCTCGTCCCTCCAATCCTTTTGGTCAAGTGATTAGTCAACCTATATTGATTGTGACAGTATCTTATAGCAGCCAAATGGCTTATCAGCCCATCCTGACAATATGACCTCATCATTCTGACAGAACAAGGAATGTCTGTGATTGGATACACAGGTGAGAAATGAACACCTGTCATTAGATACAAGATCCTGTCATTAGGTCTTATCAGCCTTAACCCTTAGATTGCTGTGTAATTTTCTAAAAATAGATTTTTTGATCTTCTGCTTTCAAAAACTTTAAATATCTACTTAATTCTGATGAGGAAAGATACTCAGAGTGGCAAACAGGTTAGGTCACAGGCCAGCCGCCAATTAATTTGGCAGCTTGCCTGGATCCAACCTGTTTGCATAAGCATGAAGTCGGTTCCCGCACTATAAGGGCTAAACTTCATCATAGGTAGGCTGTTGAGAAAGTAATTCCGGACTAAACTTTCACAATTTCTTTGCTCTCTTGCTGAGTCTCTAATAAAGATTGTGGTAGCTTCCGTGGAAACCTTTGGACATATCTGTATTCATTTTGATTCAAACCAGATAGGGTTATTAACTTCTATGTTAAAGTGTCCAATCATGTTTGCATATTTTGTTTTCAACCTGCATAATTTGATAATGTTTGTAACTTCTATAAAGCAGACAACATTAGAAACCATTGGGACTAAGTATGAGGTTGCTTGAGATGAGTCATTTCTGCTTTTATCATGATGGTCTCTAGCTAGTATCACAAGGAACCTGTGATTTTGTACACTTAATAACTATCATCCGATTTTGATTTCAATCTGAATGAATCACTGTCATATACACTGTAATGGGGAACTGGTAAAGTTGATAATCATGGCAATGTGTGTTGTGATTGACAAAGGGTCCTTAAACAATTATTCAACTGCTATTTTAACACATTAAAAAAAGATGACCTGAAATTTTGTATTTAATCATACATTGTGAAGGAGCTCAACAACATGCAGTAGTACAAAACAGTTTAATGCTGAAGACATGAGCTTTCTGTATGAACTGCATTCTAAATCAATCAAATGATCTCAGGTTTAACTACATTGTATAAGAATGGTTTCTTAATTCAAGTTCAACTGTATGCTCAAGTTAATGACAAAAAACATCTTGCAGCCATTCATGATGAAGCCAATATGTACAGAGATATATTTGCTTTATCTATGCTTAGCTTTGGCAAGATCTTTTTAATCTATCATTTATTGTCATTTTCTTGGGAACCTTCGAGTACATTGTGTTTGTTTTCCAAACTTAAACACTAAATCGTTCATGACTGAGGTAGTGTGGTGATGTGAATGTTAACTCTGGTACCATTGGAAATCTGGTTCAGATGACTTGTGGCAATTAGATAATATGACATGATCTTACGTTTGATGTCATGACATTGAAGTATGCTGTCACAATGTTAAAGCATGCTACATTGAAATGACTAGTTATCAAAACAATGCCTGTTGTCATTGTGTTGAAATCAAGGTCGACACATTCTTACCGGAAATTACAGGCTGTTTGTGAAACATACATTGATGTACCTTTTTTATGCCACCAACATAATTACAAATATTTAGATGTACAAGTAGGTCAAATGTGTATCTGCTTCATGTATTTTAAAAGTTGCCTGTACAGAAAAAAAAATTTTTGGCATGACAACCAATTGGATGTTAGATAGGTATTTTTGTAATAGGTTCGTCCGTTTCAAGACATTTGAAATCAATTATGTGGTTTTAACAAAGAAAAGAAGTGGTTGTTTTAGTGAGATGTTCTCAATTTCGAGATGGTCAACAATTTATTTCTTTCCTTAACCCTTTCCTAAACAATAATGACATTTGACCACTTTGTTGCAAAAGACTTTAGAAAACATTGTGGGAAAAGGAGAAATGGCTCGTAACGAGCAATTTTTCCTTTTTGTTACGAGCCATTTCTCCTTTTCCCACAGTGTTTTCTGCCCTATCAGAAGATTATTTTCCAATTTCATCACATTTTGAAATGTCTTCTGCAAACTCTTAATCATTTTGGGACAGTGGAAAAATTTTTGTTTGGGAAAGGGTTAAACATGTATATACCAAGTGTTTTTGTGTATCTGCATTGAATGGTTACTTATTGTGGTGTAGTAGTTAGGGTCTTTAGTTTGATCCCCGGCATCTGGTAATCTTAATCACCATGGACTTTCCTATCTTTGTTTTGGTGAATTAATCAAGAAATGCATGTTATTGAAATAATAATGAAAACAATGTTAAAACTTAGTGAGGACTCAAGAATAATGAACTTCTTTTTTGTCTGGAAATGGTTTCTACCAATATCACTTAAGCAATAATTCTATTCCATACCTATTATATGTAGCTTGCTGTTGTTTTGTTAATGAACTACTCCCAAAATACAACATTAGGCAATCAGTTAAATATGAAGTTCTTCATTATGATCAAGTACTTAATCCTTCTGTTACTTGTATCGACTTCATACTTATGCAAACAGGTTAGATCCAGGCCAGCTGCCAAGTGAATTGGCGGCTGGCCTGTGATCTCAACTGATTGCTTCTTTGGGTATCATTCCTCATCAAAATTAAGCAAGTATTTAAGGTTTTGGAAAGCAGACGACACAACAATCATTTTTTAGAAAATTACCCAGCACTCTGAGAGTTAAGTGTTCTAATACCATTGTCTGCTGTTCATTTAAGACTTGTATATAAATTGAAGGTTCAGTGCACTACTCTTATAAATGCTTCATATATTTGAAGGACTTAGTACAGCCTTGCACTGAACCCTTGATATGCACTGTTACAGTAACCTGGAAAGAATGTTATGTTCTGCATTAGTGGATAAAGAAACTGCCAGACACTGCATGATTATTGAATCATTTTACTGTTAATTATTGACAGATGTAGACCTGTGTTTTGTAACAGGTAACAATCTGAAATATTGTGCATCAATAAGAAATATCAGTTAGGTGTCATCAGTGACGGTGGGTTGACTTCGAATACAGGAGTCCTTAGTAGTTTGAAACTCGGCCCACCAATGTTCTTTCCAAGGTTCAATGAAGTAAACATAATATGATTTATTCTCCTCGCATGATTAATCAATCACTTTCATGAGGGAAATCAGTTTTTGGGCAGTACTCGTACAGAAAGGCAAAGAGCATTGTTTGGTGCTCTCGTCACTCCAATATGACTGAAATATTTCGATAACTGCTACATGCTCATTTCCATTTAAGAATTTAAAAACATCACAATATGAACATTTTCATTTTGTCACAAATTGATTTAGAAATTTGATAACAATTATGATGTGTCTCATGGATGATTTGATTAATTCACTTTTACAATTCCTTTTAGTAATGTCCGATGCAAGTTTCTCAAAATAGGGAAAAGGTTAACTCATTACCCCACTAGTGTTTTTTTTTCTGCATGTTGTAGAAGTCATGAAAAATGGCTGGTGGGGGATATGCACATAGCTGTGTTGCTAGACGCATTATTGTGACTGGTGCAGTTGCAGTTAAGTGAATATACATGAAGTAATAGGTTAAGCAGGCACAAAACTTCCCTACTTCTGTAAAGAAAACTCACAGAAGCCCAGTGTCAGCAAGTAGTTGCCTATTTTCTTGGAAAACAAACTTCTCAATGCCAATTAGATTCCTGGAAATCACACAAAAAGTCCGTTTCTGTTTATGGTGCCATAAATAAGGTTGAAACTTTGAACAAAGATTGCACATTAACTGATTTGTATAAAAACAAACTTCATGACACATAATCTGATGAAATGACCATGATCTTGATGACCTTGATGCTATGTCTCAAAATAAGGTAACACACAATGCAGAACCAAACTGCTGCTCTAGTCGCCAATTGGCACCATCTGCACTTTACGGAAAGTCACTAATTTTGGCGCTATTGGCAGGGAAAGAGTTATGGTTGCTGACTGGGGGGGGGTGTCAAGGTGTGATTCCTACCAGTGTTGCTGGCTGCTGGAAGTGTCCTAAGATTTTGCAGCAGATTTCAGCGCCATAATCTAGAGAGGTGAAGCCTTGGAAAGCCATGATATAACTGGAGAAATATTGACATAGCATTATCCCCATACAAAAGATATCAAGGGTTCATTGCTAGACTATAGTAAGTGCTTCATAGATATAAAGCACTTACTATAGTATTGCAATGAACCCTACATATATAACACTCATCCTCAACACACCTAAGCAAACTCACAGACAGACGATTTGGTCAACATAAGTTTACTAACTCCTAATATTGCCAGTTCATAAGTTCCCAGTGTTACAAACCTTAGGTTCATTATGAAGATACAGTAGGTAAGTGAAAGGTTTCTGCCAGCCTTGCCTTGCCATAGTTGATGTACTTACAGGCCTATTCGCTGTCTCAGCCCATTTGTTTCTGTTTAGTGATCAGTAACCAAGTTGTCCAACAAAGCGAGCACCACCGGTCAATGATATGTTTTGGCTAATACGTTTTGTGATGTAATTAACTGATCCTTATTGGTTCTGAGATAACTGGTCAGCAAGCCAGCCAGCACTAATCAGTGTTGTACATGTAAACCCTTTACACCATTATAAGCTTTTAGGAAGTGATTGTGAAAACAGCAGCTGATTAAAGAAAATGCAAAGGTTTTGCTGATTTTCTTTTTAAAACAAATTTGATGAAAGTGGTAAATTAGTTATAAATTCGAACAGCATTCAAACTAACTTGACAAATTATTATCATGATAAAATTTTTAATGTGTGCACTTGGTAAATAGTAAAGCAAATTGCTCTAAGAAATATTGTAGAAAAAAACTTTTAAGACATATGTAGAAATTTCATGTCACAAGCATGATTGTATTTCATCATTAATTGTTGAGCTGTCTGCTAAAGTGTGACAATAGAGTAAAGAATCTCTTGCTGTATTTCGACATACTTAATAAAAGCTGAATTACCACTTAGAAACGAGGGAAAATTGTTTGTGACATGCTATCTCCTTTCATCATAGGTTTCTATACAAGATCTGAAAGTAAATACTGTTTTCCATATGTTATGTGAAGCAAGGAGAAAATAATTCTTCTTTTCTCACAATGGTTTCTACCCATAATCACAGATATAATGTTATATGAAGTAACAATTCAGCACACTCTTTTTTGTCACAATGGTTTCCACTCAATGTGACCAAAGAAGTGGGTATTTAAATACAAACCATCATACATCATATCTTTGCTGCTTTTATTTTGAACCTGTCACCAAAGCCATATGAGGGTATGCGTCGAAATACCTTTAACTATGGTATTGTTCTTTTATTCTTAATGTGTTATACCACACTTCATCATGATAAATAATTATTGTTGTTGTTATTAATTTGGTTTAGTATCAAAATGAAAAGTATGTCGTTACTCTTTAGTCTCAGTCCCTAGCATTGTGAATTGTTTTGCCATCATTTAGCATATTCTCTATTTCATTCAGATTGATGTTATTGATAACCTTTCTGTTCTTCCGCATGATTATTAAGTTGTATTGTTATTTTTCATTCAGTGTATTGAATGCAAGGAAAGGCTCAAGTGTTTATATGCAATTACCCGATCTTCCTTTCATCTTGTTTCTAAGACATGTGCTGGAGAAGCTAATAGGCAGAAGCATTTCTCTTTTGTTGCATGTTTGATGGCATCTGTTGTGGAAGTCAATAAAACTTGTATCAGTTGTAACTGTTATCTGCATTGGGCATGATGTACCATAAATACAATGAAAACATATGATCTGCTACAGGATGAGTCATTTCCATTTGCAGTCATGAGATAAAAATTTATATCTGCTTTAGATATTTAGGGTTCAGTACAAGACTTTCACAAGTCCTTCACAAATGGATAGCCTTGCACTGAACCCTCCATATGCTGTTTGAAATCTTTGCTAAAATAATATATGCTTTTATCATATTTAAATGAAAGAGATAACAGTCAGAAAATGAAATATAATCAACATTTTCCTCAAGTGTGCTGGAATGTCTTGTGAGGGATTTCTCCCCTTGTCTCTATGGTTTCTCAAATATTTTGCTCTGGGTGCATTAGTATGTGTATATACACTGTACATGAACCAAGGAGTTAAAGTGACTGCATCTGATTGCTTGAGAACCAGAACATATAAAACATCACTTAACCCTTATCATGCTGGAACCAATTTAACGCTTATACAAACAGGTTAGATCCAGGCCATCCTGCCAAGTAAATTGGGAGCTGGGCTGCGATCTAACCTCTTTGCTACTCTGAGTGTCTTTCCTCACCAAAAATAAGGAGATATTTAAGGTTGTGGAAAGCAGACGACACAAAAATCATTTTTAGAAAATTATCCAGCATTCTAAGGGTTAAAACAAGCTGTCCTTTAGTTGTAACATGGTTTCTGATTGTGAGTATCATTTACCGAAAGAAATAAAGAATTTGTTTCTATTGAGACTTTGAGCTTCGACTGTCACAAAATTCTGTTGGTTACCCCAGCATTACCTGGGAAGACTGCAATACCACAGTTGGTGTTTGATCATTGGCTAATATTGTGACTGAAAGATAATGTACTCACTGCAGTAGACAATTGCTGTACATTCATTTGGCACTCCTCAGCCTGTGATCTTCACTTCTAATAAATGATTTCTCATCATTGCTTAGGCTATTAGTTCTTTTCTACCAATCATATAGTTATTCACATTTTTCTGAACAAGAGTCTTCAATGAAAAGGGGGTGATTTGTTTTATAAATGTACAGAATCTGTTGGTGACTTTTTTCTATATGAGTGAATCCCAATAAAACAGACTTAGTTCAGCAGGAGTATTTTCAGTGGAATCTTGTCAGCACCATATTTATATTTCTACAGAGCTAAATAGACCAACTACTGGGATAGTTATTGTGAAAACCTCTCTTTACATTTATTTATAAAAAGATTCTGTGGAAAACAGATCAAGATAGTGATTTGTGAAAGAGTGATTGTTTTATAAGGTGAGTGATGAAATGTTTTTACTTAACCCATTACCAAACAATAATGACATTTAACCACTTTGTTTCAGATGACTCTGGAAAACATTGTGGGAAAAAGGAGAAATTGCTCTTTACAAGCAATTTCTCCTTTTCCCACGTTTTGTTCACTATCAGAAGATTATTTTTCAATTTCATAACATTTTGAAATGTGGTCTGCAAACTTTCAATTTGGACAGTTGAAAATTTGGTGTTAGGTAAAGGGTTATACTTTTGATTCATGTGGGGCTTATTAATTAATTCTTTTTTATTTCATTTTGATTTTATGTATAGCTAAATACTTGATAAACCATGAGGACAAAAAGGGGAAGTGTGCTCATAAGAGGTATTATTTTCCATATGTCATAATGGGTTTTTCTGTATTCTAACAAGGAAAAATAGTTTTTATGCTTTGTTTTGTTGTCTCCTGTTGTTTTCTGTATATATTTTGAATTTTAGGCGTGTTTTATTTTATGGGAATTTGTGACAAAAAGTATTTGAAAACAGTTTTTTTCTTCTAATTTTTAGTTTTTACGAACAAGCAATAAGAAGAAAATGGTTGTCATGTTAAATCATCACTTCAGGTACCTTATATAACACTTTACCACAGGCCACACTTCTGACTGTCCCAAATTGAAAGAGTATGCTGAAGACATTTTCAATTGTGATGAAATTGAGAAATAATCTTCTGATAGGGCAGAAAACATTGTGGGAAAAGGAAAAATTGCTCATTATGAGCGATTTCTCCTTTTCCCATAATGTTTTCTAGACTTGTCTACATCAAAGTGGTTAAATGGGGTTATTGTTTGGTAATGAGTTAAGTGAGAGTGTATAAAGGAATGGGTGCAGAAAAGTATATCTATGATATTATTTGATAGGGTTTGTTTTGGTTATGGCAAATTTCCATGTTTATAACACTTACAAGTCTCCAAGTCTCTTGATTGATGGCCCGTTCTCATTCCTTTGATTTATTGGCACCTGTATGGAATCTTATGCAGTTGGCTACAAGTCTTTCCTTCCTATATGCTCATGTTAACCCTTACAATGCTGGGTTATTTTGTTTAAATAGGTTTTTGTGTCATTTGCTTTCCAAAACCTTAAATATCTGCTTTATTTTGAAGAAAAAAGATACTAAGTATAGCAAACAGGTTAGATCACATGCCAGCCACCAATTTACTTGGCGGCTGGCCTGTTGGGTAACCTGTTTGCATTACCATGACGTCAGTTCCAAAACTATAAGGGTAAAGGCATTTCAACAGCTCTTTGTTGAAAATGTTGTGGCAAAAGAAGAAACAGCTTGTATGAAGCGATTCCCATTTAGTCCGAATGATCTGTGCCAAATATCTAAAATTAGAAAAATATTAATATCCCATATTTCTGTATTTTCGGTTAGCAACTGTTGCTTTTAATTTTGAAATGGTGGGAATTTCCATATGAGGGAATTGTAAACAGCTGTTTTATTCTCTTGCCAATCATTGCATTAGTAGTTCCAAAGAAGAAATGTTTACTGAAAAACAATTTGTTTTGAATTCCACAAGTAGAATAGGAAACACAGAGAGCGATTTTTAGTCTTTCCAACATAAGTTTTATATTCAGAGCTGTAAAACCAATGGTTACCCGTAGGTACAATGGTTTAAGAAATACTAACAAATGAATATTTCTGTATTTTTGTTTCCTTTGATACACAAGATTTAAGAACTTATTTGATGAAAGAAGACTTTTTTCATACCAAGAATAATCATTCTTTGTTCCTTACTAATATTGAAATAAACCAAAGCAATGAAATACTGGTGTGGTGTCGTTTCGAAGAAGATTGGTCTTTTATTGAACTTTTATTTGTTGATACTGACATTAGATGCACAAAATCCCACAGACATTGGGAAATATTGAACATAAACAAATTCAAGTAAGCTGACTTGTATAACATTAAAACACAGCATATAAATCTGATGCAATATATTGAATATATAAAAAGAAGAATATGGAAAAGATAAATAAAAGAGGACTCAAAAGCTGGAAATGAAAAATAGAGAAAGAAAAACAGTTTTGGAGGAATTTGAACTAGTGACAACAACTGTCGCGCAGTGAATGAAACTGACAGTCAGTACCCTACCTATTTCAGCTTATCAGGTAACTTCTGATCATGCATATCATCAGCAAATTAGTCCAGCAATCACCACACATTCTGATTGATAGGATGATTTACTGAAATTATTTAAGTCAACCTCTATTGAATCTTGTAATTATTTTGTTTTAGTTTGACTATTCAAAGTTTATGTTTTATCTTATATATTTTCAACTGAAGTTCAAATGAAAGAAAAAATGATAAGTGCTGAATATGACAGGCTGAAAACCAATTGAACTATCGAACAAATTTGTCAATATATAGATATTTCCATGCAATACTACAGTAAGTCTATCAAGTTTGCGAAATACCTATTACGGTCTTGCTCTGAATCTAGAAGTTTTCCATTGAACATTTGCAGTTTTCATGCCTTTTTGGGGCTTTTATGGGGTTTGGACATGCTACTATTGTGTGGTTGTAATCATAAACACCACCACAAAAATTAATTATCAGCTGCTGTTGCTTTCAACATAGACAAGTCATAGATAGCTTATGAGACGCCATGAGAGGATTGAAAATCAGTTGAGCTTGCGAACAAGATTTTTTTACTTGAAGCAGATGACTTTAGAAAAGCTTTGTAAATATGTAAACAAAACTTTCAGTTCTGCTGTTGTATTATGTGAATAGATTAAAAAAGCATTGTGGCAAAATGGAGAAATTGCTTGTTACAAGCATATTCTCCTTTTGCCACAATGCTGTTTGAAAGTTGTCTGTGGTAGGACACAAATATGTGTCGTTAGGTGGTGATGTGTTAACGTGTTAACACCACAAGGTCTAGTCTTAATAATGAGTCGTGAACCAAGCTTTTTCAACATTTGGACTTAAATTGTGCTTTGCAGTCAATATAGCAAAGGCCTTCGTGACCAGAAATCTGGACTACACAAGGTCAAGTTAGTTTAACCCTTTCCCAAACACCAAATTTTCGCCTGTCCCAATTTGAATGAGTTTGCAGACAACAGTTCAAATTGTGATGAAAAATTAGGAAAATAATCTACTGATAGGGAAGAAAACCATGTGGGAAAAGGAAAAATTTCTCATTACGAGCAATTGCTCCTTTTCCCACAATGTTTTCTAAAGTTGTCTGCAACAAAGTGGTCAAATGTTGTTATTGTTTGGGAAAGGGTTAAGTTATTGACCTTTTGTCATATATAAGGACATGATGCTGTATTTGAGAGCTTGCTCGTGGTCTAATTATCCAGCAGTTATCCAGAGGTTTGGGAACGATTTGTAATGTAGCTATAGCATATGAATATTTTGTCCTTTGTTGTTTACAAACCCTTTTCCTACAACTACCTGAAATAAATTAAAGTATGAAAATCATACAAACACCAAAAAACAGAAAATCCTTATTTTCTATGACAAATAACAGTCAGACAGTCATGGCAATTAACATTACACAATATACATTCAAATCATTAGAAATTTGGTTTCATTTCTCTTGTGAAACATTATTTTTTTTTTTATAGAGAGCAAATTCTCTGCTTTCTTGATATTGATTTGCTTGAAATAAGTGAAATTTTGCCTGTAAAAGGATAAGGTTAACTTGATGCATCGCAGCAGAATTATCTTTTGGTAATTGAATTTCCTTGCAGGGATGGCCATACATCAATATCAACTGGTATTTGTAACTAATGAACCTCATGCAAATACTGTGTTTTTCTTCTAGGTCAAAAGTACTGCTACAAAAAGGAACTATACATTACACAATAGCCCCAAGCAAAGGTTGACACTTTGGCTGTTTTTATCAAAAGCCTGTGATAAGCTTGTATTGAGGATTCAGTGCAAGACTATAGTAAGTGCTTCATAGACTTGAAGCACTTACTATAGTATTGCACTGAACCCTCAACTATGTAATTCTTGACTGATCCCAATTCTGAATCATCAACAGATGGGAATTATAAGGCCAATTTCTTGATGGTAAACACTAGAGGACATCTTTATAAAAAGAGGATTTTTTTTCACTTGAATGATTTCTTCTGATGTCATAATATTTTTCTAACTATTATACTTTAACCCATATATATATGATAGTAAAGAAATTATTATATAACCCTTTTTCAAACACCTAATTTTCGACTGTCCCAAATTGAAAGAGTTTGCAGACAACATTTCAAAATGTTATAAAATTAAAAAATAACCTTCTGAAGGGGCAGAAAACATTGTGGAAAAAGGAAATATTGCTTGTCACGAGCAATTTTTCCTTTTCCCAACAATGTTTTCCAGAGTCGTCTGAGACAAAATGTTAAATATGTCGTTTCTGTTTGGTTATGGGTAAGGTGCTATAAAATGAGTATTCATGTATATGATTGAAAGGGTTTCGTATTTTTAATGAGCACTAGTATAGAAGATCAGATCCATATTAGTTTCTGACTTTTTAATATATTTTGTTATAGATACATGTATTACCGTTTTCCTCAGACATCTTACCATTCTCAAAGTCTTAAGGTTGTAAACTCCTTCATCATTATATCATGGTGACACTTTAGTCATCCAAGGTTCAATGAAGAGGCTTCCTTCTTTATTTCTTTTCCTAAGCCCTATTTTGTGGGTACTTATCTAAACTATCCTGTCAAGATAATTCTAATGTGTACCCACAAAATAGGGTTTCACTGTGGTTTTCTTTTTTTGGAAATATCCCTTGAAAACAACTCTTAATGCTCTATTTATACACAGCACCAATTTAGCCATGCTTCCTGCACTATGATGAATCCATTAACCCTCTTGTCTCTAGGGATATGACCTCCCAACTCTGGGGCTGCGGTCCTTCCTATGTAGAGGGCTATTATAACTGTTGTAAGTCCATCTTAAAACCCTTAGTTAAATAGTGCTGCATCCGACTTCATGCTTATGCAAACAGGTTAGATCCAGGCCTAGGGATATGACCTCCCAACTCTGGGGCTATGGTCCTTCCTATGTAGAGGGCTATTATAACTGTTGTAAGTCCATCTTAAAACCCTAATAGTGCTGGATCCGACTTCATGCTTATGCAAACAGGTTCGATCCAGGCCAGCCGCCAAGTAAATTGGTAGCTGGCCTGTGATCTAACCCGTTTGCTACTCTGAGAATCTTTCCTTGACAATTTAAAGCAGTTATTTCAGGTTTTGGAAAGCAGACGACACAAAAATCTATTTTTAGAAAAATACCCAGCATTCTCAGCGTTGAAAGGACAGATTTGTTATAGTCTTGTACTGATCCTATGATATAATGTCATATTATATACGTCCTTGGCACAACACAACAGTAAATTATAGTGAAACAGAAGTATGACTTATTGGGGTTAAGGATATTTTCAGTAAAATGTTTTTAGTCCATCTAAAAAGGACAGATTTGCTATAGTCTCATGTACTGATCCCTTGATATAGGGTCATATTCTTTTTGACAAAAATATGAGTTATTAGCGTTAAGGATGTCTTCAGTAGAGGGCTATATAAATCTTGTAAGTCCATCTAAAAAGGACAATTTTTCTCTAGTCTTGGACTGATCTCTCGATATAGGGTCATAATTATTCTGTTTGCCCTTGGCTGTACAAAACAGTAAATTGTGGTGAAACAAAAATATGACTTACAGTATTGGGGTAAAAGGATCTCTTTTAACAAATTGGTCTCTCAAAATTCCATTTTTCATCCAGGCAGGTTTGCATCAAAAACTCATTGAAGACAAGTTTTTCCGAGTCTAGATAAATGGATTGGACTGATCTCCTCCAACTTGTACAGTTTGAAAGATATTTCTCATTCTTAAGTGAGGTGATTTATTTCCTCCAAGTAAGAAAAGATTTGTTTTCTCAACTCAAAATGTAATTCATTTGCTCTAAGTGAAATGTTATAATTGCATTTCAAGGGTTCAATGCAAGACTATAGTAAGTGCTTCATAAACATGAGGCACTTACTATAGTCCTGCACTGAACCATGGATTTATCATCTCAAGAATTCCTAAATGCATTTTTCGATGTTGCTTATAGTATCAACATTCTTGAAAGTTCATTTTTTGTATATTGTGCTCAATGTTTGTTGATCATCTTTTTTTGTCTAAGCCATATTCTATTTTATTGTAAATGCCCATAGACAAATTTTGTCGATAATTGCCAATAAAGATTTGAAACTAAAAACTGCTATTGATCCATATTGGCGACAGTAGACAAAAAAAGAGTGGTCACCAGCGTTTTCCTTCTAATAATGCTCTTCTTTGCAAGCTGCAAGTACTAGTAAAAATATTTCTCGCTTTCTTTCTTTGATATAGGGGAGGAATCGTTGTGATATAAGAAGAAATTTCTTGATAGTAAAATTTGTCTCTCTTTTTCACATGTGTCTCCCTGGTGAATGTGTCTATAGCAACAACATGTTAAATTAATGTTATGCGAACAAATTGTTTGAATTTAGATTTGAAATTGGTACACATGCTCTTTAATGTTGAGTATATGGTAAATCTTGTTTTAAGCAACAACATGTAAACAGTGTGTAAACAAATTGAGTCTATTTCAAGCTCAACTATGAAATATTATTTGAAACAATCTTTAGTTAGACTAATGTTGTCTGTAAATCATTTTCTAAATGGTTAATCCCTTCCTCCATCATGCCTCACTTTGACATACTTCTAGCAGACGACTTCATAAACCACTGTGACAAAACCATGATTCATTTATGAAAAAGAATTTCTATATTTGGGACAATAGCTTCTGTCAAACATTATACATGTAACTAGTGGCGTTTTAATAGTTGATATCAAGGGTTCATTGCAATACTATAGTAAGTGCTTCATGTTTATGAAGCACTAACTACAGTCTTCCATTGAACCCTCGATTTTCTTTTTGTCTTCTGCTGATGCTTTCTAATTGGACCTGTTTAGTATTCCTCGGAGGAGGATTAGGTTAAATGAGAAAGCTTGAGTTGATGGTGGCTTTATTCAGTGACACACTCCAGGCATGGAATCCAGTATAACGCTTAGATTAGTCTTAACATTGGTTGATTAAATAACATTTCCAAACAATTGTCTGAATAGCCATAAAAAGCTTGAAGTACATTACTTACAGATCAGAAACCATCTACGTCTTTTAGTTTGTTAACCCTTAGAATGCTGGGTAATTTCTAAAAATAGTATTTTGTGTTGTCTGCTTTCCAAAACCTTTTATATCTGCTTGATTTTGATGAGGAAAGATATTCAGTGTAGCAAACAGGTTAGATCACAGGCCAGTCACAAATTTATTTGGCGGCTGGCCTGAATCTAACCTGTTTGCATAAGTATGAAGTTGGTTCTTGCACTATAAGGGTTAAGAGGCAGAACAGTGTGTGCCTGGAACAAGTCCTTTAAACCAATGAAAATTTACGCTTTTCCTTCACTTTGAGCTATGATTGAAAATCACAATGAATAGAAGATGAAAGTTGATCAAAACTTTGAGAAAAAGTCATTCTTAGTTAATTGATTAGAAACAACTGTGATCTAGAAACAAATATTGCTTGATTTCTAGTGTTGTAATGTCAAAGACATAAAACAAATAATTGACATATAAATAATGATAGTTAAACCTTAATATGCTTGGTAGGTTTCTAGAAATAGATTTTTGTGTCCTCTGTTTCCCAAAACCATTAATATATACTTAATTTTGATGAAAAAAGATACTCAGAGTAGCAAACAGGATATATCATAGACCAGCCGCAAATTTACTTGGTGACTGGCCATGATCCAACCTGTTTGCATAGGCATGAAGCTGGTTTCAGCACTATAAGGGCCAAAGAGTTTTCTTTAGATATTTATTTGACCAACAGACATGTTATTTGGATTTCTTCCAAACCCTGACAGACCATCTCTCATTATAGATCAATCAGGAGAAGAAATATTTTATTTTCTGTCGTAAGATCTTGAATAGAATATTGTATTTTGTTCTTTAAAATTGGTCCTATATATTTGCAACTTTAATAGTAAAAGAACAGCATTATTTTTTTCTTTTATAAGCATTTAAAGACTTTACAGGTTAACCCTTATAGTGCTGGAACCGACTTCATGCTTCTGCAAACAGGTAAGATCCAGGCTAGCCGCCAAGTAATTGGTGGCTGGCCTGTGATCTAATATGTTTGCTACTCTGAGTATCTTTCTTCAACAACATTAAGCAGATACTTAAGGTTAAGGAAAGCAGATGACATAAAAATGTACTTTTAGAAAATCACCCTGCATTCTTAGGGTTAAATTGTTATTTTACCTGAGGCAAATAACCAAAGAGAGATTGTTATTTTTTGTCCATTTATAGCTCCATAATGTCATGGTAATCAGTGAAATAAATTTCCATATTCTTTACAATTTATGCAGTGGGAAATGAAAGATTGCCTTGTATACCATTCAAACTGTCCATTTATCCTTTACACATATAAAAGCATTTGGTATGAAAAATAAAAGACTGCTTGAAAATATAATGTAGAGAATTATTAGAGTAGTATAGATCAAAATTTGTAGAAAGTAAGATGAGAATGCATAGATCTAGAATAAGATTTTCTCTATAATATAACTGCAATACAAAATGTATTTTTTTTTATATAATCATTTCTCTTTAAAACATTAATATTTGTTCACTATTTAAGGACATTGATTTGAAATCCATTTCAATAAAAAGGTTAAATTGGGCAAAACAAGTAAGTCCTTATTTGTGCATAATGGTTTCTTACTAATGTTACAATAGAAAACATAGTTTTTCATGATTTTTATTTTTTTGTCTGCTAATGCTAATATAGCCAGTCACATAATTCAATATGGCAACTTAACCCTTTCTTAAACAATAAAGACAATTAACTACTTTGTTGCAGACCTGTTAACGAGCAATTTCTCCATTCCCACAGTGTTTTCTGCCCTATCACAAGGTTTTTTGACAATTTGCTCATATTTTGAAATGTCGTCTGCAACCTCTTTCAATTTGGGACAGTCGAGAAATTTGTTGTTTGGGAAAGGGTTAAAGGATACCATCAAAATGAAGAGATCGTGTGCATGACATCTGGTCTATGTGCAATTGATCCTTGACAAACCAGTGATGGAGTACTTTAACTCATTACCAAACAATAATGACATTTGATGAGTTAGTTGCAGACCACTCTGGAAAAAATTGTGGGAAAAGGAGAACTTGCTCTTAAAGAGCAATTTCTGCTTTTCCCACAATGTTTTCTACTCTATCAGAACATTACTTTCCAATTTCATCACGCTTTGAAATGTCGTCTGCAAACTCTTTCAATTTAGAACAGTTGAAGTTTTTTTTGTTTGGTAATGGGTTAAGAAATTTGTGACAAATCTCTTATTCTTTTTTCTCTAAAAAATGTTTGTTTTTCAATTTGGGGAAAAAAGTGATGATGAAGACATGATCACTGTTCACTTTTGTTTTGGTAAGTTAATAGATGCCATGAACTGCCTACATTGATCTCCAATATCTTTTTATATCCTATTTATTTTAGGCAGCTGAAGAAATCATGCCAGACTAAATGGGTATTAGCTCGTGAAAAACTATTGTTTTCTAGCATACAATAGGTCACTGACATCCTAGTGTTTGTCTGTATCTAGGTATTTGTCCCTGAACTTGGCCATGATTGGGCCTTACTTCAGCCATTTTTTTTCTATTATTCTGTACCAAATAATCAAAGAGATTAAGAAGTCTTCTTCAGGTGTCTTTTTGAAATATGTTGAGGAAAAGAAGAAATTGCTTATATAAGCAATTCTTAATGATACAGGAATTACTATGAACCAAAAGAATATCTTACCAACTTAACTGCCATCTCTAAGGTTACCAATCCTTGCCTTTGGTATGGGCCTTTGTCTTTTTGATAACGATAACTTGATGGCCTATGACAATTGGAAACAGTGTGACCAGGGATAGAAGAAATGACATTTTTTGCAGATTAAAGGCAGATTTCAGCTTTTCATGACAAATGATTTTGCAAATTCCTGATCCTTGTTACACATTTAGAATTTGTTCATCTCTTAAAAAGCACCAAACAAAAAATAATAACAAATTGGCAAAATGTATCCATGAAAAAAGGAAATGATAGATAAACTTTATTGACAACAAACTTAAGAAGAATTTGCTTTTGATCAACAAGTTTTCCATTTTTTACAACACTATCACTTGTCATTTACTGTGAAGTCATTTCTTCAAGAGATATTCAGGGTGTGGTGCAATGATTTGCATTCATTGCTGCTAAAACCTTTTTCTCATGTGAGTCTTTGTGACAGTTTTTGTTAAAAACAGTAGCAAGTAGAAAATTTATCAGTAAGAAAATAAAGGTTTTCATTGTTGTCTTTGGTAGGGACCAAACCTGCATACACTACATGCATCATAAATGTGAAATAGCTCATCACAAATAAGATCTTCTTATGTTATGATGTCTTTTTGATGTTATGCTGCAACATTGATAAGGTCCCTGCAGTTTCAGTCACATCAAAGAGTGCATAATATCTTTATTCTTTCCTCTGATGATTCTTATCACTGTTAAATCACTATTTCGTCATCATCTTCTATGAGTAAAGAATCCTCATTTGTCTATTGATGCTTTCATTAAAAAAATTGCCTTTATACACCTTTGAAGTAAAAATCACTCAAAGATGTTAAAAAAATATCATTGCTGGTAATAAGCTAATTTGCTTTTGTCACCATGGTATGTGCGTGAGTAAATTAGATACGTAGTTTTTCATGGTAAAATTTTATGACTGATTACTAGGTATCTTATTAAACCCTTAGAACTCTGGGTAATTTTCTAGAAATAGATTTTTGTTCCAAAACCTTAAGTATCTGCCCAATTTGATGAAGAAAGATACTTAGAGAAGCAAACAGGATAGATCACAGGCCATCTGCTTATTTACTTGGATCTAACCTGTTTGCATATTAAAGCATGAAATCAGTTCCAGCACTATAAGGGTTAATACTGACTGCTGCAAGGGTTAATACTGACTGCTGCAAGTTTAATTTCCCTGCACAAAGAAAGGTTTAATATGGCAATACTCACTGGAGAAGCAATGTGATTGTTTGCAGGCGAAACAGCCAGGAAACAGAGCCTTTGATCTATTGCTTTTATGAAGAGAGATAATATTGTTTATTTGATTGCATCATCACTGGTATTTACTCTGTAAATACTTGTTACCACAAGCTCATCCCAACACCAAGCAGCTCAGCGTAAGACTATAGTAAGTCCTTGACAGAAGTGAAGTACCATCTATAGTCCTGCACTCAGTCCTTGATATTTCTTTCCAAGGAGTCCTGATGCCATATGAGAGGTGTATGCTGACTTCCGTATTCCATCTCTTTAACAATATTTGCTGGGTACTCAGGAGAATTGTTTTGTTAAGAGGTTTCTTTAGCCCTTATTACTGCTTGAACCAACTTCATGCTTATGCAAACAGGTTAGATCCAGACCAGCCGCCAAGTTAATTGGCAGCTGGCCTTTGATCTAACCTGATTGCTACCCTGAGCATCTTTTCTCATCACACTTAAGCAGATATCTAAGGTTTTGGAAAGCAAAAAACATAATATTTTTCTAGAAAATACCCAGTGTTCTAAAGGTTGGAGCACAAATAGAAATAGGACTTGCTTAATAGTTATGGACACACCTCATGCAGAGACCGATTAGTTTCCTTTAAAATGCTTTCCAGAATGGTCAGAAATTCTGACAAAAAGAAATCAAAAAGCATAAATGTTGAAAATTGTTTGAGCTATTTAATTAGTTGATTTTTTAATGACAAAAATAGAGCATTGCCATGGATGGCAATGATTATTTTAAGGAAGTCGTTTATGTTTTAGTTAATAATTCTTGACCAATTTTTTTTATGAGGGAATAGGTTAATGTGTCTGACATTTCTGAGATTGGCTATGAATATATGAATGTGATGATGTGACATTAAACTGTCCATAAACTGACAGAACTTTAACACATCCCCTTATTTTGGAATTCATGACGGGTCAAAATTTGAAGCAACAAAAGAGTTAACCCTTTACCAAACGGCACATTTTTGGCAGATGACTTTTCAAAAAGATATCAAATTGAAAAAAAAACTTCTGTTAGGGCAGAATTTACATTGTGGGAAAAGGAGAAATTGCTCATTAAGAGCAAGTTCTCCTTTTCCCACAATGTTTTCCAGAGTCGTCTGCAAAAAGTCGTTAAATGTCGTTATTGTTTGGTATTGGGTTAACCGATAAAGAGGTTTTTTCTATGTTTCACAAATCTCTTTTCTGCAAGATGTCCCTATATATATATATTCACAACTTTTTGATCAAAATCAAAGCATCATTTTACAACATTCATAAAAAAGAGTATTTCCACTTGGAAAAACAATATAAGTAGGAGGATATACACATAGCAATGTTTTCTGTTCATTGAAAAGCTTGGTTAGGAACTATTGAAAAGCTTTATGCTGTTTGAATACTCAAATTAAGTAGCTTAATTTTATAATTGCTCATAATATAGAATCACTCATCATGACTCAATTTTCATTCTGTCACAATGTTCATAAGATGTTTGAAGTTGCCTTGAGTTTGAGATAACAAAAGTACTGTTGTTAGATCTCTTTATTTACTTGGCGCATATGGTTATTGAAAAATATACTTTTTATCGATGTTGGAATGGTATGACGATTTACATTTTTACATAAAGAAGCAAAGTGGCCATAAAAGCTTTTATGCAAATGGTCCAGTTATCGTTCAAAAGGAATACATCATAATTTGGGGTCTTCTCTCTAATGGAGAAGTGGTCCATTAAGATCTTAGGGACTTCGATCAATCTTAATCATCATTACAAGAAAGGGGGCTTTTAAATACTGATAATTATGAAGTAAACAGAAAGAAAAAACATTTCAATTTTAAAGGACTAAAAGATTGTGATAAAAGCAGAACTTTGCATGTTATTATTTGCCTCATGTTGCCAATGATTAGTTTGTGATGACTTGCCAAGAGCATGATTGTGAGTAAATTGGGAATGGAAATAGGCTTGTTTCTGAGATAATAACTTCAGTGCAGTAGTAAGTGTTTTACAAATGTGGATACTTAACCCTTAGAATGCTGGGTAAAACTCTAAAAATAGATTTTTGCATTGTCCGCTTTCCAAAACCTTAAATTTCTGCTTAATTTCGAAGAGGAAAGCTAGTCAGAGCAGTAAACAGGTCAGACCACAGGCCAGCCTCCAATTCACTTGGCGGCTGGCCTTGATTTAACCTGTTTGTATTAGCATGAAGTCTGTTCCAGTACTATAAGGGTTAACCATTGCACTGACTCTTCAAAACTTAATGCTAAACTCAAGACGTAGGAGAACATTGGCAGCAAGAAGAAGAATTAGTTTTAAGAAAATAATTTAAACTCACTTGGAAAGAATGACCACCCAAACTTAAGATGCCGGAGAAAAAGGTTTTATGTTGAAAGACTGTAAACATGGGATGATTTTAAGATAATTAATATTCACCATGATTTTTTGTGTAAAGGGAGATAGTAAACTTGTCAATTCATATTGAAGGACTTTAACCCATTTTCAGTAATATTTGCCACTTAAGAAAATTACCGGGACTCATAAGATGGTCACACTACACTAACTGTTGCTTTCAATTATTCAAAAGATTCTTTTTAGAAAAGTAAGTGCCTTCTGCTGCTGTTTTGGATTCGGACCATTCTAAAAGTTCCAAATGGGGGAAAGGATTAATCAATGTAATCTTGATCTTTATTAATTACTCCTGTCTTGTTTGATTATGTTTTATGCTGAACATAATGGTATGAGTGATGCTCTTACTTCTGATTCGATCTCTAGGTGTATGGCTGTCTGTCATAGTGTAATGGACAACATGTGGTATTGCTTACTTCATATAAATGTATATGCTTGTTAACCCATTACCAAACAATAACGACATTTGACCAGTTTGTTAAAGATGACTCTGGAAAACATTGTGGGAAAAGGAGAATTTGCTCTTAACAAGCAATTTCTCCTTTTCCCAAAATGTTTTCTGCCCTATCAGTAGATTATTCATTTCATCACATTTTGAAATGTCGTCTACAAATTCTTTGAATTTGGGACGGTCAAAAATTTGGTGTTTGGTAAAGTGGTAAAGGGTTAATACAGGCATCAGATTACTAGAGACAATTGTGACAGTATGAGAAATTGCTCATGAAGAACTGTTTTTGTTTTTATCCATTTAAATGTCACCAATGAAATGATACCTTTAGTACTGTGGAATTGTTGTCTGCTGAGACATTCAACATTGGCTTGTTACATAACCCATCATTAACCCTTTACCAAAGGCCAACTTTTCGACTTTCCAAAATTGAAAGAGATTGCAGATGACATTTTAGAATGTGGTGAAATTGGAAATAATCTTCTGATAGGGCAGAAAGCATTGTGGGAAAAGAAAAAAAATGCTCATTACGAGCAATTTCTTCATTTCTCTAAATGTTTGCCAGAGTTGTCAGCAACTGATTGGTTGAATGCCGTAATTGTTTGGTCATGGGTTAAGCAGCTGTTAATTGGTAAGTGATTCACAAATAGACAGGTTTCCATGCATTTAATTTTTCCTAAGTGAGCATAGTCATTGAGCATAGTCATGCATTTACCCATCACCAAACAATAACGGCATTTAACCAGTTTGTTGCAGATGACTCTGGAAAACATTGTTTGAAAAGGAGAAATTGCTTGTTAAGAGCAATTTCTCTTTTCCCACAATGTTTTCTTCCCTATAAGAGGGAATTTGGCGTTTGGTATAGGTTTAAACCTACAATGTGAAGCGTTCTTTAGATCATGTTTTGGGGGATTTCAACTTCAACTTTGAATTGTGAAAAATTTCTTTGTATCTTAATTAACTAGTATTCAAATTAGTTGTCAAATTCTTAGGTCTTAAGTTACCATATCTTTTTGTTAACATATTATGGTGTGGATCATAATGATTTTCAATACAATCACTGTGGAATGTGAACTGTTTTTAATTACTATTTTCTCCATTGTATTTCAATGTTTATAATTTCTGTAAGACCCAACAGGTTATGATAATCAAGCAATATTAACTTATACAATATCAACCCTTTACTCCTTACTTGTACTTGTTTTAGTTCTTGCTGACAATTCATCGAGTGATTAAAGATGAAGTTTGTCAAGATGAGCAATTTCTCCAATGGCCCGTTTTGTCACAATGGTTACCATATATCAAAGACAATTGTCTTTTGTCAGGCTCAATCGTTGTCTTCTGCTGTTGTTTTCAACAGACCACAGGTTCCAGTAACAAAAAGAAGGAAAACAATTGTGTATTGTACTATATAATACAAAACACATTTTTTGTTTGTTTGTTTGTTTGTAACTGGAAGCTGTGAACCAGATATAAAATCCTTATAAATGAATGGGTTGAATACATCATTGTCCCTAAGCTAGATCTTCTAAAGTTTAAACCTTTACCAAATGCCAAATTTTTGACTGTCCCAAATTCAGAGTCTGCAGACGCCATTTCAAAATGTGGTTAAATTAAGAAACAATTTCCTTACTAGTAGGATAGAAACATTTCTCACAATGTTTTCCAGAGTCATCTGCAACAAACTGGTTTAATGTCTTTATTGTTTGGTAATGGGGTAAAATGAATTCAAGGTTGTGCTATCATGTTATGCAATAAATGTTCTTTGCATGATTATAAGGTGGGTTATGTGCACAGATTTCTCCAAATTGGTTTTGGAAAAAAAATCAACTTTATTGGCTAGAGTTGAGCTATCTTGGACATACCAAAGTATTCAGTATCAGTCTATTAGTTGTCAACAAGCCATTTTTGGCATATATTCAAGGGTTCGTATCATGGGTATCATCCAAACATTTAAGTTGGATAAAAGTTTAGAGCAGTTCTATAGTAAGTGTACCAATAAAGCATTACACTTAGCCCTCTTTAACCTTAGAATGCTGGGTAATTCTTTAAAAATAGATTGTTATGTTGTCTGCTTCCCAAAACTTTAAATAGTTGCTTAATTTTGATGAGGCAAGATACTCAGAGTAGCAAACAGTAGCCAAGTAATTTGGCGGCTAGCCTTAATCTCACCTGTTTTCGTTAGCATGAAGTTGGTTCCAGCATTATAAGAGTTGATTAATTAATGGTGTGCAGCCATGAACTATTTTAACCCAGCATGTCATTATCAAAATTGCAGCAGGATTTTGACTGCTGAAGAAATTTATCATTTTCTAGTATCTTATGTTTGCTATGAAGAATGTGCTAGATCATGTGGACATGTTTATAATTATGAATATACATATATACACACTGTAAAACAGTCATTAATTAATGCATGGAGTAAATCCATATTTCAGACATCATGCACCCTAAAGGTATTGCCAATTTTAACAAATACTTATTTCATGCATGATTTTGGCAAGCCCATATTGTTTTCAATCTGTCTGGCTTGCTGGCTGTCATGATGGAGCCATAATAGGGTGTAAAAAACCATCTACAGCCAATTAAGAGATTTGATAGCTTCGCGCTTGATTAAAACACATCCATAATGATAGATTTTGTTGCTAGTTTCAAATGAATTAGACAACATTTCGAGGGTTCACCGCAAGACTATAGTAAGTGCTTCATAATCATGAAGCACTTACTACAGTATTGCATTGAACCCTCAATTTGTTGGTATGTTATATGCCTATTGACAATTCCATTTTGAGAATAGGTAGGAAACTAGGCTGATGTAAATAAACTGAAAATGATTATCATTGTTTCTTTTTAGCTCACCTGAGCTGAAGGTGAGCTTTTGTGATCGCCCAATGTCCATCGTGCGTCGTGCGCCGTCAACAATTTCTTTAAACATCTTCTCCTCCTAAACCATTAAGCCAATCTTAACCAAACTTCATACGATTGTCCGTTGGGTGATGCTCTTCAAAAGTTGTTCAAAGAAATTGATTCCATGCAAAACTTTGGTTGCCGTGGCATGAAAAAGGGGGAATTTCTGCAATTTTAAAAAAATCTTCTTGTCTGAAACCACTGGTCAGAATTCAAAATGATTTCACAGGACTCTTTGGGGGCCTCTTTCCAAAAGTTGTTCAAAGAATTTTGATATCTCGAAAAACATGGCCGCCATGCTGCGTTGAACTTTGAACGTGTTTTTGTTTTCACTATATACATGTATGGTAAAATTTATAACTTTACAAACATCGTTTTTTCCAAACCTCTGGGCCAATTTCAATGAGATATCATGTGAAGCATCCCTAGTTGGAGGGGAGAAAGATTTGTCAAAAAAAATTAGTCATGTGACCAAAATGGCTGCCATGCCCATATTTGGTAAAAACCTTAAAAAAATCTTCTTGTCAAAACCACTGTCAGATTTCAAAATAATTTCACAGGAATGTTCTTTGGGGGCCTCTTTTCAAAAGTTGTTCAAAGAATTTTGATATCTCGAAAAACATGGCCGCCAGGCTGCGTTGAACTTTGAACGCGTTTTTGTTTTCACTATATACATGTATGCTAAAATTTATAACTTTACAAACATCTTTTTTTTCCAAACCTCTGGGCCAATTTCAATGAGATATCATGTGAAGCATCCCTAGTTGGAGGGGAGAAAGATTTGTCAAAAAAAAAAGTCATGTGACCAAAATGGCTGCCATGCCCATATTTGTAAAAAAACATTAAAAAAATCTTCTTGTCAAAAACCACTGGTCAGATTTCAAAATAATTTCATGGGAATGTTCTTTTGGGGCTTCTTTTCAATAGTCGTTCAAAGAATTTTGATATCTTGAAAAACATGGCCGCAAGGCTGCGTTGAACTTTGAACGTGTTTTTGTTTTCACTATATACATGTATGCTAAAATTTATAACTTTACAAACATCTTTTTTTCCAAACCTCTGGGCCAATTTCAATGAGATATTATGTGAAGCATCCCTAGTTCGAGGGGAGAAAGATTTGTCAAATATGCCCATATTTGGTAAAAACCTTAAAAAAATCTTCTTATCAAAAACCAGTGGTCAGATTTCAAAATAATTTCTCAGGAATGTTCTTTTAGGGCCCTTCTATAAAGATTGGTAAAAATAATTAGATATCTTGAAAAACGGCCACCAGGGTGCGTTGAAATTTGAAAGTGTTTTTGTTTTCATTATATACATGTATGGTAAAATTTACAACTTAATAAAAATATTTTCTTCCCAAACCTCTTGGAAAATCGATGTCATGCTGAGCATCCCTAGTTGGAAGGGAGAAAGATTTGTCAAAGCAAAATTAGTCATGTTACCAAGATAGCTGCCATGTCTATATTTGGTTAAAACTCTAAGACAAATCCTCTTGTCAGAAACCACTGATCGGATTTCAGAATTAATTCTGCAGGAATGTTCTTTTTGGGCCCCTTTTTAAAGATTGTTCAAAGAATTTATATCTAAAAAAAACATGGCCACCAGGGTGCGTTAAAATATGAACCTGTTTGCATTTCCCCTATATACATGTATGGTTGATTTTTAACTAAATACATCAATATCAATTTGGATGTCCAAATATGCCAAAATGATGACCTCAAAATGGCAACTATAGATCATACTGGAAAAAATGCAGGCTGATCTTCGTACATACAATCTGTAAAAGTAAAATATTCAGTTTCTGCATTGTAAGAATAATGTACCATTTTAATGTCCCACATCAAGCATACAGAGTCCAACTTGTAAAATGGGAATAAAATAAGGTCAATGCATAGAAGCACAAGAAACTGTGTAAAAGTTAAAAGCAATGTTTCTTACTATTCTTCAAATAGGTGGTAATCTCAGGTGAGCGGTTCTAGGGCCATTATGGCCCTCTTGTTTTTAAGTGTTGTGTAAATAGTGTTTGTTATCTGCTGCATATGCATTCATATGGATTTCTACAAATACAGGTTTTATGGTGTTTGAAGTTAAATTACGATTGAAATAATGAAGTTATTTTCGAAAATTGACGCCAACGTTTTTTAATGCCTATCTTTATATGGGGGCTTTGTGTCTGGTTTAAACTGAAAATATTGGCAAACAGCTGTTATAAATATACAAAACATGATTGTTTATTATCATAAAATGTAGAAAAACTAGTTGTGTGAATAGAATAAATTGATCATATTGAGCAGTTTCTCAACTTGTCACAATCATTTTAGTTTATTGAGCTGTTGGATACAGGTGCATTAACAAGGATGTATATGAATAAGTGGGATAAATGTACATATAGATATGTCCATATGGAAGTCAGCTCAGACAGTAAAGTACATAATACCCCAAAATAATTATATTGAGTTGTAAAAGCTGACCATGAGAAACTATTTTATTCTCCCATATATGTATACGTCAATTTATTTTACATGGGATTAACAGTTAAACCTTTTCCTTTCTACAAAAATTCTTAATCTTTAACCCTTTACCAAACGCCAAATTTTAGACTGTCCCAAATTGAAAGAGCTTGCAGACGACATTTCAAAATGCGATGAAATTGTAAAACAACCTTCTGATAGGGCAGAAAATTTTGTGGGAAAATGAGAAATTGCTCGTTATGAACAATTTCTCCTTTGCCAACAAAGTTTTCCAGAGTCGTCTGCAAAAATGTGGTCAAATGTCATTATTGTTTGGTTATGGGTTAACTCAATACATGCAAAACACAAACGCAATGATGAAAGCAATGGAGATACAAGCATAAGCATGATCTGTACCATTTCTTCTTTTAGCACTACATTTTGAATTTGCTCTCTAACCTTAGATGACAACAATTTTGCTTATGAAAAGGAAAGCGGTTAAAGTCTTTGTTTTATGCCTATCATCTAAACATCAGAGAAAAAGCTAAGACTTTGTTAAGCTAATTAACATTGGATTTCATTGGACTGCTCCTACAACTTGTGATCATTGTGCGGAAATAGAGGAATTATTCAAATGACCAAATTCCTGTTTTTTGACAAATGCTGGTACTTCCATCCTACAAATAGGTTTTTCTCATAAAATAATATCTTCATACAGGCCGGATATTAGGAAATTTCTAGTTTGGTAAAGGTTAATCTAGTTTGCCTGTGGCTTAAGGGATTAACCTATTACATTTCATATATTGTGTCTGCAGAAAAATATTTTGCTTTTCATACTTAATGCATAAAATAAGGTTCATTTCTTTCCTTATGTAATGGAAAAGCACTGCTTCTTTCATTCTATAATCTTTTGAAGATGGAATTGAGAAATAACAAATATACTTTTGTGACTTTAAAAGTATTGCTTGTTTTGATCAATATCTAATTTATCAACAATGACTTCTTCTTAACCTCTCTTTTGCAGAAAGTTTATAAAAAGAATTGAGATGAAAAACAGGGGATTCCCTTGAAAAACTAATTTTCTCCTTTTGTCACAATGCATGTAAATCATGTTTTCCATATAAAAGAACCTTTTTTTTTTTTTTCAAGAACTGTAATTGAATTGTGTTGAAATTTTCAATTTGAACTTAATAAAAAGTCCTGAAAAGGATAATACATTAAATAAACTGCTATTAAAAAGATTAGTTAACTCTTCCCTGTATATGTACAACTAATAGAAACCCGAAAAGCCAAAAAGGGTAAGAAGACTGCAAAAAAAGAGACTTTTTTTGCAGAATTAGCAAATGTTTTCCTTTTGTCACAATGTTTGCTTATTATATGTCTAGCTGTAAGTGGAAAGCTGTAGTACCTGTAAAATCTGTATTCAACTTGGTCTGTTACTAATTGTGCAAACTCAGGAAAAGGGTGGCCACTACAGACTATTTATAACAGTATCACTGATACATACGGTTTAGTCCTGTGAATTGGTAGCAATTGTTTACATGTTGGTGGTCTTTTAAGTTGAAATTTAAGGATGATATATATTTTCTTAAATGGAAATACTAGACCAATCCTATAGATTCAGGTAACATTTTATTTTATTAAAATTTTATTAAGATATTTTGACAAAGTTAAAAGAGACAACTGTCATAATTTCATTTGAAGAATTATTTGAAGCTACTTGGGTTATTTTTTTTATGATAAAAATTGATTAGTGTTTTAACTCATTATGGCTCTGACCATCTTTTACCTGCCTGTCTATCTTTTACAAAATATCTGCTGTCTTAATCTCAAAAACGTCTCTTCCAATCAGTACTGAATACCGTGAAATTCTTTTGCATTCATAATATCATGCTCAAATTCTCTTTCCAGTAAGATTATTTCAAGAACTTTAGAGAAAGCCCTAGTATGATTTATCATGGGATAATTTCTCCTCTTTAATTAAGAAAGTTCATTAAATCTTTACAATCTGTATTATCTCATTCAAGTTTGACATCCTGTACGATTACCAGAGAAAGTTTAGAGTAATAACCTTAAAATAATATAAAAAAAGAATTAATAAAAACCCCAGAAGTTTTATCACACAGAAGCAGATGGTAGACATAAGATAAACCAAGCTCTAATTCAATGCATTCTCATTGCAAGACTTATAGGACTTTGTATAAAAGAACAAAAAGTCTTGTAAGAATTTTTATTATATGATATCAATTCAATATCCTACTTTTGTGCCTGATTTCCAATCTGATTCATAACGAAATTCCATTTTTGGTAATGCTTAATTTTTACTGTCAGTTTCTTTAAAGCTACCTTATAAAAGGCTGTTTTTTGAAAAGATTTTTTTTCATAATGTTCTGTAATGAATTTGGTACAGACAGCCATTCATGCAGAGAAGTTCTGATGTAAGATTGTTGATATAAGAAAAAGAAAATTTTAATGTACATGGCATTGGAATCAGGCAGTATACTTTGGCCATTTTCTGATATATTGAATTTTAGATTGGGGTCTCAAAATGCCTCACCATATTTATGACAACCAAATTCATGACACGATAAATTTTTCTAAATTGCAAGAAATCATTGACCCTTGTAATTATAATGTCAAGGTGTTTTTTTCTCATCCATTTCTCTATGAATTCTAAAGGGTAATGTCAGCTGCCAATAACGCTATAATTGTTTTCTGATACAGCCTTCAGCTTTGATCAGTAACCAATCACTGTATGGAGTAATTGGTTTACCACGTGCTTCATAATGAATTTCTTTGATTTACCTACAGAGACAAAATCAGAAATTACTTATCCCTTTACCAAATGTCAAATTTTAAACCGTCCCAAATTGAAAGGAAATGCAGACGACATTTCAAAATGTGATGAAATTGAAAAATATTCCTCTGATAGGGCAGAAAATATTGTGTGAAAAGGAGAAAATGCTCGATTATTTTTTTCGAGAATCATCTGCAACAGACTGGTCAAATGTCGTTATTGTTTGGTAATGGGTTAAGACAGAAAAATATTCACTTTAATCATAATTGTTTCTTTTAATATCAATGGAAAATGTATAATGTTTCTGAAACACTTACTATAGTCTGGCATTGATCCTCTGTAATGTCATCTACGTTTATGTTCAATATTTGGCCTTTTACAAAAACCCTCAACTATTAGTGTGTTCAAAAAAGTATTTACAGATTAATTATTCAAAAAGATAAGGGTTTGACAGACTTTATTGAATAATAAAATAAATGATAAAATAAATTCATCCAGGGTTAAATGCAATTTATATTCACATTTTTAAGAGACAGCATTGTTGTTGCTATGGTAGATCTGCATATCTTTTGTGATCTCTGCATAATGATAGAGAGAGAGGTGGAGATACGTCTTTTCATCATACAAGCATGGCATTTAATCCTTATGATGCTGGAACCAACTTCATCCTTATGCAAACAATTAAATCCAGGCCAGACACCAAGGTGGGCTGGCTGTACCTTATATAGACCACTGGTGTTGATGTTGCATGATGGTACCAAATGTTTCTTGCAGGTACCCTGTAATCTACTGTGTGCCATGCAAGCTGGTACCCTGTAATCTACTGTGTGCCATGCAAGCTGGTACCCTGTAATCCACAGTATGTCACGCAATCTGTCACATGTTTTGGCATCCATCTTTATGATACTGACAACCCTAATTGGCATGTTAGAGGGAAACAAACAACCTCTCTCTTTTGTCAATATTTCCATGCAAATTATGTCATTTAAGGAATTATGTGAGACATTCCCACATTTATCCCTTAGAATGCTGGGTAATTTTCTAGAAATGATTGTTTGTGTCATCTGCTTTTCAAAACATTTTCATTAATAAAATATTGCTTCATTTTCATGAGGAAAGATACTCATAGTAGCAAACAGGTTAGATCACAGGCCAGCCACCAATTTACTTGGTGGTTGGCCTGAATCTAACCTATTTGAACAAGCATTAAGTCTGTTTCAGCACTATAAGGGTTAAAGACATCAGGACTGTTCTAAATTAAAATTTATGACAGACGACATTTCTATGGTATGAAAATGAATCTTGAATTTGAATGATTGGACATATATTTAGATAAAAGAGAAAAAGATTTTACCAGCAATGCTGTTTTTGTCGGTGGTTTCTAAAACTGGCTTCAATTGTATACCTTATAGTGCTGGAACCAACATATGCAAGCAGGTTAGATCACAGGCCAACAGTTACTGTCAATTTACGTAAAATTGTTGGCTTGCCTGTGATCTGACCTGTTTGATACTCTGGCCATGGGTATCTTTCCTCAACAAAATTAAGCAGATATTCAAGGTTTTGGAAAGCGGATGACACAAAAATCTATTTTTATAATATTTCTGAGCATTCTAGGGGTAAAAGCAGGTTTGTGTGAAGTAACTGGTTCTTGCACATGTAGTTGATAAACCTTCTAAAAGGACATGTTGGTCCTGAATTATAAAACAACTATGTTTCCTTCAGTGAATGCATGCAAATTAGGGAAATGGTAATAGCGATTGTGAATAGGAAGCAAGGCGTCATATATTCTGATGTTCTATAATTGAAATAAACATTATTCAGGCATTCATGAGATTAAGCTTTATTACTTCCCCTTTACTCCATCATATCTCACTTTGACACACATCTGTTTCAGAATAATTGAGGTAGAATACCAATCAGCTGCCATTTTGAAACTCACTCCCTCATCGGAAATCATCGATCAATCTCGGTATACATTGGTGGGTGCCGGAACTATTCCCTTTAAACCAAATAGTTCAGCCTCGATAAACTGTGAATGACGGAAGTACACCGACAAAAGAATAAATTTCTAAAAAGCAAATTATTGGTATTTGACCTTAAAAAAACACTATGATAAAAAAAATATTGCTTTCAATCTATCCTTTGTCACGATTGTTTTTCCCAAATAAAATTAAGAACATGGTTAATTCGTTTTTGCTGATGCCATATATAATATCGTCTGCTTTTGTTTTCAATTTGGAACTGACCCCATTTCCATTTGGTTAATTGCTTAAAACCTTAACTGATATCTTGTGTTTGAGATGAACATGTTTTAGGCATTGTCTATTGATTTCAATCTTGGGAAGGAACTGCGGTTTTAATATTCTACACATGAATGGATCATTCAGCTTTATAGCTGATTGTTTAAACCATTTCTAGAGACAAGTCAAATTTAGGACAGCCATAATTGCCATTTCCCTGTTTTAGCTGTTTGCAGCAGAAAACATTAAAACTTATGGAATGAAACTGGAAGCAAACAGATTAGATCCAGACCAGTAGACTGGTGGCTGGTCTGTGATCCTACCTATTGCTACTCTGGGTATCTTCCTCAACAACATCAAGCAGATATTTAAGGTTTTGGAAAGCAGACGGCACAAAAATCAATTTTTAGAAAGATAACCCAGCATTCTAAGGGTGAGTCACGGAATGGGATAAAAGCTTAACTAGTTATCACTTCCAGTCTTTCTGTCTGTTAATTAGATCTATATGGTGTGGTGATTTGCTTTGAAGGTACTGGGCATTTTTGGTTTAATCTCTGCACGCTGCAATGAGGACAATGTTTATTTTCTAACCTTGGCCTATTAGCATGTCAATCAATGAACTCTCCTCAGGATATGTATATGAGATAATGTTGATAAAGTGTTAAATCAAAAATGATTTATTGTGGTATGAATATGCTTACATGAGCATTTGCTTGTAATAGGCTAGTGTTAATTTCAAGTGTTATTATTACAAATTTAATCACTGTAATCTATTGTTACTTAAAACTTGGCCAGTGACTCAATTTATTTCTAAGAATGTGTTTGACGCAATAATTGAAACCTTTGGAAGGGAATCTAGACACAAGGAATCATAGATTTAGTCTATACAGTCGAGCCTCGATAGTCCGAACGTCGTTAATCCATATTATTCGCTATCCAAACTGAATTTGTAAGAAACAGTCCTTACCTTCATTAATTCCACTATTTAATCCGGGAAATCCGCGTTCTGGCTAAGGACAATAAAAGTTGGAACCAAGCCTAGCTTCTAATATTATATGCGGACGACTAATCTGGAAACCAGCATAATGATTATTTTTTTGTGGTTACCTACGTTTATTGACGATACGGTAATCCAACACTCGCACCTTTGGCAAAGTCGCATTTATGCTTGATCATAAAATGTCACCAAGTGTAGGGTAATGAAAGGTGTTGATTGTTTGTAAATCGGTCATTTATTCAGTTAACTGGTCTGACCTAGGTGTAATTATCGTCGCGTGCAGAAAGTTGAGTTTGTAAACGGTGTTAACTCGCTGCATTGACAGTGATCAGGAGACAATGTCTGGCAATCATTTTCAACTTTTACCTTTTTTTTTTACTTCATAGAAATGATTATGAAAACGGTGTAACGGTAAACATTTCACTTGAAACTTGCCGTTTGTTTATACCGGATTTTTCGTTAATACAAACATTACTCCTGGGAACAAAAGAGTTCGGAAAAACGAGGCTCGACTGTTAATGGAGTTTGGTTTTGGCATGGGGAGAAAAATGGAAATCAAAAGGTTTACTTTGATTATGGACGGATAACCTTTTTAGTTCTTTAGGATCGTTCATGTTTTAAACAATTTGAAAATCAGATTGGAAAACTAATTTTATGAACCTGAATTAACTTTATGTAAATATTGAGAGAATCAATTAAATTTTAAGTTTAATTTGCTTAGTAAATATTAGAAAATTGTCTACCCGTATTTATACAAAACTTTATACATTATGGTAGATTTAGAAAGGTAGATTAAACAAGCGAAACTTCTTGGTTGGTCAAAAGCCCAAGATTCTTTGATATTTTGCTGATGGAAGAGTGGACAATTGGTGCCTGAAAAAGAGCTCCACATCTTTCCCTGTCCTCTGAGTGAATTAATGACTGAAGATAACTATTGATGAGACAAATTTGGTAAAAATCTCTTTATAAAACTAAATTTGCATTTAATAAAGTGCTTTCAGTCAAATAAGATATATGCATATTAGGCATGTTAAAGACATCATAAAAACAACTTGGTATGAAGTTGAAAGTCCAAAGAGAAATGTTTTCCATACTTTACCATTGCCCTTCATCTGAAATAAGGTATTTCTTTCATTGAAATGGTTTTTCTCTTGTAGCCCAAAAGAAATGTTTTCCATACTTAATCATTGCCGCCTGCTATTGGTTTTAATACAGGCTGCTCTCCAACTCCCTTTGTAGGGGAATGGGTTTCTTCATTATCAAATGACGTTAGTTTAAGGTTGTACCAAACAGAAACGTTTTGGTGGATTACAATTGATATTGTTGATGTTTGGAAGATATTCTTTTGAGAAAGTGTTTAATAAATAGTCTTGTAAAATCCAAGATCATTTTGGTAAGGTATTGGTGTCATTGTGACTTTATCAGACTGAAAAACATTTTCTTCCAATGGTTTTAATTAAAAGAAAAACTGATTGAGTGTTAAGTAAAGTTTGGAATGAGTGTAAAGTAAGGTTTGGAATATGTTTACCGAATAAGGGAACAGGAAACTGATACAAAATGACCTTTGTTAGACTTGTAAAATGAAAGGTGCTAAAATCAATTGAATTGTTACATGTTTACTAGAATAACTTCACTTTAGTATTATTATAGAAGACAATACAACAGTCCATTTGCACCTCCTTTATTATACTTTTTTAACAGTATGTGTTAACCCATTACCAAACAATAATGACAGTTCACCACTTTTTTCAGATGACTCTGGAAAACACTGTGGGAGAAGGAGAAATTGCTCCTTTTCCCACAATGTTTTCTACTCTATCAGAAGATTACTTTCCAATTTCATCACTTATTGCAATGTCGTCTGCAAACTCTTTGAATTTGGGACAGTCAAGAATTTGGTGTTTGGTAAAGGGTTAACCAAATTCCCTCATTGTGGGTGTTGAGACAGTGCCAAACTGAAAGCAGACTACAATGACAGTGTATAGAAAAGTATGTTTGTTCAGTGATTTCTAGGTAAATATGATATTTATGCTATCTGTGTTGTCTGCTTTTGCTTTGAATTTGGACCAGTGAGTTATATCAATTTGGGTGAACTGGTCGAAAGAATTGGTGGTATAGAACTGGAAACATTATTTGTTTCTGAATATGACATGAAAGATTTCTAAACAGGCCTGTTAATTGGTGGGATATAACTGTAATATTACCCTAATTGTTTAGCCAAAATATTTAACATAAACTGATCAATTTTCATAGAGCTTTTTCTCTGGATCTTCCTAAATATTTTTATGGTAATGTATTGCAGATTTATTGTATAGTTTGGTACATTTACCGGTTAAAGATTGGATTTTTTGGCAAGTATATCACACAAGCCAGTATGCCAGTGCATTAGCACAGACTGGATGAGATATTTGGACTCTATAGTGTCAGTGGTATCTGGATACAAAGGTGCAAATATAATGTCTTGTCTCTGGTAAAGTTAAGTAGTGTTGAAATTAATATTGAATGTGATTTCATTTAATAATTTCTAGATTTTTTAAATGAGTATACAGTGAATTAACATGTATTTTAAACTAAAAGCGTGACATCGCTTTTGGGGTCTATCTGTATAAACCGTACATACTTACATAAATTGCCGCTTCCTGAATTAATTATGCTTTCAATAGCTATTATTGATTAGTTTAGTTTAGTTTAAAATTATTTATCTTCCATCACTTTTGAAACAAGTTCTTACAACATAACATACACATAGATAAATCACTCTAGATTCTGCTTCCTGGATACATAACCAGTACTCGCGACAAATCTGGATTAATAAAGGGTTGCAAGGCAGATCCCACTAATCACGGATTCAAACCCACAACCCTCCTGTCCCGAGGTTCATATTATTTTCGATTGTATATTAAATAACAATACAATAACTGTTTTGTTTCGAAGACCTTTTATTTTGACTTTTAAGATTTCTCATCTGTGAACAAACACTTATTGTATTGGCATTTCCCGCCTAACTGCTCATTTTTCCTGTACAGATTCCCCCATATATGGGATAATGTGATGGGTTGAAATTGAAAGAAATTGCAGCCAAAATTTGTGACAAACGAAAGGAAATGTTCTGTCATTAGGCAGAATACTTTGTTAGAAAAAGATGTATTGTTTGTCCCTAACAATCAGTTATTTCAGGTACTTCTTTTGTTGCAAAACGTTTTATCTGCTACACATGTATTTATGGAAAGGGGATGTAACCTTTGCCAATTGATTTGGGATTTGAAGAATCTGCTAGAATAATTTTGGGAAAGGAGAAATTGTTCACAAAGATTTTCTTCTTATTCCAACTATAATTTCTCTCTTAGGTGAAAAATATCGTCTAATTAATTTGCAGAAGATCATCAAATTTATCCTATTTTAACTTACACCTTCAGGTTTTTGTGAAATTATTTCTAAGTATTGCATTGGTGAAAAAAATGATGGATAACATTATAGATATTTTGATTCAAAATATTTCTATGATAATTGATAACATACCGGTAGAATATGACTGTATATTTTATAAGGTTTAATGGATATCATAGATTTTGACTCCATGATTTACAACTTGTTGATCATTGAATTACTGAATTTGATCCCACCAAAATTGTCAGTTCTTTAAGGATCCTTTATACCTTTTGTATTTTGATGTGAATACATGGTTTTTTTTCTTTATCTATCCAGAAAATATTTGATGTAAATATTTTCCATCTTTCTCATGGGGAAGATTTAACATGAATATTTATCCTTGACTGTGTTCCAGAAAGTTGGAGCGAACATGAAACGCAGTCATTGATACATGACAAATGTTTTTAAGGCTGAAGAATTGAACAAGTTTCTATAAAAAAGTTTTCAATCATAGTTTTGTATAATTGGCTGTGGCAAAAGATTAAATTGACCTGTCAGAGTAATTTTCCTTTAATAGTTACCTTCAATTGTTAACAATCTTTATATTCATGTGCCAATAAAATCCTGTTTTGAAAAAAGTTGAAAAAGAAACAAAGCAGTGGTTTTACTTTTATTATTTCTTCAAGAAAAAAGTGTCTTTAAGCAGGGATGGCAATGATCTTTTTTTGACATTTCAATTACCCATGTGAATTAAGAAAGTTTTCCACATTTTCCCAAACAGGGCAAGGGTAAGAGAAGATATAATTCAATCAAATCAAATAATTTTGTAATTTTAGTTAATGTGGACCACTTCTAAGATTCATCATATCATTTTACCAATTAACATATATTTGATGGTGCTGAAGTTAGTAAATAGCAGAAGATGAGTGGATTTGTGATAGTAATTTGGAAGATACTGATATCTTCTAGAAATTAACCTTTACAATGAGCACTGAGGAATTTTCTAAAAAATAAATTTATGTGTCATCTGCTTTCCAAAGCCTAAAACAATTGCTTAATTGTGTTCAGTAGCAAACAAGTTAGATCACAGGCCAGCTGGTAATTTACTTGGCGACTAGACTGGATGTAACCTGTTCCCATAAGCATGAAGTTGGTTCCAGCACTATAAAGGTTAATGAGTTGAGATTATGCTGTTTTCAACATTGGATCAGTATGCTGACAGTGCTCCGATCTATTCACCTGGTAGGTCCATTCCTGTACTGTAATATATTCTTTCTATCCCACTGTCTGTTCTCCCAGATGAAAATAAATAATATGTGGTGACATTCAAATAAATCCTTTTGTATAATAGCTTGAAAAAGAAAGAGGTTAAAGTGTAATTGATTGTGTCCTTGCCCTAGCTTTATTTCAATGTAAAAGATCTCTTTTTTAACAATGTTTTTTCAATGGTCAAATAGTAAAACTGTTTTCAATTACAGAACTATGTCTTACTGATTGTGGATTTAGTATGAATTGGTCAGAAAATCAATATGTTTTAAAGGGTTTATAGAATCACAGATGTCCCTGCCCTAGCTTTATTTCAATGTATAAGATCTCTTTTTTAACAATGTTTTTTCAATGGTCAAATAGTAAAACTGTTTTCAATTAAAGAACTATATCTTACTGATTGTGGATTAAGTATGAATTGGTCAGAAAATCATTATGTTTTAAAGGGTTTATAGAATCACAGATGTCTCTGTTTTTGACAGGATCCATATTGTCTCATAATTTCTTTTAAGAGTGATGTGCTTCTTATACTAAAGTTTTGAAAAAAAAGAGAGAAAAAAGACAGTGTGGGTGTTTTATTTCCTTAACCCATTACCAAACAATAACAACATTTGACCAGTTTGTTGCAGACGATTTTGGAAAAGATTGTGGGAAAAGGATGAATTGCTCTTAACGAGCTAATTTCTCCTTTTCCCACAATGTTTTCTGCCCTATCAGAAGAATATTTTTTTATTTCATCACAATTTGGAATGTCGTCTGCAAACTTTTTCAAATTGGGACAGTAGAAAACGTTGTGTTTGGTAAAGGGTTAAAAGGAAAATACTTTTGACAAGACAGTGTGTATATTTTTTAAAAAAGCTGATCCCTAGAGAGAGTACAGATAATAAGAAAGCTAATGAAATACTGTATAATAGCATCCAAAGATTTCATCTTAACCCTAAGAATGCTTGGGTAATTTTCTAAAAAGAGATTTTCGCATGGCCTTCTTTCCAAAACCTTACATATCTTGGTTTTTTTTAATGAGGAAAGAAACCCAGAACAGCAAACTAATAAGATCACAGGCCATCCGCCAATTTACTTGGTGGCTGGCCTGAATCCAACCTGTTTGCATAATCATGAAGTCGGTTCCAGCACTATATTAAAGGGTTAAGCTGTAAACACTGTTAAAGACTTGTATAATTATATGCTTTTATTTTACCTTTTTAACTATGAACCAACCAACAACTCAGAAATAAATTGATGGCCTTAAGGTATCCATCTAAAGAAAATGCATACTTGATTGATAATTATATAAATGTGAAATACTCCTCATGTCATCTTTTTAAATGTTCGTTGTGAAGATATTTTACAACATATGTGTATCAAAGAACATGATAATCTGTTAATCAGGACCAGGAGCAGTGACAATATCACATATGAGGAATTGGTCTAACTTGTTAAAAACTCATTAACATATTAAGGGTGGAATGTTGATATTTCATCCTATTGTTTTAAATTGACCTAAGCCTATTCCATTGTGAAACTTCATGAATTGAATTTCAAATGGCATCAGGTATTCAAAACAGATGAATCGAATTGCAAATGACAACAATAACAATTTATTGCTAACAATAATTCAGATATTGATTGCTATTTGATTTGTTTTTTTTTTATTTAATCCCCATATCGGTATAGCTATACTTTGTGTTTTAAATATGCTAAATTACTTTGATCTGTTTCATATACAGTGTATCTGTACTTTATTTACTAAATGATAATCAGAGGTCTATATTAAAGGCGTGGTAGTGCCAAAGCTTACATCTTTATTTGTTTTCTAAACCCTACATAGTGGGTACTTAATAGAATAATCACATTGAGATGATTTTTATTGGTATCAATCAAATAGTATTTACTGCATAGTTGTTGAAACCCAGTATGCAGATAAGCTTGATTCTCACCCATTACTGGATATCTAGTTGAGATCCAAGATTGTTAAGTGGCTCGCAGACTTGAAATCGAAGATTAAGAAGTGGCTAGCAGACATGAGATCCAAGATTATGTAGTTGGTAGCAGATTTGAGATCCAAGATTATGTAGTGGCTAGCAGATTTGAGATCCAAGATTATGTAGTGGCTATCACTTGAGATCCAAGATTATGAAGTTGGTAGCAGATTTGAGATCCAAGATTATGTAGTTGGTAGCAGACCTGAGATCCAAGATTATGTAGTGGCTATCACACTTGAGATCAAAGATTATGTAGTGGGTAGCAGACTTGAGATCCAAGTTAATGTAGTGGCTAGCAGACTTGCGATCCAAGATTATGTAGTGGCTAGCAGATTTGTGATCCAAGGTTATGTAGTGGCTAGCAGATTTGTGATCCAAGATTATGTAGGGGGTAGCAGACTTGAGATCCAATATTATGATGTGGCTATCAGACCTGAGATCCAAGATTATGTAGTGGGTAGCAGACTTGCGATCGAAGATTATGAAGTGCTTAGCAAACTTGTGATCCAAGATTATGTAGTGGGTAGCAGACTTGAGATCCAAGATTATGTAGTGGGTAGCAGATTTGCGATCCAAGATTATGTAGTGGCTAGCAGACTTGTGATCCAAGATTATGTAGTGGCTATCAGACTTGCGATTCAAGATTATGTAGTGGGTAGCAGACTTGAGATCCAAGATTATGTAGTGGCTAGCAGACTTGTGATCCAAGATTATGTAGTGGCTATCAGACTTGCGATTCAAGATTATGTAGTGGGTAGCAGACTTGAGATCCAAGATTATGTAGTGAGAAGCAGACTTGAGATCCAAGATTATGTAGTGGCTTGCAGAATTGTGATCCAAGATTATGTAGTGGCTAGCAGACTTGAGATCCAAGATTATGTAGTGGGTAGCAGACTTGAGATCCAAGATTATGTAGTGGCTTGCAGAATTGTGATCCAAGATTATGTAGTGGCTAGCAGACTTGAGATCAAAGATTATGTAGTGGCTAGCAGACTTGTGATCCAAGATTATGTAGTGGCTATCAGACTTGCGATTCAAGATTATGTAGTGGGTAGCAGACTTGAGATCCAAGATTATGTAGTGGCTAGCAGACTTGTGATCCAAGATTATGTAGTGGCTATCAGACTTGCGATTCAAGATTATGTAGTGGGTAGCAGACTTGAGATCCAAGATTATGTAGTGAGAAGCAGACTTGAGATCCAAGATTATGTAGTGGCTTGCAGAATTGTGATCCAAGATTATGTAGTGGCTAGCAGACTTGAGATCCAAGATTATGTAGTGGGTAGCAGACTTGAGATCCAAGATTATGTAGTGGCTTGCAGAATTGTGATCCAAGATTATGTAGTGGCTAGCAGACTTGAGATCAAAGATTATGTAGTGGCTAGCAGACTTGTGATCCAAGATTATGTAGTGGCTATCAGACTTGCGATTTAATATTATATAGTGGGTAGCAGACTTGTAATCCAATATTATGAAGTGGCTATCAGATTTGGGATCCAAGATTATGTTGTGGCTATCAGACTTGATATCCAAGTTTATGTAGTGGGTAGCAGACTTGAGATCCAAGATTATGTATTTGCTATCAGACTTGATATCCAATATTATGTAGTGGGTAGCAGACCTGAGATCTAAGATTATGTAGTGGCTAGCAGACTTGCGATACAATACTAAGTAGTGGGTAGCAGACTTGAGATCCAAGATTATGTAGCGGCTAGCAGACCTGAGATTCAAGATTATGAAGTGGGTAGCAGACTTGAGATCCAAGATTATGTATTGGCTATCAGACTTGATATCCAATATTATGTAGTGGGTAGCAGACCTGAGATCCAAGATTATGTAGTGGCTAGCAGACTTGCGATACAATATTAAGTAGTGGGTAGCAGACTTGAGATCCAAGATTATGTAGCGGCTAGCAGACCTGAGATCCAAGAATATGAAGTGGGTAGCAGACTTGAGATCCAAGATTATGTAGTGGGTAGCAGACTTGATATCTAAGAATATGAAGCGGCTAGCAGACCTGAGATCCAAGATTATGAAGTGGGTAGCAGACTTGAGATCCAAGAGTATGTAGTGGGTAGCAGACTTGATGTCTAAGAATATGTAGTGGTAAAGCTGATTTGAGATCTAAGAATATCTAGTTGGTAGCAGACTTGAGATCTAAGATTATGTAGTGGGTAGCAGACTTGAGATCTAAGATAATGTTGTGGTAAAGCTGACTTGAGATCCAAGATTATGTAGTGGTAAAGCTGACTTGCGATCCAAGATTATGTAGTGGTAAAGCTGACTTGAGATCCAAGATTATGTAGTGGTAAAGCTGACTTGAGATCTAAGATTAAGAAATGGGTAGTAGACTTGAGATCTAAGATAATGTTGTGGTAAAGCTGACTTGAGATCCAAGATTATGTTGTGGGTAGCAGACTTGATATCTAAGAATATGTAGTGGTAAAGCTGATTTGAGATCTAAGAATATCTAGTTGGTAGCAGACTTGAGATCTAAGATTATGTAGTGGGTAGCAGACTTGAGATCTAAGATTATGTAGTGGGTAGCATACTTTAGATCTAATATAATGTTATGGTAAAGCTGACTTGAGATCCAAGATTATGTAGTGGTAAAGCTGACTTGAGATCTAAGATTAAGAAATGGGTAGTAGACTTGAGATCTAAGAATATGTAGTGGTAAAGCAGACTTGAGATCCAAGATTATGTTGTGGGTAGCAGATTTGAGATCAAAGTTTATGTAGTGGGTAGCAGACTTGATATATAAGATAATGTTGTGGGTAGCAGACTTGAGATCTAAGATTATATAGTGGTAAAGCCGACTTGAGATCCAAGAATATGTAGAAGCTTGCAGACCTAAGATCCAATATTATTTAATGGCTAGCAGACTTGTGATAGATGTTTGCTTGCTTCAGTCACCAGTAATGAACATTACCTATCTCCATCTTGTATACATTTATAAACTCATTTAGCTCTTTACCACCTGCAGATGACATTTTTTTTATCTGAAGCATACGATTTTAGAAAAGCTTTGTAAATATGTTGAAAAAACCTTTCAGTTCTACTGTTGTGATGGAAAAAGCATTATGGCATAAGAAGAAATATCTTTTGACAAGTGTTTTCTCCTTATGTCTCAATGCTTTTTGAAAGTAGTCTGCTGCAAGACGCAAACATGTGGCATAAGGTGGCAATATGAAAGCATATCTTTAAAAATATTTAAGACACCTTTGTGACAAAAGAAGAAATTGATCCCTGTAAGCAATTGCTTCTTTTGTGGCAATTGTTTCTTATGAAAAGCACAAAGGGAATAATTATTTTTTCATGTTCTATAATTATCATCTTCACCTGGTGCGTAAAAATGTGTATGTATGAGGTATATATTACAACAGACCAAAATCATTTCATAAGCCCTGGGATTGCTGGGAAGTTTTCTAAAAAAGATTTTTGTATCGTCTGCTTTCCAAAACCCAAAATATCTGCTTAATTTTGATGAGGAAAGATAATCAGAGTAGTAAACATGTTGTATCACAGGCCAGCCACCAATTTACTTGGCGGCTGGCCTGGATCCATCCTGTTTGCGTAAATATTAAGTCGGTTCCAGCACTATATCACCTACTTTTTTTAGCTGAAAAAAGGATTATAAAATAAAACGATCTAACATGTTTGCATAAGAATAAAGTCGGTGCCAGCACTATAAGGGTTAAGAAAATAGAATAACACTGAATGTAGCATAGAAAAGGATGCATACTCAAGCCTTTTATTTTACTTTCAGGTGGATGTACCAAACACCAACAACCTGCCACTGTTCTGAAATGTGAGCCTGAGTGTACCATTAAGAACTCCTACTGCAACGATACAAACCTCTGCATCTGCATTGATAAATATATTCCTGTGTATAACAAACTAGGTGAACTGCTGCGCTGCAAAATGAATAACGATACAAGTTCAGACACAACCACCAACACCATCACATTACCAGGTAAAGTATCAATTGATTGGTTAATTGCTTGATAAATTGATGAAATATATTTAGAGGAATTACTCCTTTTGTTTCAACAGTTTTTTAGCTGACTTATTTATTTTACATCAATGGTGATGGAAGCTTTAAGATTATTTAGTTCGCTCTTGATGACTGCTTCCTAAGCTGATTTGTGTGATAGTCCTAGCAATTTATACCAACCCACTCAAGAGAATCCAACCCGCGACATCGGTACAAGAGGGTGACGCTCTACCACTGGACCACTGTCGCAGTTTTATCTCAGCATTACAAAGAAAATTTGTTTATCATAATTGCAAAAACTTGTCTGCCACGATATTCAATTTAGACCATTTACAATGGCATATATATGAATGAAAGGGTTAATTGATATGCATTCAACCTGAGCCTCATTCAAGAAGCAGGTTTCACTTTTCCTGTGAATGATTAGAGAATTGTGTTCATAAGCAGATATGAACGAGAATTGGCCTTTCATGAACACTCAGTCATGGGTTCAGTGCAAAACTATAGTAAGTGCTTCATGCTAATGATGCACTAACTATAGTCTTGCATTGAACCCTGGAAGTTGTTTTTGAACATATACATGAATTTCAAAAACATAAAAGACATGTTTATGTCCATTTATACATTCCCTAACACATTCTTTGAATTTACAAGCATGTTAATGCACAACTTCGTGTCCATGGTGGCCATTTTTTTTATCATGCCTGTTAATGAGGTTCTTGAATCCTTTGCAGCAGGGGTTTGGCATTCTCTTTCTTTTCCCCTGGCTCACAGACTAGATAGAATATGTGCATGGGTGCACATATGTGCACCCAGGATTATAAAAGGTAAAGAATTTTGTTCAGTTCAGTTGAGCCTCGTTATTCCCCACTAGTATTCTTACTTCAGCAATGATCAACATTGTTATTGAATATATCAATGCTGAAATATTTTGTGGATTTCTATGACAGAATTACCACAACCAGACAATGGTGGACGTCCACTGGGGATTTATTGCTTATTCATCTATCTATACAATTTCTTCTAGCTCAATTCAAAGACGTTCTTTGCATTTTTTGTCATGTGATGGCTTAGGGCAATATCATAATGATAACTCCTTCCTTAACCCATTACCAAACAATAAAGACATTTGACCAGTTTGTTGCAGACGACTCTGGAAAACAGAGTGGGAAAATGAGAAATTGTTCTTAATGAGCAATTTCTCCTTTTCCCACAATGTTTTTCTGTCCATCAGAAGATTATTTTTCAATTTTATCACATTTTTAAATGTCGTCTGCAAACTCTTTCAATTTTGGACAGTTAAAAGTATGGCTTTGGTAAAAGATAAATAGGACTGAGTTATCAATTCATTACCTAATAAAGATGTTTGTGATTGGTCAAAACTGAAAGCAACATCATATGACCAAGTTAATATAAAAAAAAAAGTGCCTTGTGATTTTGGTTAAAACCATTATGATATGAAGGTAAATTGCTTTTATGATTGTTTTTTTCTCTATAACCAGATTTGGTTTTTAGCTCACCTGAGCTCTGCTTAGGATACTTGAATGTTCGTCGTCTGTCGTGCGTGCGTGTGTGCGTGCGTGCATCGTCAACAATTTCAGCGTTTACACTCTAGAAGCCACATTTTTGGCCCATTCTTCCTGGTACTTGCTCAGGATGTTTACCTTGATAATATCTCGATCGAGTTCGATCATGGGTGGGGTGGGGTCAAAAAGTAGGTCACTAGGTCAAATCTTAGTAAAATCTTGTTTACACTCGAGAAGCCACATTTTCAGCCTAATCTTGATCAAACTTGCTCAGGATAATAACCTTGATGATATCTCAATAGAGTTTGATCATGGTTGGTGCGGGGTCAAAAAGTAGGTCACTAGGTCAAATCTTTGAAAAATCTTGTTTACACTCTAGAAGTCACATTTTCTGACCAATCTTGATAAAACTTGCTCAGACTGTTAACCTTGATGGTATCTTGATCGAGTTTGAACATGGGTAGTGTGGGGTCAAAAAGTAGGTCACTAGGTCAAATCTTTGAAAAACCTTGTTTACAGTCTAGAAGCCAGATTTTCTGCACACAAATCTCTGAAAAATCTTGTTTACACTCTAGAAGTCACATTTTCTGACCAATCTAGATAAAACTTGCTCAGACTGTTGACCTTGATGGTATCTTGATCAACTTTAAACATGGGTAGTGTGGGGTCGAAATGTAGGTCACTAGGTCAAATCTTAGAAAAATCTTGTTTACATTCTAGAAGCCACAATTTCTGCCCAATCTTGATAGAACTTGCTCAGAATGTTAACCTTGATGATATCTCTATCTCGATAGAGTTTGATCATGGGTGGTGCGGGGTCAAAAAGTAGGTCACTAGGTCAAATCTTAGAAAATCTTGTTCACACTCTAGAAGCCACATTTTCAACCCAATCTTGATGAAACTTGCTTAGAATGATAACCTTGATGATATTTCAATAGAGTTCGATCATGTGTGGTGTGGGGTCAAAAAGTAGGTCACTAGAGAAATATTGCCTTGATGATATCTTGACCGAATTTGATCATGGGTGGGGTAGGGTAAAAAAGTTCACTAGGTCCACTCTTTGAAAATCTGGTTTACACATTAGAAGCCACATGTCAGGATGTTTACCTTGATGATATATTGATCAACTTCAATCATGGTTAGGTGGAGTCAAAAAGTAGGTCAGTTCTGCTTCAAAATGGCATATTATGTTTTCTTGATGATATTAGATCATAGAAGATGGGATGGGTTGAGAAAAATGGTCGCTATGTCACATCATAAATTACTATTGTTTACAATATTATGGTAAAAAATTCGACCCAATCTGTCTGGAACTCGCTTTCTCTTACCCTTCAAAGTTTCTTAGAATATTTGCGTAAGTTTGATAAATCTTGTTTACATTCTAAAGGCAGCACTGTTTGTACAATGTATATCGAAGAGGTCTACAGCTTAATTTTTTAAGACATCCAGAGTGCTGATCAAACTTGCTCAAAATGTTAACCTTGATAATATCTTGATTAACTTTGATCATGGGTGGAATGGAATCAAAAAGTAGTTCACAAAGTCAAATCTTAGAAAACACCCGTTTACACTCTGAAAGCTACATTTTCAGCCCAATTTGATCAAACTTGCTCAAAATGATCAACCTGTTATATCTCAACCAAGTCAGTTTATGAGTAACTTGGGATCTAAGTAGATCACTGTCAAATTTAGGCAAATCTTGTCCATTACTCATGTGTAACATTGTTGTAACTCACACTTTACAAGTGTCAGGTGAGCGATCCAGGACCCTCAGGGTCCTCTTGTTTAACTCTTCTACTGCAGCTGGATAATGAATATATGAGACAATTTGTTAAACCCATTACAAAACAATATGGACGTTTGACTAGTTTGTTGCAGACGGCCCTGGAAAACATTGTGGGAAAAAGAGAATTTGCTCTTAATGGACAATCTCTCCTTTTTAGCTCACCTGAGCACGTAGTGCTCAAGGTGAGCTTTTGTGATACCGAGATGTCCGTCGTCCGTGCGTCCGTGCGTGTGTCAACAATTGCTTGTGAACACTCTAAAGGCTACATTTATGATCCAATTTTTATCAAAATTGGTCAGAATGATTGTCTCAATAAAATCTTGGCCAAGTTCGAAACTGGGTCATGTGGGGTCAAAAACTAGGTCACTAGGTCAAATAATTTAAAAAGTTTGTGAACACTCTAGAGGCCACATTTTTGGTCCAATTTTGATGAAAGTTGGTCAGAATGATTGTCTCAATAAGATCTTGGCCAAGTTCGAAACTGGGTCATTTGGGGTCAAAAACTAGGTCACTAGGTCAAATAATTTAAGAAGTTTGTGAACACTCTAGAGGCCACATTTATGGTCCAATTTTGATGAAAGTTGGTCAGAATGATTGTCTCAATAAAATCTTGGCCAAGTTCGAAACTGGGTCATGTGGGGTCAATAACTAGGTCACTAGGTCAAATAATTTAAAAAGCTTGTGAACACTCTAGAGACCACAATTATGGTCCAATTTTTATCAAAATTGGTCAGAATGATTGTCTCAATAAAATCTTGGCCAAGTTCGAAACTGGGTCATGTGGGGTCAAAAACTAGGTCACTAGGTCAAATAATTTAAAAAAATTGTGAACACTCTAGAGGCCACATTTACGTTCCAATTTTGATGAAAGTTCATCAGAATGATGGTCTTAATGAAATCTTGGCCAAGTTTGAAACTGGTTCACGTGGGGTCAAAAACTAGGTCACTAGGTCAAATAATTTAAAAAGCTTGTGAACACTCTAGAGGCCACATTTATGGTCCAATTTTGATGAAAGTTGGTCAGAATGATTGTCTCAATAAAAATGTTGGCCAAGTTTGAAACTGGGTCATGTGGGGTCAATAACTAGGTCACTAGGTCATATAATTTAAAAAGCTTGTGAACACTCTAGAGACCACAATTATGGTCCAATTTTTATCAAAGTTGGTCAGAATGATTGTCTCAATGAAATCTTGGCCAAGTTCAAGACTCGGTCATGTGGGGTAAAAAACTAGGTCACTAGGTCAAATAATTTAAAAAGCTTGTGAACACTCTAGAGGCCACATTTATGGTCCAAATTTGATGAAAGTTGGTCAGAATGATTGTCTCAATTGAAATCTTAGCCAAGTTTGAAACCGGGTCATGTGAGGTCAAAAACTAGGTCACTAGGTCAAATATTTGAAAAACCTTGTGAACACTCTAGCAGCTATATTTATGGTCCAATTTTGATGAAAGTTGGTCAGAAGGATTGCCAAAATGAAATCTTGGCCATGTTTGAAAGTGGGTCATGTGGGGTCAAAAACTAGGTCACTAGGTCAAATAATTTAAAAAGCTTGTGAACACTCTAGAGGCCACATTTATGGTCCAATTTTGATGAAAGTTGGCCAGAATGATTGGATTATTTACCATAAGCTTGACTGTCTTAAAATTTTCCAAATTTATTTACTGTTGAAAACCAATAAACGACTTTGAGATACATTTTCCAATTGTTATTATTTTAATTTGCCCAACCAATTGTTACTGTCCCTGCTTTCACAAACCTAAATTTCCTTCATCTTAATTCTCTTTGTCTTGGTGAACATTAACTCAAGAAGACAAATACAATACACATAAAAAAATGTTAACAAGCAAGAGCATTGGCTTAGAGTATTCAATGCAATTAGCACTTAGAAGAGTTTGAAACATACCAACCACTCTGTCTTAAATATACCTCTTTTTCAAACAGAACTCAGGTGAGCGATAAAGGGCCATTATGGCCCTCTTGTCTCTAAATGTTTTCTACCCTTTCAGTATATTGTTTTTAAATTTCATCAGATTTTGAAATATTGTCTTCAAACTCTTTTAATTTTGGTCAATCGAAAATTTGGCGTTTGATAAAGGGTTAAGGATAAGTGCATGTTACTTCCTGAGAGTCAGATGTGAAATGTCTCCTTCAGTCTTTGTGATTTCTCAGTCACTACTAGCTTCCATCTTTCAGAAAATAATTTTCAAAAAGAATTTAACATTAAGAACCTTTAAAACATTGACAGACATCTATTCCTGTGATATTTGTCTATGAATGCATAAGGTAATTAATTATGCCTATTAAGCAGCAAATGAAGTTGTGAAGTCTGAATGATTTAATGGAACCTAATTGATTTGGTCTAAGTTTATTTCCTTGTTAACCTAGTTCATCAGTATTTTGCCTGAACTGAAAGACACGATTTATAAAGTATAATAAAATGGAATTGGTTTTTAACCCATTACCAAACAATAACTACATTTAACCACTTTGTTGAAGACGACTCTGAAAAATCATAATTATTTTCCAACTTCATCATATTTTGAAACGTTGTCTGCAAACTTGTTCAATTTGGGACAGTAAAATATTTGGTGTTTGGTAAAGGGATAATAATGCATTGAAACCATTTTGACAAAAAGGGAAACTGCTTCAAACAAGTATGTAGGGGAAGGAGTGAATGTTTAACACACAAGTTTTTCATTGTCCCTTGCTGTTAAAGTTTGGCTATTGATATTTGATATTAAAGCAGAATTTGTACTACTGCACAATGAAAAAGAACCATTGACCACTGTGGTTGATTCCATCAATAGCAAATAGTGGTCTCATTGTGTTTAACAGAAAGCCTGGTATACATGTTTGTATGCTTCAAAACCTTTCATAAAGAGGCCATAAATAAGGGCTTTGTGCCAGACAGTAGGCGCTAATGGAAATCTCTGTTTGCAACACATACCAAAATGATTTTTTTTTTTCGTTTTTTTCTTTGTAAATGAACTCATTCCCTTATATTGAAGGTCCAATGCAAGACTAGTAAGTGCTTCACAAACACGAAGAACTTACTATAGTCTTGCATTGAACTCTCAATATGGAGTGTTGGTTTGATTCTTATGGTAAGTTACCATGGAGAACAGAAATACAATACAGATATATCAAACATATTTACCACCTTCATGATATTGTGGAGAAACTAGCCAAAATAGTTAAACATTAAATCAGAATTTTTTTCCACATTTCTAGAATAACCATTTTCTTTGTGATTATTTCCTACTCATATCTTATATTTATTGAATCAACCTATATGATATAGATTAAGGGGCGAGATTCTTTTTGTTATGTTTTGACGGGCTGTTTTGTGTTTATTGCAGCTTTTGATATCATTTCTTATATCATGGCAGTTAATATGCACCTATACTTGTGCCTGGTATTTCCACACCATTAATTACCTTTTCTGAAAGGGAATATTGACACTTATGACAGAACCACACAATTTCTAAATGTTTACTAGGTATACTAAGAAACATTAAACAAGTAATCTTATTCTACCATGCTGGATTTATTTCTTTCAAAAAAGCATTTGGTAATTCTAAAGTATTATGAAGGACATTTTTCATTTTCAATCTTAGTAGAAATCAGCAAGACAAAAGCAAAGATTGCTTATTACAATAACATGTACTTATGTCGAGCTTTATTGCAGGTACAACATTGTGAGTTAACTTGTAGTATGAATACTTGGTTAATTTGAAGTTGTTTCACTCAGCCATTTTTTTCTGGTCTTCAACAAAGAGGATGTGATTTCTTTGTATCCCACAACTTCATAATTTATTTCTTGTGTGAAATCAGACTTAGAGGCTTGAAAGCATGCAATAGTAAGGAGATCCCTGGGAGCATGAAAAGGTGCAATGACTGTCTTGATATTACAAAAATACTGTTGAAAATGATGTTAAAGTCATATCTCCTTGAGTAACTTGTAACTAGTATGTTTATTTCAGAGATTTATTTGTATTCTATTTTTGGTTGTTGTTCCTTTAATTTTACATACAGTTGTTTATATTTTAGGGATAATTCATTCTTACTTGTTATAACTAATTGTAAGTAATTAATTACTTATTGCTTTCTGTATTCCAGGGGATGACTCCTCGAATGTATGGATGTATGCAGTTATCGTTGCAGCGACCGTGTTTGTGATTATTCTTGCTGCTGCCTGTTACACCATGAGGTAGGTACATATCGATTGATAAGTCCCAAAAAGGGAGTTATCTTGTAACAACATCTTATCAAACAATCTTAGCTGAAATACATTTCATTTTGTGAGGGTTACTAAAGCCTTTATAAATATGACCTTTCTGTCACATGTAATTCCTTATTTATGCTGAACCCTGCAAAAAACAAAATTAAATATCTATGATATAATTATATTCTAGTTATCTTTTGGCTACAAAACCATTAACTTGAACATTACAATTTCTGATTTAAATGTTATATGGTAATAATACAAGTGCACATTTTATTGAAATAATGATTCATTCGTCAAAAATGGTAAAATAGGTTAATAGAAATCAATATTTGTTGGACATGCTACATGTAAGCTTAATATATGAAATGTAGTAAACTGGACTATTTTATCAATATAAGAAAAGGAGATAACTCTTTTCCATTCAGGATACACTGAGCTGGTGAACATATTGATTATCTCTCTCATGCCTGCCTGGCTCTATATTAAGTGTACTCAAACATTCATTTTCCATTTGATATACTTGTTTTTGAAGCCTTAATAAACTATTGAAGCCTTCAGAAATTATTGAAGCCATTTGTTAAAAAAAGAATTGAATGTGTAGAGCAATATTTTTTTTGTCTTAGTAGATTTTGCTCATTTAAGCAAAAGAAGTGTTTTTTCCCCCAAAATTCATAATGTTCATACTTTCTACCTACCTTAACATCCCATAGGTTTAGTTGAAGCAGAAATACAAGTTGATTTAAGCAGTGATATTTTTGTTTTATCTCCAAGAAGACTTAGTTTAAGTAAAATAACTAAAATAATTTCAACATCCTCAATATTTGTTTGACATACAATCATGGATTAACAAAAACATGATTATTACTGATGTGGCTGAAGAACAAATTAATCATGTGTGATGACTCTTCATCAGTTGCTAGTTGTATGAATTTGATTAAACAACTTACTTGTCCTTGTATTCGTCTATAAGCTTTACCAAATATGTTCTTACCTGCTCAATCATTCACAGTAGTTTATTAATGGTATGACAGTGAAATGGTGAATGTTTCAGCATATTTGATTGAATGAGTTACCTAATTGCCTCTAAACAATTAAGAAACAAATGTGACAAATGAAGATATTGCTCTGAAAAAGCAAATTCTCATTTTGTCCCATTGGGTTTCACGTATAACAAAGTAAGCAATAAACATTTTAAGTCATTAATATTTCTGCTTTGCTTTGAATTTGGACCTATCACAAAATCTTGTGCTGGTGGAAGTCCTAAATCTACCAACCAATTATTGTATTTTATGTCTGTGGTCGTATATGCATGGTGATTTTTATGCCGAACTTTTTTTTTTGTCTCCTAATATTTTCCCAATTACATGGACATTTCTGCAAACTACTTAGAATTGTTTTCTTATTACAAAGCTATGTTCACATAAGTACACTATACATTTATAATTGTAAATCAGGGGCTCACTTTCCTTTAAAATGTTTTGGCTACATTGCACAAAGATTTGAAAATGACATTTCCGACTCCAAATATCGGTCAAGATTTGTTTACCATGATTAGAGATGCTCGTCCAAAGCGAAACTTTATAGTATAATCCAATACCTACTTTAACAAAAAGAAGTTGTTGCTTCTTTTGATTCAACTAAATACAAGATATTTTTAATTGGGAAAATATTATTATGTGATGTAAACTTTTGTATAAATGATTTTCATATGAAATGGTACATTTTGTTGTGATAAATTGCTTTGACTTATACTCATGTACTCTCATGTTATATAAAAGTACGTTTTTACATTGTTTTATCCTTTAATGTGTAATTTTATTTTTATTTGTGCAGTGAGTTCTTTACCAAAGGGCCGCGTCCTAGAAAAAAGGATCAAGAGAAAAGTCTTGGAGGTGGTGATTCTGATTCTATAGAACTAAACGTAAATCACGTGGCACGTTCGTCCGATGTAAATATTGTACCGATAGACGCAATTAGTGCTGATAGAACGCCGCCACCATCTGTAGGTGCACCGCCATGCATGCTTTCTGGTGTTAATGATGGCAATGTATCTATGTCGGAGGGAATGCATGAAAACCCTCCATCTGTTGGTCAGCATGTTGTACGTGTGAAGCATGATATAAAAGATATTCCAGATGGGATGGTACCCCATCCTCCGAACATTGGGTTTATTTACCAACCGGAACCAGTCCAGCCAATAAAACACTCTAGAGAACATGTTAAACACTTAGAGACAAAAATGTCTGAAAATCGTAGAGCATCTCCAGTGTATAACTTGAATTCTGCTGACATAAATGAAAGTGAATTCCAAAATGGTCTTTCTAATATTGACGAAACTATGACTTGTACCAAACCCAAAACCTCATCAACGCTTAAATCACACATCTCAAATTATGTACACGAAATGAATGTACCTAATTTAGATTTGGACCCAGAAAACGTTTCTGTCTCCCTCTCTCAATCGTACAATACAGATGTCAACAGTATTGAAGCAGAAGACGATAATATGAATGATTCCACTTCTTTCATACCGAATGCCGAGATGGAGAAAGAGCCTATGCTACAACGAGATGATGATGATGATGATGATGATATACCAACTGATGGCGAGGAATATCTTGGTGGAGATGCTATTGATCCTGACTTAACAGAGCTAGATGCCAGAAATCGAAAATCGACTGGAAGTCTGGGAAATATGCTTCAGGAATACTTTAATAAGAAGTTTAAATCTTCCATCAATCATAAAGAAAATATTGCTGATGAAGAGAGAAACGAGCACCATGTCAACGCGCCTTTGATACGTAAAAACTATAGCTCCAGTCAAATACAGCGTGTCCAAAGATTGGAGCTCAGCAACAAGAGATCACATTCCCTTGAAAAAAATAATATGAATGGGTATGACACAGATTTCAGCCTTTCCCAAACAAGATCTGAATCGGACGAAAGTTTAGATCAAGCTAGGTCCGTACGGTCTCATGTGTCGGGCCGATCAAGACTTTCAAATCTCAGCATCAGCAGTGGCCCATCGATTTCTATCGAGCCGAAATGCTTAGTGATTACAGACGTAAATCAAAATTCATTACCGAAAGGGAATAAACATACAAAAACTGCAGCTGCAGCCAATCCAAAGAGAAACCGAAAACCACACATTTCCAACATTGCATTTTCAAGTTTCGAATCTGAAACATCTACTGCACCATCGACTTCCGTTTCGTGTGAATCCTTGTCACCAAGGTCGTTACCTTCTGAAACATCGGAACACTCTGATAGGCGGAAACTTCAAGAGTTACAAAGTGAAAAGTCTGCCAGAAATATCGCAATGGACTCCCTAAAACACAAGCGAGCTTCCCCGTCTCAGCGTATGAAACATGATGATCCATATTCAAGATTTCCTTATGAACATAACAATGGCCATAGGAATGATTCGTCCGGAAATAACACTCCATTGACATCGCGGAATAAGATTGCTAGGGGTCAAGGTCATACGATTGTTTCTGCTCAACATCATAATCAAAATGGAGCTCCATTGTTTTCCCCGCTTCGTTTTAAAAATGGGAATTCAGAGCGCGATTCTTGAAAGTGTTGAATTGTCTTTGACCTAACTTGGTCTACAGCGCGGTGTTTGATACGGCATATGTACTATGGATGTATGTATTTGTCCTGCAAATAAAACTTTTGTAGATGGGACCATTTTAATTTAAGCAACACTTTGTTTCTCTTTAAATCTTTGCATTTATCTACTTATTTATAATTTAGATTCTATTTATTTCGGGATTTGCTCCATGAGTTGTTTCCTGTATATCAATTGTACCACAGCGGCAATATGATTTTCTTCCAGTGAAATCTAGCTGAGCTGGATAAATGTTATTGTAAATAATGAATATCTCATATTTCTGTAATAAAAGCATATAAAAAAAGAATTTTTAAGCCTTACTGTTTCAAACATTTTTGCTTTAGATGCAGTTTAAACGACATGATCTACTTCATTTGATAGGTTATTATTTCTTCACATTAAAAAAAATCTATTGTTTAATTGATTGACAGTTATTGGAGATAGGTAACATCTTTGCCATCTTATTCCCTAGGTTTGCTTCTCTATGTAGACAATGTTTGGGGTACCACAGTAGGCGATAGGAGTTTTCAGAAGTCTCGGATTTCGTTTCGAATACCTCAACAAACTTTGTGAGCAAATACACGGGTTGCATGCTGCAGTACCATTACACGGGAATGAATTGAATACACAAATATTAATTTCGTGATTTTTCGACAAATCCTTTTCGTATGTAACAGTGTACAATACGTTGACTGACCCATACTATCATGAGTTTAATCTGACAAAACACACTTAACCCTTTCCAAAACAAAACGACATTTGACGTCTTTGTTGCAGATGACTTTAGAAAACATTGTGTGAAAAGAAGAAATTGCTCGTAACGAGCAATTTTTCCTTTTCCCACACTGTTGTCTGCCCTATCGGATGATTATATTTCGATTTCATCAAATTTTGAAATGTCGTCTGGAAACTCTTTCAATTTGGGACAGTCGAAAATCTGCTGTTTTGGAAAGGGTTAAGAAAATCCCCAAAACAACGGACAATTATGTTTTCATGTATGTGCTGCATGTAATTATTGTTTATTGTGTCAATCTGATTTTGTGATACCTGTTATATACGTGTCTCGCATTAATTATTTGATAATGCTGTTTTATATGTTTAGTTTTATTATTGTTCGAGACCTATTATGCGTTATATGCATGCGATGTGCGATTTTGTGATATTCTTGATGTTGCTCTTGCTTAACACTCTTGGATATACTTATTGTTGTTGTTTAACACATTTGAATATGCAAGATATTGTTACTGACTCAGATATATGAACAGACCAGTGGTTATGGACATAATTTTGTGAGTTTGGTGCCAGGCTAGGGCTTAATTATGTATTTTACAAAAGTGAAAGACTGAATGCATTCTGTCGATGATCAATCAATTTCATATATACAGTACTGATTGGTCAATCCCTGGTTGTCAAGAGGTTCCAATTCGGGAAATGTGATTTAACATATTTCCCATTTTGTGGAGTTATATCTGATCCAAATTGAAAGCCATATCACATGACATAAACAGCATGACCCTCTCCCCACACACTTAATCCTTAGAATGCTGGGTAAATTTCTAAAATTAGATTTTTGTGTCGTCTGCTTTCCGACACCTTCAATATCTGTTTAATTTTGAAAGATACTTAGAGTAGCAAACAGGTAAGATCACAGGCCAGCCGCCAATTTACTTGTCAGCTTGCCAGGAATTAACCTGTTTGCATAAGCATGAAGTTGGTTTCAAGCACCATAAGGGTTAACATGTCTAGTAAGCTATTATGGAAGAAAGTATATATTGCATATAATGTTCAATGTATGCTCTGTGTCACAATATGGTTACCAAAGAGTTCTGAAGCAGCGGAAGTATAAATAGGGTAAGGCATCAAGACTCACATTACCTGTCGGCACTCATTGTCAATTAATACATCCAATAAGATTTTTTTGTTTTGTTTTTTCATGCATCTTCAATAATCGGTCATTTCACATTGCCAGGCGACTCACACCTGTGAAAGGGGGAGACCTCCTTTATGTAAACGATCAGTGGGGCAGCGTATAATGAATGACTTTGGGTAAATAATACCGCATTTTGGAACATTCGTTGTAGAAGATGAAAGAAACAACAATGACAAAACGAGAACTTGCTTTTAGCAAGCAATTTACCATTTTAGTCTTAATAGTGTCTACACAATATCTGAAAAATTATCCATGTTGCTTTGTGTTTTCTGCTGTTTCTTTCAATTGAGCGGTTACTTATTCTCTTAAATTAAGCCAAGATAAAGCAAGATAATGACTTTTTAATTTTTGTAATATGTTTCTCATGATTTGTTAGTTATATGTTGACCTCTATCATGCTTTCATTCAATGCATTATTGTGTACATAAATAAACAAATGATAAAACTGATTCGATCCATATTTTCTATTCTGCACCAATCGTGTAGCCTAAAAGGAGATCCTGTACTTAAGTACAGAACGTTTTGTATCAAGCCTATGGTTGTGTGCTTATTTAAACTATTCAAGAATCAAGGTTTCCTCGAAGTTAAGGACATTTTATTTCCATCTCTTATAATAATATGAAAATACTTCTGACCAGATTTGACAGGATGGTAATACGGCAATTTTGCTCTTAATAAACACCTTCACCATGCCGCTGTTTTTAATTAAAAATGCCTTTAGAACAGAGACCCTTTTCAGTCAAATCGGCTCTGTAAGTTCAGGTATTGTTTTTTCTTCTTTCCCTTTTTTATGGAGGGCGGATTAATACACTGCATAAGCTATCACTATGAAAAGGGAGATTTTGTCTGTTAAAAGCAAAATTTCCTAGTGTTTCAATGTTTAATCGGAGAAGTCTGCTTTGACGATTTTCAGAGAATCAATGCAAGCATGTTTTTGGTTAGTCCAAAAAGTGTCAATGCTTTGTGTAATTGTTGTGCTTTGAATATTTAATCAGAACCGAGTTTGGTTTTTCAAATTTTTATATTCGAACCTTTTGCATGAATATCTACCTGAATGAATACCTGCATGAAGTGTGAGTATCGTTGGTATTTTATATCTTCTTTATTATCATAAACACATTGATATTGTTCAAATTTGCAACTATGAAATATGTCTAGGTTGAATCGTTACAAAAGAGTTCAAAGATCAAAATTCCTTTTTGTGCACGATATCAATACATTGTTGGTTTGATAGTTAACCCGCTTCTCCATAATGCATCTCTTATCTGCTAAAGAAAACCAGTAAAACAAAATGTTAAATGTTCCAAATGAGCAACTGCCTTTAGGCCATCCCTTATATTCAAATTACTTCTATTTCACAATATATGAGGCATCCAGCCTATGATACAAACATAAGCCTAATAATGTTTCCCTGACTTACATGGTGCATGTGTACAAGACAATTAAGAACCTTATTATATCTGTGGCTGGTGTAATATAGTAACCACATGTTACGAAATAGTACCTTGACAATTTCCATTCTACAATAAACTAATTTGCTCTTGTTAAGAATCGAACCCGGGATGTCCGGTCTAGAATACTAAGTCCTCGTGGATACTATTATGAAAAGGAAATGTCTTGTAGCTTGAATTGTCGCAACTATTCATTGTATAACTGTCGCGTAAGTGAACGTCTATATGCTTCATTGAGAACCTAACGCGTCCTTATAGAGAAAATGTGGGTATATAGACATCACAACCGATCAGTGGACGCCAGTGCTTTTTGCTGATCGGATGTGGTTGTGTCTTTGTAAGTGCTCTTTGCTGGGTTCGTTACCATAGGTTTATAGGCTTTTCTGATCTTTAATGTAATATTTTCAGCCGAGGGATGCAGCGAAACCCTCCTCAACCACCACAACCTTGCCGACAAAGGTGGGCTAGCGCCCGTGCCATGGAATCATGGGGCTGAATGTAGATATAACCAATGTCGGGAGGAGGTTGTGTGAACCCGAACGGCATCACGATGAATTGAGGGAACCAAACCGTAAAATGTATAGTTCGAAATGGATCTAAGTACTGTGCTATTTAAGTGATTGTGTTAGATATAATACACTTATATTGGCTGACAGTTTTTGTGGCCGTGATATATATCGAATTATTTGATGCCAAGACTGTTCTACTCTGAACAGCCTCTATAAACGTATGGCCTTGTGAAGCGTGACTCATAAGATGAGTGAAAACGTGAACTGGTGTTATCAAACAATGGAAAGAATATCTAATTATACCGACGAGATGACCCAAGCCAAGACAGCTTTTTGACTCATTCCCCCAATCTATACCCGTTTTATCGCACCGTCTCAAAAATCGTTTCTGTTCCTGTCATAATGGAACATTTCCAATTTTACTTTGAAATTATGGTCTTTTTATCTTCATTGTTGTCATTGGGTAATTCTTTCGATTTGGATTGCTCTCATTAGGGGTATGGGGTAAATGTATATTTTGACGTTGTTTTCTTAATTTATTGAAGAAAAATCATGCTTTGCAATTACCTGCGCATTCGGGTCTTGACTTATGGTCTGATCTGCGGATGGTTACAACTATATCCAAAATGAGTAATGAAATGTTTGTGAATTTCAAGGCATATCCTTTTACATGTTTAGTATTTTCACTTTGACTTAGTGAATACGTTTTATTTTCATGTGTGTCATTATCTGCTGATTTTCTATTCATACAAATCGTGTGAATTATGTCATCATTTTTATGTTTACTGTTAAAACATTTCCTTGTAACATGTCTGATCACTTTTCTGTAAATATCAGGTTTCGCCTTGGTCATTGAACCTTGACATATTTACGGTTACCTATCGATACTGTTTCTTGATGTGGGTGTAGTTTATAATTCGATGTGAAATACGTCATTTCAGCATTTTTTTTTGCATCCTGTTCAGTTTTCTTCATTCAAAACAGAGTGACAGTTAAGACTAACAGTATGTTTGCCCGGGGTCGAGGTTAATGTGCATATCACTCACAAGCCTAGTGGGGGATAAACGCACGGATCAGTACCCAAAGCTTGTAATTCTCTATCCTTGTAATTTTCAAGAACTTAAAGATTACGTCGTCGCTACTATTTTAACATGGTCCAAAGAAGGCTGTTAAAAATCTACATTGTGCTTACTTTGAAATAGAGAACACCTGCAAAAGAGAGGGACTACAAGATAAACGAAGTTCTAGCAGTACCTAGCAGGTATATCAAGATGTTGATATAATCTTTATTTATTTGTACACGTATTTATGTATTCAACCATTTTAATCATTGAAACGGGTTAATTGTAAGATGATGATGTAGCAAGTTGTATATTTCCTTATTGTTCCGTGCGTTGTGAACTGTATTTATTTGTTGTTAAGCTCCATGCGTATCCATGGTTATATGGATAGGATGTGCTTGTGTGGACATCTGACGTACTCAAGTTTCTAGGACATCTGACGTACTCAAGTTTCTAGGACATCTGACGTACTCAAGTTTCTAATGATGTTCTCCAATTTCAACGATTTTCAGGTATATCGCGCCATTCTCTCGGTCCAATCCAGTAGTAATGTTATGACTAGAAGATGTTATCATTATTTAGTAGATAACCATGGCGGAAGGCAATGGCTAAAGGTGTTATTAAGACTATATACATAATCTTCATTATATGATGTTTCGCAGGTTCAAATCGGAAGTACTGTCAGGCGAAACATACCAAAGTGTTGGGGAAAAACAGATTATCTAGACTATTGGTTATTTAGAAGCATGAAATGAAGTCCCTCGAGCCACATTGTCTCAACCCATTACCAAATAATAACGGCGCTTGACCACTTTGTTGCAGACAACCTTAGTAATCATTGTGGGAAAAGGAAAAATTACTCATGACGAGCATTTTTTCCGTTTCCCACAATGTTTTCTGCCCTATCATAAGATAACTTTCCAATTTCATCACATTTTGAAATGTTGTCTGCAAACTCTTTCAATTTGGGACGGTGGAAAATTTGGCGTTTGGTAAAGGGTTAAGATATCTTTTAAGAGCTGCTGCGTCGAACATTTCATCATGTAACGAATATGTTAGCAGACTTCGTACTGTTTTTCTATTGATGTCCATTAGTTTTCACACCTAGTAGAACTAACAGGACTAGGATCGGTCATAAATTCCATATTCTTTTTATTTATGAAGGTTTATTGGTCGATTTGGATGGCGTTTCACGATTTGTCATAACTTAACTATATGCAAGCAATATTTAGCATCTTTTAATAATTTCAATGTAGGCATCTGAAAACATTAGTAGACGAAAAGTATCAAATGCTCATAATTTAAGGAGAAATTAATGAAGTTGTGTGTCATACTTCTCCATAGACATGTTTATTCTGCTTTCATTCTAGCATTCATTAATAATGTAGATGTTATTTAGCCCTAGTTAAAATCCAAGGAACATGTGTACTGGAACACGCTGCTTGACCAAAAAATTGCGTTGCCTTGCCCGAATTAACCCTTTACCAAGCAATAATGACATTTGACCAGTTTGTTGCAGACGACTCTTGAAAACATTGTGGGAAAAGGAGTAATTGCTCGTAACGAGCAATTTCTCCTTTTCCCACAATGTTTTCTGCCCTATCAGAAGATTATTTGTTCAATTTCATCACATTTTGAAATGTTGTCTGCAAACGTTTTCAATTTGGGACAGTCAAAGATTTAACGTTTGGTAAAGGGTTAATGGAGACACGACGCTTTTGATTCACAGCAAATAAAGGACCCTTAGTACAATTCTTCATATAAACTTATATCAGTCAACAATCGGGGCGGGACGTTCACATACACTGTATGTTTAACATGTCTACATAGTATGTACTAATTTGACGATACTTATATAATTTGTTGATTGGTTGTTATACTAACTTGGTTAGTAACTACCATAGTTTATGTTCATTCCCTATTAGATGTTGGTATGACTGTCTGTGTCTGTGATGTGTCTTTATCCGAATATTTTGAATACATATTAGGTTCGGTCAGCAATTTGGGCAAACGTTATCTAATTGATAACTGAAATTGAATCAAGAGTATGCATCAATCCCTAGAAAAATACAATTCAAAGTTAATCTCTGAGGCTAAGCGTTGGTTGGGGTTTTAGAAATATTTTCCGATTTACTTTTTTGTTGCAAATGGCGTTTAACTGTGGGAAAGGCTTATAAGAATTTGTTTGCATCGAATTGAAATTGAGTCGTCAGCCAATGTTCAAATTAGAAATTCCATTGTCTGTTGAATCAATATATCATAACTGTGTATCATGATACAATTAGTAGAATCGATATAACTAATTATCATTCAACAATGTCCTGTATAAAGTTTCAATTTGGAGGAATCAAAAATCTGTCATGAGAGAACGAGTCGCGTTCTTTAGAAAACTAACAAAGGACCGAAATATACATTGATTATTTCTACATGTGACAATGTAGTATACACCGCACTAGTTTGCATGAGCCAAGACCCCAGGCTAATGCTTTCATACATGTTGCAAATCAAGTGAATTAACCACTTACTCGATATACGTCACATTGGCTACAGAATACTATAAAAAATATTGTGACTATTGAAGAAGTTGTTATTGTTACAATCGTTTTTATCCAATACCATTTACAAAAAGTCCTGGTTTAATGTCATCTGATGTCTTTGTCAATGAGACAACAATTTTCAAAAACGGTGGAATGTGGTAACCCTTATAGACTGGAGCTGCCTTCATGCTTATGCAAACATGTTAGATCCAGGTCAACCGCCAAGTAAATTGGCAGCTAGCCTGTGATCTAACATGTTTGTTTCTCTGAGTATCTTTCCCCCATCAAAATTAAGGAGTTTTTTTAAATTTCGAAGAGCAGACAATACAAAAATATATTTTTAGAAAATAACCAAGCATTCTAAGGGTAAATGTAATGAACTATATTAACCTTTATAGTAACTTGGTACCGTGACTGGCCATTGGGAACGTTTCACAAAACCAGGTTACATGTATCGCAGCATTTCTTTACTCTGTCATTCTATAACTTTGGCCAACCTACGTATGTGCATTTAGTTCTTGTAAATTCGGGTTTTGTTGTGATTTCTAATAAAAAAAACATTTGTTTGTTTTATGCAATAAAATTAAGGTTAACCAAAATGTTCCTGAGTTTTTATACTTATTTTCCTATTCCCACTATCATATGTAGCTATTTAAATGAGTTATAGAAATTTTGGATTGTTTTAAGCTGTTATTTTCCATTCAATATATGGGATTGTAGTGGTTCAGTCAAGGTTTTATTCTATACGTCGCCTCGGTTGCTAATAGTTAGCCTTGAGTCCGTCCCGTGTGTATACCCGGCAATATGACTAGTGCAGGGTACAAGTGCATGCCTGACCCCAAACTCCGCGTATGCATATTTCTCTTCGCTACACTTCAGTACAGTACCACTACCCTCATAGAAATCACTTGACGATAGATACAGTCATGTGACCCAAACAATATAGCTGATACGTCAAGGCAATGTGTTCTCTATAATTCAATTTAACCTGCATTGCTTTGAAAATGAATGATGAATCAAATTTCTACATAATAGAAACCGTTTCAGAACTGAAAAATGTAGGAGCGGCCCTGACGAAGAAGACCCATATGGGACCTGTGTCGGGTATTGACTCTAATCCAATCTAATAACTTTGACAATTTCGTCAGTATCTGCCTCGATACGATATTTTTTTTCATAACGAAAGTACACTGCTTATGTGCGTTACTTTGGGGGCATGACCTTTTGTACTTTATTCCTTCATTATGTCGAATAAACCTTTCCAGGGTTGGATGTTACGGGACCTTTTCGTGAACCAACATTTTTTCAAGGAACAAATGAGGTTACCAACTGGTAACCATGAAACTTACTTAACCTGACATTTTATTCAGAGGAATAGATGTATTTCTATGTTTTAGTCAAGCAAGTAAAGAAAAAAATATGAAGGCGCAAGTTTCTGTCCTCTTCATTACGGCGAAGGGCAAAAGTCCGCCTTATACCAAAAAGGAGACACATGTACTGGGTAGCAATTGTCCGGGGGCAATGTCTGTATACCGTGGCAGGCATCTCAGACACAGGACAAATGCAAATGTGGAGAAAAGGAGACAGTGGGGCATTTCCTGTTGCAATGCCCTCTGTATAGCGAGGCCAGAGAAGAATTTCGTCGTGATATGTGGAGACAAACAGGATGCCTGGATCTCACAATGGAAACTATACTCGACAGACAACAGGATGAACTTACACTCCCCAACAAGACACAAAAACATGCTATGTACAGCTGGTAAAGTACATAAGTCAAACAGCCAGATTTTTGTAAATCATTTCAACATGTAATGCATTGTTTATTATTTTATTCTCAGCACAAACCTTTACACTGAACTTTAACACCGAAGACAAGTGAATCACTTTGAGACACTTTGAAAACTCTTGGCGGCCAATACAGTCCATTGGACTTTTATTAAGAATCGAAGATGACCATCAAGGACAGAATTCAGGGAAAGGTGGACGGCATCGCTACAAAGGGTCGTCCACCTGTGTTACCAGACCATGTGGAGGAGAAAATGGTGGGTAAGCTAAAGGGTGCTGCATCCAATGTAAGTCAATTTACATGCTAGGTTTATAAATCAAAGGGCTGTTAGCGCTGAAGGACTAAGGTGCGTTTAAAGTAAAGCAAGATGATTGAGGATATATTTGAAAATGTCTTTGGGCAACATCTCGAGGAAAACAGCTGCTCCTTATACCACCATTACTATAATTATTATTTCTGTGAACAGAGACTGAGCGATAGTCTATTTTTCGAACATCTTGACATTTTACGATTTTCCATTAGGCAACAGTTATAATAATATAGAGCAAAACAAAGCGAGTAAATCCGGACTACATTCCTAGTTCCAAGAAGGTATGAGTCCGCACAGTGAATGCAGATGTTTAATGAGTAATTGGGGTTAGACTGCTGTTTGTGTATCGATAAAGTACCGTCCCTCAAATAGTGGTATGTAAATTCATTGGACCAGTCACTAAGGTGCTGACGCACCCGTAGTCCAAAAACCAAAGTTAAACTAACCATTCCTCTTCAAACATGTCTCCCACGGGATAACGTTAACTACTTTTCGTTCTCTTGTTTAAGTTTCAAAAGTTTAGAAATACGCACTTAAGAATATCTTTCTTTTTTTAATTAAGGGCCATGCATCACAATTCAATGTAAAATCCGTTACTTTTAGAAACCGTGATTTATGACCAAAACACTACATCATGTCGTCGGTTTAGTCATATTCTTTATATTGGTAGCCGAGCTAAAAATAAAGATCAATTCTACGCAGGGAACCAGAAAATTACGCGGGAAAACCTTCGATGCGATAAGTTGTAAACAAAGCAGCAGAAGAACTTATTTTTCGATAATGTTTTCGAAAATTGTAAGAGCTGTTACCCGCTGACTTAACAAAAAGAGTCACAATCAGCATGGAGAACTTCCAGAAGATAGAAAAGATCGGAGAAGGAACATACGGAGTTGTTTACAAAGCTCGGGATAATGTCAGCGGTCGACTAGTGGCACTGAAAAAGATCCGACTTGATGCGTGAGTGCTTTTGGCGACAAAATCCCTTCTTCGTGTACATTTTACATTTTCAACATAATCAACCGTTCAGTCGACGCCCGTTATTTTCGCGTGTACTATATTTGTAGATTACATCAAAGGATTGGCTATGTTCCCATGACGTTACAGTCAACTTGACAGTTTCGGATCATCGACAGTTCCGGATCATCTTATGTTTGTTGTCAAATTTCTATGAATGCGAAGAAACTCTGGCCTTAAAAACTTAACAGTCATTTAGCATATTCAATTAGCTCTTGACAAAACCAGGATAACATTTCCACTTCTGGTAAAGCGATCAGAATCAATTTGGAAGAGTTAATTAAGACCGAGACAAGTCATCGGAAGTTGACCTAATTTCAACGATATTTTTTTTGGCGATTTAGACGCTCATTCAAAAAGATAATGTGCACTCAACCTTGATATCATTTGGAAGAAGAATTATAATAGAATGTATTTATGCAAAACTTTCACGCTAAAACGGGTCTGGAATTGTATAATTGCATGATGAATGAAGGCAGGTGAACTCGACAGTTTCGGATCACCTCTTTGATTTATAGGGGTCGTCTCAACATTACTTCCGGTCATTTTCGTACGCTCTGTTGTATTTCACTAAGAAATATAAGAGTTAGCTACTTACCATAAGGAACGGCTCCCAAAGCTCTGCTCCTTAGGTTTATAAAATATCACCACTTCAACGACTTGATGAGGTCTTGTCAAAGTGGGGATCTGCAACTAACTGACTCACTGCGGGAGGGAAGCGTTACCAAAAAACACGTGACCGGGTCTCAACCAATGAGACGCATAAGTAATAATTCACGCGCGAAGCTATTTATAGAAGCTATTTATAGAAACTACAACAGCTCTTAAAAGGAAAAAGTAAAATGATTCTTTAAAGGGAAATCGCACAAGGCATGTGTTTGATGAAAATAAAGTATAAATTGATGATATTATTTTCTGTTCTAATTGTCTCTTTGTGAAGTTAACCCTTTTTACAATAAATGATGTGACAATTAACGTGATTCGGAACTGTCACATTTGATCCGAAACTGTCGCGATGACCCCGATCTTGTTTTCTTCAAAAACTGAAAAATGGTAAATAAAAGCGGTAAATCATTGGTATGAATAGACAGAGGAAGAATTTTTCTTTAAATTCATATGTTGATTTCTACAGTAAATTGGTTAATACAAGAAAAAACGATCTTTTATTTATTAGTGATCTGGAACTGTCGAGTTGACTGTACATCTATATGATCTAGGTCAATTGTCATTTCGGAATTTCCGGTATTTTGACATGTGATCGCCATACCAGGGTTGTGGGATTATCTAGAAATATTCCCAATGAACCAAATTCGAACGAAATATCGCATGTCATCGCAGATATCTCCGGGTTGACTGGACCGATCTTGTTGAGAGAGGTATCGTTGGACGCAGAAATCATTTGGCTATGCGGGACATATAGAGAATTGACAGACTAGCGATTGTATACAAAATTACGGACTGATAAGCGCGGAACGTCAGAACTGGTTTCTTTTTGAAGTTGTTTCCCTTGTGTATATATAGTGTTAATAAAGGTATTATGATATATATCCCTGTGTTTGTACCAATGATTTGCCGCTTTTATTTACCATTTTTCAGTTTTTGAAAAAAGCAATATCAAGGTCATCGCGACAGTTTTGGATCAAATCACGCTAATTGTCATATCATTTATTGTAAAAAGAGTTATCTTAGCAAAGAGACAATCAAAACAGAAAAAATATCATCAATTATACTGAGTTTTCATCAAAGACATGCCTGGTACAATTTCTCTTTAATGAATTAATTGACTTTTTCCTTTTAAGAGTGTATGAGAATGACCAGAAGTAATGTTGAGAAAACCCCTGTAGTGTCTATAGCACCAAAGAGGTGATCCGAAACTGTCGAGTTCCCCTGCCTTCATTCAACATACAAATATTTAATCCCAGGCCCGTTTTAGCGTGAAATTTTCACATGACTACATTTTGTTAAGTTTTTTCTTATGAATGATGTCAATATAAAGTGTGCATTTTGTTTAAATGAGCGACAAAGTCGCCAAGAAAAAAATATCATTGAAATAAGGTCAACTTCCGGTGACATGTCTTGTCCTTAATTAACCATTCCAAATTGATTGTGATCGCTTGAACAGTAGTGGAAATGTCATCTTTGTTTTGTCAACAGCTTAATGGATATGCTAAATGACACTAAAGTTTTTAAGGTTAGAGTTTTTTTGCATTCATAGAAACTCGTTAACAAACATAAAATGAACTGGAACTGTTGATGATCCGAAACTGTCGAGTTGACTGTAGTGCATGTTTAGAGGATCCTGGACAGGCGATTCTAAGAAGTGAGAGTGTCTTTTCTTTGTAACGCATCAATTTGCCTTTGCTACGAACAATGCCGTAATGTCTTATCAGAGCTTAGGGTACTTTGGACAAATACAACAGTAGAGTTCAGATTGGTCACCCCTTACGCAGCCAGATCCCGCTGTAACTTTGTTTTGGACTTTCCTGATTCATTGACCTACTCTTTGATGAAAGGTCAACAAAGAAATAAGAATTGAAAATACGCTTTATGTTTCTGTAAAATTCACTTGTCCACAGACAAGTGCAGCTGGAAAACCTACTTGTCCTGTAGCAAAAAGTCCCGGGTCGGACAAGTCTGGCATAATTATTCCCCACTCCTGCCTACTGAAAGATTTCAGAAACACATGCCCATGCAATTATTCAGTCTTCTGAATTATTGATCAACATGAATATTTGCTATCATGTATAATCGTCTCTCCCTTTCCTTAATACATATATTCAATGTATATCACTATTTTAGGTCTATGGGTGAGTGTTATTCCGGAATTTCAGGTTTTTGAAACTTTTTGTCCCTATAAAATGCTATAGCAAATATGCCTTTTTAGGATAATGAACTATAGATTTCAGGTTTTTGAAATTTTTTAACTTTCACCCATGTAGGTCTACATTCTCAGTGGACAGAGTCGCTGTCTAATTAACATAATGCAAGGCTAATATCCTGCAATTTCTTTCACCAATTTGAAAAGGGTCGGATGTCGAGACAATTGGCAAAATTTGCATTGTTTCAGTTTAGTCTTCTTATAATTGGGAATTTTGAGATTTGTTTTCAAATAACAAAAAACTCTTCATATGAAGCTTATATCGTCTAAACTAAATTATGGACATTGCAGAAAGAGTACAGTAACTTTGTCAATACGTGCTTTGAGCCAAGAGTCTGCATTTGATTTTGATTTTGGAAAAAAATCTTGAATTTGGAAAAAATGTTACCTAGATTTGATTGGGAAAGGGTCCTTTCACCGGACCCAATCAAAGAATGGAAAAAACCCTTATATCATTTCTTGATCCCATGACGTCCTAGTGATTATTGCGGTGAAGTTGATACCTGGGGTCCTTTGTTCAAGGCCCAATCAGCCCCGCTGTGATTCTGTCCTTTGGCAAGCCTCCTATAAGCCCGCAGGTTTACTGGGCAGGTTGGGAATGGGTCTGGTACCAATGCATTTGGGAAAAGTTGTGTCGATTTTAAGAAAACAATTGAAAAAAATGTGTTGTTTTTAGCCAAAGTCGGAAACAATTGCGATGATTTTTGGTTAAAATGGGAATTTAAACCTGAGGATTAAAATGAAACTGTAAATTATCAAAAACCCAATTTTTATAAAGTTCTGTATGTATACTGCAGTGTTCAATCTTGAGATGGGCCAGACAGTCATTAGCCCTAAAAAAAAACATAAGGCCTTCTGTAGCAACCCAAATGGACCCCAATTATACACCTTAACCCATTACCAAACAAAAAGGACATTTGACCAGTTTGTTGCAGATGACTTAAGAAAACATTGTGGGAAAATGAGGAATTGTTCCATACAAGCAATTTCTCCTTTTCCCAGAATGTTTTCTGCCCTCTCAGAAGATCGTTGTTTAATTTCATCACATTTTGAAATGTCGTCTTCAAACTCTTTCAATTTGGGACAGTCGAAAATTTGGTGTTTGATAAAGGGTTAATGAAATCAAAAGACTAGAGATTTAGGAGCAAATGCAGGACAACTTGATGAAAAAGCTCCTGTAATGTAGAACCTTTCTCCATTGATATCATCTTGCATTTGACCTCAATCTCTCAATGAAAAAAAAAACATAGTTGTGAGATCTTTTTCAATATCAATTAGGTTAATGGGCCCTTTTGCGACCATTCTAGATAAAACTGTTTAAACACGGTCTGATATCTTTTTTGTACATTTTCTCTAATAATCATTCACATCTGATGTCTGTATGAACTGTAAAGGGACCAATTTAAACTTGCAAAATTTGAGCAAGATTTATGAGGGTTCAGGTTCTTGTTTTAATTCTTATTCCCAGGGCTTATTTTTCTTGAATTTGGAAGAGGCCAAAGGCTGTTGAATTTGGGAACATTTTAGTGACACTAGATTTTATTGGTGGGTAGGTAGGTAGAAAAATCATTTTATTTTATTTGATAAATTATGTTTTTAATACACTAAAAGTCTATGAATATAAAAAACAAAAGAATAAAAAAAAATATATGTTTTAAGAAATTGCAAATACAAATTCTTTGGGTAGGTAAAGGGCAAACAAACTTAACTTTATCTTAAGCCTCTGGAAAGTGCCCAGATTTATGGGTTAGGAGACCATTTAGGGTTTAAATGTAAAAATGGTAGTGTCAAGGCCGTCAAACATTACATTGTAGTGTATTATGTTTTCCAGGGACTCTGAAGGGGTACCTAGTACAGCAATTCGAGAGATCTCATTGTTGAAAGAGCTAGATCATGTTAACATAGTCAGGTAAAGTATGAGCCATTATTGAATAGAGAACTCTTTGTTATTAAGGTAATAACCTGTAGATCGATTATGAGCATTGGGGTTTTGAAGCAGACAAATGGTTTAACCCTAAGAATGCTGTGAAATTTTCTAAAAAAAAAAAAAGATTTTTGTGTTGTCTGCTTTCCAAAACCTTAAATATCTGCTTAAATTTGATCATGATGAGGAAAGATACTCACAGTAGCAAGCAGGTAATATCACAGGCCAGCTAAGCGGCTGTACTGGATCTTACCTGTTTGTATAAGCATGAAGTCTGCTTTAGCACTATAAGGGTTAAGACAGCAAGATAAAAGTCATGCCTCCTCTACTACCAGTATTTACTTTATTTCATCTCTGAACATACATCTAGATGAGACTAAACTCTAATAAGAAGCGAAGATGAGGAGTTATCTAGTCGTTGCTGAATGACTGCATTTAGATACCCACCATATCATTAGGCTTCATATAAGTAATTTCAAAACCTTTTTTTTTTCTCATGTTTCACAAAGTTATCAAATTGAACGATATGTGAAATAGCCCAATCTTGAAGATTCTTTGAGTAATAGTTGCGCTCAGTTACAGTAAAATGTGAGCATTCTAGAATAGTTGAAAGTTAACATAGAAATACTTTTAATTCCCTTTTAAAGAGTAGCTTATACAGTAACATGTTCATGTTTAATGATGCTTTTAAAAAGAATTAAGATGATAAAGTTTGTTTACAAAAAGTGCTAAAACAAAGCCAATAATTGCCGGGGTAAATTTCGTAAAACGTTCGGGACCAATGAAATCGGAGAAATTTGAACATTCATGGTGGTGTGATGATAAATAACAGTATTTTTATTTGTATCACATGATTTTACTAACAAGGTGATGGCCACTTGTTTTTCAGAGCTATCATTGCTGTTTTTAAACATAATTGTATGTAAACATTGAAGTCAAATCGTGTGCTACACAATTTGTGAAAATAGCACATTGAAACATAGACAATAAATAATACAGCCATTAAATTGTCTTGATAATGTGGTGTTTCGCTATATTTTAACATGTTTCATAATTTATAACTCATTTTACTCGGTTTTGCAGTTTTTATAGCTCTAGTATGCTTCTAAACTTTGGTAATTCATCATTTAATGCTATTTTAGTACTGATTCAATGTCTTTTGCTTTAATAATGTTCCAGGCTACTCGATGTTGTACACAGTGAGAAGAAGCTCTACCTTGTGTTTGAGTTCTTACAGCAAGATTTAAAAAAGTATATGGATAGCTGCCCACCAACAGGCCTCACTGAAAACTTAGTCAAGGTTTGTGAATATTTGAGCCACTCTCTGCTTCTAATAACTTTTGCACTCAAACAAAGGTAAAATTTATATAACATATCAAATTTACTAATCAAGTCGGCTTCTTGGATAGTAGTCAAAAACATCATTATGACACAAGGTTTTCTTCACAACAATGCTGGGTAGATTTCTAAAGAAAGATTTTTGTTTCCTCTGCTTTCCAAAATCTTAAATATCTGTTTAATATTTATGAGGAAAGATACTTAGAGTAGCATGAAGTCGGTTCCAGCAGGTGAAAATGGAAATTCATTCAATGGAAAGTACTAAACACCCAACTGACCATTTGGTTAAACCATCAACGTCTATTGTGAAATAAGGCTAATTGATATCCTCCATTAAGACGAGAGCTATCAAGCTGAGGTACATACCTGCTGTAACAGAGAAAAATATTAATGTTTTAAAGTCTATATACACTTAACCATGATGTCATTCTGTAGAACATTATTGAGATAATCATGTTACAACGCACTTTAATAGGTTGTCAACAAGCACAAACTAATGAAAATTGTGCGAAACTAATTGAAAGCTATGGAAGCAGAATGCTTTCTCATTCATCATCAGGTGTTCTCTATTAAACACAAATTCTCTTTTCTTTATTTGGACAGAGCTATCTTTACCAGTTGTTGAATGGTATATCGTATTGTCACGCCCACCGAGTTTTACACAGAGATATTAAGCCACAGAACCTGTTGATTGATACTGAGGGCAATATTAAACTGGCAGACTTTGGGCTGGCACGGGCTTTTGGTGTTCCTGTAAGATCATATACTCATGAGGTAATTATGTTTTTTCTAATGGTTTATAAACTCGGTAATTAAAGGTTCAGAAAAGAGGCATCATGATTGTTAGTCTTTAACATGCAAGTTTTAGAAGCTGTGTTTATTTTCTTTATTAATCCTAGCATGACAACTGACTTAATATATGTTTATCCATAATGTATGGGTAAGGGAAGAGTTTAATAGGTTAGTGTAGGATTCAGGCCTCTTTTTACCTCTGTTTTATGACATGAAATTGATTGATATAAGGTTTTGTAATGACTTATTTAATAAAAAAAATAGGTTTTTTTACTCATTCTTTACAGATAAGTGGTTGCTGTTCACACAGGCTGATAAATATACAATCATTTGAATCCTTTTGACACCTTTGAAATCTTTATTTAAAAGTCCTTAACCCTTTCCCAAACAATCATGACGTTTGACGACTGTTGCAGACGACTTTAGAAATCATTTTGGGGAAAAGGAGAAATTGCTCGTAACGAACAATTTGTCCTTTTCCCACAAGATTTTCTGCCCCATCAGAAGAATAATGTTCAATTTCATCACATTTTGAAATGTCGTCTGCAAACTCTTTCAATTTGGGACAGTCGAAAATTTGTTGTTTGGGAAAGGGTTATTAGGTTTAATGTATTACAAAAACTATACTGGATATGATTGACAACATTTGTTGTTGTTGTTGTTTTGTGTAATATTAGCATATTGCTCAGCATTATCAGATATTTATAGGTAAATAATGCATTATCTCGTGCTCATATATATAGGATATTTGTTTACTTTATTCAGATAATGTGTTTGTTTCACCCTTCAAACCTGGCTTGCTTTTCGCTACTCAGAAATATTACTTTGACTTCCTTGCAGTATGTTTGTGTGGTCCATAGCTTTAAAAAGGTGATGCCCTTGTAGCAGGCAGCTCCTAGATTTCAAGCCCCGCGCACATCTCTGGATTAATTTGAGTTTCTTTAGGGGAGACACTTTGGAGCCCTTGCCAAAGTATACTGGTGAATCCCAGGGAAGCCTTTCTATATCTGAGAATCTTTTGTCATGACATTTTACCCGATACAAGGCAAAAACATAATTTCACAACATATTCTATCGTATCTGTCTAGGTGGTGACACTGTGGTACCGGGCGCCAGAAATACTGTTGGGAACCAAATACTACTCCACACCTGTTGACATCTGGAGTCTGGGATGCATTTTTGCAGAAATGGTAATCATGTAATATAACAGGCTACCAAAAGGATAATCAACTGTTGAATTTCTATCTATAAACATCATTGGCAAAATGACAGTTGAACCTTCAGTCAATATAGAAACTTCCCAATCTGTTTAAGCTTAACTATTGGAAAAATAAAGAGAGCTTTGCTATGCACCTTTGCGTCGACGTAACACCTTGGTTAACCCATTACCAAACAAAGATGACATTTGACCAGTTTCATGCAGACGACTCTTGAAAACACAGTGGGAAAAGGAGAAATTGCACTTTTCGCACAATGTTTTCTGCCCTATTAGAAGATAATTTTTCAATTTCATCGCATTTTGAAATGTTGTCTACAAGCTCTTTCAATTTGACGTTTGCTAAAGGATTAAGTTTTTACTTGCAAGTTTGAATCTCATGAACTTTTGTATGGAATGAGTTGGTACTTCACACATGTGTTCAGGGTCATAATCTTTGGTCCTTGACCATGTTTCCTATCTCTTGTTTTGAATTTAAGCAAATTATGCAGCCTTTTGTACTTACATAATCTTGGCTAAGTTTTTATGTTTAAGTTTGTATCTCATAAACTTCTCTATGGGATAGGTTGATACTTCACACATGTGTTCAGGGTCATAATCAAAGGCCCCTTACCAAGTTTCATATCTCTTGTTTCTCATGTACTATTATAGGGAGAGGATCAAAACTTCCATGTGGACTTAAGGTCATACTGGCCATGTGCAATTACTTGAAGCAAATAATACCAGTTTTTGTTCTTAGAAAATCTTGAATTAAGCTTTGTGTGCAACCATATATTTTAGAAAACGAAATATATTTCCCTGACCTATACCCCTCTCTGACCTCATCGAATAATCTTATGGACAGGTCTTTTTTTCAGTATTTGGTTGTTGCTCTCAATTTGAACCTGTCACAAATTCCCATATTGGAAAAAAGGTTCAAGTTGTGCATGTTCCTGAACGTTTTCAGTTATATAACTGCTCTCAAAGCTTCCATCATAATTACTGTAAAGAAATCATAATCTTGAGTCAAAAATCTACTCCTTCATTTTAAATTGTTATACTTGTCAGAATTAAAGAACCCAAATTGTAGAGTATAAGAAATCGCATTATACATCCTAGATGTGCATGATCTTGCATCAATGGACTGTTGAGTATTTAAGATGATGGAGATATTTAGATATTGTTCTACCTTACTTTATTTTTGTTTTCAGTTAACAAGAAAACCACTTTTCCCAGGTGATTCCGAAATTGACCAGTTATTCAGAATATTTAGAACATTAGGTAAAGTACAATATTTACTTGACTTATTCCTTGCTGTAATTTTCCGGAAATCCTTGTTTGCTTTGATAAAGAATACATCAAAAGATTAATAAGACCTATTACCTATTTGCCAAGAGAAATTGCTTACACTATCTTGGTATAAACCTGTTTTGATTGAGAAAAAATAGCTTGAAAAACACCATCTATTTAAGTATATCTTTCTAGTGTAACCTTTGTCTGATTTAAGATGAAAATTTGTAATTTTCTCTTAATATGTTAATTAGTTGTCTACTACTTTTGTTTTGACATTGTCACTGTTTCAAGTCAGAGTTAAGGTACAAATTGCCTAAATATATATGGAGAATTGCACTATTGATAATAGATAATAAGTCTTCCATTTTAACAACTAGGTTGTTTTTAAGATATGGTCAAAGTGAATAACTCTAGAGCAGGTATATCTTTATGATACAATTTGTGTCTGTTTACAACTTTCCCTACCCCTGCATTTTTACTCTCTACCACTTGCAGACAACATTTCTTTTTACTTGAAGCATACAACCTTAGGAAAAGGTTTGTTAACACATGAAAAACCTTTCAGTTCTGTTGTTGTGATATATGAATAGATTTAAAAAAAAAAAGCATTGTGGCAAAAGAAGAAAATGCCTGTGACAAGCAATTTCTCCTTTTGCCACAATGCTATTTGCAAGGCGTCACCTGGATGGCGCAAACATGTGGTGTTAGGTGGTAATATGTTAACCCCTACAGAGCTGGAATCAACTTCATGCTTATGCAAACGTGACATCAAGGCCAGCTGCCAAGTAAATTGGCAGCTGCCCTGTGATCCTACCTGTTTGATACTCAGCGTATCTTTCCTCATCAAAATTGAGCTGATATATAACGTTTTTGTAAGCAGAGTACACAAAAATCTATCTTTTGAAATTTACCCAGCATTCTAAGGGTAAAGTGGATGTTTTTCTTATATTTGATTTGTGTATCTCACTGTCCTCTCTCCGACTGTTCCAGGTACTCCAGATGAGACTGTATGGCCAAATGTCACTCAACTGCCTGACTTCAAATCCTCCTTCCCCAAATGGCCGCATCAAACTGTAGCTAATGTTGTGCCTCGTTTGTGTCCGGATGGGCTTGAGCTGATAACGGTAAATACCCTCACATCTAAACGAATTTGAAATGCTTGGTGTATATTGCTTTATGACTGGAGTTGCTGTATTTGGCATTCTGTTTTTCAAGGTTTCTAAAATTTTGGGTTTTAGAAACGAGATGGTTGAATAAGTTTAGTGTACTGCTAGAATAAGTTTTAAAGAAGCTTTCCAAAAACATGTCATACAGCATCAATTTCTCTTTTGAAATTGATTTTCTCTATTGCCTTGTTTAAATAATGAATGTGAAATGTAATTTTCTTGTTTAACAAGAGAAAGCAAAGTTAAATTGTCATGTTTGATGAGTGAAAGCAAAATAAAAATTGTGGACAAAGTATTTATAGTGATGAAGTATTTTGTCTGAAAGAGGTATTTCATCTATTTTTCAATTGACTGTAAAACTGTGTTTTTATGAAGTTTGTTAAAGGATATTCTTAGGTCCATATAAGAATCACATTTAAAACAAGGAATAAAGAAAAAGTCATTGAAAAACACCTTATCTAGACCTAATATACTGGTATGAATTGAGTCATCAGTTGATGATATTTTTCAGAGCATGCTGTGCTACGAGCCAACGTCAAGGGTTTCTGGGAAAAGAGCAATGAACCATCCATTTTTTAATGGACTCAGTAAAACAAGACCCACTCTTCATAACAAGTAGATCAGATGATATTCAACATGTTTCACTGGAAGACTCGTGATTTCAATGATTTAATTCATATGAAAATGAATGAACTGATAGATAAGTGTGTTAGCTTTTACAACAGCTGCAGGGACTTTAAACCTTTCCCAAACAACAGCAACATTTGACGACTTTGTTGCAGACGACTTTAGAAAACATTGTGGGAAAAGGAGAAATTGCTCGTAACGAGCAATTTCTAGCAATAAATAGCAATTTCTCCTTTTCCCACAAGGTTTTCTGCTCTTTCTGAAGAATATTGTTCAATTTCATCACATGTTGAAATGTTGGCTGCAAACTCTTTCAATTTGCACGAGTGAAAGTGTTCAGGATTATTCCTGAATTTCAGGGTTTTTAGACTTTTTGGCCCTATATAATGCTATAGCAAACATGCCTTTCAGGATAATAAACTGCATATTTCAGGTTTTTGAAATTCTTTAAATTCACCCATAAATTTGGGCTGGTCTAAAATTTGTTGTTTGGGAAAGGTTTAAAGTTGAACATAGTTTAGTCCATAGTGAAAGTGTGTGTGTTAGAGGATAATGTTACTGTGTAATAACTATACCAATGTAAGTAATGATTCATATTGCTCAACTGAAAGGTTGTATCCTTTTTAACTATTCACTTCAAGAAGTTACATAACTGAAATACCTTTGAGTCCATGTTAAACCCCATTTATCCAAACAAAAACCCCTTACTTCATGACGAATCATTTTGAACCAACTGCTGCAGAAGGCCTCAGAAACCACTTTGACAAAAGAAAAAGTATTTTCATGGCACATAAATGCTCTTTTTGGCACAATGGTTTTCAGTTTTAGAAAATAACAAAAGGTTTGGCTTTTTGATTTTACCCTTTACCAAGCAATAATGACATTTAACCACTTTGTTGCAGACGACTTTAGAAAACATTGTGGGAAAAGAAGAAATTGCTCGTAACAAGCAATTTTTCTTATTCTCACAATGTTTTCTGCCCTTTCAGAAGATTATTTTCCAATTTCATCACATTTTGAAATGTCTTCTACAAACTCTTTCAAATTTGGTGTTGGGTAAAGGGTTTAAAGGTGTGTTTGGTTGTTGCTTTCATTTTAAATCTTATATGAAATTCCGAATTGGGAGATTCAACCCTTGATTGATACATCCACTTGGTCAAATGTAAATTTTGCTTTTAAGCTATGCACCAGGGCTTTTTTGTGATATATAACCGACTCTCATCAAAGACACCTTCCCAATTGGAAATGTCTTTAAAATCATGCAGTTTTCCCAAAAACTCAGTCATACCAGCTTTTAGGTTTCTCAATTCAGCAGTTTCAGCGATAAAATTTCCCAAATTCAACAGGCTTGGCCGCTTGTGCCTCTTCCCAATTGAAGGATAAAAAGCCCTGTGATGTAGCTACCTGTGTAGATAATTATTTTTCTCTTTCCTAATTCCTTGTCATGTGCTCTTGATGACATTTAAATCAATTATGAAAGTGAGCATCCATTGAAAAATGTCTTAAATATTGCAGATGATGTAACTTAGTAAGAGAAACTAAGCATTTGCTCATAATAATGGCAAAGGTGACCACTGCCATCTCTTTTCAAAAGCCAATCGTATATCAAGAAAATGGAACAAAAATGATGGAAAATATATGCATTCTCATGAATACAATTTTCTCATGAAGGCAATTTGTTTGGCAGTCTTTTCCTCCTTTATATGTATTTGATAAACAGTTAGAAGTTAGTTTAAAAATGGGCCTGCATTACTTGTGATTTATTTGCTGATGTGTGCAATTATATACATGTAGTTTTTTAATTTGTTTACATTGACTGCTGTTGATATAGAAATGCTTACCTATGATCAAGTATAATGCTCCTTTTGACTCTCTCAATCCATGTCTAATCTATCTCAATGTAAGGAATATGTGACAACTGATTTTGGATGAACATAGCTACTTTTTTTTTGTACATTTTAATTTGACATGCTACACAGTTACAGAGACGGATTTCATAGATTGTATACTTCAATTCATACAATTTTAATTTTTCCTTGTTAAAGACAACATTTACACTGCTTACAGAAACAGAATAAGTTTTAAATCGTTTTGACATAAGAAAACTGTTTGGTAATTTTGGGTAAAATTTGTTCTTTTGTCACATTTCAAGGGTTCAATGCAAGACTGTAGTAAGTGCTTCACAAACATTATCTATCATTAATTATCAACTTTTGGGGAACTGGTTTTTAATAACTTGATGTGCAATAAGGTAGTTCTTCCCTGAGTATGTAAATCAAAGCCTTCATTAAAGTGACTTTTAAGCCAGAATATATAATGGATCCTACCTCATGTATGGCCTAGTGGTTAAGGTGGTTGATTTTGATCCCAAATGACACCATTGGTGGTCTACTGGAGTGTCCTTTTGTCAGACAGTTTAGAGCTCTAGCCAACTACATGTACTCTACTTCAAGAATAGGTCAAATATGAATGCATTTTTCTTGACATAGAGTAAAACCAATTATAAAAGAAATAGAATTTGAGTTCTTTTCCCTGTCACAAACTAAAACTATACAAATGATAAGTAAAACTTTTGGAGATAGAATCTTCAGAGATAAATAGGGTCTTACAGAGCCATGATTGATCATATGTTTTAAATATTATAGTGCTGGAACCTACAATATACTTAAGCAAACAGGATGGATTCATGCCAGCCTCTAAGTAAATTGGCAGTTGGTCTGTGATCTAACCTGTTTGCTACTCTGAGAATCTTTCCTCATCAAAATTAAACAGATATTTAAGGTTTTGAAGGCAGATGACGGATCTATTTTTAGAAAATTACCGAGTATTCAAAAGGTTAATATTTTTTTGTGTGTTTGTTGATATTTTCAATTGTTACATTATACACCTTAATAGTGGGTAATGTTATGACAGCTCCATGTGTGATGCTGTTCAACTATAATGTACCTAGACTATGTAGAACAACATGTTTTGCAATATTATTGTACATTGTTCTTTTAATTATTTGAATATTTTCCAATTTCTTTTTTTTGTGTATGAATGGAGGTAATTTGTTTTTTTGTTTGTTTTTTTTCAATGGCATATAATGAAGGTTTCTTATTTCTCCATTTGCTATTTACTTGTCAAAACTCTTGTGTAAACAAACATATGCAATGTACTTCTTAATATTTTTTGTTGAAGCTTTGATGTACTTTGCAATCAAAATGCTTAAACTAACCAAGTGTGTTCAGCCACATATTGTATTCAGAAACATTTGTGTTCATTTGATTTTTATCTTTTTTATTGATTAAAATGCAATCAAAGCTTCTTGGTAGTTGTGTGTTACTTAAACCTTTGTAATATCATTTCCTTTGGGTGTTCTGTTTGTGTTTATTTTACATTATGTGTGAAACAAGTTCTTACAGCTGAGATAAATCACTATCAAGTCTGTTTCCTGGATGCATAACCAGTACTTACCTGATTGTGAAGCGATAGTAACATACTGTTGTCATGGCAATTCTTGTGATCAAAAGCTCTTTGTGACCCACTTATATTTCTAATCGAACACTTCAAGGGTTCAATGCAAGACTAAATAGTGAGTGCTTCATAATCATGAAGCACTTACTTTAGTATTGCATTGAACCCTCGACTTAACCCTTTGAATGCTGGGTAATTTTTGAAAAAAAAAATTGTGTGTCATTTGCTTTACAAAATCTTAAAGGTCTGCCTAATTTTGATGAGGAAAGATACTCGGAGTAGCAAACAGGTAAGATCTCAGGCCAGCTATCAATATACTTTGCGGCTGGTTTGGATCTAACATGTTTCTATAAGCATTAAGTTGGTTCCAGCACTATAAGGGTTAAATACTCGTATAGTTTCTCAACTGCATGTGAGAAAAGAGTAGATAAGTGGCTGTCACTAATACTCACTTTACATATGTTTGTCACCTTCAACATCTTTTGTGTCAAAGAAGTCTAGATACAGTTTCAAATGCAGACCTACATGCAATTTGTTGACAATCATGGTAATCCAATTCAGTTGGTAGTTATTTAAACCTTGTCAATGAAACAAGTCTATGAAATACCATCTGCAAAGAGATTAATGGAGAAATGAAGACTTATCTTGAACTCTTATTTTCATACAAATTTGCTGAATACAAATGCAGTATTGTACTATGAGAAACCATCAAAAAGTTAGCATGGGATGAAGAAATTGTTTTACTTTTCAAAGAAATGCTCTGTGATATGCAGAGATTTACCATAATGGCATTGATAATTATGACCGTATGAACTTTTTTTGTCTAAGCTCTCGTTTCACACTAACTTCAATGTTGGAAATATTTGAAGAGAGTTGAATTGAAACCAACTGGATAGCAACAAGATTGTACGCTGAAGTCATCTTGACAAAAAAATGTGATGGAATGATTCGCTTTTTTTATCATCAGCCACAAGATGTTACATAAGGTATTCAGAAAGTTTTTTGATTTTCTAAAACGGTCAAAGCAGGTATTCATAGATGGCTTTCGAATCCGTCTTGAAGAAGCGATAATTTAGTAAATTATCAATAAAACAGTTTTGGGACAAATAGAACTGGATTGAATGAGATCAAAATTGGCAGCATTCGATATATTTTATACTTTTACATTTTGTATGGGATTAAACACAGTTTCAACTGTTTTCAGTAATACTTATGTGTGGATCTCCTGGAGCTCACCAGTATTAGCCTATTGCTTTGACCTGTCTCGCAAAAGGATACTCCCACTAAACCAGCAGCACAAATTGGGATCAAACCCTGATTCAGGAGTTACAAGTCCAACACATTAACCACAGCCATGAAAAAATATAGAACATTAAAATGCTTATCCATAAGATTATTTTACAAATATTGGAAAGAAATTACATTTTAACCACCTATTTATGGATTTGTGAAATGATTTTCCTCAACGGCAGTTGAAGCGAGTTTTGTGCAATAGTGTCAGGATATGTCAATGGCTAGACCTGTGCGGAGGCTTTAAATGGCGTAAAATCAAAATCCAATCTATTCCCTGGTTATCGACTCACTGGCAGCATAGAGCATAAATGTACTTATACTTTGCAAAAAACTGCTTTGACATATCTTCATCTGAAGATGTAAGAAACCATTGTGAAAAAAGGTGAAGTTGTTTGTAAGGAAAATTTCTCCTTTTTAGTGAAAATGGATCCTTCACAATTCACAATATCTCATTTTAGGGAATATATATATTCGTTGATGAACCTTACACAGGTTGCTTGATTTTAAGAGAGTTGATAACATTGGTGGTCTGAATAATGTAGGACCATTTTCAGTATCCAATTCGGTCCAATTTTGTCATCCCTTTACCGACTGAAAAGGGAGGTCACTGCGTAGGAGAATTATCGAATGAACGAACGAGTTAATTCCCTTTAAATTTGGACATCGTGATCTACAAAAAGCATAAATGCATACATGCAAGCGTCTGTATGACGTGAAAGTGAAAGAGGTCATACACCTGTTACTTTTGAGATATTGAATTCCCATTGACTCCAATGTTAAATCAGCTATTTTCAAGACTCTGCTGAATGAAGAATAGTGTTTTTTACGCTTAGCTATATACAGGAACATCAAGTTTGTCCATTTAACTCTCAGAAACTGTAATAAAATGGACACCTCAATCGTCTCATTTTTTTTCTACGGAGCAAAGTGTATTAGTACCGTCCGAAAATCAGTGCACTAGCTGTCAAATCTAGCCGAGGTACCGGCATTTGTGTTCATACATCCCAAACAAATAGTCCTGCAATAAGCAATCAAAGCAAACTTTGGGAGCATTGCAGGACTATAATCTATACAGGAAACACATCAGTGTTCTACCAGCTCATCTCTTACCAGCAAAACTATGCACCAGAAGTTGAAACTCAAAATTTCTAAATGGGACTACTTTTGGGTACTACGACCCGGAAGTACTCCGTAACAGGTGCGAGACCAAGAAATTGACACAAACTGTCACTTCAATATCGTATGTATAAGAGTGATAGAGTTTTCTGAAAGGTAAGAAATCACCAAAAACTTTCGATAATGAAAATATGGTCTATCAATATTTGTTTCCTGTGAGTGTGATGCTTTCTGATAGTCTTGTTGTTTTCAAGTCATTTTTTCTTCAAGAACAAGCCTGCCATACAAATAAGGAAATAATTTGCAATATGTGATCCAATATCGCTAAGACTATAAGAGTTACCTTACATGGCCATGAATGCATACTCAGAGTAGTTTACTAAACCTTGTTTTTAAAACACAAAACGTGGCAGCATATGGACTTTAAAACCGTTCAGCAAATAATAATTCATATTTCATTTTAAAGATTTTACACAGCAATCACTTTTTACAAGAGATAAGGATCTGTATTATCTGTATGATGTTTTGTATACACAAGAAATCATTGTGACCAAAGCAGAAAACACTTGTGGTGAGCAACTATTTCATTTTGTTCACATTGGTTTCTCAAGTCTCCTATTACAGATGCATCAAACTAAGTATAGCATAAGGGGTTGAACATGATTTATTCATTAACTCAGATCAACTGTCACTAGTGTGCGGCAATGGGTAAGGTTGTATTCAGGATAGGTCAACCTATTACCTAGATGTCTATGATAAAACAAGTTATGTATTGTCTTAGCTTTAACAGCCAGATTGTGCTGTTTCAATATATACATTGTTTTTTTTTACCTGTTCCTTCATATACATGTCAAAACACATTTCAACAAGCATTTAAACAAAAGTATTAGAAATATTTTTTAATGGCAATGAAACAGTGATAGATTTTAATGCACCTGTATTATAGTTAAAAAGTCTAGTTTTAATCTAGCTTACAAAATATCTGATATCCAAATTTAGCTTAGTTATTCCAAAACAGTTCATAATATTTCATAATAATTATTAATACCATGCATAATTTGGTTAACCCTTAGAATGCTGGGTAATTTTCTTAAAATAGATTTTGGTGTCGTCTGCTTTCCAAAACCTTAAATATCTGCTCAATTTTGTTAAGGAAAGATACTCAAAATAGCAAACGGATAGATCACAGACAAGCTGCCAATTTACTTGGGGTCTGACCTGGATCAAACCTGTTTGCTTATGCATTAAGAAAGTTTCAGCAATATATGGGTTAACGCTCTTTTGAATGTTCCATTTTTACCGAAAAGAGAAAGAAATACCTTTCATGTAGAGGACACACTATTGTTCCACAATAAGTGTCAAACAATGTGAGTAAATTTTCATCAAAATGATAAGAAAGATCTCGGAATATGCAAAGTCTTTATCTTTCCAGGTAATTGTGAATGAATTGGTTGTTGACCCACCATCATTTCACTCATTATTAACATAATGGATTACAGAGCACCCTCTCTAGGTTTCTGGTATGATGATAATGTTAAAGGGGATATTCTCGTTCAAGACGTCTATGTGCCAGCTAATGGCCTCACCAAGCAAACCTATTACTGCTGTTTACAGTGGAATTCCGGTATAAATGGTGGAGGATATTGCGGAATACAGGATCATGACAGAGGGCGGAATTACATCTTTTCTATTTGGGATCCAATTGGAACAACCGAGAAAATACTACCCAGCTATGTGGTATGTAGAAGTCTTCAGAAAAGTGCATTTCCAACAATCAATTAATGAAGGGTGAATTTGACCCTTTTAGTGCAGGAACCGACATAATATGTATGCAAACAGGTTAGATCGAGGCCAGCCACCAAGTAAATTGGTGGCTAGCCTGCGATTTAACCTGTTTGCTACTCTCAATATCATTTCTCAACAAAATTTATCAGATATCTAAAGTTTTGGAATTTGGACAGCAGACTACAGAAAAATCTATTTTTAGAAAATATCTAGCAATATAAGGGGTTAAAACTATTATAAAGTAAAAGATAATACGAGGATACATAGAACGATGAAGTAAAACTATTATAAAGTAAAAGACAATACAAGGATACATAGAACGATGAAGTAAAACTATTATAAAGTAAAAGACAATACCAGGATACATAGAACGATGAAGTGACAGATGATGATACATAGAACGATGAAGTAAAACTATTATAAAGTAAAAGACAATACCAGGATACATAGAACGATGAAGTGACAGATGATGATACATAGAACGATGAAGTAAATCTATTATAAAGTATAAGACAATACAAGGATACATAGAACGATGAAGTAAAACTATTATAAAGTAAAAGACAATACCAGGATACATAGAGCGATGAAGTAAAACTATTATAAAGTAAAAGATAATACCAGGATACATAGAACGATGAAGTAACACTATTATAAAGTAAAAGATAATACCAGGATACATAGAACGATGAAGTAAAACTATTATAAAGTAAAAGATAATACCAGGATACATAGAACGATGAAGTAAAACTATTATAAAGTATAAGACAATACAAGGATACATAGAACGATGAAGTAAAACTATTATAAAGTAAAAGATAATACCAGGATACATAGAACGATGAAGTAAAACCATTATAAAGTATAAGAGAATACAAGGATACATAGAACGATGAAGTAAAACTATTATAAAGTATAAGACAATACAAGGATACATAGAACGATGAAGTAAAACTATTATAAAGTAAAAGATAATACCAGGATACATAGAACGATGAAGTAAAACTATTATAAAGTATAAGACAATACAAGGATACATAGAACGATGAAGTAAAACTATTATGAAGTAAAAGATAATACCAGGATACATAGAACGATGAAGTAAAACTATTATAAAGTATAAGACAATACAAGGATACATAGAACAATGAAGTAAAACTATTATAAAGTATAAGACAATACAAGGATACATAGAACGATGAAGTAAAACTATTATAAAGTAAAAGATAATACCAGGATACATAGAACGATGAAGTAAAACTATTATTAAGTAAAAGATAATACCAGGATACATAGAACGATGAAGTAAAACTATTATAAAGTAAACGATAATACCAGGATACATAGAACAATGAAGTAAAACTATTATAAAGTATAAGACAATACAAGAATACATAGAACGATGAAGTAAAACTATTATAAAGTATAAGACAATACAAGGATACATAGAACGATGAAGTAAAACTATTATAAAGTAAAAGATAATACCAGGATACATAGAACGATGAAGTAAAACTATTATAAAGTATAAGACAATACAAGGATACATAGAACGATGAAGTAAAACTATTATAAAGTATAAGACAATACAAGGATACATAGAACGATGAAGTAAAACTATTATAAAGTAAAAGACAATACCAGGATACATAGAACGATGAAGTGACCGATGAGAGTAAAGATAATACAAGGATACATAGAACGATGAAGTGACCGATGAGAGTAGCAGAAACTCTTATAAAGTAAAAGATAATACCAGGATACATAGAACGATGAAGTGACCGATGAGAGTAGCAGAAGAGCTGTTGACAGATCACTATCCACCGCATAACTTCTACCCACTTGATGTATGATCTTTGTTGGTTGTAGTTGACTTTTACATGTAGTAATTGGTGGTGGGGTTAGACCATATTCTATGAAGCTCATCTTAACATTCTGCATGAATTACATATAACATTTTACAAGATTGGCTTTTAGATAACTGTTATACATTTAGAATTTCATTTACAAAGCACACACTCATATAAACCTTTTCCAAATAATTATTGATTTAAGGTCAACTGCAGGTAAATTTCGGAATCAAAATTTGTGTGCAAGAACATGCTTCATTTCATAATGACTTGTATTCTTTCAAGTGTAATGGTATCAACTTTTAGCTTCATATATCAGCTGTTGTCTGCAAATATTTCACTGCTGACTTCTGTGAGTTTCCCTCAGTGATTTGATAGTTTTAGATCTTTCTTTTATCCGATAGGGTCCTGGGACGATATGTGAACCGTTTGGTGGTGAGGGAACCGGTCTGAAGTCTTGGAACTTTGAGTTGGGGTGGGAACCAGACCATTGGTACACGTTTGTTTGCAGGCGCTGGGACCAGGATGATCATACATACTTTGGATTGTGGGTAAATCATCAACATACAAAGAAATGGTATCACATAGCCACCATCAACTTTCCTGTCCCAAACATCTATTTTGAATCTGCGACTGCAAGTTTCTTGGAAGACTGGAAAGGCACCGGGCAAAATGTACGCAGGGTGCATTTCAAAGGTGGCTATAAAAGGCAAATACGGTCAGGAATTTCTCCAAAGTGGCTACCATTCAACCAAGCTTCTTTCAATGTTGTCAGAGAATATTCAAGTAGTCGGTATGCTGATAACTTTGACACTGGATCATTTGATGATATGTTTTATCTTCAAAGTGGTGGGAAAACCCAACCATGTGACGGTGTATCACCTCAAACTGTACACCAGAGGAAGCTGCAGCCCGAGCCAGTCACTCAGCCAATCAAATGTAAACTAGTTTCCGTAACAACTCGGGAAGTCATCTGGGAAATACCTCAGAGGAGTGTGCCTCAGTTTCAATATACTGTAAAAATAGATGGGTACCTTTATAAGCAAGAGTTTAGTTCTGAAATGAGGATATGTCCCATTGAAATTGAAATGAAGGAAACGATTGAGCTGATCATCGAGGATGTGTATGGGAAAATGTTGCACATTAAGTATAGCGTACGGGAAGGGAGGGAGTTGTCAAGTGTTCACGAAAATCAACAGACTGATGTTCTGTCTTGTGAACTTAGTGAGGCCACCATGTAAGGCTGATGAGGAAGAGCATTTGAGTGCACATGCATGCTTAACCCTTATAGTCCTGAAACCGACATCATACTTATGCTGTAACCGACTTCATGCTTATGCAAACAGGTTAGATCACAGTCCAGCCGCCAAGTAATTATTGGCTGGTCTATGATCTAACCTGTTTGCTAGGCTGAGTATCTTACCTCATTAAATTTAAGCATATATTTAAGGTTTTTGAAAGCAAACACCACCAAAATCTGTTTTTAGTAAATTACCCAGCATTATAAGGGTTAAGGTATATGCCAACCTACTGAGGCAAATGCCAATGACATTGACTCAAAGTATTTACCATTTGACTTGTTGACTACTTCAATGGATTAGATAATAAATATTTGAAACATATATGTATAAAGATTTGACTCAATTTTGGAGAAAATAATGACTCCCAAGCATTCCAACATATCCAAACAAAAACTAGTTTAATCATAAAGTTTCCTTTTTCCATAGAACTATCACCCATTGGAATGCCTTGCCTACTGACATTATTGCACTATCCGAACCAAAGTTCAGTCTTGCTGTGAGCCAGATTGAACACATATCACTGTCCTGTTTTTAAACTAATTTTTATTCCCATTCCTTTTCACTGTTCTTTTCTTACATGCTTTTAACTTGTCCGCTTACTAAGGACTTGTGAGTTGACGCGCGTCACAGTCTATGTGTAGCACTTCGAATCATGTCGATCAAGTTATAAGAACGATCGTATAGTGGTTTTCTACATTTTATTAAATACTAGGCTACGGAACTCCCTTGCGGACCCAGTCGTGGGGCCTGTTCGTATCATACACGCGTGAGTCTTACGTCACACGTCATGTGACTTCTACAGGTTACCCCTGGCAACCAACCCACCTCTATGCAGCACATCATCGTGTTGCATATGTCCCCAGTAGGAGTTTGACTTTAAAGGCAGATAGATAGACTCCTTAGAGAGCTATTATAGCAACATTTCGTTTTGTTTTCATTTGAAAGGTACAGTAACCTTTATGCTAAGATGCATCTATGTATTACCTCCAATATGGCGGGAACAGCACCTTTCCGAAAATATCGTCACAACTGTCTTGCCTAACAGATGGTGATGGAGCCAATCAACAAGACAATCAGTTGTTAACCCTTACAATGCTGGGCAGTTTTCTAAAAATAGATATTTGTATTGTCTGCTTTCCAATCTCTTAAATATCTTATTTTTATGAGAAAAGATACTAGGAGTAGCAAACAGGTTAGGTCACAGAGATCTAACCTGTTTGCATGAGCATGAAATCGGTTCCAGCATTATAAGCGTTAAAGAGAGTGTCAGTATCAAGTACAGGTATATAGTACCATACAAATTGTATTTGTTACTGGTACCTGTAATATCACTGTGGGAATCGTCAGTGAAATGCTTCCACCAAATGCATAGGAGATCAAGCAACTGTTGAGAAACGAGAATGTGGTTTGGAGACAGAAGTCCGGATATGAGTATTCGTCTGCCCTATATACAAATGTACGCTCATTGGATTAGTCTCGACGAGACGTTTTTTATCAGCCAACACAGTTACAAGGAGACAAAATAGGTTTGGATTTGATAAGCTAAAAGATACTTGATACTAATGACCATACTACATCCCTTTTCCAGGCCAATGGACGAGGCTATACAATAAGTCAAAGAGGATTTATACGAGAATCGTCACGAATTAACTGCGTCATGTTTGAAGGCAGAACAGGGTACCAGTCTTAGCAGAGACATAGATAACATGTATATCTGGTCTAAGAATTAAACAAAGCTGTAAACAGCTCTGTCAAATGTCGATACAGAGTACATTAAAGTAATATCAATTCAATACAATACAGGTTGAAGGTTAGTTACCCAATATCTAATGAAGGCTTGATCCATCCTAAGGGGTTACAATCTAAGAAAGAAACAAAGTTGTTATCTATTCTGTCAAATGTTGATACATTAAAGAACAAATAGAACCAACACATCTTCAATTGATGATTCCCTTTTCCTTCAGACCCGATTATCTTAAATAAAAACATGAAGAAACATTGGTGATAGACAAATGTGCCTATGTGGTCTAAGCATCCATGTTAGATCTATTTTTAAGGATCATATCCGAATTCCGAGCAACCTTATTTTGTAAAATTGGTTATTCGCTACTATTAAAGTTTGTGTTGTGTGTATAATGAAGTACGCATTGTTGAATGTTGTTGCTTTTATACAGAGATAGACTGGTGGAAGGTGAAAGTCTCTTTTCATGACGTTGTCCATAACATATCAGAGTGCGGTTACCATGGTGATAATCCTGTCTTTCCCGTTGTCCCCTTTTTCTAATACCCTTGTAGTGCTGGAACAGACTCAATGCTTAAGCAAACTGTTCAGATTCAGAATAGCCGCCAAGTAAATTGGCGGCTGGCCTGTGATCTAACCTGTATGCTATTCTGGGTATATTTCCTCATCAAAATTAAGCAAATACTCAAGGTTTTGGAAAGCAGACGTCACACAAAATCTATTTTTACAAAAAAAATATCCAGCATTTTAAGGGTTAAGGACAGAGCATCATACCTTTCACGCGGCTGCGAGAGATTTTTATAACCGAATATAGAAGTTAAACTTGTTCGTTCAATAAGATACCAGTATTAATCCGTCTTGATCAAATAACCAATTAGTAGAAAGGAGGCACGCATGATATTGAGGTAGGGCAGGTTAGTGTCGGACAAAATTGTCACAAAACGACTAAGTTCTACACTACACTCCTTCCCTCCATTTAAGAATGTGTGGCTGATCGAAATTAAAATCTACAACACACCACAAAAAAGAAGTATGAATACAATATGTTATTCTTGGCCAGACATTGGTAAGCCTGCATATCACTACTCTTATCACTCTCAACCCATTACCAAACAATAACGACATATAACAACATTGTTCAGACGACTTGGGAAAACATTGTGGGAAAGGGAAAAATTGCTCGTAACGAGCAATTTTTCCTTTTCCCACAACGTTTTCTGCCCTATCAGAAGATTATTTTTCCATTTCATCACGTTTTGAAACGTCGTCTGCAAACTCTTTCAATTTGGGACAGTCGAGGATTTGGCGTTTGGTAAAGGGTTAATTTAATACCCTATTGGGAAGCTGATTAATCTGCTGAAGAACATGTGATGTCCGCATGTGATGAAAAAGGGGATATTCCGGAGGCGGAGGTGAAACCTTACCCCAAAAGCGCAACAGTTCAGCATATATTCGGTCGAATTCAAGAGCCATTGTGTCAAAATTATTCACGAAAGTCATTTTTTCACGGTATGTTCATGCATTAAGCTTTTAACTAAAGCCCGAACTCTTTAATAACTCGCTCTCAACCTTGTCACTTGCAGCAGAAGGCGGCACAAGAAACAACGATGAGAAAACTGGAAACTGCCTGTTTTAACTTACTGGGATAGTTTTGAACATTTTTCTTAATATTTGGTTTTATTGTCATTGCATTCAAATAGTTTATGCTTCTTGTCAAGAACGAATCAACTTCTTGCTTAGATATACGCGTCTTATCTGAGTGTTGACATATATTAATGCATTGTAACAAACGAAGAAATAACAAAGTCTCGTTTATGTGTAATGGTTTTGACCCATATGTACGGTATCTACAATATCACAGAGAAAAGTTCTTTTTAAACTAAATAGGTTTGGATCGACTGAAAGATCCAATGGGCTGAAGGGGCAAAACTTCTTCCCTTACCTTGCGTTGCCGTTTAGTTTGTTGATGATATCAAGTTAATGAAACTAAAAGAATTCAAAGCTGATTATATCAATCCACATACAAACAGATGCACGTACATAGATCATTTCGTTCTCTCCCTTCTCTTACTAAAGTATTCTCTTATCGAAAGAAAGAGGAAATAAGTAACAAATAGAGAGATATAATTTGAATATGGCCAGTACAAATCACAAGGAATGTGTTAAATATAACGCCTATTGTTTTAGATCAACCAGATCTATTAACGTGGGATTCTTATTGAATGGTTTATACACGAGGTTTAAAACGTAGGATATCAACCCTTTTATCTCAATTTGACACACCAGTAGGATATGAGTTACGAAACGTTCGTGGCAAAAAGAAAAACAACTCTTCATGAGCCATATCTGCTTTTCTCACAATATTTTCTACCTATTAAGGAGAATGAAGAATTCTTTTTCAATTTATACTCATAAGTATCTTCTGCGTTTTTTCTTTCAAATTGAACAATTCACATAGAACGCTATGAGGGAATGCGTTGAAATGCCTCATATAGGGCTGTCTATACCAATTCGGTAGTTCAACATAAAGATGACCTTTGTTAATTGTCTTTTGTTTAGTGTAACAACTTTAAATGGATAGCTTGTGGAAAAGTGTCTCTCGTTCTGTTATTGTTTCTGGGTTTTTTTAAATATAGATTTATCATATATTAGTAGAGTTGTCAAGGCAATACTACTGCATTGAGAATGGATTGGAATAAAAGTATAATGCCTTTAAATTAGACGATTAGATAGATAGTTAAGGCATTGCCAGAAAAAGAGAAGATCATAATGGGATTATGCAGTTGCTATACCAAACATTGTAGTTTTCATAACGCGTTATAAAGCCGATTCCTCTGTTGTGGCCACTACATTTATAAAACCTCTGTAAGCATATCATTTTTGCTCGCATGTCAACAATTCCAGAAAGTGTAACACCTGTAAATGCAAAAGGCACCGCTCTCTCAGTCTTATTTATGGGTTGTATACAGAGTAAAACAACACCATTGACTTCCGAACCAGAAGAGCACGGCATGCCGGCGCGACAGAAAACTCCGAGTGACCAAACGATGTACTACCAAGAAGCTGAGGACGAGCCTCGTGTTCGATTTCATTACGAACAGGAAGTGGAGGAGACTAACGAGGATGAGGGAGATGAAAGTGAATTTCCCGATTTCGGGGAAAGTCAATCGAACTATGGCGACCGGCTTATGTCTGCGAATGTTAGGGGCAGCCGCCCTTCGAGTACGCTTTTCTCTCCGTAAGTTTGGATTTGTTTTTGTTTTGTTTTAGCAGCTTTATAAATTGATCAATCTGCCTGTGTATTAATGCTGACAATAGGAAGATTCAAAATGCGTTTTATTTAATATTTAAAAGCCGTTTAAAACAATCTTTTTTAATCCTATATAAAAAGATAAGTCAAAGAATAGGTTATATCATTTTTGCAAACGGTCTTATAGTCTGCTTTTATGAGACGAACACAACTCATTTAAAACAATTTCCCCTATTAAAGACACTTTGTATCGCAAAAATGGCAAGACGTAAACACATCAACTTTAAGACATTGGTAACAATTATTTTAGACAATAGGATAAACAAAAAACGTCCATATTAAAAAATCTATCATATTGTCGCCATGGTTTCTCAAGACTACGGCAAAGTTAGGAATAACAAAGTAAAGGATGAAGCCCTTAAAGCCATACTTGCGCTCACTTACACCTAAATTGTGAAAGTTCTAGAATAAGTGAAAAATAACTTTATAGTACTTTAAAGTCCCTTTAACGGAGGAATTGAGACTGTAACACGTTCACGTGATGCTTATGAAAGAGTGAAAACTATAAGGTTTGTTTACAATTAGCTATAAAACAAGGTCAGCCGAGAAACGTTTGGAAGCAATAAAACCCAAAACATTCTCGATTTTGAATGTTCACGTTGTTAATATTGAATAAATGGCAGTATTTTTATGTCCTAAACCAGCTGATCGCCACTCATTAATCTGAGCGTTCCTTGCTATTTTAGATGTTTCTCAAATGTAAACGATGAAGTTGAATAAGTGGGCACCAAATTTACGAAAATAGGCCTACTACTTTGAAAAATCGATAATAAAAAGTGCAGGTGTTGCATAGTCATGATCCTGTGATTTTTCGCCATGTTTAAAGATATTCTGTCATAATTTATAACTCATATTACCAAATTTAACAGTTTTTTCTGAGCACTATTATGCTTTTAAAAAAAAAATCTCACACTCACATACACATGTACATGTACCTAGATCTAACGTCTGATTGGTTTCCAGGTCCCTCATGATGACTGAGACGGTTGCCGACACGACATCCTTCCATTCGGACGATAGTGTGGATTACAGGGCACCATCCCTATCATTGTGGTACGACGACAACGTTAAAGGGGATATTCTCATCCAAGACGTCTATGTGCCAGCCAACGGTCTCACCAAACAAACCTATTACTGCTGTCTACAGTGGAATTCTGGTATAAATGGCGGGGGATATTGTGGAATACAGGATCATGGTAAAGGAAGAAACTACATCTTTTCTATTTGGGACCCAATCGGAACCACCGAAAAAATACGGCCCATCTATGTGGTATGTTTGAAATAGTTATAGCCAAGTGTTCAGTTAACATGATTTAAAAACAGGTGTGAAAAAGGCTCTTTACCTTCAGTTTGCCTCAATGACCGAAACAGTCACATGATTCCACAAAATAAAAAGGGTAACAGTATAGTTTAGCTACTTTTCTATCAAACAGGTACGTTGTGTGTAAGATTGAATTTTTGAATGATGATCAAAATATTTATGGAGAATTCATTATTATCGAGAACAAGGCCCTATATTTTAGACCTATGTCGAGATATAAATTAAAAACTTGTGATCAAATGAGTTCACTTGTACTAAAATGGAACAAGAATACTTTGCCACTCCATACTTTTGCCATTATTATGCTCTTTAAAGATCTTATGAACTTATAAACGTCGATATATTAAACTAAACATCGAATAATGTGAACTTTAATTGGTGTTGTTTGACAAGTTGAGTTGATCAAGAATTATCATTTTTAACTGAAATACGCCATCACTAAAGTAATTATTACTCTATAGCACTTTGAAACAATGGTAACGCCGACATATCGCCTCTTTTTGAACGGATTTTTTACCTCTGTGTCGTTAGTTATTTCTTGTTGTATCTTCGCTAAAATGTCCAATAAATGTTTGATCATCGCAAGTGGATTAACAGTTTGCCATTTGGTCCATTTGCAGGGTCCCGGGACGATCTGTGAACCATTTGGCGGTGAGGGAACCGGTCTGAAGTCCTGGAATTTTGAGTTGGGCTGGGAACCAGACCATTGGTACACGTTTGTTTGCAGGCGCTGGGATCAGGATGATCATACATATTATGGACTGTGGATAAATCATCAAATTGAAGGACAGTGGTCGCATTTGGTGACGGTCGACTTTCCTGTCCCAAATACCTATTTCGAAACATGGACATGTAGTTTTCTAGAAGACTGGGAAGGCACTGGACAGAATGAACGCAGGGTGCATTTCAAAAATGGTTATAAAAGACAGATTCCAACGGATTATGAATGGGATCCAACATGGGTACCATTCGATAAAGCTGCGTTTGGAATCGTAAAGGAATATTCAAGTAGTCGGTATGCCGAGAACTATGACTCGGGATCGTTTGAAGAAACGTTTTACCTCCAATCAGGCGGTAAGACACGCCCACTTCAAGATTTCTCCTCGGAAACCGTTCTGCAGAAGACAATGCCAGAAGAGCCGGATACCATCCCCGTAAGCTGTTACCTTGTCTCGGTAACCGAGCGGGAAATCGTCTGGGAAATACCACAGGGAAGTGTGCCTCAGTTTCAATATATCATAAAAATAGACGGGGACTTGTACACGCAGGGGTTTAGTTCCGAAAAGAGAATGTGTCGCATTGATATCGGAATGGACGAGACAATAGAACTTATCATCGAGGATTTGTACGGGAAAATGTCGCGCATCAAGTACCTGGTCCGGGAAGGCAAAGAGTTGGAATTGCGATCGTCTAAATCAGCCAAGCTTCTTGTCAACCAGAGAACACTACTAGAGGACGACGATGATTGGCTTGATGATATACCTGACGATGGTGCGACTGATGCAGGAACTCTGGTGACTGGAGTTACGACGACATTCCGTGGACAGTCTGGCGGAGCCAACACGATGCTTACAGATTACGAACCGTCTGAAGCGGATATACCACTCGATGAGGACGGGGACCGACAAGATCGTGCCTCATTGAGAGACGGGGCCATCACTAACGCCACCGTGGAAACGGCCATGTACCCGCCTTCACCAGAGTATCCCAAAAGTCGTGCGACTCTCGAGACGCCCATGTACCAATATGGCGGTCAAGCTAAGCATCGCAAAGGTACAGCCATGTCGTCAGCGACCTTTGCGACCGCTCTGTATCCCACCTCTCCGGGGAGACCTTCCACATACGCCACATCAGCCAAAAGCAAAGCCAGGACGTATTTGACTTCCGATACAGAAATGTACCCGGCCACGTCTGGCGGGGAATCGCCCTTTCCTGTCACGGAAAGTGGCAAAACAAAAACAAGGTATCCAATCTCCACGGATGGTCAATCCACGATCCAGACTTCTGAGAGGGGACCAGCTAAGACGTACCAAACTGATACCACCAGGTACCAAACGTCTGATGGGAGCCAGTCTTCATTGAATAAAGCGTCTAAGACCAATCAAGTGAAAGCGACTGCCAGATACACAAGCCCAAGTGGGAGCCAATCTTCCTTTCAAGCGTCTGAAAGAGGGAAACCAAAGAGTTATCCGACCTTAAATTCTGTCAAGCAGTCAAGTTCTGATGGATCCCAGTCTCCATATCAAGCGTCTGAAAAGGGTCGAGCGAAAACTTATCAAACCATGGAGACCGCCATGTATCCGAGTTCTGAAGGTGGTACCCCTTATCCGGCGTCTGAGTTTGGGCCGGCAACCAGGTATGCAACATCAATGGAAGATTATGAAACGGACGGAGATACACTTAAGGGCTATGCGACTTCTGATGTGGCAACAACAAAGTATTTTACTGAAACAGGATCTGACGGGGAAGATTCCACTATATACTAGTTAACTTTTTATCTGTTTATACTATCGTTATTGTGGCAAAATATTAACATTAGTAGGGGGCGCATGTCTTACTTATTACCATATCTTTAGGATGTTTGATGATTGGAATATTTTTTCTTGAATCAATAAATAATAATGATGAAGGAAATAGGCTCTATGGGACACGAAGTTGATCAATTATATTTTATTCAAGTTAAACGTATGGCTCAAGTAAGAAGTTTCTTTAAAATTGGCTAAAAATGCAAAATCTTTCAAAATGGATATAGGAAATATGTTTTCATCTCGGACACATGTTGGTAATGTACAAAATGCTTGAGGTCTTAACCTTTAAGGCATATGTATAATTGCCTTAAACCCATTACCAAACAGTAAGGACATTTGCTTACTTTGTAGCAGATGACTCTGGAAACCATTGTGGGAAAAAGGGAAATTGCTCCCAATGAGCAGTTTCTCCTTTTCCCACAATGTTTTCTGCACTATCAGAAGATTATTTTTCAATTTCATCTAATTTTGAGATGTTCTCTGCAGATTCTTCCAATTTGGGACAGTCGAAAATTTAGTGTTTGGAAAAGGGTTAAGGCATACGTATTATTGCCTTTAAGGGGGGGGGGGGCTTGAAACAGACCTTGATGAAGAGTCTGTCATGTTTCGCAGGCATCACAAATAAAATTATATATATATAGCTTAATTGGTCTTTGGGCAGATAGCACTATTATCAGCATTTTCAAGCATAATTTTTGATGTACATGTGTGCTGCAAATATCTTACAGGTAGTTGTGGAAGTAATGACCATCTTTACCTGGGTCTGTATTCCGTAACTGTTACTTTGTTACTTCAATTGCATGTTTGTTAAATTATGTTGTATCTTAAAAGCAGACTTTTTGATGACAAGTTTGAACTTGAAATAATCAATGTTACTTGATTCAAAAGGTTAAACCTCTGGACAAACTGCAAAAAATAAAACATTGTACTGATTTCTAGTTTCCATACAGGGCTTCAAATGCATTTAACAAATTACACTTGAAATTTAATAAAAAAGAGTATCTACCATCAAAAAGCACAAATACAACCAACTTTAAGAATAAACAAGTAGAAACTGCTACTAACAAGTAAAGAAATCAAAACAAGTGCTATGATTCATTAATGATATAATAAATTACCTATTTGGCAATTATTGTAACTGTCTCAAAAAAAGTACCATATTTGGAATTGTGAATCATATTCAAAATGAAACTATTTGAAAATGTGCACAACAAACAATCATAATTAAGTTTGAAGTTAAATGGAAGCATTATTTCAAAAACAAAATTGTCTGAGTAAATCTCTTTATTTAGAAAATTGCTTTCTATCTTTAAAGATAATGTTTGTATAAACATATTTTCTAAAAAAAAGAAAGACACCGAACATAAATAAAGATTACAAACAATGATGTAAAAAAGATTCGAAAGAAAGCTTACAGCTTATAAAGTTCAGTTACATAACATGGTTAATAGTTATCTAGTGGAAAAAAACTGGTTCGAAAGATAAAATATGCAATGTAAAAAATTATTGTCTGCTATAAAAAAATTTTAGAATATTTTTCTCTCACTTTTTTAAAAGAGATCATCTCTTACCTTTTATGTCCACAATTAAACACAACTAACAAAACTTTCAGGAACTAATGTTACAAAAAGTGAGAACTTTTGCCGTTTTGAATAGATATCTCATCATCAGCCAACGTTAATAAATACTATTCAACTTTCTTTGCATATTATGGGTTGAACTGATTATGACAAAAAAGGGTATTGCTCATCATGAGCAATTTCTTCTTTTATCATATAGTTATTTAATCAGTGCATTGAAATAAATGAGGATCAACAATAAATACTGTGCACATATCAATGTTTACAACATCTAAGAAGGGAAATAATTCCCAGACAACAATTCCCCTCAAACTTGGTTAGCCCCCTTTAAATCCTGTAGGATTGCAGTCTCTATAAAACTGGTTAATAGAGTCGAGCTGTTTTTCTCGCAGCCATATATGGGGACGCTTCTCTCGAACAAACTCAATAGCCTGGTCTGGAGTCCATCCATGCAACTGAAAAGATCAAACAGTGGTTTTACATAAGTACTAACTTATTTATTCATATTAATTTTGAGACTAGTCCTAATTGAAAGCATTACATAATGACAATTTCAAAATATCGAGAAAGGACATTTTGTTATGATATTGTTATGATATTGGGTAGAAATCCATATTACAAAAGGATAAAGTGCTCATTATAAGTATTATCTCATTTTGTTCCATTGATTACTTTTAATTCACCCTTTTCCTCATCAAGACAAGTTCTAAAATATTTGCACAGACAACTTTAAAGATTTAATTGCAAAGCCATGCAATTTCTTTTGTTTATGTCACCATTAATTTTATCATTCAATACAGAGGAAATGTTAGTTTACAGACTCTATACTTGCTGTCAGCTGTTTCAATTTTGATTTGTCACAAAACCTATTTATTGGCAATAAACTAACAAAATCAGGTCTTCTGGTAACATTCTGGATAAAAGAGATTGTTTTCTTTACTTAAATCTTCCAATTCATTGTCGTTTTCCATAATTTCTGCAAACTCTGTATTTGTAATGAAAGATAAAAAACTTGTAGTTGAGTATTTAGCTAAACAATGATTCAACTATTGTTCATCATTAGTTTATATAGAATTTGTTATAAAGTTTGAAATCATAGTTCTGGAAATCGGCTTCAAGTGCAGCCCCTGATCTTGGCATACCAGAAAATATTAGATTTATTCATTTGAAGGGTTTTTTTTATATTCTTGTGCTACTTATGTTAGATTTTAAAATTAAAATACATACAAAACATGTCAAGTGTTATGTCCTTTTGTATTGTTTGAGTTATTTTGTTTTTTCCCCCTCATTAAATATCATCATTGGGATGGAATTGAAAGTGTCAACATACTTTTTCCACCATTTTTATCACAATTTGATTTGCCATCTGAAAACCGTTTTAATATAGGTCAATCGACCAGTTTTGGTCAATCAAAATGAGTCTTATACATTAATTTACCAAACAACCATATAATTCTTCTTTGGGGGTTGTTGCTTATCCATTTCTTTCATATACCATATTTCTTATTGGGACAAGAAAAGCTTTGTGCTTTGTTGAGTCTTGATGTCCAAAACAAAAGGTTCTTCTTAAAGCACTTGCTCTTAGCAGAGTACATAACCTTAAAGTGAACATTTATGCTTTTATCAACTTTACCATTATGAAGAAAAATCAATAAAATATCCAAGTTTGTTTTATCACATGTGACATCAATTTCATAAGTTTGATTACTACTCACTTTGACTAGATAACAAGCCACAACTGTGGCGCTACGTGTCCTTCCTGCCTTACAGTGTACATACACACTGGACTTGCTCTCACGGTGTTCCAGAATAAAGTCAACTGCTTTCGAAATGTTTTCTTGACTAGGACTGGCTGTGAAGTCAACAGTCGGTATCTTTAACTGTTGTATTCCATATTCCTTCCATTGCTGCATTACAAATAGATAAAAAGATTCCATTTTTACAAAGCATGTTTTTGATTAGACTGTCTAGAACTATGCAATAATAAGAAATTATATATAAACAGTATGCAATTTTTGCAGTGATGTTGAACAATAAAATTACATTCAAATGGCATTTTCAATCTTTACTGGAAGAGAAATTACATGTTAAAGTTTACTTCTTTTCCTTTGTTGCAATTTGTAACTAATTGAAGAACTGTTACAATAAACATAAAAGTAAAAATATGTTTAATCCTCCATTCCTTGTAGGCAAATCATTCCCATTGCTACAGACAAATTCTATGACAAACACTTCTTCCCAGTCTCTTGACAACAATTTCATATTTCAAATCTGTAGGCTGCTTAATTTTACATTTTTACAGAAGGTAAAACAGATGCTACAGTTTGTAAGCAGCCATTTTCTGAACTATTCTATCACAAGGTCTATAAATTGCTTCATTGTTGTCATTTGTAGATTACACATGGATAATGGAAAGGGTAGATGAATAACAATAACAACCTTATAAATCATATTTGACATAAGTAAATCGAAAAATGTACAGACCTCTTCAGTGTTTACAAATGTTGTTAACTCCCATTCCTCATTTAGTGTCACAACCCCTTTAACATTTTCTTCTGTAACAAACTGAAGATAAATAAACAAAAATTAAAGACTATAGGAATGATGACCAACACTTTATTATAAAGAGGACCTAATCCAGACAAAATGCAATGTTTTGTTAAGCAGTCTTTGATTTCAAGTCTTCAACAGTTGAGACATTATTCATAAGTATGGGCGACAATGGGACAGAGGTAGAGCATTGTCCTCTTGTATCGAGTGTTTTGGGTTCGAATCCCTGTTAGCCAAGATGAAAATATCAGGGACTTACCCAAAAATCGCTGCGAGTACTGTTTAAGTATCTAGGAAGCAGTCATCAAGAGTGGCTTTGAATAAGCTATAACATTCCTTCACAATCAATGTAAAACAAATATGAAAAAAAAAATGCCTTGTTTACACAAAAAGATGGTTTTCAATAAAACAGAGAGCTCAGGAGCATTTTAAGTATATATCTTCTGTAAAGCATTCTGACAAAAGGATTGTGACTCAGTATAACCAAACATTCGTACGTTGCAATAGCTCCAGGTTGATTTTCATGTAGGTCTTTGATTATAAGGGTAATTCAGACCCAATTTTTCAAAACTTAAAGTCTACAAATGCACAAAAAGCAGCTCTTATCAATAAATAAAAAAAGCTTTTGTTGATAAAACCAAACATAAATACCCATTTTGTCATCCCTCTAAAGGGTAGCGCTCCTAGGAGAACTGTGTCATCGATTCTGTCATACCACCGTCTGTTGGTTACTTTAGTCATCATCACATTATAGAACAGGGTCGGGTAAAACGCAATCTTGTTTAACAGGCTCATTTTTACTACAGGTGCAGCATATGAAAGTCACAGCCTTACAGATGTCAATAATGCCGAGCAACAAGTAGTTTGTCATATAGGTGTTGTTTTCATTGTTGTTTCTTGTATCTCCTATAAATGAAATGGACATAAATTTCCATGATCAATTAAAGTGCAGAAGATTTGTGGTAGGATTTTAAACTCTAACATCCATACAGGTTACTGCTATTGGTCAAAATTGAAATCATCTGCAATCAAGAACTATAAGATGGATTCATAAGTCCAGTCATTGCCCTTTAGATGAAATTTGTCAATGTTAAAGTCAAATCATATATGGCCTAAACTTTAATCCATACATTTCACACAACCCTTTTTATCCAAAAAAATACATCAAGTTTTTCCTTAGAATTTATACATTTTCAATGTTCTATTAAAGTCCTCTTAGGTTTAAATAAGATATTAACGTCATGTGGTGAATGAAATTTAAAAGTGCTTGTTTATTTTTTGGACCGGCACTTAATTTGGAGTTTAAAAAAATGTCAAAGTATAGTCACTAGTAATCCAAATCCTTAGTATTGTATGTGATGATACGTCGTTTGTATCCGATCTGCTTCCGCGTACCTGTCAATGATGTAGATAGTGATATCGCGATTAAAATAATGAACTTTGACAGCCGACCCCTTTGGCGACAAAGTGAAAAGAAAATGGCGACCTTTTGATCAAGGGAAGTAACCATTCTAAGATCTATCACGATGGTCGGTCGTTCGCCAATAATGACTTCGCTCTCTGTGTTCTCTTGGTCTTTGTAAGATTTTATTCCTGTTCAGAATAACCGTATGATTGTCAAGTTCGATAACCAAAATGTGGCTAACCCAAGACTGATTCAGGTAGATATGCTTAAAATGTACTTGTTCACAGCAGAGACATATCTATGTCTCTGTTCACAGATTTGAGGAAATTTGGAAAATTAAAAAAGAAATCTGCACATCAGAGGTAGGGCTACTCGTATATGATACGCACCGAAGAAAGGTTATTGTACACTGTATATATTTAAAAAGATTGACGCTTCTTGAATTAGTTAAGCTTGAAATAGCTATTTATAATCGTATATCAAATGAAAATGCAAAAACTACATATAGTTTCAACGACATTTCAATTTGACTTTCATATTTTATCTTCTGTGAACAGGTCCCCTTAATCAAAAGCCCTAAACAATGTGCATGTATAGGCATAAGAAATTCTTCTAAGCCTAACTAACCCCTTGCATTTTTCCTAAAACAGAGCTTTGCTCACATCGTTATGATTGACGTCTGTTAAAGTGTCAAACTAAATAGTTTACGCTTAAGATTTGCGTATGTCTAAAACAACAAGTCCTTTAATTTCAATATTAAGCGAAGCAATATTGCAAATCAACACATCATTGGAATCGTCTCTCCGAGACGCTTCCAATGACGTGTTACATTGCAATATTGTACTTTCATTGAAGATACTATATAGGTGTATCAGTTATGACTTACGCAAATATTTTCCTTAAATCGTTTAGTAAAACGGTACCAAGGTGTTTATATTCAGGAGTGGTTGAACTGCCTTGTAGAACAACCCAATTGAGCTTCACTAGTGTACCATTAAACCCACTTATAGCCTACACTCATACACGTATTTTTTTCTTATTAAACCTTACATTATGAAAGGGAGTTATGGTGGATTTAACTCCCCTTGTCGATTTGTTAAAAGACGTAAAAGGGTTGTTTTGTAAAACAATTTTAAACCCTACTATATGATACATGATATTGTCGCATCTGTTACAGAAGACGTTACAAACAAATGTAACTGAATGAGAAATTTTTGGGCGAGAATTGTTTCCTTTTGACAGAATGATGATTAATGTTCCGATTTAAAATCACAAAAAACTGGTTTCTGTTTCACATTTATAATATGCCGTTTATTGAACATTGCTTTCCATTTTGACAATTCAAACGTCCTTAATGAGGATATGAGTGGGTGTGGGTGTGTGGGTGGTGGGGGTGGGGTGTGTGGGTGTGGGGTGGGGGTGTGTGGGGGGGTGTGTGGGGGGGTGTGGGTGTGTGTGTGTGTGTGTGTGTTGTGTCTTGATAAGTGTCTGTGTAAGTGGATGTGCGGTTTTATGTTTCCATATAAGTTTGTATCTATATTAACGTCTCTTTGTTAAATCATTGCATTCTAATTGACCTTCACATTGTTCACAAATTATCACGTTTATGCAAATCTTCATATTGGAGGAAATAAAAGAATATAAAAAAAACTCTTAGATCGACCCTTATCAAATCATCCCATCTCAACGATACTATTTTTATGTGAGTATCCACAATAAAGATTTATGGTTTAATTGGTGTAGTAGGGGAAAGGAATGGATATGGTTTTTAAAAGGGAATACGATGCAATTATTAAATGGCAACACAATTCAATCTCAGAAGCACATAATAATGTGGAACTGGGGTGTTATGACTACATGGTTCCTTTTGCGTCCCTTAACCCTCATGGTACTGGAACCGGTTTCATGCTTATGCAAACAGGTTAGATCTAGGCCAGCCGCCAATTTAATTGGCGGCTGGCCGATGATCTTACCTGTTTGCTATGCTGAGTATATTCCCTCAATAAAATAAAGCAGATTTTCAAGGTTTTGGAAAGCAGACGACACAAAAATCTTTATTTAGAAAATTATCCAGCATTCTAAGGATTAAAAAGACCCATATATAGACGCCTGTCTCATGGCAACGTTAAGTGTCGCCAAGAATCGAGCTGTGTCGACTCATCGTGCTTTATCCGTGGCGTTATTTGGCGTATTTGCTCAGCATTATCTTCATGAGCATTACGTTGGCACAGAGAGAGCGTTAACAACTTGTATGTGGAAAGTTGTTGGTTCAAGCCCATACTGGATCCAACCAAAGAATATTCCAAAAACGTGTTGTAATCAGGTCTTCTCTGTTGACCCACTTCTTTTTCCCCAAAAAGTCAATAAACCCTATATCAAAGCAGCTGTGAGACTGGGAATATGGGCAATTTGTAAGAATCACTCTAAAAATGTATTTTGACAACCGCATGTAGGACTATAACGGGATTGCATTTAGATAAAGTACTAAAACTTATACGTTGTCATCAAGCAACACATTACCTTCAAGTAACGATTTGGAACAGGTCGAAATTGAAACCCAAAGCAGATGGCGAAAGAAGTCTGAACGAAGTCTTTCATACAACATTGGCTAGAATGTGACCAGAGGAGAAAATGCTTCTTATTCTTTAGTCTGCTTCAAGTATTTGCTGAAGGTGTGCCATAGCGTGGTATTATGGAGTGAGGGCCAAATATTTAACTCTAAATGTGGGATAATCGGGAATAAAATGCTATAAAATGTATGGATTTGTATATTGTGCATGTAATACCTTCGGGCATTTAACCCTAACAGTGCTGCAACCGACTTCATGCTCATGCAAGCAGGTTAGATCCAGGACAACCGCCAAGTAAATTGGCGGCTGGCCTGTTGTCTAACCTGTTTGCTACCCTGGGTATCTTTCCCCATCAAACTTAAGCAGATATTTAAAGTTTTGGAAAGTAGAAGACATGAAAGTTAATTTTTAGCAAATTACCCAGCATTCTAAGGGTTAACCATGCTAAATCTGGTGCCGGAGGTTATTCTCCTGGTATAGGATGCTGTCTTCACCTTAGTCACTGCGTTCTAAAATAATTCACTCATTTTGCTGATTGTTTAGTATTCAAAAAGTCAATCATGATAAAAATGAAAATGACTTTGACGAGCAATTTCTGTTTGTTGGCATAGTTATTCATAATATCGAAGCGTACGTGACGATGGCCAATGACGAGAATTTTGAGTTGTTTCTGACTGATACCACAAATAAATGTCATCGTTTAGACTTCAAATTTGTCGTCAGTCGTTTCTTATAATTTAAAAACGTTGCAATATTACTTATGATGAAATAGGTTAACAAAACAAATCAAATCCAAACAACCATTGGTATCAGTGGCACTGATAGCTTAGCGTTTATTTAGTATTTTGCAACAGAGATCACAGACTTTTACGCTGTTTACTACATTTCAGAAGCATCGCGATGGTCAGTACACCATTTCATGGTCGTTTGGCAAACCAATCGAGAGCGCAAAGCGCCTTAACTCATTACCAAACAATAACGACATTTGACCAGTTTTTTTAAGACGACTCTGGTAAACATTATGGGAAAAGGAGAATTCTCTCTTAACATGCAATTCCTCATTTTTACTCAATGTTTTCTACCCTATCAGAAGACTATTTTACACTTTCATCACAATTTCAAATGTCGTCTGCAAACTCATTTAATTTGGGACAGTTGAAAATTTGGCGTTTGGTAAAGGATTAAAACAGTATTTTAGAATTATTGCAGTGGTCATTACACCATTTCATAGTGGTTTGGCAAACTAACCGTGAGCGCATCGACCAATCTTCATGTGGAAAATTATGACTGGTCGAAATCGAAATCGAAACCGATTACTTTTTTTATGGAATTGAGTAAAAAGCATGTGAAAAAAGGATAAAGTACTCATTACGAGCAGTTCAACATTTGATTAAAGAGGGTTTAACCCTTAGAATGCAGGATAATTTGATAAAAAAATTCTTGTGTCGAGTGCTTTCCAAAATATCTGCTTAATTCTGTTGAATAAAGATATTTAAAGAAGCAAACAGGTTAGATCACAGGCCAGCCGCCAATTTACTTGGCGGCTGGCCTGTGATCTAACCTGTTTGCATAAGCATGATGTCGGTTCCAGCACTAAAAGCGTTAAGGGTGTTTTAGATATTGTCCAGTAATATTGAAGCGGAAATTTACATCCAGAATCAAGGAAGAAAAGTGTGTGTACTTCTCCTTTCTGATATCTCCTTCGGGAAATGGTTTATTTCTGCTAACTTTTTCCCGACATCTCAGTGTGAGTTCAATATTCCTTTCGCTGACAGGTTCGAGTTTGTATGGCATTTTCTCGCATAAATTACAGAAAGACAGGTGTTCTTACAATAATTCTTTTATTTGTATTGGGGTCTTTATATAAATAAGCAGATACAAAACAATGGAAATCCTGTTGGTACAGTATAAACAATATTCAACCAATAAGAATTAATACATTTTTTTATTGTTAACATATATTTCAAAGGTTCGGAGTTGTGAGGAAATTTGGAAGTTAGGAATAGAACTACAAGTTTATATGAACGACTTGCTATTTTGACATGGAATGATTTCCAATGCTTAATATATGGTACAATGAGGATTAAAGTGTTGGCGGGGTTTCAGGTTTAATGTATCACTTTTTTCTTTTGAGCGCACATGATTTATCTAGACATAAAGGTACTTTTTTCGATTAAGTTCTTTATAATATTTTCAAACCCTACGCTGTACTGAGGGGATGATTGTTATGGTTACGCTCATTATTAGAATTAGGCGAAAAATATATCGACTACTGCAGTAAAATACTGTTATACGCCTTGTCTAGAATTATAATTCACCAGACAGTTTTAAACAATTCCATTATTATGTTTTTTGTTGTTGTTTATCTATGTTAAAAGCATGCATCACCACCACAATACGAAAACTAAATGTCATGTACGATGTTGGGCAGAAATAGTTGCGATAAAAGATGGAACAATTCATTATGACCAATTTCCTCTTTTGTCAAAACTGTTTTTCAAGTCTCTTTTTAAAGAAAAGGGGTAATGGTAAATGTTTTAAACCAGTAAGAGCTCCATACGTTAAATATACAATTTAGCTTAGTTTAAACACATCTGTTCGGCGCTGCCTACACACAAGGCAACACATAGAGAAACCAAACACGTATCGATAACGATTCATTTCCATCCACGATATATACCATGATTTACACATTTCCACAAATTGGTGTATGTCAAATTTTAACCAACAATCGACGGTAATTATTAAGCATGGAATGAAAAATACAGTTTCGTTTTTAACATTTGAAACATGTTGACAAAAGCAGGAATTGCCCTCCATAAAATGATTTGACGTTTTGTATGATAAAACGTCTCCGAATGAATCTGTAACCAATTAATCCAAGCAAGCACTGACGTTTTCTTTACATAGTAATATGTAACAAACACTTTAAACAGTTCAATGTCTAACGGTGCACTAAACAGTATCGTGAGTCTGACCGTTCAAATGCCCATATGCCTAATCAATAAATCCCAACTGGTACTTCCGATGTTTGACCTTTGGTTTTGCTTTAAAGTTACGCTTTACCAGTTAGCAAGAGAGCCAACGATGTATAACACTACTGCCATTGAGTTCCATAAGGATGAAAGTCTTGTCCCACTCGTTTTAGAACCAAACTCAACACACACACATACAACAAAAACTTTTAATCTGTAATTAAGCTGTGATCGCCATTATACCGTTGATGATGAATGAGCCATATGAGCCATATGTTACATTGATATTTTGATTCATAACTCCTCCACATCCCTGCGATATTCCAAACAGTTCCCCTCCATCCGAGTTCTGGTAATGTCCGTATTTAGCTTCGTACTTGAGTCACAATTTGTCGATTTCTGGGGCGCCAGAGCGTTCAAAGGCTTGAGTTGTCCCGACACTTTGTCCTTCACGAGTTGCGTCCCTTTGACCCGCTTCCATTTCATCCGGCGGTTCTGGAACCATACTTTAACCTGTAATGGTGGAAACATCAGTTTTGAATATTATTTAGGATAGGGGAAGTTTAAATGATGGTTAAAATAGTTTCTGACATTTCTCAGTTTCGCTTAACCACGTTTTCGGGTAGCATACCGCTACTAGGCTATACACCAATGGTACCGTTGTCCTCGGCATCCCGACAACACAGACTTACCGAAACTCTGAGAGCCCCAGTATGACCGAACTGAAAACTTTCTCCTTTGTCTATTTAAGATATGTCAGACCAAAGAGGGTCTCTGTCAGACCTCAGGGATTTCAGGCTGTCAAGGGCCTAGAGCCTACGAAGTTTAGTGAAGTCTGACAACTGGCCACAAGCGGGGATCTTAAGCCACAAGGCTGATCACTACAACTCTTTTCATCTATAATCTAAACTATCAGAATTTTGTTCATAATCAGAACGTTCAACGGTGGTCGTTTGTTGGTACTCGGAGAGGTTTCATTTTGAGACTGTTAGCAAGGTTACTGCAGTACATTTCTCCTTTAAATTGGTAGAAGGCTCATGCCTGTAAATCTTGAGATATTGTATCGAAGAAATTTCTGGATTGGAAACCAAAAAGCTTATGGGACTTCATGTTTTTGTATGTGGAAAACTGCATGATTTTAAAGAAATTCCCAAATGGGATGTGCCTTTCATGGGTCTCTGATGTATAACGAGAAAGAGCCCTGTACTAGTGCTATAGCACAGTAGTTCATGTTTTTTTCCACCAAAGAAAGTCTGCGAAACGGGAGAGAATAGGATTAAATAGCCTATTTAAACCAAGATGCTTTCCTCCTTGTCTTTTAACCAATTACCAAACAATAACGACATTTGACGACCTTGTTGCAGACGACTCTGGAAACGCGGCATTGTGGGAGAAGGAGAAATTGCTCATAACGAGCAATTTCTCCTTTTCCCACAATGTTTGCTGCTCTTTCAGAAGATTTATTTCCAATTTCACCACATCTTGAATTGTCGTCTGCAAACTCTTTCAATTTGAGACAGTCGAAAATTTGCTGTTTGGTAAAGGGTTAAATTGTTCGTGGAAAACTCTATCTTAACCACACACGTACCTGTCGTTCGGAAAGGTCCAATGACACGGCAATCTCGTACCTTCTTAGCCTGGTGAGATAGTTGTGTTGACAGAACTCCCGCTCCAACTCACGAATCTGATTCTTCGTAAACGCCGTCCGCTCCTTACGGGGCTTTACGGACAAATCCAGTTTGAAGCTGGTACTCTCCGTATCTATAAATACAATGGTCTGTTAATTATTTTTCTTTTTTTTAAAATGCAACCTCTGTAGTATATGTATATTGTGATGCCAAAGCTTTCAAGTCATGGAGAGGCATCAAACTTGACTAGTTATAGTCCTATGTTCTATGTTGTATTTCAAACAACCGTCAACGATTATGATTGGAAGAGGACACCGCCATCATCGGGATATTTTTAGGTGCATAAAAGGTTGCAACAGATCTAGAGATGCTAAGGTTAACACAATTCTTAATTTATACTAGGGGAACAAGGGCCAGTATTGGTCTGAAACTCCCCATAAGAGACGTGTAAAGCTTGGTAAAACAATCGTTATTCTTGGAAACAATCTCTCAGGGAAATCCAAATATATCGGTATGAACGTTTGAATCCAGAGTTTGGCCCACCCATTTCAGGTTTCTCAACTTTATAGCTTCGTGTTCACATGTGAGGCAATTTGGATGTTTAAAAATAAATTCTGTTAAACTTAACGCCAGATGTTTTGTTATATGACACGCACTGCAGAAAAGTAATTGAAGGCAAACCGCTTTTAAAGCAAACCGATTTTAATTCCTTAAAGTTTATGTATAGAGTGAATGGACATATATTTTAATCCAAAAGTGTAACATCGCTTTTGAGATCTGCCGCAAAAAATATAACATACTTAGATAAACTGACGCTTCTTGAATCAATCATGCCTCAGATAACCAGTTGTTATTGTATATCAAACAGGAGTACAGAACTGTATTGTTACAACGACGTTTTATTTTTACTTTCAAATTTGCTCTCCTATGAACAAACACTTTTAAAACAAGGCCATAAATTTCCCTCTCCATACGAATATCCAAATTATCGGACGAAGGACTATGAACAAAACACCTCAATGTCATCTCCCCTTCATAGGATTGAAACTTGTGTTGTTTGTAAGTGATCTTTGTAGAGTAGGGAATGTAGACCAATGTGGGGAAACTATCAAGAGATTTTCTGTTAACATATCGATATAATAATTTTGCAAATTGCATATCATTTCATTTATTGACATACACTTTCTAACATCGACGAACGAAGAAAATTATCTCTTGTATTCAACATATGCTAAAAGAACCTGAACAGACAACTTGAAATCAAGAAAAGCAACACACGATAGCTTTTTCTACCTAAAAGTCTATGGTTCAGTTATGCGATAAGTATTTAGTATTTAACACTTAGCGTAGATTTAGCGATTGAAAAGACACTTATTGAATATTTTCAAATAAACTGCACCAGTGTATATCATACACGCATTGCTTTCTTACATAATCCATATACTCATTCCAAAACTAGTTTTTATGGATTTTGAATACTTCCAAACCAAATTCTTCTGTTTAGGCAAATCACTTTCAAATTTAGGACGAATTCAAATAACTCAATACTACGCATTGCATGCGTCTTGAATGATACCAGATAAAATAGTTCAAATGTTGCTAACACAGGATCAAGAGAACCTATTGCCTTTTCCTGGGTGGCTTACGCTTAATGACCTGGCTAACAAAGGTTTACTGCTGCAGATGTGTTTTTACTATCACTGTTAATCCTTTGTTAGAGAGGATCAGTTTAACCCTTATAGTGATGGAACCCATATCATGCTTAGGCAAACAGGTTATATCACAGACCAGCCGCCAAGTAAAATGACGGCTGGCCTGTGATCTAAATTGTTTGCTCTTCTGAGTATCTTTTCTCATCAAAATTAATTAGATACTTAAGGTTTTGGGAAGCTGACGACACACAAATCTGTTTCTAGAATATGACCCACCATTCTTAGGGGTAAATCCACAGTATTCGGGCGTTCCTTATGAGGAGAGTGCAGTCGAAACACGGTCGGAAATGATTGAGTCGGATAAAGTTTTAGCCATATCTTCAAAATACGCAATATTTCGGTTACTTATTAAAAATATGTGTTGAAACTCAGACCAGAATTTGCATTTGTTTTATTCTGACCTTCTAATGCACATTACAACGACAAAGCAAAATTAAGAACTTTTTCGCATGTTCTGTTTTCCGGTTTCGCATTGTGTGTTGCAGAGTGCTTGGATAGGGCATCGGTTCCAATTAAAACTCGCTTAGGTATCTTAACGGGTCCAATTCGACTTTAATTAACTGTTAAATTTCGCTTAATTTGATTAGAGTTTTACAGCGTGCACGTTGCCGCGTGTGTGTGTGATAACATTTGTTTAAGGTATCTGCTAAAACCCTTTATGAAAAAATCCAAGGATATCGTGTCTACCTATATTTTTTACAATTCTTTTATTTCTTAGACTTGAAGGGTATGTAAGAATCCTAGAATGAGCATTTCCCCCTTTTCAAACACAGTTTTTGTATCATTTAGAGAGTTGCCTTTAAACCAATATTAAAATTTGCTTTTGTACAGCCCTAATCAATTTGAGACGACGACAATTTCTTTTACTAATGGGTGAATTTCGTTATCTTTTCACTTATCATTGGTTAAGACCCTATCTGTTTTTATGTTCTCCCATTTCTAAGACTGTGTGGATCTGTAAATTCTGATAGATTATGAGATTTTCAACTTGCTTTAACCCTTTCCCAAATAATAACGATATTTGACCACTTTGTTGCAGACGACTCTGGACAACATTGTGGGAAAAGGAGAAATTGTTCAAAACGAGCAATTTCTCATTCTCCCACAATGTTTTCTGCCCTATCAGAAATTTGTTTTTCAATTTCATCACATTCTGAAATGTTGTCTGCAAACTCTTTCAATTTGGGACAGTCGAAAATTTGGTGTTTGGGAAAGGGTTAATTCGCACATCTTCTCCATACGTTAAATCTGTTATGCTCTTTGGGATATGACGAAAACAGATCATGTAGCAGTGACATGGCTTTTTTTATGTTAACATATACACTCATTTTACGTTCCTCATAAAATTAAATAATACTTTCTTCTCTTGACAAACGTTTAAAACCTTCTATCTTACGAAGGAATACAGACTTTTATTTCAATGTTTTTGTTTGTTTGTATTTTTAAAAGCTTTATTTCCTCTAAAGCAACAGTGTCATGATTACTACAAAACTATCAATAAAGAACATGTTAACAAAGAAAATAAGAAATAAAGTGACAAGAAAACAATGCTTGTCCAACCGAGTTGCCTTTGCATTTAACCATTATATTGCTGGAACCGACTTCATGCTTATGCAAACAGGTTCGATTTAAAACCACACAACTGGCCTTTGATCCAACCTGTTTGGTACTCTGGGTATCTTTCCTCAATAGAATTAAGCCGAAATTAAGTCTTGGAATGCAGACGACACAACAATCTATTTTTAAAAAACATTTAGAAACAGAAAATTTAGTAAAAGAATCGTTCATATTGAAACAGTGAATTTAGTAAAATAATTGGTCATATTGAAATAGTAAATTTAGTAAAAGGATTGGTACATTTTTATATTAAAACAGTCAATTCAATAAAAGATGGTCATTTTGAAAATGGCAATTCAATAAAAAGAATCGGTCATGTTGAAACAGAAAAATTAGTAAAAGCATCAGTCATATTGAAACAGTAGATTTAGTAACGAATCAGTCATATTGAAACAGTAGATTTAGTAAAAGAATCAGTCATATTGAAACAGTAAATTTAGTAAAAG